>JAEOAD010000555.1:10640000-11305000 GCA_036365145.1 Orientallactaga sibirica | reverse complement strand
CAGGCACACCCCGGAAGAAGACCCAGTCTGGGCCGCCCGTCCAGGACCTCCAGACTCAGGCCGGGTGGCAAACCCGTGACGCTACCAGGCCCTAGTGGCAGAGAAGGAGGGAGGACGGAGGGAAGGGAGAGGGAGAGACAGACAGACAGACAGACAGACAGACAGACAGACAGTGACTAGAGCGAGCCGGAGGGCGCGCGTGTGCGTGTGCGTGTGCGTTGGAGCGCGCCTAAGCGACGGGCGGGGAGCGTGGCGATAAGCCAGGCAGTACCCTGAACAAGAGCTTGGAGGAGACAGGTCGGGAGATGCTTGCCACAGCAGCTGCCATCCTGGGATCCGCGGGCCCCAAGCAAGGCCTTGGCCACTTCCAAGAGTAGCCGAGGCAGCCCGGTAAGGCGCCAGGCTAGGCACCGAGCGGTGGCCTGGGGCACGTCCTTCGCCGTTAGGCGCCCGGTGTGGGTGTTTGAATGACACGTGCCCTACGGACTGGTGTGTTCTGAAGGCCTGGTCCCCAGCTGGTGGCAACTGGGGAGGCGGAGCCTTGCTGGAGGAGGTGTGTCGCTGGCATCCTGGCGGGCTGTGGGAATGTCGGAGCCCAGCCTCCCCTTGCCAGAGAGCTGAGCTCATTCTCTCCTTGGCCGTTTTGTGGCAGCTGCCCTGGCAAGAAGGGACGCCCAGCCTCTGCTCTGCCACCCTATGCCTTTCCCTCCCCGCCCCCCCTCCTCCCTCCTCCCTCCCTCCCTCCCTCCTGCCTGCCTGCCGGTACGCCCTGCGAGCCATGAACCTGCCCCTGCAGACCGTTAGGCAGGATCAAGCCTTTCCTCTTCCTGCCATCTGCGGCTTTGGGTCGGGTGTTGGGTCCCAGCATGGAGCAAACAAGCGAGAGAGTGAGAGAGGGAGAGAGAGAAAGAGAGAGAGAGACCAGAAACCTACTCCACACCAGGGGCCAATCGCAGTCAACACACGGGTTTTGTGGGTGGAGCTTGAGGTTGGGCAGAGACAGGAGGCCAGGGCTCTGGGCCGGTGGCCGGGCCTGTGGCCATCCAGGATCCCTGGGGTCGGTGTGAGGGTGACGGTGGGGCCTCTCGGTGTCTTCTGGGACTCCTGGGAGCGGGCGGGCCGAGCCGGGGGCCGCGCTGGATGCGCCCCGCCCGCCGCCACGGGCCGTGCAGGCTCTTGAGGCGCCTGGCTGCAGGTTGCAGCGTCTGCGGCCATACCCACCCTGAACGCGCCCGATCTCGTCTGATCTCGGAAGCTAAGCAGGGTCGGGCCTGGTTAGTACTTGGATGGGAGACCGCCTGGGAATACCGGGTGCTGTAGGCTTTTTGCCTACTTGCTCAGGCTTTTTGCCTACTGCACGCACACCCGGCCTCCCTCCTCGCCCAAGGATCAAGGGGGCCAAGGGGGCCAAGGGGCCAAGGGGCCAAGGGGGCCAAGGGGGCCAAGGGGTTCCAGGGGGACCAGGGGGACCAAGGGGACCAAGGGCCAAGGGGCGCTGGGGCGCTACGCCCAAGGCCTCCGGGCCGCACCCCTGGCACGCTGGGTCACTCGCTCCCTCGGCGGATGGATGGATGGATGGATGGATGCATGGCTGGCTGGCTGGCTGGCTGGCTGGCTGACTGGCTGGCTGCGGCGCCTGTCCGCTGCTCTGCAGTCCTCCCAGCCTGCCTTTTTCCCCATCCCTGACGGTGTCTGCTCTGCGGTGTCCAGCTCCCGGCTAGGCTCTCTTGGCCTCCTGGCCTCCTCCTCTTCCTCTTCTGTGCTTCAGCCGGCACAAACTCTGAGAAGGGGTCCAGTAGCTCCCTGCAATTGCACTCACTCCCACACATTGCGTGCCAGGGAACTCTCTTGAGCTATCCCCAACCCACACAAGCACGTCTGGGCCACGCCTCACGCACTCGAGGCCTTGGCAAGACTCGGGACCGTCCCAGGCTTCCCCTTCACGGGACAGGTGCCAGCCCAAGCAGACTGGGTCGAACACAGGCACACCCCGGAAGAAGACCCAGTCTGGGCCGCCCGTCCAGGACCTCCAGACTCAGGCCGGGTGGCAAACCCGTGACGCTACCAGGCCCTAGTGGCAGAGGAGGGAGGACGGAGGGAAGGGAGAGGGAGAGACAGACAGACAGACAGACAGACAGACAGACAGACAGTGACTAGAGCGAGCCGGAGGGCGCGCGTGTGCGTGTGCGTGTGCGTGTGAGCGCGCCTTGGAGCGCGCCTAAGCGGGGGAGCGTGGCGATAAGCCAGGCAGTACCCTGAACAAGAGCTTGGAGGAGACAGGTCGGGAGATGCTTGCCACAGCAGCTGCCATCCTGGGATCCGCGGGCCCCAAGCAAGGCCTTGGCCACTTCCAAGAGTAGCCGAGGCAGCCCGGTAAGGCGCCAGGCTAGGCACCGAGTGGTGGCCTGGGGCACGTCCTTCGCCGTTAGGCGCCCGGTGTGGGTGTTTGAATGACACGTGCCCTACGGACTGGTGTGTTCTGAAGGCCTGGTCCCCAGCTGGTGGCAACTGGGGAGGCGGAGCCTTGCTGGAGGAGGTGTGTCGCTGGCATCCTGGCGGGCTGTGGGAATGTCGGAGCCCAGCCTCCCTTTGCCAGAGCTGAGCTCATTCTCTCCTTGGCCGTTTTGTGGCAGCTGCCCTGGCAAGAAGGGACGCCCAGCCTCTGCTCTGCCACCCTATGCCTTTCCCTCCCTCCCTCCTCCCTCCCTCCCCCCTCCCTCCTCCCTGCCTGCCTGCCGGTACGCCCTGCGAGCCATGAACCTGCCCCTGCAGACCGTTAGGCAGGATCAAGCCTTTCCTCTTCCTGCCATCTGCGGCTTTGGGTCGGGTGTTGGGTCCCAGCATGGAGCAAACAAGCGAGAGAGTGAGAGAGGGAGAGAGAGAAAGAGAGAGAGAGAGACCAGAAACCTACTCCACACCAGGGGCCAATCGCAGTCAACACACGGGTTTTGTGGGTGGAGCTTGAGGTTGGGCAGAGACAGGAGGCCAGGGCTCTGGGCCGGTGGCCGGGCCTGTGGCCATCCAGGATCCCTGGGGTCGGTGTGAGGGTGACGGTGGGGCCTCTCGGTGTCTTCTGGGACTCCTGGGAGCGGGCGGGCCGAGCCGGGGGCCGCGCTGGATGCGCCCCGCCCGCCGCCACGGGCCGTGCAGGCTCTTGAGGCGCCTGGCTGCAGGTTGCAGCGTCTACGGCCATACCACCCTGAACGCGCCCGATCTCGTCTGATCTCGGAAGCTAAGCAGGGTCGGGCCTGGTTAGTACTTGGATGGGAGACCGCCTGGGAATACCGGGTGCTGTAGGCTTTTTGCCTACTTGCTCAGGCTTTTTGCCTACTGCACGCACACCCGGCCTCCCTCCTCGCCCAAGGATCAAGGGGGCCAAGGGGGCCAAGGGGGCCAAGGGGGCCAAGGGGGCCAAGGGTTCCAGGGGGACCAGGGGGACCAAGGGGACCAAGGGCCAAGGGGCGCTGGCGCGCTAGGCCCAAGGCCTCCGGGCCGCACCCCTGGCACGCTGGGTCACTCGCTCCCTCGGCGGATGGATGGATGGATGCATGGCTGGCTGGCTGGCTGGCTGGCTGACTGGCTGGCTGCGGCGCCTGTCCGCTGCTCTGCAGTCCTCCCAGCCTGCCTTTTTCCCCATCCCTGACGGTGTCTGCTCTGCGGTGTCCAGCTCCCGGCTAGGCTCTCTTGGCCTCCTGGCCTCCTCCTCTTCCTCTTCTGTGCTTCAGCCGGCACAAACTCTGAGAAGGGGTCCAGTAGCTCCCTGCAATTGCACTCACTCCCACACATTGCGTGCCAGGGAACTCTCTTGAGCTATCCCCCAACCACACAAGGCACGTCTGGGCCACGCCTCACGCACTCGAGGCCTTGGCAAGACTCGGGACCGTCCCAGGCTTCCCCTTCACGGGACAGGTGCCAGCCCAAGCAGACTGGGTCGAACACAGGCACACCCCGGAAGAAGACCCAGTCTGGGCCGCCCGTCCAGGACCTCCAGACTCAGGCCGGGTGGCAAACCCGTGACGCTACCAGGCCCTAGTGGCAGAGAAGGAGGGAGGACGGAGGGAAGGGAGAGGGAGAGACAGACAGACAGACAGACAGGCAGACAGACAGACAGACAGTGACTAGAGCGAGCCGGAGGGCGCGCGTGTGCGTGTGCGTGCGTGTGCGTTGGCGCGGAGCGCCCTAAGCGACGGGCGGGGAGCGTGGCGATAAGCCAGGCAGTACCCTGAACAAGAGCTTGGAGGAGACAGGTCGGGAGATGCTTGCCACAGCAGCTGCCATCCTGGGATCCGCGGGCCCCAAGCAAGGCCTTGGCCACTTCCAAGAGTAGCCGAGGCAGCCCGGTAAGGCGCCAGGCTAGGCACCGAGCGGTGGCCTGGGGCACGTCCTTCGCCGTTAGGCGCCCGGTGTGGGTGTTTGAATGACACGTGCCCTACGGACTGGTGTGTTCTGAAGGCCTGGTCCCCAGCTGGTGGCAACTGGGGAGGCGGAGCCTTGCTGGAGGAGGTGTGTCGCTGGCATCCTGGCGGGCTGTGGGAATGTCGGAGCCCAGCCTCCCCTTGCCAGAGCTGAGCTCATTCTCTCCTTGGCCGTTTTGGCAGCTGCCCTGGCAAGAAGGGACGCCCAGCCTCTGCTCTGCCACCCTATGCCTTTCCCCTCCCCCTCCCCTCCTCCCTCCCTCCCCCTCCCCTCCTGCCTGCCTGCCTGTACGCCCTGCGAGCCATGAACCTGCCCCTGCAGACCGTTAGGCAGGATCAAGCCTTTCCTCTTCCTGCCATCTGCGGCTTTGGGTCGGGTGTTGGGTCCCAGCATGGAGCAAACAAGCGAGAGAGTGAGAGAGGGAGAGAGAGAAAGAGAGAGAGAGAGAGACCAGAAACCTACTCCACACCAGGGGCCAATCGCAGTCAACACACGGGTTTTGTGGGTGGAGCTTGAGGTTGGGCAGAGACAGGAGGCCAGGGCTCTGGGCCGGTGGCCGGGCCTGTGGCCATCCAGGATCCCTGGGGTCGGTGTGAGGGTGACGGTGGGGCCTCTCGGTGTCTTCTGGGACTCCTGGGAGCGGGCGGGCCGAGCCGGGGGCCGCGCTGGATGCGCCCCGCCCGCCGCCACGGGCCGTGCAGGCTCTTGAGGCGCCTGGCTGCAGGTTGCAGCGTCTACGGCCATACCACCCTGAACGCGCCCGATCTCGTCTGATCTCGGAAGCTAAGCAGGGTCGGGCCTGGTTAGTACTTGGATGGGAGACCGCCTGGGAATACCGGGTGCTGTAGGCTTTTTGCCTACTTGCTCAGGCTTTTTGCCTACTGCACGCACACCCGGCCTCCCTCCTCGCCCAAGGATCAAGGGGGCCAAGGGGGCCAAGGGGGCCAAGGGGGCCAAGGGGGCCAAGGGGGCCAAGGGTTCCAGGGGGACCAGGGGGACCAAGGGGACCAAGGGCCAAGGGGCGCTGGGGCGCTACGCCCAAGGCCTCCGGGCCGCACCCCTGGCACGCTGGGTCACTCGCTCCCTCGGCGGATGGATGGATGGATGGATGGATGCATGGCTGGCTGGCTGGCTGGCTGGCTGGCTGACTGGCTGGCTGCGGCGCCTGTCCGCTGCTCTGCAGTCCTCCCAGCCTGCCTTTTTCCCCATCCCTGACGGTGTCTGCTCTGCGGTGTCCAGCTCCCGGCTAGGCTCTCTTGGCCTCCTGGCCTCCTCCTCTTCCTCTTCTGTGCTTCAGCCGGCACAAACTCTGAGAAGGGGTCCAGTAGCTCCCTGCAATTGCACTCACTCCCACACATTGCGTGCCAGGGAACTCTCTTGAGCTATCCCCCAACCACACAAGGCACGTCTGGGCCACGCCTCACGCACTCGAGGCCTTGGCAAGACTCGGGACCGTCCCAGGCTTCCCCTTCACGGGACAGGTGCCAGCCCAAGCAGACTGGGTCGAACACAGGCACACCCCGGAAGAAGACCCAGTCTGGGCCGCCCGTCCAGGACCTCCAGACTCAGGCCGGGTGGCAAACCCGTGACGCTACCAGGCCCTAGTGGCAGAGAAGGAGGGAGGACGGAGGGAAGGGAGAGGGAGAGACAGACAGACAGACAGACAGACAGTGACTAGAGCGAGCCGGAGGGCGCGCGTGTGCGTGTGCGTGTGCGTTGGAGCGCGCCTAAGCGACGGGCGGGGCGTGGCGATAAGCCAGGCAGTACCCTGAACAAGAGCTTGGAGGAGACAGGTCGGGAGATGCTTGCCACAGCAGCTGCCATCCTGGGATCCGCGGGCCCCAAGCAAGGCCTTGGCCACTTCCAAGAGTAGCCGAGGCAGCCCGGTAAGGCGCCAGGCTAGGCACCGAGCGGTGGCCTGGGGCACGTCCTTCGCCGTTAGGCGCCCGGTGTGGGTGTTTGAATGACACGTGCCCTACGGACTGGTGTGTTCTGAAGGCCTGGTCCCCAGCTGGTGGCAACTGGGGAGGCGGAGCCTTGCTGGAGGAGGTGTGTCGCTGGCATCCTGGCGGGCTGTGGGAATGTCGGAGCCCAGCCTCCCCTTTGCCAGAGCTGAGCTCATTCTCTCCTTGGCCGTTTTGTGGCAGCTGCCCTGGCAAGAAGGGACGCCCAGCCTCTGCTCTGCCACCCCTTGCCTTTCCCTCCTCCCCCCTCCCCCTCCCTCCCTCCTCCCTGCCTGCCCGGTACGCCCTGCGAGCCATGAACCTGCCCCTGCAGACCGTT
Source organism: Orientallactaga sibirica (assembly GCA_036365145.1). Classification (NCBI taxonomy): domain Eukaryota; kingdom Metazoa; phylum Chordata; class Mammalia; order Rodentia; family Dipodidae; genus Orientallactaga; species Orientallactaga sibirica. The sequence goes on along the minus strand of JAEOAD010000555.1, from coordinate 11,298,301 downwards.
AGGCAGGATCAAGCCTTTCCTCTTCCTGCCATCTGCGGCTTTGGGTCGGGTGTTGGGTCCCAGCATGGAGCAAACAAGCGAGAGAGTGAGAGAGGGAGAGAGAGAAAGAGAGAGAGAGAGACCAGAAACCTACTCCACACCAGGGGCCAATCGCAGTCAACACACGGGTTTTGTGGGTGGAGCTTGAGGTTGGGCAGAGACAGGAGGCCAGGGCTCTGGGCCGGTGGCCGGGCCTGTGGCCATCCAGGATCCCTGGGGTCGGTGTGAGGGTGACGGTGGGGCCTCTCGGTGTCTTCTGGGACTCCTGGGAGCGGGCGGGCCGAGCCGGGGGCCGCGCTGGATGCGCCCCGCCCGCCGCCACGGGCCGTGCAGGCTCTTGAGGCGCCTGGCTGCAGGTTGCAGCGTCTACGGCCATACCACCCTGAACGCGCCCGATCTCGTCTGATCTCGGAAGCTAAGCAGGGTCGGGCCTGGTTAGTACTTGGATGGGAGACCGCCTGGGAATACCGGGTGCTGTAGGCTTTTTGCCTACTTGCTCAGGCTTTTTGCCTACTGCACGCACACCCGGCCTCCCTCCTCGCCCAAGGATCAAGGGGGCCAAGGGGGCCAAGGGGGCCAAGGGGGCCAAGGGTTCCAGGGGGACCAGGGGGACCAAGGGGACCAAGGGCCAAGGGGCGCTGGGGCGCTAGGCCCAAGGCCTCCGGGCCGCACCCCTGGCACGCTGGGTCACTCGCTCCCTCGGCGGATGGATGGATGGATGGATGGATGCATGGCTGGCTGGCTGGCTGGCTGGCTGGCTGACTGGCTGGCTGCGGCGCCTGTCCGCTGCTCTGCAGTCCTCCCAGCCTGCCTTTTTCCCCATCCCTGACGGTGTCTGCTCTGCGGTGTCCAGCTCCCGGCTAGGCTCTCTTGGCCTCCTGGCCTCCTCCTCTTCCTCTTCTGTGCTTCAGCCGGCACAAACTCTGAGAAGGGGTCCAGTAGCTCCCTGCAATTGCACTCACTCCCACACATTGCGTGCCAGGGAACTCTCTTGAGCTATCCCCCAACCACACAAGGCACGTCTGGGCCACGCCTCACGCACTCGAGGCCTTGGCAAGACTCGGGACCGTCCCAGGCTTCCCCTTCACGGGACAGGTGCCAGCCCAAGCAGACTGGGTCGAACACAGGCACACCCCGGAAGAAGACCCAGTCTGGGCCGCCCGTCCAGGACCTCCAGACTCAGGCCGGGTGGCAAACCCGTGACGCTACCAGGCCCTAGTGGCAGAGAAGGAGGGAGGACGGAGGGAAGGGAGAGGGAGAGACAGACAGACAGACAGACAGACAGACAGACAGACAGTGACTAGAGCGAGCCGGAGGGCGCGCGTGTGCGTGTGCGTGTGCGTGTGCGTGTGCGTTGGAGCGCGCCTAAGCGACGGGCGGGGAGCGTGGCGATAAGCCAGGCAGTACCCTGAACAAGAGCTTGGAGGAGACAGGTCGGGAGATGCTTGCCACAGCAGCTGCCATCCTGGGATCCGCGGGCCCCAAGCAAGGCCTTGGCCACTTCCAAGAGTAGCCGAGGCAGCCCGGTAAGGCGCCAGGCTAGGCACCGAGCGGTGGCCTGGGGCACGTCCTTCGCCGTTAGGCGCCCGGTGTGGGTGTTTGAATGACACGTGCCCTACGGACTGGTGTGTTCTGAAGGCCTGGTCCCCAGCTGGTGGCAACTGGGGAGGCGGAGCCTTGCTGGAGGAGGTGTGTCGCTGGCATCCTGGCGGGCTGTGGGAATGTCGGAGCCCAGCCTCCCCTTTGCCAGAGCTGAGCTCATTCTCTCCTTGGCCGTTTTGTGGCAGCTGCCCTGGCAAGAAGGGACGCCCAGCCTCTGCTCTGCCACCCTATGCCTTTCCCTCCCTCCCTCCCTCCCTCCCTCCCTCCCCCCTCCTCCCTCCTGCCTGCCTGCCGGTACGCCCTGCGAGCCATGAACCTGCCCCTGCAGACCGTTAGGCAGGATCAAGCCTTTCCTCTTCCTGCCATCTGCGGCTTTGGGTCGGGTGTTGGGTCCCAGCATGGAGCAAACAAGCGAGAGAGTGAGAGAGGGAGAGAGAGAAAGAGAGAGAGAGAGACCAGAAACCTACTCCACACCAGGGGCCAATCGCAGTCAACACACGGGTTTTGTGGGTGGAGCTTGAGGTTGGGCAGAGACAGGAGGCCAGGGCTCTGGGCCGGTGGCCGGGCCTGTGGCCATCCAGGATCCCTGGGGTCGGTGTGAGGGTGACGGTGGGGCCTCTCGGTGTCTTCTGGGACTCCTGGGAGCGGGCGGGCCGAGCCGGGGGCCGCGCTGGATGCGCCCCGCCCGCCGCCACGGGCCGTGCAGGCTCTTGAGGCGCCTGGCTGCAGGTTGCAGCGTCTACGGCCATACCACCCTGAACGCGCCCGATCTCGTCTGATCTCGGAAGCTAAGCAGGGTCGGGCCTGGTTAGTACTTGGATGGGAGACCGCCTGGGAATACCGGGTGCTGTAGGCTTTTTGCCTACTTGCTCAGGCTTTTTGCCTACTGCACGCACACCCGGCCTCCCCCCCCGCCCAAGGATCAAAGGGGCAAAGGGGGGGCCAAGGGGGCCAAGGGGGCCAAGGGTTCCAGGGGGACCAGGGGGACCAGGGGGACCAAGGGGACCAAGGGCCAAGGGGCGCTGGGGCGCTACGCCCAAGGCCTCCGGGCCGCACCCCTGGCACGCTGGGTCACTCGCTCCCTCAGCGGATGGATGCATGGATGGATGGATGCATGGCTGGCTGGCTGGCTGGCTGGCTGGCTGACTGGCTGGCTGCGGCACCTGTCCGCTGCTCTGCAGTCCTCCCAGCCTGCCTTTTTCCCCATCCCTGACGGTGTCTGCTCTGCGGTGTCCAGCTCCCGGCTAGGCTCTCTTGGCCTCCTGGCCTCCTCCTCTTCCTCTTCTGTGCTTCAGCCGGCACAAACTCTGAGAAGGGGTCCAGTAGCTCCCTGCAATTGCACTCACTCCCACACATTGCGTGCCAGGGAACTCTCTTGAGCTATCCCCCAACCACACAAGGCACGTCTGGGCCACGCCTCACGCACTCGAGGCCTTGGCAAGACTCGGGACCGTCCCAGGCTTCCCCTTCACGGGACAGGTGCCAGCCCAAGCAGACTGGGTCGAACACAGGCACACCCCGGAAGAAGACCCAGTCTGGGCCGCCCGTCCAGGACCTCCAGACTCAGGCCGGGTGGCAAACCCGTGACGCTACCAGGCCCTAGTGGCAGAGAAGGAGGGAGGACGGAGGGAAGGGAGAGGGAGAGACAGACAGACAGACAGACAGACAGACAGACAGACAGTGACTAGAGCGAGCCGGAGGGCGCGCGTGTGCGTGTGCGTTGGAGCGCGCCTAAGCGACGGGCGGGGAGCGTGGCGATAAGCCAGGCAGTACCCTGAACAAGAGCTTGGAGGAGACAGGTCGGGAGATGCTTGCCACAGCAGCTGCCATCCTGGGATCCGCGGGCCCCAAGCAAGGCCTTGGCCACTTCCCAGAGTAGCCGAGGCAGCCCGGTAAGGCGCCAGGCTAGGCACCGAGCGGTGGCCTGGGGCACGTCCTTCGCCGTTAGGCGCCCGGTGTGGGTGTTTGAATGACACGTGCCCTACGGACTGGTGTGTTCTGAAGGCCTGGTCCCCAGCTGGTGGCAACTGGGGAGGCGGAGCCTTGCTGGAGGAGGTGTGTCGCTGGCATCCTGGCGGGCTGTGGGAATGTCGGAGCCCAGCCTCCCCTTTGCCAGAGCTGAGCTCATTCTCTCCTTGGCCGTTTTGTGGCAGCTGCCCTGGCAAGAAGGGACGCCCAGCCTCTGCTCTGCCACCCTATGCCTTTCCCTCCCTCCCTCCCTCCCTCCCTCCCTCCCTCCCTCCCTCCCTGCCTGTACGCCCTGCGAGCCATGAACCTGCCCCTGCAGACCGTTAGGCAGGATCAAGCCTTTCCTCTTCCTGCCATCTGCGGCTTTGGGTCGGGTGTTGGGTCCCAGCATGGAGCAAACAAGCGAGAGAGTGAGAGAGGGAGAGAGAGAAAGAGAGAGAGAGAGAGACAGAAACCTACTCCACACCAGGGGCCAATCGCAGTCAACACACGGGTTTTGTGGGTGGAGCTTGAGGTTGGGCAGAGACAGGAGGCCAGGGCTCTGGGCCGGTGGCCGGGCCTGTGGCCATCCAGGATCCCTGGGGTCGGTGTGAGGGTGACGGTGGGGCCTCTCGGTGTCTTCTGGGACTCCTGGGAGCGGGCGGGCCGAGCCGGGGGCCGCGCTGGATGCGCCCCGCCCGCCGCCACGGGCCGTGCAGGCTCTTGAGGCGCCTGGCTGCAGGTTGCAGCGTCTACGGCCATACCACCCTGAACGCGCCCGATCTCGTCTGATCTCGGAAGCTAAGCAGGGTCGGGCCTGGTTAGTACTTGGATGGGAGACCGCCTGGGAATACCGGGTGCTGTAGGCTTTTTGCCTACTTGCTCAGGCTTTTTGCCTACTGCACGCACACCCGGCCTCCCTCCTCGCCCAAGGATCAAGGGGCCAAGGGGGCAAAGGGGGGCCAAGGGGGCCAAGGGGGGGGCAAAGGGGCCAAGGGGGCCAAGGGTTCCAGGGGGACCAGGGGGACCAAGGGGACCAAGGGCCAAGGGGCGCTGGGGCGCTAGGCCCAAGGCCTCCGGGCCGCACCCCTGGCACGCTGGGTCACTCGCTCCCTCGGCGGATGGATGGATGGATGCATGGCTGGCTGGCTGGCTGGCTGGCTGACTGGCTGGCTGCGGCGCCTGTCCGCTGCTCTGCAGTCCTCCCAGCCTGCCTTTTTCCCCATCCCTGACGGTGTCTGCTCTGCGGTGTCCAGCTCCCGGCTAGGCTCTCTTGGCCTCCTGGCCTCCTCCTCTTCCTCTTCTGTGCTTCAGCCGGCACAAACTCTGAGAAGGGGTCCAGTAGCTCCCTGCAATTGCACTCACTCCCACACATTGCGTGCCAGGGAACTCTCTTGAGCTATCCCCCAACCACACAAGGCACGTCTGGGCCACGCCTCACGCACTCGAGGCCTTGGCAAGACTCGGGACCGTCCCAGGCTTCCCCTTCACGGGACAGGTGCCAGCCCAAGCAGACTGGGTCGAACACAGGCACACCCCGGAAGAAGACCCAGTCTGGGCCGCCCGTCCAGGACCTCCAGACTCAGGCCGGGTGGCAAACCCGTGACGCTACCAGGCCCTAGTGGCAGAGAAGGAGGGAGGACGGAGGGAAGGGAGAGGGAGAGGAGAGACAGACAGACAGACAGACAGACAGACAGACAGACAGTGACTAGAGCGAGCCGGAGGGCGCGCGTGCGTGTGTGTGTGTGCGTTGGAGCGCGCCTAAGCGACGGGCGGGGGCGTGGCGATAAGCCAGGCAGTACCCTGAACAAGAGCTTGGAGGAGACAGGTCGGGAGATGCTTGCCACAGCAGCTGCCATCCTGGGATCCGCGGGCCCCAAGCAAGGCCTTGGCCACTTCCCAGAGTAGCCGAGGCAGCCCGGTAAGGCGCCAGGCTAGGCACCGAGCGGTGGCCTGGGGCACGTCCTTCGCCGTTAGGCGCCCGGTGTGGTGTTTGAATGACACGTGCCCTACGGACTGGTGTGTTCTGAAGGCCTGGTCCCCAGCTGGTGGCAACTGGGGAGGCGGAGCCTTGCTGGAGGAGGTGTGTCGCTGGCATCCTGGCGGGCTGTGGGAATGTCGGAGCCCAGCCTCCCCTTTGCCAGAGCTGAGCTCATTCTCTCCTTGGCCGTTTTGTGGCAGCTGCCCTGGCAAGAAGGGACGCCCAGCCTCTGCTCTGCCACCCTATGCCTTTCCCTCCCTCCCTCCTCCTCCTCCCTCCCTCCCCCCTCCCTCCCTGCCCTGCCTGCCGGTACGCCCTGCGAGCCATGAACCTGCCCCTGGAGACCGTTAGGCAGGATCAAGCCTTTCCTCTTCCTGCCATCTGCGGCTTTGGGTCGGGTGTTGGGTCCCAGCATGGAGCAAACAAGCGAGAGAGTGAGAGAGGGAGAGAAGGAAAGAGAGAGAGAGAGACCAGAAACCTACTCCACACCAGGGGCCAATCGCAGTCAACACACGGGTTTTGTGGGTGGAGCTTGAGGTTGGGCAGAGACAGGAGGCCAGGGCTCTGGGCCGGTGGCCGGGCCTGTGGCCATCCAGGATCCCTGGGGTCGGTGTGAGGGTGACGGTGGGGCCTCTCGGTGTCTTCTGGGACTCCTGGGAGCGGGCGGGCCGAGCCGGGGGCCGCGCTGGATGCGCCCCGCCCGCCGCCACGGGCCGTGCAGGCTCTTGAGGCGCCTGGCTGCAGGTTGCAGCGTCTACGGCCATACCACCCTGAACGCGCCCGATCTCGTCTGATCTCGGAAGCTAAGCAGGGTCGGGCCTGGTTAGTACTTGGATGGGAGACCGCCTGGGAATACCGGGTGCTGTAGGCTTTTTGCCTACTTGCTCAGGCTTTTTGCCTACTGCACGCACACCCGGCCTCCCTCCTCGCCCAAGGATCAAGGGGGCCAAAGGGGGGGGGGGCAAAGGGGGCCAAGGGGCAAAGGGGGGCCAAGGGGGCCAAGGGGGGGGACCAGGGGGACCAGGGGACCAAGGGACAAGGGCCAAAGGGGCGCTGGGGCGCTAGCCCCAAGGCCTCCGGGCCGCACCCCTGGCACGCTGGGTCACTCGCTCCTCGGCGGATGGATGGATGGATGGATGGATGCATGGCTGGCTGGCTGGCTGGCTGGCTGGCTGACTGGCTGGCTGGCGCCTGTCCGCTGCTCTGCAGTCCTCCCAGCCTGCCTTTTTCCCCATCCCTGACGGTGTCTGCTCTGCGGTGTCCAGCTCCCGGCTAGGCTCTCTTGGCCTCCTGGCCTCCTCCTCTTCCTCTTCTGTGCTTCAGCCGGCACAAACTCTGAGAAGGGGTCCAGTAGCTCCCTGCAATTGCACTCACTCCCACACATTGCGTGCCAGGGAACTCTCTTGAGCTATCCCCAACCACACAAGGCACGTCTGGGCCACGCCTCACGCACTCGAGGCCTTGGCAAGACTCGGGACCGTCCCAGGCTTCCCCTTCACGGGACAGGTGCCAGCCCAAGCAGACTGGGTCGAACACAGGCACACCCCCGGAAGAAGACCCAGTCTGGGCCGCCCGTCCAGGACCTCCAGACTCAGGCCGGGTGGCAAACCCGTGACGCTACCAGGCCCTAGTGGCAGAGAAGGAGGGAGGGACGGAGGGAAGGGAGAGGGAGAGACAGACAGACAGACAGACAGACAGACAGACAGACAGTGACTAGAGCGAGCCGGAGGGGCGCGCGCGTGTGCGTGTGTGCGTGTGCGTGCGTTGGAGCGCGCCCTAGCGACGGGCGGGGCGTGGCGATAAGCCAGGCAGTACCCTGAACAAGAGCTTGGAGGAGACAGGTCGGGAGATGCTTGCCACAGCAGCTGCCATCCTGGGATCCGCGGGCCCCAAGCAAGGCCTTGGCCACTTCCAAGAGTAGCCGAGGCAGCCCGGTAAGGCGCCAGGCTAGGCACCGAGCGGTGGCCTGGGGCACGTCCTTCGCCGTTAGGCGCCCGGTGTGGGTGTTTGAATGACACGTGCCCTACGGACTGGTGTGTTCTGAAGGCCTGGTCCCCAGCTGGTGGCAACTGGGGAGGCGGAGCCTTGCTGGAGGAGGTGTGTCGCTGGCATCCTGGCGGGCTGTGGGAATGTCGGAGCCCAGCCTCCCCTTTGCCAGAGCTGAGCTCATTCTCTCCTTGGCCGTTTTGTGGCAGCTGCCCTGGCAAGAAGGGACGCCCAGCCTCTGCTCTGCCACCCTATGCCTTTCCCTCCCTCCCTCCCTCCCTCCCTCCCTGCCTGTACGCCCTGCGAGCCATGAACCTGCCCCTGCAGACCGTTAGGCAGGATCAAGCCTTTCCTCTTCCTGCCATCTGCGGCTTTGGGTCGGGTGTTGGGTCCCAGCATGGAGCAAACAAGCGAGAGAGTGAGAGAGGGAGAGAGAGAAAGAGAGAGAGAGAGAGACCAGAAACCTACTCCACACCAGGGGCCAATCGCAGTCAACACACGGGTTTTGTGGGTGGAGCTTGAGGTTGGGCAGAGACAGGAGGCCAGGGCTCTGGGCCGGTGGCCGGGCCTGTGGCCATCCAGGATCCCTGGGGTCGGTGTGAGGGTGACGGTGGGGCCTCTCGGTGTCTTCTGGGACTCCTGGGAGCGGGCGGGCCGAGCCGGGGGCCGCGCTGGATGCGCCCCGCCCGCCGCCACGGGCCGTGCAGGCTCTTGAGGCGCCTGGCTGCAGGTTGCAGCGTCTACGGCCATACCACCCTGAACGCGCCCGATCTCGTCTGATCTCGGAAGCTAAGCAGGGTCGGGCCTGGTTAGTACTTGGATGGGAGACCGCCTGGGAATACCGGGTGCTGTAGGCTTTTTGCCTACTTGCTCAGGCTTTTTGCCTACTGCACGCACACCCGGCCTCCCTCCTCGCCCAAGGATCAAGGGGGCCAAGGGGGCCAAGGGGGCCAAGGGGGCCAAGGGGGCCAAGGGGGCCAAGGGGGCCAAGGGGGCCAAGGGTTCCAGGGGGACCAGGGGGACCAAGGGGACCAAGGGCCAAGGGGCGCTGGGGCGCTACGCCCAAGGCCTCCGGGCCGCACCCCTGGCACGCTGGGTCACTCGCTCCGGATGGATGGATGGATGGATGGATGCATGGCTGGCTGGCTGGCTGGCTGGCTGGCTGACTGGCTGGCTGCGGCGCCTGTCCGCTGCTCTGCAGTCCTCCCAGCCTGCCTTTTTCCCCATCCCTGACGGTGTCTGCTCTGCGGTGTCCAGCTCCCGGCTAGGCTCTCTTGGCCTCCTGGCCTCCTCCTCTTCCTCTTCTGTGCTTCAGCCGGCACAAACTCTGAGAAGGGGTCCAGTAGCTCCCTGCAATTGCACTCACTCCCACACATTGCGTGCCAGGGAACTCTCTTGAGCTATCCCCCAACCACACAAGGCACGTCTGGGCCACGCCTCACGCACTCGAGGCCTTGGCAAGACTCGGGACCGTCCCAGGCTTCCCCTTCACGGGACAGGTGCCAGCCCAAGCAGACTGGGTCGAACACAGGCACACCCCGGAAGAAGACCCAGTCTGGGCCGCCCGTCCAGGACCTCCAGACTCAGGCCGGGTGGCAAACCCGTGACGCTACCAGGCCCTAGTGGCAGAGAAGGAGGGAGGACGGAGGGAAGGGAGAGGGAGAGACAGACAGACAGACAGACAGACAGTGACTAGAGCGAGCCGGAGGGCGCGCGTGTGCGTGTGCGTTGGAGCGCGCCTAAGCGACGGGCGGGGAGCGTGGCGATAAGCCAGGCAGTACCCTGAACAAGAGCTTGGAGGAGACAGGTCGGGAGATGCTTGCCACAGCAGCTGCCATCCTGGGATCCGCGGGCCCCAAGCAAGGCCTTGGCCACTTCCAAGAGTAGCCGAGGCAGCCCGGTAAGGCGCCAGGCTAGGCACCGAGCGGTGGCCTGGGGCACGTCCTTCGCCGTTAGGCGCCCGGTGTGGGTGTTTGAATGACACGTGCCCTACGGACTGGTGTGTTCTGAAGGCCTGGTCCCCAGCTGGTGGCAACTGGGGAGGCGGAGCCTTGCTGGAGGAGGTGTGTCGCTGGCATCCTGGCGGGCTGTGGGAATGTCGGAGCCCAGCCTCCCCTTTGCCAGAGCTGAGCTCATTCTCTCCTTGGCCGTTTTGTGGCAGCTGCCCTGGCAAGAAGGGACGCCCAGCCTCTGCTCTGCCACCCTATGCCTTTCCCTCCTCCTCCCCCCCTCCCTCCCTCCCCCCTCCCTCCCTCCCTGCCTGCCTGCCGCCCCCTGCGAGCCATGAACCTGCCCCTGCAGACCGTTAGGCAGGATCAAGCCTTTCCTCTTCCTGCCATCTGCGGCTTTGGGTCGGGTGTTGGGTCCCAGCATGGAGCAAACAAGCGAGAGAGTGAGAGAGGGAGAGAGAGAAAGAGAGAGAGAGAGAGACCAGAAACCTACTCCACACCAGGGGCCAATCGCAGTCAACACACGGGTTTTGTGGGTGGAGCTTGAGGTTGGGCAGAGACAGGAGGCCAGGGCTCTGGGCCGGTGGCCGGGCCTGTGGCCATCCAGGATCCCTGGGGTCGGTGTGAGGGTGACGGTGGGGCCTCTCGGTGTCTTCTGGGACTCCTGGGAGCGGGCGGGCCGAGCCGGGGGCCGCGCTGGATGCGCCCCGCCCGCCGCCACGGGCCGTGCAGGCTCTTGAGGCGCCTGGCTGCAGGTTGCAGCGTCTACGGCCATACCACCCTGAACGCGCCCGATCTCGTCTGATCTCGGAAGCTAAGCAGGGTCGGGCCTGGTTAGTACTTGGATGGGAGACCGCCTGGGAATACCGGGTGCTGTAGGCTTTTTGCCTACTTGCTCAGGCTTTTTGCCTACTGCACGCACACCCGGCCTCCCTCCTCGCCCAAGGATCAAGGGGGCCAAGGGGGCCAAGGGGGCCAAGGGGGCCAAGGGGGCCAAGGGGGCCAAGGGGGCCAAGGGGGCCAAGGGGGCCAAGGGGTCCAGGGGGACCAGGGGGACCAAGGGGACCAAGGGCCAAGGGGCGCTGGCGCGCTAGGCCCAAGGCCTCCGGGCCGCACCCCTGGCACGCTGGGTCACTCGCTCCCTCGGCGGATGGATGGATGGATGCATGGCTGGCTGGCTGGCTGGCTGGCTGGCTGGCTGGCTGACTGGCTGGCTGCGGCGCCTGTCCGCTGCTCTGCAGTCCTCCCAGCCTGCCTTTTTCCCCATCCCTGACGGTGTCTGCTCTGCGGTGTCCAGCTCCCGGCTAGGCTCTCTTGGCCTCCTGGCCTCCTCCTCTTCCTCTTCTGTGCTTCAGCCGGCACAAACTCTGAGAAGGGGTCCAGTAGCTCCCTGCAATTGCACTCACTCCCACACATTGCGTGCCAGGGAACTCTCTTGAGCTATCCCCCAACCACACAAGGCACGTCTGGGCCACGCCTCACGCACTCGAGGCCTTGGCAAGACTCGGGACCGTCCCAGGCTTCCCCTTCACGGGACAGGTGCCAGCCCAAGCAGACTGGGTCGAACACAGGCACACCCCGGAAGAAGACCCAGTCTGGGCCGCCCGTCCAGGACCTCCAGACTCAGGCCGGGTGGCAAACCCGTGACGCTACCAGGCCCTAGTGGCAGAGAAGGAGGGAGGAGGAGGGAAGGGAGAGGGAGAGAGACAGACAGACAGACAGACAGACAGACAGACAGTGACTAGAGCGAGCCGGAGGGCGCGCGTGTGCGTGTGCGTGTGCGTTGGTTGCGCGCCTAGCGACGGGCGGGGAGCGTGGCGATAAGCCAGGCAGTACCCTGAACAAGAGCTTGGAGGAGACAGGTCGGGAGATGCTTGCCACAGCAGCTGCCATCCTGGGATCCGCGGGCCCCAAGCAAGGCCTTGGCCACTTCCAAGAGTAGCCGAGGCAGCCCGGTAAGGCGCCAGGCTAGGCACCGAGCGGTGGCCTGGGGCACGTCCTTCGCCGTTAGGCGCCCGGTGTGGGTGTTTGAATGACACGTGCCCTACGGACTGGTGTGTTCTGAAGGCCTGGTCCCCAGCTGGTGGCAACTGGGGAGGCGGAGCCTTGCTGGAGGAGGTGTGTCGCTGGCATCCTGGCGGGCTGTGGGAATGTCGGAGCCCAGCCTCCCCTTTGCCAGAGCTGAGCTCATTCTCTCCTTGGCCGTTTTGTGGCAGCTGCCCTGGCAAGAAGGGACGCCCAGCCTCTGCTCTGCCACCCTATGCCTTTCCTCCTCCCCTCCCTCCCTCCTCCCCCCCCCCCCCCTCCCTCCCTGCCTGCCGGTACGCCCTGCGAGCCATGAACCTGCCCCTGCAGACCGTTAGGCAGGATCAAGCCTTTCCTCTTCCTGCCATCTGCGGCTTTGGGTCGGGTGTTGGGTCCCAGCATGGAGCAAACAAGCGAGAGAGTGAGAGAGGGAGAGAGAGAAAGAGAGAGAGAGAGACCAGAAACCTACTCCACACCAGGGGCCAATCGCAGTCAACACACGGGTTTTGTGGGTGGAGCTTGAGGTTGGGCAGAGACAGGAGGCCAGGGCTCTGGGCCGGTGGCCGGGCCTGTGGCCATCCAGGATCCCTGGGGTCGGTGTGAGGGTGACGGTGGGGCCTCTCGGTGTCTTCTGGGACTCCTGGGAGCGGGCGGGCCGAGCCGGGGGCCGCGCTGGATGCGCCCCGCCCGCCGCCACGGGCCGTGCAGGCTCTTGAGGCGCCTGGCTGCAGGTTGCAGCGTCTACGGCCATACCACCCTGAACGCGCCCGATCTCGTCTGATCTCGGAAGCTAAGCAGGGTCGGGCCTGGTTAGTACTTGGATGGGAGACCGCCTGGGAATACCGGGTGCTGTAGGCTTTTTGCCTACTTGCTCAGGCTTTTTGCCTACTGCACGCACACCCCTCCCTCCTCCTCAAGGGGGCCAAGGATCAAAGGGGGCCAAGGGGGCCAAGGGGGCCAAGGGGGCCAAGGGGGCCAAGGGGGCCAAGGGGGCCAAGGGTTCCAGGGGGACCAGGGGGACCAGGGGGACCAAGGGGACCAAGGGCCAAGGGGCGCTGGGGCGCTACGCCCAAGGCCTCCGGGCCGCACCCCTGGCACGCTGGGTCACTCGCTCCCTCGGCGGATGGATGGATGGATGCATGGCTGGCTGGCTGGCTGGCTGGCTGGCTGGCTGACTGGCTGGCTGCAGCGCCTGTCCGCTGCTCTGCAGTCCTCCCAGCCTGCCTTTTTCCCCATCCCTGACGGTGTCTGCTCTGCGGTGTCCAGCTCCCGGCTAGGCTCTCTTGGCCTCCTGGCCTCCTCCTCTTCCTCTTCTGTGCTTCAGCCGGCACAAACTCTGAGAAGGGGTCCAGTAGCTCCCTGCAATTGCACTCACTCCCACACATTGCGTGCCAGGGAACTCTCTTGAGCTATCCCCCAACCACACAAGGCACGTCTGGGCCACGCCTCACGCACTCGAGGCCTTGGCAAGACTCGGGACCGTCCCAGGCTTCCCCTTCACGGGACAGGTGCCAGCCCAAGCAGACTGGGTCGAACACAGGCACACCCCGGAAGAAGACCCAGTCTGGGCCGCCCGTCCAGGACCTCCAGACTCAGGCCGGGTGGCAAACCCGTGACGCTACCAGGCCCTAGTGGCAGAGAAGGAGGGAGGACGGAGGGAAGGGAGAGGGAGAGACAGACAGACAGACAGACAGACAGACAGACAGACAGTGACTAGAGCGAGCCGGAGGGCGCGCGTGTGCGTGTGCGTGTGCGTTGTTGAGCGCGCGCCTAAGCGACGGGCGGGGGGCGTGGCGATAAGCCAGGCAGTACCCTGAACAAGAGCTTGGAGGAGACAGGTCGGGAGATGCTTGCCACAGCAGCTGCCATCCTGGGATCCGCGGGCCCCAAGCAAGGCCTTGGCCACTTCCAAGAGTAGCCGAGGCAGCCCGGTAAGGCGCCAGGCTAGGCACCGAGCGGTGGCCTGGGGCACGTCCTTCGCCGTTAGGCGCCCGGTGTGGGTGTTTGAATGACACGTGCCCTACGGACTGGTGTGTTCTGAAGGCCTGGTCCCCAGCTGGTGGCAACTGGGGAGGCGGAGCCCTTGCTGGAGGAGGTGTGTCGCTGGCATCCTGGCGGGCTGTGGGAATGTCGGAGCCCAGCCTCCCCTTTGCCAGAGCTGAGCTCATTCTCTCCTTGGCCGTTTTGGCAGCTGCCCTGGCAAGAAGGGACGCCCAGCCTCTGCTCTGCCACCCTATGCCTTTCCCTCCCTCCCTCCCTCCCCTCCCTCCCCCTCCCCCTCCCTCCCCTGCCTGCCGGTACGCCCTGCGAGCCATGAACCTGCCCCTGCAGACCGTTAGGCAGGATCAAGCCTTTCCTCTTCCTGCCATCTGCGGCTTTGGGTCGGGTGTTGGGTCCCAGCATGGAGCAAACAAGCGAGAGAGTGAGAGAGGAGAGAGAGAGAAAGAGAGAGAGAGAGACCAGAAACCTACTCCACACCAGGGGCCAATCGCAGTCAACACACGGGTTTTGTGGGTGGAGCTTGAGGTTGGGCAGAGACAGGAGGCCAGGGCTCTGGGCCGGTGGCCGGGCCTGTGGCCATCCAGGATCCCTGGGGTCGGTGTGAGGGTGACGGTGGGGCCTCTCGGTGTCTTCTGGGACTCCTGGGAGCGGGCGGGCCGAGCCGGGGCCGCGCTGGATGCGCCCCGCCCGCCGCCACGGGCCGTGCAGGCTCTTGAGGCGCCTGGCTGCAGGTTGCAGCGTCTACGGCCATACCACCCTGAACGCGCCCGATCTCGTCTGATCTCGGAAGCTAAGCAGGGTCGGGCCTGGTTAGTACTTGGATGGGAGACCGCCTGGGAATACCGGGTGCTGTAGGCTTTTTGCCTACTTGCTCAGGCTTTTTGCCTACTGCACGCACACCCGGCCTCCCTCCTCGCCCAAGGATCAAGGGGGCCAAGGGGCCAAGGGGGGGGCCAAGGGGCCAAAGGGGCCAAGGGGGCCAAGGGGGCCAAGGGGGGGACAGGGGACCAGGGGGACCAAGGGGACCAAGGGCCAAGGGGCGCTGGGGCGCTAGGCCCAAGGCCTCCGGGCCGCACCCCTGGCACGCTGGGTCACTCGCTCCCTCGGCGGATGGATGGATGGATGGATGGATGCATGGCTGGCTGGCTGGCTGGCTGGCTGGCTGGCTGGCTGGCTGCGCGCCTGTCCGCTGCTCTGCAGTCCTCCCAGCCTGCCTTTTTCCCCATCCCTGACGGTGTCTGCTCTGCGGTGTCCAGCTCCCGGCTAGGCTCTCTTGGCCTCCTGGCCTCCTCCTCTTCCTCTTCTGTGCTTCAGCCGGCACAAACTCTGAGAAGGGGTCCAGTAGCTCCCTGCAATTGCACTCACTCCCACACATTGCGTGCCAGGGAACTCTCTTGAGCTATCCCCAACCACACAAGGCACGTCTGGGCCACGCCTCACGCACTCGAGGCCTTGGCAAGACTCGGGACCGTCCCAGGCTTCCCCTTCACGGGACAGGTGCCAGCCCAAGCAGACTGGGTCGAACACAGGCACACCCCGGAAGAAGACCCAGTCTGGGCCGCCCGTCCAGGACCTCCAGACTCAGGCCGGGGTGGCAAACCCGTGACGCTACCAGGCCCTAGTGGCAGAGAAGGAGGGAGGACGGAGGGGAAGGGAGAGGAGAGACAGACAGACAGACAGACAGACAGACAGACAGACAGTGACTAGAGCGAGCCGGAGGGCGCGCGCGTGTGCGTGTGCGTGTGCGTTGGTTGCGCGCCTAAGCGACGGGCGGGGCGTGGCGATAAGCCAGGCAGTACCCTGAACAAGAGCTTGGAGGAGACAGGTCGGGAGATGCTTGCCACAGCAGCTGCCATCCTGGGATCCGCGGGCCCCAAGCAAGGCCTTGGCCACTTCCAAGAGTAGCCGAGGCAGCCCGGTAAGGCGCCAGGCTAGGCACCGAGCGGTGGCCTGGGGCACGTCCTTCGCCGTTAGGCGCCCGGTGTGGGTGTTTGAATGACACGTGCCCTACGGACTGGTGTGTTCTGAAGGCCTGGTCCCCAGCTGGTGGCAACTGGGGAGGCGGAGCCTTGCTGGAGGAGGTGTGTCGCTGGCATCCTGGCGGGCTGTGGGAATGTCGGAGCCCAGCCTCCCCTTTGCCAGAGCTGAGCTCATTCTCTCCTTGGCCGTTTTGTGGCAGCTGCCCTGGCAAGAAGGGACGCCCAGCCTCTGCTCTGCCACCCTATGCCTTTCCCTCCCTCCCTCCCTCCCTCCCTCCCTCCCTCCCTCCCTCCCTGCCTGCCTGCCTGCCGGTACGCCCTGCGAGCCATGAACCTGCCCCTGGAGACCGTTAGGCAGGATCAAGCCTTTCCTCTTCCTGCCATCTGCGGCTTTGGGTCGGGTGTTGGGTCCCAGCATGGAGCAAACAAGCGAGAGAGTGAGAGAGGGAGAGAAGGAAAGAGAGAGAGACCAGAAACCTACTCCACACCAGGGGCCAATCGCAGTCAACACACGGGTTTTGTGGGTGGAGCTTGAGGTTGGGCAGAGAC
This sequence comes from Orientallactaga sibirica, assembly GCA_036365145.1. Taxonomy (NCBI): domain Eukaryota; kingdom Metazoa; phylum Chordata; class Mammalia; order Rodentia; family Dipodidae; genus Orientallactaga; species Orientallactaga sibirica. Next base: position 11,282,243 of record JAEOAD010000555.1, on the reverse strand, counting down.
AGGAGGCCAGGGCTCTGGGCCGGTGGCCGGGCCTGTGGCCATCCAGGATCCCTGGGGTCGGTGTGAGGGTGACGGTGGGGCCTCTCGGTGTCTTCTGGGACTCCTGGGAGCGGGCGGGCCGAGCCGGGGGCCGCGCTGGATGCGCCCCGCCCGCCGCCACGGGCCGTGCAGGCTCTTGAGGCGCCTGGCTGCAGGTTGCAGCGTCTACGGCCATACCACCCTGAACGCGCCCGATCTCGTCTGATCTCGGAAGCTAAGCAGGGTCGGGCCTGGTTAGTACTTGGATGGGAGACCGCCTGGGAATACCGGGTGCTGTAGGCTTTTTGCCTACTTGCTCAGGCTTTTTGCCTACTGCACGCACACCCGGCCTCCCTCCTCGCCCAAGGATCAAGGGGGCCAAGGGGGCCAAGGGGGCCAAGGGGGCCAAGGGGGCCAAGGGGGCCAAGGGTTCCAGGGGGACCAGGGGGACCAAGGGGACCAAGGGCCAAGGGGCGCTGGGGCGCTAGGCCCAAGGCCTCCGGGCCGCACCCCTGGCACGCTGGGTCACTCGCTCCCTCGGCGGATGGATGGATGGATGCATGGCTGGCTGGCTGGCTGGCTGGCTGACTGGCTGGCTGCGGCGCCTGTCCGCTGCTCTGCAGTCCTCCCAAAAATCTATTTTTTTTTTCACCCTTATTGTTTCGAGTTTGGTTTTCACTCTCTGCCAGTCCTTCCTGTATTTTACTATGTGGTCTCTGGCTGGCGTTGACCTCACAGTGATCCTCCTACCTCTTCCTCCCTCTGTCTCCTGAGTGCTGTGATTAAAGGCAGGTGCCACCACGTCCCGTGTAGACCCTCTTTCCAACTCTCTCCAGATCCAAGCGTGAATCCAGCGTGTGGAAGTTCATTTCAATGGTTGCTGCCCTGTCTTAAGATTTGGTGGCATTCACCTTAACTGCTAAGCCATCTCTCCAGCCCTGGTTACTTAATCACCTTTTTTGGAGGTATGTTGGCTTGGAATTTTTCACTGTATTCTCTCATGTACTAGGATTAAAAGCATGTGCCATCACACCAGGCTGTTTTGTCTTTTTAGAGATTGATAATGGGTGCAACAGGGCATTAGTTATTGCTAGTGCCACCTCATGCCCCTGGCTTCCCCCGGTACCAGGAAACCAAACCTAGCTACTCTGGCTTTGACAGCAAACATTACTTGAATTCTTAGCTATAGTAAAGTAGAGAGAGTGGATGATTTAATCTCACTTTGTGTTCAGGTTTTCCCCTGAGGTTATTGGTTTTCTCCAGCTATGTTGGATGTAATTTTTATTAGGATATGGTAGGAGGATCGCCATGAGTTCGAGGCCAGCCTGAGACTACATGTCGAATTCATGTCTCCCTGGATTAGAGTGAGACCCTACTTCAAAAATAAAAAGATATGAAATCAGCATAGATGACCATTGGTAGATGAATAGATAAAGAAAATGAGATACACATGCACAATGAGGTTTTATTTAACCATAAATAAAAAATTATGTCATTTCAGGAGAATGGATGAAAAGTGAGAAAATCATGTTATGCTAAGAAAGTCAGACTCAGAAAACAAATATTGAATGTGTTCTCCCATAAGCAGAACATCATGTATATATTTTATTTGAGAGAGAGAGCAAGAGAGAGAGAGAATGGATTCCTCAGGTACTCGCCTCTGTAAAGGAATTCGACACTCATGCACCACCTGTGCACCTGGTTTTACATGGGTACTGGGGAATCAAACTTGGACCCTTGAGCTTTGTGGGCAAGTGCCTTAACTGCTAAGACCTCTTAGAAATTACTAAGAGCTCTGTTTGTCTATGTAAATAAAATGTAATAGATATAACAGTATAACTAGGTATCTTATCTGACAACATGCTAACAATATCAACTGTAAAGAAATCAGAGCAATGAAGAAAGGAAGAATATAAATGTTCTATTCCAAAAGCACTTGTTTAAAAAATACCAAGGCTACCAGGAGTGGTGCCGCACGCCTTTAATCCCAGCACTTGTGAGACAGAGGTAGTATTGCTGTGTGTTCAAGGCCAGTCTGGACTACAGAAAGAGTTGCAGGGCATCCTGGACTACAGTGACACCCTCCCTGCCTCCAAAAAACAAAAACAAAAACAATAAAAACTCCCAAAAAATAAAAATTAAAATCCAAGAAAGGTAAAATATGTACAGCCAATGCCAGGTATGGTTGTGCACGACTTTAATCCCAGCACTCAGGAGGCAGAGGTAGGAAGATCACCGTGAGTTCATGGCCACCCTGAGACTACATAGTGAATTCCAGATCATCCAGAGATAGAGTGAGATCCTACCTAAAAAAAAAATGCCCAGACATAAATATATTAAATCAAATTGAAGCAAGAAATAACATATTCTTCATAGAACAGAAACTGCTCTACAATGGTTCATATTAGCAGTTTCCTTTCTCATTGTCAACACTTTCTAAAAAACCCAGGACTTAGTATGTGATAGTATTTATTGTACATATATCATATAAAAAAGATATATGAATGCCTATGTTTTATATTAATAAATGATTAAGCATGGTCAAATGGAATTATTTATCCAAATATACATGGAAAATATCATGATTGTGCATCTACCATGCCTTTCCCCAAATTAATCTATAAATTCAATACACTGACATCCTGAAGTGCAATATACATATTACAGCATGTGGAATTTTAGGCAGTTCTGGAACTTTATTTTTATTAATTTAATTTTTTAAATTTAATTTTATTTATTTGAGAGTGACAGACAGAGAGAGAAAGAGACACACACAGAGAGAGAGAATAGGCACATTAGGGCCTCCAGCCACTGCAAACGAACTACAGATGCATGTGCCACCTTGTGCATCTGGCTTACATGGGTCCTGGGGAATCAAGCCTTGAACAGGGTCCTTAGGCTTCATAGGCAAGCATTTAACCACTAAGCCATCTATCCAGGCTCCAGTTCTGGAACTTTAAAGACCACAGGAGAAAGAAATTCTGAAAAGAACCCTCTAGAACATCATAAAAGGAAAAAATACTCGACCATTCAGAAGTATTGTAAACTATAGTCATTGATATGGTGAATTTTATAGAAGAAAGAAAGGGTTGGAAAGATAGTTCAGTTGCAAAGGCTGATGGCCAGGGTTTGATTCCCCAGTACCCATGTAAAGCCAGATACACAGAGTGGCATTTGCAAGAGGCCCTGGTATGACCCTTCTCTCTCATGTGTGTGTGTGTGTGTGTGTGTGTGTGTGTGTGTGTGTATATATAAATTGAGGACACTAAGGGAAACAGTATAAATTAATAATAATCATAACTAAATGAAAATAATAAGAGTTATTGCAGAGTCAGTGGGTATAAAACAATCACAACAATAAAGTAAATGAAATGAAAATTATTCACATGCCCACTGAAACAAATCCCAAATAGTAATCTTTTTTTTTTTTTTTTTTTTTTTTTTCAAGGTAGGGTTGATCTGGAATTCACTATGTAGTCTAAGACGGCCTCAAACTCACAGCAATCCTCCTACCTCTGCCTCCCAAGTGCTGGGATTAAAGGTGTGCACCACCATGCCCGGCCCCAAATAATATTCTAATATTGTATTGGAAACATGATATAGATTTATTGGTAGACACTATGTGATTTAAGTCATAGATCTGTTTATAGTTAACAGTGTATTTTCCTTCCATCATTTGTTTTCTCTCTGAATACATGCAGAGACTTCTTATGTGGCCTTAACAAAAGAATGTAGCACTTAGGGGCAAAGATGCAGCCTAGCAAACCTGCACTGGAGGCCAAGATGGAGAAGACCTCCACGGCCACCATGGCCTTCCCCTTGGTGCTGTGGTAGACAGGGAGGAAGGTGACCCATACACTGCAGAACACCAGCATGCTGAATGTGAGGAACTTGGCTTCATTGAATGTGTCCGGCAGGTTCCTAGCTAGGAAAGCCACAGTGAAGCTCATCAGGGCCAAGAAGCCCAGGTATCCCAGGACACAGTAGAAGGCTGTGAGAGAACCTTTGTTGCACACAATGATGATGTGGCCATGTTTGGAATGTGTATCTCTATCTATAAAAGGTGGAGAAGTTCCCATCTAGATTATGCACAGTGTGAGCTGGACTGAGGAGCAGATGGGGATGATGGAGTTAGGTGCCCTTGAAACCAGCAACTGCCTCATCCTTCTTCCAGGAACAGTGGCTTTAAAGGCCAAGACCACAGTGATAGTTTTGGCCAACACTGTGGAAACTGCCACAGTAAACACAATGCTAAATGCGGTCTGCTGGAGCATGCAGGTGGCCGTCCCTGGACGGCCAATGAAGAGTAAGGAGCAGAGAAAACAGAAGATGAGGGAAATGAGCAGGATGTAGCTGAGACCCCTGTTATTGGCCTTGACTATTGGACTATCTTGATGTGTCACGAACAGTCCCAAAATGACAAGTGTGATGATGGTGAGACTCAGGGCTGTTCCTAGCAGAGCCTTTCCCAAGGGGTCTTTGTAGGACAGAAACACCTCCGTTTTTTGGAGGCAGGCATTTCTCTGAACATTAGCATACTGATGATCAGGACACGTCACGCACTGTTCCATATCTAGTAAGAAATAAAGTTGTCATCAGTGGAACGTCACTGGTTTTCTGTTGTGCTGAACCCATTGGGCGAGCTGAGGTAATTTGTCCTCATTTTTCTTTGAAACCAATTAAGAGTATTTCATATATGGAGTCATTCTCAATTATTACCTCCCAACTTCTTTATGGTATAGGGAACAACTATCATTTCTTCTCCTTACATCTTGAGTTTATCTGTAACAATATCCACCTACCTACTAAACTGACTCTGTACATTCTTGAGTTTTCACTCAATGACCAAGCTTTCACTGAAAAACTACCAGAAGCTATATTATTTGCTAAATGTTATGGACATAGATATGATTAAGTGTGCTTCGTGTTGGGTAGATTAAGTAATCCCACTTGGCGAGAGAGATGTTGTAGGTTTCACACAAAGCATAATAGAATTTTGGTTACAACTGGATAGAGTAGAATAGCCAGGCATAGTATGTACACCTTTAATTTCAGCACTTGGGGAGGAGGATCACTGTGAAGTCGAGACCATCCTGGGACTACATAGTGAATTCCAGGTCAACCTGGGCTAGAGCAAGACTCTACCTCAAAAAACAATAACAAAAAAAAGTAGAACAGGGCTGGAGGGATGGCTTAGCGGTTAAGACATTTGCCTGCAAAGCCAAAGGACCCAGGTTTGATTCCCCAGGACACATGTTAGCCAGCTGCACAAGGTGGTGCATGCAACTGGAGTTTGATTGCAATGGCTGAGGCCTTGGCTCTCTCTCTCTCTCTCTTACTCTAAAAAAAGTAAAAATGGCGGACGTGGTGGCACATGCCTTTAATCCCAGCACTTGGGAGGCTGAGGTAGGAGGATCACTGTGAGTTCTCGGCTAGAATGAGACCCTACCTTGAAAAACCAAACAATAAAAAAATAAAAATAAATAAAAAAGGATAATTGTCATAATTTAGTTTATAAATCACAAAAAGGGATTAGATATTGTTGCAATTTCTTTAACTGTTAAGATTTCTCTGGGGGGCTGGAGAAAGGGCTTAGTGGTTAAAGCTCATGCCTGCAAAGCCTAAGGACCCAGGTTCGATTCTCCAGGTCCCATGTAAGCCAGATGTACATGGTGGTGCATGCGTCTGGAGTTTGTTTGCAGTGGCTAGAGGCCTTGGCATGCTCACTCTCTTTCCCTCTCTCTCTCTCTGTGTCTCTCTCCAAAAAAAAAATGTAGAGTCAGAGAGAGAGAGAGAGAGAGAGGGAAAGGAAGACAGATAGATAATGGGTGTGCCAGCAGCCTCTTAGCAGCTGTGAATGAACTCCAGATGCGTGCACTCCCTTGTGGTCAAGTGCGGCATTGTACCCTTGCCTTACTTTGCATCTGGCTAAATGTGGAACCTGGAGATTAGAACCGGTGTTCTTAGGCTTAGCAGGCAGGCGCCTTAACCACTAAGCTATCTCTCCAGCCCTTTCTCTCTGACTCTAATAAATAAAAATAAAATCTTTAAAAAAAAGTTTACTCTGGTCTCAGAAACAAGCTCACAGAGTTAAAGTGTATAAACTAAATTTGGCAAAGATATATCAAACTTACAAATATAACCAAATTTGGAATCAACATGTAAGTTTACTTCAAGAAAGAAAATGGCCTCAAAGTTTCCTTCTTGTAATTGCATTAAGAGGTATGGGCCTTAAAGTCCACTTTTCTCATAGAAAGAACTGAACTTCTTGTTTCTTGTCCAAGGAATCTTGAGTGACTCAGTATGAATGTATGAATCTCATAGTCATCACAAATATTATAAATATTATAGGAGAGGATTAAACTAGGCACTCAGCCAGGCCTCTAGCACTTGGGAGGCCAAGGTAGGAAGAACATTGTGAGTTTGAGGCCAGCCTGAGACTACGGAGTGAATTAGCCTGTGAAGCCTAAGAACCCATGTTTGACTCTCCAGATCACACTTAAGCCAGACACACAAGGGGGAGGCAAGCGCAAGGTCACAGATGTCCACTAGGTGGTGTAAGTACCTGGAGTTCAATTTCAGTGGCTGAGGCTCTGGTGCACCAATTCTCTCTCTCTCTCTCTCAAATAAAATTAAAAAAAAATCTACAGGCTTGAATTTGCTAATTGACATGGAATTTTGTGTATTTTTCTTTTTTCTGAAAAAAAACATTTATTTATTTATTTATTTGAGAGAGAGAGAGAGAGAGAGAGAGAGAGAGAGGGAGAAAATGGGCGGACCAGGGCCTTTCAGCTGCTGTGAAGGAACTCTAGACCTGTGTGTCCCCTTGTGGGCAGATGTGGCATTGCACGTTTGCATCACTGTGGCCTCTGGCTATACACGCAATCTGGAGGATTTGAATGGGAGTTCTTCAGCTTTGCAGGCAAGTGCCTTAACCTCTTAAGCCATCTCTCCAGCTCTATTTATTTATTTACAAGTAAAGATGAGATAGAGAGAGGGAGGGAGGGAAGAAGAAGAAGAAGAGAGAGAGGCCCTCTAGGGCCTCTTACAAACTCCAGATGGTTAAAGTTACTTGCTTGCAAAGCCTGCTGGCCAGGGCTCAATTTCCCAGTACCCGTGTAAACCAGATGCACTAAGTGGCCTATGCATCTGGAGTTTGTTTGTAGTGGCAGGAAACCCTGGTGTGCACATACTTGTTCTCTCTGTCGGCTTCTCTCTCTCTCCCTTTCAGATGAGTAATGAACAAAATACAAAAAAAAATAGTAAAATATATTTGTACAGTTATTAAATTGGTAACTGAAGGAAGTAAATTCATCATCGTTGTCCTTCAGTGAATTCTGTGCATTGTCAGGGTGCATAGGTTAGGATAACGGAGAGACGGGAACTAATCTACAAGGCGTGCACTCACCTGTCTGGTTTGTCATCTCATTCTCTGAGCAAGGGTTGCAATCAAAACAGCAGGCAGCCTTTCCCTCCCGAGAGCGCTTCCTAAACCCAGGATTGCAACTCTCACTGCACACGGACTGGGGAGTCTGTGGAAAATCAGACATGTGTTGCTAATCCCTTAATCTAACCCTTCAGCTCTAGTGATAATATTTTTAAAAATATTTATGTATTCACAAGCAGAGAGAGATAGAAGATTTCATATTTTATTTATTTATTTGAGAAGGAAAGAGAAAGAGGCAGATAGGTAGATAGATGATAGATAGATAGATAGATAGATAGATAGATGATAGAGAGGAAATGGGTGTGCCAGGGCCTTTAGCCACTGCAAACGAACTCCAGATGCATGTTCCACCTGGTGCCTCTGGCTTACATGGGTACTGAGGAATCGAACCTGGGTTCTTAGGCTGAATATATATATATACAAATAAATATTTATTTATTTAAAGGAGAGAGATGGAGAGAGAGAATGTGGGTGGTGGATGCCAGGCCCTTCTGCCACTCTAAACAAACTCCAGATGTGTGCACCATTTTGTTCATCTTGGCTTTATAGGGTTCTGGGAAATTGAACCCAGACCATCAGGCTTTGCAAGTAAGCACCTTTAACCACTGAGACATCTCTTTAGCCCCTAGAGTGATTTTTTTTGTTTTGGTTTTTCGAGGTAGGGTCTCGCTCTAGTCCAGGCTGACCTGGAATTCACTATGTAGTTTCAGGGTGGTCTCGAACTCACGGGGATACTCCTACCTCTGCCTCCTGAGTGCTGGGATTAAAGGTGTGTGCCACCACGCCCAGCCTAGAGTGATGATTTTTAAAAATATTTTTATTTATTTGCAAGCAAAGAGAATCTTAATAACATACATTTATAAATTCAATTAGATTGAATGTTAATTAATTTATTTATTTTTACATTTTTTATTTTATTTTAATTTATTTTATTTTATTTTATTCTTTTGTTTTTCGAGGTAGGGTCTCACTCTAGCTCAGGCTGACCTGGTATTCACTATGTAGTCTCAGGGTGGCCTCAGACTCTCAGAGATTCTCCTACTTCTGCCTTCTGAGTGCCAGGATTAAAGGCATGCTGAGATTAAAGGCTGACCTGGAATTCACTATGTAGTCTCAGGGTGGCCTTGAACTCAAGGCGATCCTCCTACCTGTGCCTCCCAAGTGCTGGGATTAAAGGCATGCACCACCACACCCAGCTTATTTATTGAATAATATTAAGAATAGGGGCTCAGTGATTAAAGGCACTTGCTTGCAAAGGCTGATGGTCCTGGTTCGAGTACCCATGTAAAGCCAGATGCACAAAGTGGTGCATGTGTCTGGAGTTCGTTTGCAGTGGCAGGAGGCCCTGGCTTGCCCATACTCACTCTTTCTCTCTCTCATATAAATAAATACAATTTAAAAAAAAAAAACAAGAATAGGGTACTGGAGAGATGGCTCAGCATTTAAGGCACTTGCTGTAAAGCCAAACGATCCAGCTTCTGTTTCCTAGTGCCCATGTAAAGCCAGATGCTCAAGGTGGTGCATGGATTTGGAGTTCATTTGCAGTGGCTAGAGCCCATTCTCTGTGTCTGCCTCTCTTCCCTGTATCTCTCTGTGCTTGCAAATAAGTACATAAAATATTTTTTTAATTAGGTGGCTGGAGAGATGGGTCAGTGATTAAAGGGGTTAAAGGCACTTGCTTACAAAGCCTGACAGTCTGGGTTGAGTTCCCCAGTACCCACATAAAGGCAGATGCACAAAGTGGTCCATATGTCTGGAGTTTGTTTTTGGTGGTAAGAGGCCCTGCAGTGCCCATTCTCTCACTCTCTGCTTGCAGATAAATCAAAGATATATCAAACTTACAAATATAACCAAATTTGGAATCAACATGTAAGTTTACTTCAAGAAAGAAAATGGCCTCAAAGTTTCCTTCTTGTAATTGCATTAAGAGGTATGGGCCTTAAAGTCCACTTTTCTCATAGAAAGAACTGAACTTCTTGTTTCTTGTCCAAGGAATCTTGAGTGACTCAGTATGAATGTATGAATCTCATAGTCATCACAAATATTATAAATATTATAGGAGAGGATTAAACTAGGCACTCAGCCAGGCCTCAGCACTTGGGAGGCCAAGGTAGGAAGAACATTGTGAGTTTGAGGCCAGCCTGAGACTCACGTGAGTGAATTAGCCTGTGAAGCCTAAGAACCCATGTTTGACTCTCCAGATCACACTTAAGCCAGACACACAAGGGGGAGGCAAGCGCAAGGTCACAGATGTCCACTAGGTGGTGTAAGTACCTGGAGTTCAATTTCAGTGGCTGAGGCTCTGGTGCACAATTCTCTCTCTCTCTCTCAAATAAAATTAAAAAAATCTACAGGCTTGAATTTGCTAATTGACATGGAATTTTGTGTATTTTTCTTTTTCTGAAAAAAAAACATTTATTTATTTATTTATTTGAGAGAGAGAGAGAGAGAGAGAGAGAGAGAGGGAGAAAATGGGCGGACTAGGGCCTTTCAGCTGCTGTGAAGGAACTCTAGACCTGTGTGTCCCCTTGTGGGCAGATGTGGCATTGCACGTTTGCATCACTGTGGCCTCTGGCTATACACGCAATCTGGAGGATTTGAATGGGAGTTCTTCAGCTTTGCAGGCAAGTGCCTTAACCTCTTAAGCCATCTCTCCAGCTCTATTTATTTATTTACAAGTAAAGATGAGATAGAGAGAGGGAGGGAGGGAAGAAGAAGAAGAAGAAGAGAGAGAGGCCCTCTAGGGCCTCTTACAAACTCCAGATGGTTAAAGTCACTTGCTTGCAAAGCCTGCTGGCCAGGGCTCAATTTCCCAGTACCCGTGTAAACCAGATGCACTAAGTGGCCTATGCATCTGGAGTTTGTTTGTAGTGGCAGGAAACCCTGGTGTGCACATACTTGTTCTCTCTGTCGGCTTCTCTCTCTCTCCCTTTCAGATGAGTAATGAACAAAATACAAAAAAAAATAGTAAAATATATTTGTACAGTTATTAAATTGGTAACTGAAGGAAGTAAATTCATCATCGTTGTCCTTCAGTGAATTCTGTGCATTGTCAGGGTGCATAGGTTAGGATAACGGAGAGACGGGAACTAATCTACAAGGCGTGCACTCACCTGTCTGGTTTGTCATCTCATTCTCTGAGCAAGGGTTGCAATCAAAACAGCAGGCAGCCTTTCCCTCCCGAGAGCGCTTCCTAAACCCAGGATTGCAACTCTCACTGCACACGGACTGGGGAGTCTGTGGAAAATCAGACATGTGTTGCTAATCCTTAATCTAACCCTTCAGCTCTAGTGATAATATTTTTTAAAAATATTTATGTATTCACAAGCAGAGAGAGATAGAAGATTTCATATTTTATTTATTTATTTGAGAAGGAAAGAGAAAGAGGCAGATAGGTAGATGATAGATAGATAGATAGATAGATAGATAGGTAGATGATAGAGAGGAAATGGGTGTGCCAGGGCCTTTAGCCACTGCAAACGAACTCCAGATGCATGTTCCACCTGGTGCCTCTGGCTTACATGGGTACTGAGGAATCGAACCTGGGTTCTTAGGCTGAATATATATATATACAAATAAATATTTATTTATTTAAAGGAGAGAGATGGAGAGAGAGAATGTGGGTGGTGGGTGCCAGGCCCTTCTGCCACTCTAAACAAACTCCAGATGTGTGCACCATTTTGTTCATCTTGGCTTTATAGGGTTCTGGGAAATTGAACCCAGACCATCAGGCTTTGCAAGTAAGCACCTTTAACCACTGAGACATCTCTTTAGCCCCTAGAGTGATTTTTTTTGTTTTGGTTTTTCGAGGTAGGGTCTCGCTCTAGTCCAGGCTGACCTGGAATTCACTATGTAGTTTCAGGGTGGTCTCGAACTCACGGGGATACTCCTACCTCTGCCTCCTGAGTGCTGGGATTAAAGGTGTATGCCACCACGCCCAGCCTAGAGTGATGATTTTTAAAAAATATTTTTATTTATTTGCAAGCAAAGAGAATCTTAATAACATACATTTATAAATTCAATTAGATTGAATGTTAATTAATTTATTTATTTTTACATTTTTATTTTATTTTAATTTATTTTATTTTATTTTATTCTTTTGTTTTTCGAGGTAGGGTCTCACTCTAGCTCAGGCTGACCTGGTATTCACTATGTAGTCTCAGGGTGGCCTCAGACTCTCAGAGATTCTCCTACTTCTGCCTTCTGAGTGCCAGGATTAAAGGCATGCTGAGATTAAAGGCTGACCTGGAATTCACTATGTAGTCTCAGGGGTGGCCTTGAACTCAAGGCGATCCTCCTACCTGTGCCTCCCAAGTGCTGGGATTAAAGGCATGCACCACCACACCCAGCTTATTTATTGAATAATATTAAGAATAGGGGCTCAGTGATTAAAGGCACTTGCTTGCAAAAGGCTGATGGTCCTGGTTCGAGTACCCATGTAAAGCCAGATGCACAAAGTGGTGCATGTGTCTGGAGTTCGCTTGCAGTGGCAGGAGGCCCTGGCTTGCCCATACTCACTCTTTTCTCTCTCATATAAATAAATACAATTTAAAAAAAAAAAAAGAATAGGGTACTGGAGAGATGGCTCAGCATTTAAGGCACTTGCTGTAAAGCCAAACGATCCAGCTTCTGTTTCCTAGTGCCCATGTAAAGCCAGATGCTCAAGGTGGTGCATGGATTTGGAGTTCATTTGCAGTGGCTAGAGCCCATTCTCTGTGTCTGCCTCTCTTCCCTGTATCTCTCTGTGCTTGCAAATAAGTACATAAAATATTTTTTTAATTAGGTGGCTGGAGAGATGGGTCAGTGATTAAAGGGGTTAAAGGCACTTGCTTACAAAGCCTGACAGTCTGGGTTGAGTTCCCCAGTACCCACATAAAGGCAGATGCACAAAGTGGTCCATATGTCTGGAGTTTGTTTTTGGTGGTAAGAGGCCCTGCAGTGCCCATTCTCTCACTCTCTGCTTGCAGATAAATAAATAAAAATATCTTATAAAAAGTTAATAGAAGAAGCTGGGCGTAGTGGCACATGCCTTTAATCCCAGCACTCAGGAGGCAGAGGTAGGAGGAACACCGTGAGATCGAGGCCACCCTGAGACTACATAGTGAATTCCAGATCAGCCTGGATGAGAGTGAATCCCTACCTTGAAAAACCAAAAAAAAAAAAAAAAAAAAAAAAAAAGTTAATAGAAGAAAAGAAAGGAGCATTTGCTTACATACCATTGAATATGTATGTTCATTTCTCAAGTGAATAATATATTTATTAAATTGGAAGGTAGTACTGTCAAGTTTCTACACATGTCATTTCCTGAGCAGGGTTGGGGAACAAAACCCACAAAATAATATTGGCATTTATGTTAGCAAAGAGCAAGGCGATTAGGGCTAAGTTACCTCTGTAATTCCTGTGGCCCACTGGATCATGTCCTCAGATAATGACAACTGTTCACCACGTGGCAGATGTGGGGAAAACTGCCCTACTTTCACCCTTGTTCGAAGGCCTTCTGGGAAATTCAAAAAGTTGAGAATGTCATATTCTGCATCTACTTTTCTTTTATCATCCAGATACACTTGGTCTCCAGCAGGATTGCTAAAGTGCATGTTCTTCAGAAAGGAATGCAACTAAAAGAGAAATGACAAACCTTTGAGGTTCCAGATGGCTGATGACAAAATAGTCACCAGTACTAAGACGCAAAGGGGAAAGTGGTAGGGGGAGGGAATTACCATGGTTTATTGTCTGTAATTATGGAAGTTGTCAATAAACATATAAATAAAAAATAAAGCCGGGCATGATGGCACACGCCTTTAATCCCAGCACTCGGGAGGCAGAGGTAGGAGGATCGCTGAGAGTTCGAGGCCACCCTGAGACTACATAGTTAATTCCAGGTCAGCCTGGACCAGAGTGAAACCCTACCTCGAAAAACCAAAAAAATATATATAAATAAATAAATAAATAAATAAATAAATAAATAAAAGGTAAAAAACATAAATTAGAGAAAGCCTCAAGTTGTTTCATTTATTTATTTATTTATTTATTTATTTATTTATTTATTTTTCTTTTCAAGGTAGAGTCTCACTCTAGCCCAGGCTGACCTGGAATTCACTATGTAGTCTCAGGGTGGCCTCGAACTCATGGCAATCCTACCTCTGCCTCCAGAGTGCTGGGATTAAAAGTGTGCACACCCGGCTTTCTTGTACATTTTAAAGAATTCCATGGAACTCTGGCATGGTGGCACACACCTTTAATCCCAGCACTTGGAAGGCAGAGGTAGGAGGATCACCGTGAGTTCAAGGCCAGCCTGGGATTATAGAGTAAGATCCAGGTCAGCATGGGCTAGAGTGAGACCCTACTTCAAAAAAACACTTAAAAATAATTTCATGTGAAAGTTTAGTTTTTCTTCTGACATTATATAGATAGAATATATATTTCTTTTAAAACATAAATTTTTGACTTGATTTATACCTAATTTCTTCCTTCCCATGGGTCCTTTTTCTTGGAGATGATTTCTATGCCTGCTCACTAATGAAACTGCTACAGCCTCCCTCCCTCCCTCTCTCTCTCTCTCTCTCTGGCTTTTTGAGGGAGGGTCTCATTCTAGCTCAGGCTGACCTGGAATTCACTATGCAGTCTCAGGGCGGCCTCGAACTCTTGGCGATCCTCCTACCTCTGCCTCCCAAGTGCTGGGATTAAAGGCGTGCGCCACCACACCCAGCTGTAGCATCTCTTATATGTTTGGAAAAATGTTCTAAGTCATTTGTATGCAGCACCTCTGGAATTCCTTAAGAAAGGCACTTTAGGGCTGGAGAGATGACTTAGCGTTTAAGACACATGCCTGTGAAGCCTACAAACGCCTGTTCGATTCTCCAAGCCCCACGTTTAGCCAGGTGCAAAAGTGATGCAAGCGCGCAAAAAATGCTGCGCTTGCCCACAACATGCGTCTGGAGTTCATTCACAGGAGCAGAGAGGCCACTGGCGTGCTTATTCTCTATCTATCTCTCTCTCAAAAAAAGAAAGAAAGAAAGAAAGAAGGGAGGGAGGGAGGGAGGAAGGAAGGAAAGAAGGAAGGGAGGAAGGAAGGGAGGAAGAAAGGCACTTTAGAGACCATCCATGCCATCCTATGGAACAGACATTACCTGCCAGGGGCAAAATACCACATCTCTATTTCCCATGGGTAGAATCTGCGCTTGTCCAAAAAACATCTCATGAAGGGCGTGCGCCACAGCATACACAGCATTGATTATGTTGTAACTCTCGTCTGTCAGGGTTGTATCCATACGATTCACAGGCAGCGACGCCAGAGAGGCATTGGGTGGACAGTTCTTCAGTGCACAGTCAGGAGAGAAGGAACAATAAAATTTCATGAACCAGACAATAGTGAGGTAAGTGTCTTCAGGGTATGTGGAAGGGTTGGCTGTATGGATAAAATTTTTGAAAGCAGAAATTTCTTCACGGTGGTTTGAAAAAATGAGAGTCCCGTGATATGAGTCAAGTATAAAATTTCTTCCAGTGGTGGCAGCATGCCATTGTGAGTTTGTGATCCAGACTCTCCATGTCGCTAAATACTTCCCGGTATGGAAGCTTGTACTTGTGAATGCGTCAGTGTCAAAGTAAATGATGACGACATTTGCAGGTGATGCTTCTTTAATCCATACTTCGTGTGGTTTATCATTTGAGTGAAATGAATGGAAACTGTTCGAGATAAATTTCACAAAGGCCATACAGACTTGGTTCCTGTCCATCTCTCTTCTCAAATCAGAAAGAAATTGAATACCTTTCTGCCCTTCCGTAATGAGCAATCCCACCCAGGTCCAGTTGAAATGAAGCATCAACGTAACCATGCCAACAGCCAGAGATGTGTCCTTTGGGGCTGTCTGATAAAGAGAAGGAAACTGGACCCGGTCACTCAGGATGGGATTAAAAAAACCAAAGCTCAGCTAAAAAAAAAAAAAAAAAGGAAAAAGAAAGAAAATTAGAAGCTATATGAGGAAAAGGATTGACAGAAACCGCTGACTCAGCCCTGAATTATAATAAGCAACAGACCACAGAGTAGAATGAAACCATCCCACTCTCTAAGGTCCTAATGAGATGCAGAGACCACCACGTGAAATCTCACCCACTCCCCCAGCCACTGTTAACTGCCTATGACTCCTCAGGGAGGGGTGAGGGTCTCTGTCATCTATGACAAAAATCCCCCCCCCCGTACCCATGCAGGCAACTCTAGTTATACTCAGAGGGTTGCACCCACACATAATGGGGGAAAAAAGTATATGAGAGGTCTGGAGAGATGGGTTAAAAGCACATACTTATAAAGCCTGCTGACCTGGGCTTGAGTCCCCAGTTCCCATGTAAAGCCAGATGTACAAAGTGGCACATGCATCTGGAGTTTGTTTGCAGCAGCAAAAGGTTCTGATGCACCCATTCTCTCTCTCTTTTCTCATAAATATATACATAAATATATTATTTATTTATTTATTTATTTATGAGACAGAGAGAGTGAGAGAAAATGGAACTCCGATGCACCCATTCTCTCTTTTCTCATAAATACATACATACCCTCCAATGGCTCAGGGACCATTGCGGAAGAGGGGGCGGATAGAATGGAAGAGCCAAAGGAAGGATATGACCTCTTACAATGCAGCTGCCCAGACAGAAATTGGCCTTGATATCTATGATCTTGCAGTGCCTAGCAATACCTTTGCAAGACCCTCAAAATAGAAGAGAAAGATGATGTCATCAAATTAGGAAAGAGACTAATGGACAGAGGGAGGGGATATGATGGAGACGGGAGTTCTAAAGTGGAATGGGGGAGGGGAGGGAAATATTAGGTGAGGTTTTTTTTGGTATGTAAGATTAAAAGTCAATAAAAAAATAATTAAAAAAAATAAAAAAATAAAAATAAATACATACATAAATATATATTTAAATCATTTATTTATTTATTTATTTGAGAGAGAGAGGCAGCTAGAGAGAGTGAGAGAAAATGGAACTCTGATGCACCCATTCTCTCTCTCTTTCTCATAAATACATACATAAATATATATTTAAATCATTTATTTATTTATTTATTTATTCACCTGAGAGAGAGACAGCTAGAGAGAGTGAGAGAAAATGGAACTCTAGATGCATGTGCCACCTTGTGCATCTGGTGTATGTGAGTACTGGAGAATTGAACCTGGGTCCTTTGGCTTTGCAGGCAAGTGCCACTGCTAAGCCATCTCTCTAGTCATAAAAGTAAATTTTTAGCCTTTAATCCCAGCACTCAGGGGGCAGAGGTAGGAAGATCACTGAGAGTTTGAGGCCAACGTGAGACTACATAGTAAATTGTAGGTCATTCTGGGCTAGAGCGAGACCCTGAAAAACCAAAATAAATAAATAAATAAAATTTTAAAGACTTATATGAGCAGCTGGGTATGGTGGCACACACCTTTAATCCCAGCACTCAGGAGGCAGAGGTAGGTGGATTACTGTGAGTTCAAGGCCACCCTGAGACTACATAGTGAATTCCAGGTCAACCTGGGCTAGAGAGTGAGACCCTACTTTGAAAAACCGTGTGTGTGTGTGTGTGTGTGTGTGTGTGTGTATTTTAAATATATATAGAAGAAAGGGAAGAAAGGATGCAGCAGAAGAAGGATAAGGGCATAGGTCAAGAGATGATAATGTGAGAGAATTATGATCTAAATACATCATACATTATAAAAATTGTCATTTAAAAATACATACACTCCTGGACTAGAGGGATGGCTTAGCGGTTAAGGCGTTTGCCTGCAAAGCCAAAGTATCCCGGTTTAATTCTCCAGGCCCCATGTAAGCCAGATGCCCAAGGGGGCACATACATCTGGAGTTCATTTGCAGTGACTGGAGGCCCTGGTGTGCCCATTCTCTCTCTCTCTTTGTCTTTCTTTTAAATAAATAAATAAATAAATAAATAAATAAATAAATAAATAAATAAATTTATTTTAAAATGTTAGAAAAGGGCTGGAGAAATGGCTTAGTGGTTAAGGCACTTTCCTGCAAAGACAAAGGACCTGGATTCAATTCCCCAGTACCCACGTAAACCAGATGCACAAGGTGGTGCAGGCATCTGGAGTTTGTTTGCAGTGGCTGGAGGCCCTGGTGCACCCATTCTCATTCTCTCTCTCTGTCTTTCTTTTTACTCTCTCTCCTTACAAACAAAAAAAATTTTTTTTTAGCTGGGCATGGTGACACATGCCTTTAAACCCAGCACTTGGTAGGCAGAGGTAGGAGGATCACTGTAAGTTCAAGGCCACCCTGAGATGACCTAGTGAATTCCAGGTCAGCCTGGGCTAGAGTGAGACTCTACCTCAAAAACAAAAAAAAAATTTTTTTTTAAAGGAGGGCTGGAGAGATGGCTCAGTGGTTAAGGTGCTTGCCTGTAAAACCTAAAGACCTGAGTTCAGTTCCCCAGTACCCACATAAAGCCAAATGCACAAAGTGGCACATGAGTCTAGAGTTTGTTTGCAGCAGCTAGAGGCCCTGGTATACCCATTCTTCCTTTCTTTCTCTCATTAAAGGTATTTTTTTTGAAGTATTGTCTCACTCTATCCCCATCTGATCTGAAATTTACTCTCTAGTCACAAGCTGGCCTCAAACTCACAGTGATCCTCCTACCTTTGCTGTCAGAGTGCTGGGATTAAAGGCATGCCCCACCATGCCCAGTTTTTTAAAAATCAAAAACCAAAAAAAAAAAAAAATCAAATCAAAACAAAACAAAAACACCTTTAATCCCAGCATTCAAAAGGTGGAGGTAGGAGGATTGCTATGAGTTTGAGGCCACCTTGATAGTACATAGTGAATTTCAGGTCAGCCTGGGCTAGAATGAGACCCTACCTTGAAAAAACAAAAAAACAAACAAAAAAAAAAAAATAGAAACTGCCTTTTTCTACTTTCCCCTTTTCCCATCTCCATTGCACACCAAGAAAATGTGGTGGTGCACCAGCCACATCTATGCACTTGTCCACTGAGAAGTGAACAAGCCCAGGCTTCTCCCGTCACCACCATGTCAAAGGAGACCCGGCTCCAGATCCGGTCACCCAGCTCAGCCTCACATGCGGAAATCTGTAGAGTTCCAACAGTGTTCCAATCTGGGTAGAAGTGGCCCACGATGTCCCTGTGAGTACTGCCACAGACCGACTCCATCTCCCACAGGTGTAGTTAGGGATCTCATCCTGTCCTGTGAGCAAAACAAGGGCACTCTCCAATGTCCTCCACTGACTGTGCTGGACATTATGGAACTCATATCCCAGGGTCACATTGGGTAAAAGACGGGGGTTCCTGTTGATCTCTTCGATGGCAAACACCAAGGCCAGCACATACTGGTAGTTGGTGGTCTTAAACCTACACGGAGAGCATAGAATTCCTTAGGACAAAGAGAAATACATAATTACCTCCAAATACAGTAAGACTTTTTTATGAATTCTTGTATACCCACAAACTTTATGTGCTGAAAGCATATTCCAACATGGTGCCATGTGGAAGGTACTTGTTTTAGGTGAGACTGTGGTAGCACCCTTCTCGTGAATGGCATCAGTGTCCTTACAGTGGACTGGGGAATCTTTGCATCATCACGCTGCCATGTGATAATAAGCTGACAAGATCTGTCGTTCACAAAGAAGGAAGCAGAGGTTCTTTAATTTTCTTCGCTTCCGTGACTATTAAATATAAATGATGGCCGTTTCAACTATTCAGCGTTTAGGGCTGGGGAAATGGCTCAGGTTTGATTCCCAAGTACCCATGTAAAGCACATTCATCTGGAGTAAAGTGGTGCATTCTGGAGTCTTTTTTTTTCCCCAGTGGTAAGAGGCCCTAGCGTGCCATACTTCTCTCTCTCTCTCTCTCTGCTGTCAAATAAATAAAATTTAAAAATTACCTCTCTCTATGAATCTCTCTGCTTGCAAATAAATAAATTTTTAAAAAGGGAGCTTGGGGCTGGAGAGATGGCTTAGCGGTTATAGTGCCTGCCTACAAAGCCAAAGGACCTCAGTTTGATTTCCCAGGACCCATGTAAGCCAGATGCACAAGGTGGTGCACATATCTGGAGTTCATTTGCAGTGGCTGGAGGCCCTGGTGTGCCCATTCTCTCTCTCTCTGTTTCTCTCTCTCAAGTAAATAAATAATTTTTTTAAAAGAGGGAGCTGAGCCGGGCGTGGGCGCAAGCCTTTAATCCCAACTTGGGAGGCAGAGGTATCACCGTGAGTATACCCTGAGAACAGAGAATATAGCCTGGGCTAGAGTGAGACTCTACCTAAAACAAAAATAAATAAATAAATAAATAAATTTAAATAAATAAATAAAAGGGAGCTGGAAGAGGCCCTGAACACGGCTGGAAATGACAGGTGGACTCATTGTTTGAGGTCGTTCTGAAGTTTCTGGGAGCTGCGGAAGTCAAGCCTTGCTGGTGAGAGCCTCAGGCCACCCCAGCCTAGCATCATCTTTATTCCCTTCCTAGGCCTGTCAGTCTCCACACCATGGCAATGCTTCTGCACTCTGGTCCACACAGGCCATCCCTCTTCAGAAGATAACTCCCCTTCGCCTCCACCCAGCTGTCCACACCAGGACCGCACAGCGAGCCCCAATGCCATATCAGTCTCCAAGCATCCCCTCTCGGTGTGTGATGATACCCAACACTCTGCAGGCCACGGCAGTAAGGTGGCTGAGTGTTCAAGCCAGCATTGGCTACACAGTGAGTCCCAGGCCAACCTGAGCTATATAACAAGACTCAAAAAAAAATTTTTTTTTTGTTTCTAAAATTCCCATCAGATGGTAAAAAATGGAGCTTGATATATACATAGAGAGGAGAAAGCTGTGCTCTCAAAGGCACTATAAAGATACCATCTATAGTTTCAACTGATGGATGTGTGTCGTTCCCACCCCCCCACCACCGCCAATTCACATCTGTCTCTCTTGGTTTTTCAAGGTAGGGTCTCAGTCTAGCTCAGGCTGACCTGGAATTCACTATGTAGTCTCAGGGTGGCCTTGAACTCACAGTGATCTTCCTACCTCTGCCTCCTGAGTGCTGGGATTAAAGGCATGAGCCACCACACCCGGCTTTCTTTTTCTTTTCTTTCTTTCTTTTTTTTCTTTTCTTTTCTTTTCTTCTTTTCTTTCTTTCTTTCCCAGGTTGACCTGGGTTTCACTTCACCCAGGTTGTCTCAGGGTGGCCTCAAACTTGTGGTGATCCTCCTACCCTTGCCTCCTAAGGGCTGGGATAAAAGGTGTGAGCCACCATGCCTGCCCCACCCCCCTCAGTTCTTTTACCTTTTCTGGCTCAGAGTTCTTTCTCATTTCCTAAAATACTCATTGGAAGACTTTGTCGTTTTCAGCTGTGCCTTTTCTTCTTATCTCCTTGCTGTCTCCCACCCACCCCCTCACCCTACACAGACACAGGGTAAAAAGAAGAGCAAAGGATACTTAGAACCAATTCCTTCTCGCATTTCCACTCCGACCTGGCAGCCTTCCTCTTTTCAAAACTAACCACTATACCTGAGTGCCAAATCCTACCCTCTTTGGCAGACTCCAAAGCATCCCATGTCTCTTGACTCTCCTTCCCATGTAATGTCTCCACTCTCTTTCCTGTATATTAATCTCTTTCTCCCCACTAGCCTCTTCTGACCCTGCATATCCTTAAATCTATCTCTCACTCATCACCTACTTTGTGCCAGAAGTCATGCTAACTAGGCATTGTCGTTACAAAGATTATCCCTCCTCTCAAGTACTGTCTGGCAAGAAAAATAAAGAAGTAAAAGGCATTGTGAGAAGTACCATGACAGATATATCCTATGGAATCTACAGAGCACAACTGATTCAGAATGATTAACTAAGGCTTTCTAATAGAGGGGAACTATGGCTGATCAAGAAAGACAGATGTGGGAGGCCCTGAACACGGCTGGAAATGACAGGTGGACTCATTGCTTGAGGTCGTTCTGCAGTTTCTGGGAGCTGCAGAAGTCAAGCCTTGCTGGTGAGAGTCTCAGGCCACCCCAGCCTAGCATCGTCTTTATTCCCTTCCTAGGCCTGTCAGTCTCCACACCATGGCAACGCCTCTGCACTCTGGTCCACACAGGCCATCCCTCTTCAGAAGATAACTCCCCTTCGCCTCCACCCAGCTGTCCACACCAGGACCGCACAGCGAGCCCCAATGCCGTATCAGTCTCCAAGCATCCCCTCTCGGTGTGTGATGATACCCAACACTCTGCAGGCCACAGCAGTAAGGTGGCTGAGTGTTCAAGCCAGCATCGGCTACACAGTGAGTCCCAGGCCAACCTGAGCTATATAACAAGACTCAAAAAAAATTTTTTTTGTTTCTAAAATTCCCATCAGATGGTAAAAAATGGAGCTTGATATATACATAGAGAGGAGAAAGCTGTGCTCTCAAAGGCACTACAAAGATACCATCTATAGTTTCAACTGATGGATGTGTGTCGTTCCCACCCCCCCACCACCGCCAATTCACATCTGTCTCTCTTGGTTTTTCAAGATAGGGTCTCAGTCTAGCTCAGGCTGACCTGGAATTCACTATGTAGTCTCAGGGTGGCCTTGAACTCACAGTGATCCTCCTACCTCTGCCTCCTGAGTGCTGGGATTAAAGGCATGCACCACCATACCCAGCTTTCTTTTTCTCTTTTCTTTCTTTTTTTTTTCTTGAGGTAGGGTCTCACTCTAGCCCAGGTTGACCTGGAATTCACTATGTGGTCTCAGGGTGGCCTCAAACTTGTGGTGATCCTCCTACCCTTGTCTCCTAAGGGCTGGGATAAAAGGTGTGAGCCACCATGCCTGCCCCCACCCCCCTCAGTTCTTTTACCTTTTCTGGTTCAGAGTTCTTTCTCATTCCCTAAAATACTCATTGGAAGACTTTGTCGTTTTCAGCTGTGCCTTTTCTTCTTATCTCCTTGCTGTCTCCCACCTACCCCCCTCACCCTACACAGACACAGGGTAAAAAGAAGGGCAAAGGATGCTTAGAACCGATTCCTTCTCGCATTTCCACTCCGACCTGGCAGCCTTCCTCATTTCAAAACTAACCACTATACCTGAGTGCCAAATCCTACCCTCTTTGGCAGACTCCAAAGCATCCCATGTCTCTTGACTGTACTTCCCATGTAATGTCTCCACTCTCTTTCCTGTATATTAATCTCTTTCTCCCCACTAGCCTCTTCTGACCCTGCATATTCTTAAATCTATCTCTCACTCATCACCTACTTTGTGCCAGAAGTCATGCTAACTAGGCATTGTCGTTACAAAGATTATCCCTCCTCTCAAGTACTGTCTGGCAAGAAAAATAAAGAAGTAAAAGGCATTGTGAGAAGTACCATGACAGATATATCCTATGGAATCTACAGAGCACAACTGATTCAGAATGATTAACTAAGGCTTTCTAATAGAGGGGAACTATGGCTGATCAAGAAAGACAGATGTGGCTGGGTGTGGTGGCGCATGTCTTTAATCCCAGCACTCAGGAGGCAGAGGTAGAAGGATTGCTGTGAGTTCAAGGCCACCCTGAGACTACATAGTGAATTCCAGGTCAGCCTGGGCTAGAGTGAGATCCTACCTTGAAAAACCAAGAAAGACAGATGTGAGCTGGAGATCCTGACAACCCAGTTCGATTCTCCAGTACCCACCTAAAGCCAGATGCACAGAGCAGCTGGAGGCCCTGGTGCACCCATCCTTTCTGTCTGCCTCTTTCTCTTCTTATCAAAATAAAAAAAAAAATTTTTTAAAAAAAGAAATAATGGGGCTGGAGAGATGGCTTAGCAGTTAAGGCACAAAGCCTAAGGACCCTGGTTCGATTCTCCAGGTCCCACATAAGTCAGATGCACAAGGGGGCGCACACGTCTGGAGTTCATTTGCAGTGGCTGGAGGCCCTGATATGCCCATTCTCCCTCTCCCTATCTTCTCTTTCCCTCTCTCTCTAATAAATAAACAAAAATAAAATCTTTAAAAAAAGAAATAATGGAGTTATTAATAGTAAAAAGTCTGTCCAAGGCTGGGCATGGTGACTTACATCTTTAATCCCAACACTCAGGAGGCAGAGTTAGAAGGATCACTATTAGTTTGAGGCCAGCCTGGGATGACAGAGTGAGTTCCAAATCAGTCTGGGTTAGACTGAGACCCTACCTCAAAAAAAAAGTCTGTCCAAACACATGAGGAATAAATATCAGTGGTCACTCTGCAAGACATAAGTAGTTGCATGTCTGCTGAAAGAAACATTAGTAGGCCATAAACTGTGCAAATGAATCTTTACTTCAGACTCTTAGGGCTAGATGCTAATGGCTTGGATTGTGTTTCCTGGATAATGGAATACGGGGTAGAGAGCTATGTATCTGAGCTCTGATTCTTCAAGAGAGTAACATACAAAATTCATAAGAATTCGTTCTCCACTTTCAGAAGAAAAAATTCATATAATAAGAAGAGACAACATACTAGTATCAGTTCTGTCAAGGTGTGAGTAGGAAGGACAGAATGGGGAAAACATATCATTGATTGATCGATCGATCTACCCAGGTGTCAACTAGGCATTTGTTGTCCTATTGATGAAGCCAAAACATAGCAGATAGCAATGAAACTTACTCATGGAGGAAGAAGAGGTCCTTTGAAGGCTTTTTATAAGGGATGCTCATGATGTGAGAATATGTATAAAGCGGGAAAAGTCCACCGATCACTATATCTCCTTCCTTGTGCACACTTTTATTCATTCTGAGAAGACAGTTGGCATGAGTCAGAGTGCACACAGAGCGTGGTAACTGGAGGAGAAAGAATATACTAATCAAAGGAAACATTCTTAAAGTGCCGGCAAGGGCTGCAGGTGATGGAACACACCTGTAATCTCAGCCCCAGGAGGACTGTCCATCTCCAGAAACACAATACTTTCCAAGCCAGCCCAGAGTACATGGGAGACGTTGGCTCAGCAACAGTAAAAGAAAATACAAATGCTGCATAAGTCTGCATGGAAGAAGATGTTGTATATATAGTGTGTGGAATCATATGTTACTGTCTATTGGGACACCTTAATGCCCTGACTCTTTCAGCCAAACCTGCTCCATGGTCCTGGAGGAGTCTGACACAGTTTCTGGCCTGAGGCTCTGCATCTGAGGTCTTGTATCCCTGTTCAAAACACAGCTTGGAAAACATATTTGTGTACAATCCTTTCCATCCCCAAGGACTATGATTTCATCCGAGCCCACTGATGGAAGACCTAAGAGACTACCTCATCATGGCCACGTTTGGCTCTAAGCTTGTTTCCATAAATGTTTTTATGTGAAATTACGCAGGCATATTGACCCAGTGGAGAAAAGGCAAGGGCTTTGGTGAAATGATCTTAAATGGCTTGTACTCAACTAGGAACATTAGGGTCAAAATCAGAATAGGCAGTTGTTGTCCTACCCAACCATGCCTCAGGACAGTCATAGAACATTCACTATATGACACTTTCATGGTTTCATGCCAATCACATGTGCTGATGAACTCAAATTCACATGTGTTCCCCATTGCCTGGAGGACCAATATTACATTGAATTCACAAATTTAAATTCAGTACAGAAATCTACCTACATTTCTGTTATGAAATTTGAGTTCCTGCTATATTTATCAGTAATCTTAATATTTTTTAAACCCTTTGTGATGTTTTCTTTTTTAATTTTTATTTATTTATTTGCAAGAAGAAAGAGAGAGATAGAAGAGAGGCAGAGAATGGGCATGCCAGGGCCTCTAGCCACTGCAAGTGAACTCCAGATGCAGGCTCCCCCTTGTGCATCTGGCTTACATGGGTCCTGGAGAATTGATCTGGGACCCTTTGGTTTCATAGGCAAATGCCTTAACCGCTAAGCCATTTCTCCAGCCCTATTTTTTTTTCTTTTTTTTTTTTTTAAAAAATATTGTTGTTGGGAATTGCTAAAAAATGGGCTGGGACTGTGAGGAGGCTGGCCTGAACTGTTGGACATGGCCAGGGACCCTGGGCTGTGGGGTTGCAGCTGGCCCTATCATCAGGAGTCCCTGGCGATGGTGACTGGCCTTCCCTACGTTGTAGGTTGTAGTGTGCCCTGTCATCATCCAGAGTGGGCAGAACTGGAGAGGCCCTCCCCCTAGACCCCAAAAGGCTCTGAGCATTCCATAAGTCAGACTTTGCCCCCCACAGTTCCTGACCTTGTGGCTAGCTGCCCAAGAGACCCTCATGTGGCTGGAGTCACATAGTCTTTCCACCATCTCTCTCATCCCTCACAGCCTTTGAAGTCACAGCCTTCCGCCATTCCCATTATCTTCTCTCACAACTCCTCCCCCCACAGCTTTGAAGTTACTAGTTCTTCTGCCACCTATAACAGCCCATAAACTATGCATCTGATCGCCATATAGTCTGTATGTGCCATCTCAACCTTCCCCAAGTGTTTATAAACCCACTCCCCTTTTGAATAAACGAGTACTGTCTATCAGACGGTCTCCCGGGTGATCATTGCCTGTCATCATTTTCACACTCACCCACTGCTCCAGGATGGACCCTGCTTCCCCACCCCAACTCCTCCCTCCCTTGCCTGGGACATCGGTGGCCAATGACCCTGGGAAATGGTAACGGTAAAGACCCACATATTGTATTTATTTATTTATTTGAGAGAGAGAGAGAGGAAGAGGCAGAGAGAAAGAGAGAATGGGCATACCAGGGCCTCCAGCCACTGCAAACAAACTCCAGACTCATGTGCCCTCTTGTGCATCTGGCTTATGTGGGTCCTGGGGAATTGAACTGGGGCCCTTAGGCTAAGCCATTTCCTCAGCCCCAGTAATGTTAATCTTGATAGCCCCATAATTTATTATCAACTTCTACACTTGCAACCTTGTGTTCTTTCACTATAATTCTTTTAAGAGAATTATCTGCATGTGAAATTCTTTTCATTTAAAGCATAGGAGAAAACCTGGAAAGCACTTGCATGTTTCCCACTTGATGGAGAACAATCCCAAATGTAGTCCTGAGCTCCAGGGATTGTTTTCTGTATGATGCTATAATGGTAAACATATACTTTGTGCCTTTATATGTTGAAAGTATATAACTTGTTTTGATTTTACAGGACTCACAGTTAAGAGACAGTCTTAAATTTCAGATGTCACTCGGGACTTTGGAACAATCTTAAGTTGGTAAAAATTATGGGGAACTTTGAAGTTGGACTGAATACAATTTACAATGTGAGATGGTTATGAATCTTGGGGGCCAGGGGCAGCATTTGGTAGTTTGAACGGATGTTCACCAATACATTCAGAAATTGATTAAAGCCTGTATCTTAAATCTCCCTCCTGGGTGGAGGAGGTGTCACTGTGAATGGATCCTAGGGTCCAGCCTAAAGTTAAAGGGCAGATCTGAATTCCAGTCTAAAGGTATGCAGAGTGTCTGAGCTCTGCCTGGGGTTCCTGGAGTGTGCTTGCTTGTGGTCCTTATGGTGGTCTTTCTCTGTGTGTGGATCTCTGTAATGGGGAACAGCTTCTTCTACCATTATGGAACTTCCCTTATATCTGTAAGCTTCAATAAATGCCATTCCTTCCAGTCTAACTTTAAAAATGCCACAGTCTTTACCAACTTAAGAGTTCCAAAGTCTCAAATCTCGTCTGAGATTTAAGATTGTCTCTTAGGCCAGGCGTGGTGGCGCACGCCTTTAATCCCAGCACTCGGGAGGCAGAGGTAGGAGGATCACGGAGAGTTCAAGGCCACCCTGAGACTACATAGTTAATTCCAGGTCAGCCTGGACCAGAGTGAGACCCTACCTTGCAAAACCAAAAAAAAAAAAAAAAAAAAAAAAAAAAAGATTGTCTCTTAGCTGTGAGACCTGTAAAATCAAAACTAGTTATATACTTTCAACATATAAAGGCACAGAGAAAACATTTCAAACTGCTATAAGGCATAACAAGGAGAGACTGGACCAATGCAAACTCAATAACCATCAAGCAAACACCAAACATCTGCAGTTCAAGTCTGATATCATAACCAATGACCACTGACAAGTCTCTGGATTTTTTTTTTTTTTTTACATGAAAGAGGTAGGAAAATGTCTTTTATTAGCATGTTCAAGGTAGTCAAGATTTTAACAAGCATCTTAACCCTCACAACAACCCTGTGAGGTAGGCAAGTCATTTTACAAGAACCTCATATTCCAAATAAAGTGCAATTCCTGTAAGAATCAACATTAGGACTAACTGGATCATTAATAATGTAATTACACCATGTATGCATATTGTTTTGCATACTTTGACTCATGCAATATGTTATTACTAGAAAATCCTATTTATTATTCCTGGGGGGACTATTTAAATAAGCCCTGGGAAGATTTTTATAAAAATATATTTTTATCTTTATGTAAAAACTTTTCATAGTATTTACTCAAATTGAGGCAGTCTTAGCAGTATTTCACCCACATCTATTCATTCTTACAGTAAGTTATCTCAACATGGCACTATAGCAATAAATGTAAAATGTTAATTACTAATGAATCTTCGGCAGTTTGGTACATGGCAGTGATCTGTGTTGTCATGTGAAGTCTTCAAATACATTGCACCTAATTCTAACCCCAAACCTGAAGTACACATACATTTATTGTAATGCAAACACTAAAATCAAAGTGTTAAGCTTCAAAAAGTATTTTCCCTTGAGAATATTTTTTTCCTTGAATTCCAAAAATGTGTGACCTTAGGGTTCTGATAAACACAACAGTCTGCTAAGTATAGTGTTCTGTGACTTGAATGTGTGGCATTACAAACCAGGAGCCAGGAGATGTTATTCTAACATGTTAAATAGTTCTTCCTCCGTGTCAATATAAAACTTAACCAGAAGAAATATTCCTGGGTACCCATTTTTCTCATATATGTAAGGACATATCTATTGTTAGCCCAATACTAGTAAACATCCAATTTCTGATAGTTGTCTTATCTGCAAAATAACTTACTGGAGAATTTCCACTATTTACTTAAAGGATACCTAGGTTATATAATTTGTTTTTAACAATAAAGTTGGAAGCTTAGTTAGTGCATGAAATTCACTGGCAGGTTTAGTAAGTAGTTGTGGTAATTTCTTACTATAAAGAATGAGTTAACACAGAAAAAAATTTCACATCAATATTTGTTCAAATTGCTGCAAGGAAATTAGGTAAAGCAAGGGGTAAATGAATTAAACCATCTGTAAATTGTACATTCACATCTATACTGAATCCAACAGTGCACTTTGGATTATAGTGAGGTAAGGTAAAGAAAAATAGCCAGATGACTAAAATACTGACCTTTACCCAGGTTTTGATAGAATATTCAAAAAGAAAAAATTTAAATTCCAATGACAAAGTATTTTCTTATATTAACTATTGAGGTATATATAAATATAAAATACAAAGGCCACAAGATACATTTTATTTCAACATAATATATACTTCTATAAAAATAACCCACAAAATATAAAAAAAGAAATTACAAATAATTTTGCATAGATCTTTCATTAAAAACATTTACCTGGGGCTAAACACTGAAAAATACATCTCTGAAACTAGTATAGTTGAACTGTTTCCTTGGATACCAAGTATACACACAATAAAAGCCCTTCATCTAGGGGTGCATGGGCAGGCGGGAGAGCAATTTAATTTAGCATCAGTCTATATTTATTTTTCTGTTGCTCGAATATAAACCAATGATGACAAGAGGAGAAACTCTGGGGGTTTATTTAACAAAATTAAATTCACATTTCTGAGACCATCATAGTGCATCCACTGTCCATCGATCTGGAAAGCTGCAGAATAATGATGTTCTTCTTTGTTAAATAATGTGGCACCTTCCAACAAATACTTGTGATCCGATAAATCCAAGTAATAGGGTACATATGCCAGATCTTCAGATTTCCAATGTTGCATATTTAACACAACAAAGGGGGGTGCCCCATGGCAGAAAACTCGTTGGGAAAATTCTCTTAAGCCACCACACCTTTCTCCTTAAATGAGGAATGCAGAAAATAGTCCAGTTAATTGAGGGTCCTGATTAGCTGGGTTCCGGTTAACCAAGGTTTTATTGTACCCACGCTCTTCACATAGTTCAATTTTGGAACAGAATAACTCATCCACAGCCAATCGTACTAAATTTCCATGTGGAATTTCTTGGGGAGGGTTTATACTAATTGTGCGTTGCTGATCTTCCTGCACTCGAGTTGGACATCGCCAGTTGGAACAGTAACTCTCCTCCCGGGGGACCGAAGACCGTCGACCCCGCCACCGCCGCCGCCGCCTGCTCATGGAGAGCCCGGGCCGCCGCTGCCTGCCGCATCGACTTCGACCTCGGCCTCCCCCCGGCGTGAGCGCCGCGCTCCGGCCAGGCCTCCATCATCGCGCCCGCCGCCGCCCACGTCCAGGCCCCGACCCCGAGCCAGGCCCGCCAGGGGGGGCGCGGAGCTCGGCCAAGTCTCTGGATTTTTAAAAAAAACTCTACTCCTCCAGCTGGGCTGAGTAGCCAAGGGAAGCTTCCATCCGGAGCCTAAAGCCTCCATGGTAGCCCTTGCACAGACCTGGTATATCCAAAACATCTTTGGATCTCCATGCAAACCATGGTCCATCTTTCAATGGCTTTGCCAGACTCTTTTACCTTTTACACACTGCCTAATGCTGCATCTCAGAAGTGGCTCCTGGAACCATGTGCACTTCATGAACCACTCCATGCATTTTCATGCTTCTGAAACCAATACCAGGTATGTAAGACACAGCCATATTCTTCTTCTTCTTCTTCTTCTTCTTCTTCTTCTTCTTCTTCTTCTTCTTCTTCTTTCTTTTTTCTTCTTTTTTTTTTTTTTTTTTTTTTTTTTTTTTTTTTTGGTTTTTCAAGGTAGGGTCTCACTCTGGCTCAAGCTGACCTGGAATTCACTATGTAGTCTCAGGGTGGCCTCGAACTCTCAGTGATCCTCCTACCTCTGCCTCCTGAGTGCTGGGATTAAAGGCATGTGCCATCACGCCTGGCTCACAGCCATATTCTTAATTCAGGGTTGAAATAAATTGTGACCTTGAACAGCAGGTTCCTTCCTTTTAGTCAATGCCTTTCAAGAGTTTGCATTTCTACCGTCCAGGCTTTCCTCAGGCACCTTTCCATTGTTTCAATGTAAAGCAGTGGGACCATCCTTAATCACAATAATATCTCCTTAACAATAGCATCTTTTGCAACAAGTTTCAGTGCCAGTAAATTTAAACTTGTTTCTGTTTTTTCAACTTTAAAACTTAAATTTCTCAGTTCTGTATCTTTAGCAGCACATCACTCCATTATAAATTTAACCTTGATCAAACTCTCTGGGCATATACAGTAGAATGCAGCCATCCCTTATTCCAGTAGCCAGTCCCAATAAAGTTCTCTGCAGTCTTTCCTTCCCTTTAGAAGGTTCATAAGCAAATCCTCCAAAAACACTTCTGTCTGTACTTAGCATTTTCAAACTCTCATCAGAATAGCCATAAAACTTGTCTTGCCACTCTGGAAGGCATCTTCAGTTGCAAGTACCAAGTCCATCCCTATTCTTCCAAAACAAAACTTCCAAAAGACCAAAATCCACATGTTCAGATTCATGACTCAGCAACACTCCACTCTCTGGTACCAATTCTGTTGTAGTCAGCTTCAACGTTGCTGGGATGGACTTTCAAATCAGGCACAAGTTATGGAAGGAATGGCATTTATTGAAGCTTACAGATACAGGACAAGTTCTATAATAGCAGAAGAAGTTGACCCCCTTTACATAGATCTCCACAAAGAGAAATACCAGCAGCAAGCACACTCCAGGAACCCCAGGCAGAGCTCAAGCACTCTGCATATCTTTAACTGGAATTTCAGATCCACCCCCAAACATACTTTAGGACTGGACCCTAGGATCCACCCACAGTGACACCTCCTCCAGCCAGGCAGCTAGAAATCTAATAAGTTACAAGCTTGAATAAAACTCCTGAATCTATTTGAAGACATCCATTCAAACTGCTGTGAATGGTCCAGTAACAAGGATGGATCCAAGTGCCTTTGTGGTATGCTGAGTCATAACCTTCCAGGAGTGGTGTAGTTGGGTTATATAGTTGTTTTTGTTGTTGTTGTTTGAGGAAGAGTCTCACTCTAGCTCAGGCTGACCTGAAAATCACTGTATAGTCTCAGGGTGGCCTTGAACTCATGGTGATCCTCCTATCTCTGCCTCCCAAGTGCTGGGATTAAAGGTGTGCGCCAACATGCCTGGCTTAGTTGTTTTAGTTTTTTTTTTTTTTCAAGGTAGGGTTTTTCTCTACCCCAGTCTGACATGGAATTCACTATGTAGTCTCATGGTGGCCTCGAACTCACAATGACCCTCTTACCTCTGCTTCCTGAGTACTGGGATCAAAGGCGTGTGCCACCACACTTGGCCAGCAGAGTGCCCGGCTTAGTTGTGTTAGTTTTTTAGGAACCTTTTTATTAATTTTCATAGTACTTATACTGGTTTACATATTCACCAGAATTGGTAAGGGTTCCTCTTTCTCTACATCCTTGGAAGAAATTTTTGTCTCTTGTTTTCTCCATAGCAATTTGGACCAGGGTAAGACAGATTCTATTTTGTCTTTTTTTTTCTCTCTGGATAACTGAATCCCATGTAAGTCTACTTAAGCATCCTAATCTTTCCACAATAATGAGCAAATACATTTGCACATGCATATGTAAATAATATATGTGTGCTTTTCACACTGACTTCTTTTCTTTTCTTTTTTGAGGTAGGGTCTCTCTCTAGCTAGGCTAATCTGGAATTCACTATGAAGTCTCAGGCTGTCCTCAAACTCACAATGATCCTCCTACTTCTGCCTTCAGAGTGCTTGGATGAAAGGCATGTGACACAGCACACATGGCAGAGAGAGAGAGAGAGAGAGAGAGAGGAGGAGGGAGAATATGGGCATGCTAGGGCCTTTAGGCACTGCAAGGGAACTCCAGATGCATGCACCACTCTGTGCATCTGGCTTTAGGTGGATACTGGGGAATTGAACCTGGGTTATTAGGCTTTGCAGGCAAGTGAGTTAACCATTGAGCCTTTTCTCTAGTCCTTTAAAAATAGTTATTTAAGGCCAAGCATGGTGGCGCACGCCTTTAAACCCAGCACTCGGGAGGCAGAGGTAGGAGGATCACCATGAGTTTGAGGCCACCCTAAGACTACAGAGTGAATTCCAGGTCATCCTAAGCTAGAGTGAGACCCTATCTCAAAAAACCAAAAAAAAAAAAAAAAGTTATTTATTTTCAAGCGGAGAGATATGGAGAGAGAGAGAGAGAGAGAGAGAGAGAGAGAGAAAATGGGCGTGCAAGGGCCTATTCTATAGGCTGTCTCTTCACACTGGTGATTATTTCATTTTCATTATGATTTTAAAAAAAAAAAAAGGTATTTATTTCAGCTGGGTGTGGTGGCAGATGTCTTTAATCCCAGCACTCAGTAGGTTCTCAATATCTCAATACCTCTTGGCTTACCCCCTTTAACCCTCCTGAATCACTTGGAGACTCCACCCCTATCCAGCTGCTCCAATAGGTTCCTCCAAAGGCAAACACTCCACCTGGTGTGGTCCCCTAACATGTTTATGGTTTTTAGCCCCCTTTCCAGTAGCAACCTGTATAATTGGAAGAATCAGAATCCCTCTTTTTCAGAAAAATACAGAAGGTGATATTCCTTCTCGAGACAGTCTTCTATACCCATCAGCCCACATGGGAGGACTGTCAGCAACTCTTGCAGACCCTCTTTACTACAGAGGAATATGAAAAAATCAGAAGGGAAGCCAAGAAACTAGTGTTGGGAGCCAACGGCCACCCTATGGAGAACCCTAATTCTATTGAAGTTTTCCCCTCCACACAGCCAGACTGGGATCCCAACACTGCTGAAGGTAGGGCGTCCCTTAACCTCTTTTGCCGAATTCTGATTGGTGGTCTCCAGGCAGCTACACGACACACCACAAATTTGTCTAAGGTAAGTGAGATGACCCAAGGGCCCACAGAATCCCCCACTGCTTTCCTAGAAAGACTACAGAAAGCATATAGGACATACTCCTCCATAGATCCTGAGCCCATGAGGACAGGCGAGCTATTAGCGTTGTCTTTGTAACTCAGTCCACACCAGATATTAGAAAGAAGATTGAGAAAATCGAAGGTTTTGAGGGTAAGTTTCTTTCAGAGTTAGTAGAGATTGCTGCCAGGGTATATAATAATAGAGATGATCTGGAAAATAGGCTAAGAAAATGGCTAAGATTACAGTGGCTACCTTCCAGAAGGCACAAGGCCCCACAAGACAGCTCTTATACTTTGTTCAGTACGATTCCACCTGAAAGGCAGATATATATTGTGCTGGACATAAAAGATGCTTTCTTATTTATTTATTTATTTATTTATTTTTCGAGGTAGGGTCTCACTGTAGCCCAGGCTGACCTGGAATTCACTCTGTAGTCTCAGGGTGGCCTTGAACTCATGGCAATCCTCCTACCTCTGCCTCCCGAGTGCTGGGATTAAAGGCGTGCGCCACCACACAGGGCAAGATGCTTTCTTTAGTATCCCATTGGCAAAGGGACATCAACCTATTTTTGCCTTTGAATGGTCAGACCCAGAATAGGACACCAGTGGGCAACTGACCTGGACTAGGCTTCCACAGGGATTTAAAAATTCCCCCACCCTCTCTGATGACACTCTTCATAAAGACTTGCAAGCTGGGCATAGTAGCACACACCTCTAATCCCAGCACTCGGGAGGCAGAGGTGGGAAAATCATGGTGAGTTTGAGGCCACCCTGAGACTACATAGTGAATTCCAGGTCAGCCTGAGCTAGAGTGAGACCCTACCAAAACAAACAAACAAACAAACAAACAAACAAACAAACAAACAAACAAACAAAAAAACCATAAAAGACTTGCAGGCCTTTTGCAAGGAAACCCGAGGCAACTCTCCTACAGAATGTGGAGAACCTCCTCCTAGCTGCAGAAACTGAGGCAAGAATGCCTCTTTTCCACAGAGCGTCTCCTAGACAACTTACAACATCTAGGCTACTGTGTATCAGCCAGGAAGGCTCATCTGTGTGTGCAGAAGACAGTCTACCTGGGATATAAACATCAAGAAGGTTAAGAGGATACTGTCAGCTTCTGGGATTCAGGCCATCACCCAAATCCCCACGCCTCAAACTAAGAGGCAAGTCCGAGAATTCCTCGAAACTGTGGGATATTGCAGAGTTTGGATCCCAAGGTTTGCTGATTTGGCCAGGCCTTTATACGACACCACGGGGGGGGTGTAGATTTTAATTGGACTCAAAATGAGAAAAGAGCATTCTGTGGACTAAAGTTGGCCCTGACATCACCCCCTGCCCTGGCACTCCCAAACCTAACCAAACCCTTTCACCTGTACATAGATAAAAAAAAAAATGGGGACAGCCAGGGGCGTCCTAACCCAAAGGCTGGGCCTATGGCATCACCCAGCGACCTACTTGTTTCAGAAGCTAGTCCTTTCTAAGTAGCTGCTGTTTTGCCCCCTTGTCTCCAGGCTTACCAAGGACACTGACAAATTAACCAAGTTAACCCTGGGACAGACTTTATCAAATACAGCCCCACATGCTATGCCAGAAACTGATAAAGCTTCAGGTCCTCTGCATGACTGCCTAGAGATCACCTCTGCCTTCCAAGGACTCCCTGGACCTGACAGAAGTGGCCTGGCCGGACTATGATCTGGTGATGTATTCTGATAGCAGATTCTTAAAATGTTGCCCACAAAACGGTATGACATAATTTTTTGAGGGTTCTAAAACCTGATTGTGCTGATGATTACACACACAAAAATCTTTCATTTGTTTACTTGTCATTCAGAGTTTGTATGAACATGTTATGTGAACTGCAGATGATTTTTGAGTGTACTGTGTTACTTTCATAATATTCTTTTTTTTTTTTTTTAAGAGAGGGAATTTCGAGGTAGGATCTCCCAGGTGACCTAGTTAACATTGGCATTTCTTTTTGAATTTAATTTGTTTATTATCACGTGGTCGTGGTTTGCCTCTCCCGCCTCTGCACACTTCCAGACGCATGCGCCACATTAGGTCCCGCTTTACGACTGGCTTTACGTCCGACTCACCATCCGGCTTTGCAAACAAGCGCCCTTAACGGCTGAACCATCGTCCCACCCCACGATCTTTACTTGAAGCAGAGGTTCCTGTGCTGAGAATCGCAGACTAGCTTTTCCCGGGAACAGTGTGTCTCCAGGGAGCTGGAGGCGGGTCCTAGGAGACGCTGTCCAATCACAGTGCTGAGAATCGCAGACTAGCTTTTCCCGGGAACGACGTCTCTCGGGGGCTGGAGGCGGGTCCTAGGAGACGCTGTCCAATCACAGACGCACCTTGGGGTGGGGCGGGCTTTCACGCTCTTCCGGTCCGCGTCGCTGGAGCTGTCATCTGGGTTCGGGGCCGCGGGCTGCGGGCTGCGGGCCGCGAGTTCCGCCTTCCGAGTTCCGCCTGAGGTTGGTCGGAGGTCCGCAGGGAGGGCGCCGGCCCCGGCATCAGGAATGGCGAGTGTGGCCGCGTGCAGAGACGGGGAGGGAGCCGTGGCGCCCGCAGACCCCAGGCCCCGGGTGGAGGTCCTGACCTCCCCGCCCCCTGCCCGGCGCCTCCTCCCAGGACCCTGCATGTCCCCATCCGCCTGAGGGTCTCTCGGTTCCCCCGAGGTTTTTATTTCTATTTCTATTTTATTTTTTTGGTTTTTTGAGGTAGGGTCACGCTCTAGCCCGGGCTCACTGACCTGGAATTCACTCTCTAGTCTCAGGGTGGCCTCGAACTCACGACGATGCTTCTACCTCTGCCTCTGACTGCGGGGACTAAAGGTACTCCCCGTCCTCCCCGAGATTTTTTTTTTTAACTGGATTTCAGATTGTCCACCAGCCGAGGTCCTCACCTCGGAAGCCTGTCAACTGGGTCCTGAAATCCCACCCCCTGCCCCCACCTCCTGCCTGCATTCCTTGATAAGGAAGTACTTAAACAGTCAGGTGTGGTGGTGCACGCCTTTAATCTCTGCACTCAGGAAGCATGCTGAGAGTTCGAGGCCATCCCGAGACGACATAGTGAATTCCAGGTCAGCTTGGGTGACAGTGAGACCCTACCTCGAAAAATTACACACACACGCACACACACACACACAGAAAAAAAGTACTTGGTACTGCTCAGGTCTTTTCATACTAGTGGATTTTTGTAACTGTGTCATGTTCCTTAACATCCTTAAAACACTGCATTGCCTCTTATTAACTACTGATCCGTGACTAGTAAATATTTTCATTAACCTAAAAATGAGTATGTTTAGTGACTGCCACCTAAGAGTACTCTTAGGGCTCCTTTAACAAGGTCTGTTATGCCAGTTCTAACGTGTAACAAACCATGTTCACATCGGGAAGCTTTTTTTGTTGTCAGCTAGCTTTTCCCCTCAGCAGGTGTTTATAGATCTCGCACAATAGAATTCACAAGCAAGGTACACGAAATCTCTGACGACTCCCTCTGTTTGCCTTCTCCTACAGTTATGATGGTATAGTCCTCTACGTGGCTCAAAGAGCTAAGAAAATGAACACACCTTTGGTAAGTTGTTTAGTTTTTACTCACTTTATCAAACATTGTATCTTAGGAAGTTTGTGAGAATTCTTTAAAATGAATATAAAAAGTAAGTGTAATGCCTGAGAAACTACACGGACATGGTAACATTGGTATGGATGCAGTCAGTTTATAACATGCTGCATTCATCCAAATTACATGAAACTTAGTCATGGGATTTCCTGGCACTGCCAGGTCCATGTGTTGTAGGGTTTGGATGGACCCTAGGAAGAGAATATTTTCAATTCTATTAGCCTGTGATGTCTAAAGAGACTTCATGAATCATGGGACCTGCACAGTGCTTCTCTACCAACTGGAGTTAGCACATTCAATAGTGATAATGTTTCTGTGGTACTAAAACTGAGATCAATTCAGAAAGTTTTTCTGGACATGCTCAAATTGAGTGATTCAGGGCTGGGAAGATAACTCAGCAGTTAAAAGCATTTCTTGCAAAGCCTGTAGCCCAGGTTCAATTCCTCAGTATCCATGTAAGGCCAGATGCACAAAGTGGTGCATGTATCTGGAGTTCCTTTGCAGTGGCTAGAGGAGTTTTTCGGTAGTTTTTGGTTCTCCTATGTATAGAATCTTTTTTTTTTTTTAGACAGCATGGCTCTTTTCAGTTTATTGCATGAAGTTACACTAGTCCAAGTTAAAAGCGGACCCCAAATGGTTACATTATACAAGCTGTGAGGTTTTTAAACTTGTGACAAGGGACAGAAGGAACATTCTATTCATTGCAAGGAAATCCTCACTTATACTTCAGAGAGCCACAAGCACTTAAAACCCATGAACCTTCAGCTGATCGTCCTTAGCCAGTCCAATCTCTATTAGGAACTGGCATATGTTCTTGTGCTGGTCACCCTGTAGCTGAATCACTTCTCCATATTCTGGATGTTCAATTACAGTACCATTGCAGGCAAATTTCTTTTTGAACACCTTCACTAGTTTCTTTTTCTCGTAATCATCAGTGATCCCTTGGACAGTAGTCAGGGTCTTCCTGCCGTTCCTCTGTTGAATTCTTATATGGATATAATCCTCAGTGCCGGCAGGAAGCAGGTCATCACCCTTACTTGCATCAGCAAAGGGGTCGAAAGAGTGGAGGTTCTGGATAGCGGACATACGATACGATTCCTTTTCCTCGGTGGAAACGGCCTGCGGAAGGCGGCTGCGGGAGAAGGCGGGCAGGGGGGACGGAGCGTCGGGAAGCGAGGGGGCTCGAGGGGGAGGCAGCTGAGTCCTCAGCGGCGGCTCACTGACTGCTATGTATAGAATCTTAACATCTAAAATAAAGACACTTTGACTTCTTTTCCTGTTTCTATCCCTTTCCTTTTCTTGTCTTATTCATCCAGCTAAGACTTCAAGCCCTCTTTAATATTTTTAATTTTTTATATTTTGGTTTCCCGAGGTAGGATCTCATTCTAGCCCAGGCTGACCTCAAATTCACTATGTAGTTTCTGGGTGGCCTTGAACTCATGGCAGTCCTCCTACCTTTGCCTCCCGAGTTCTTGGATTAAAGGTGTGCACCATCACACCTGGTTTACTTTTTTTTTTAATTAATTTTTTTGGAGGTAGGGTCTCTCTGTGGCCCAGGTTGATCTGGAATCCACTATGTAGTCTCAGGGCAGCCTTGAACTCATGGTGATCCTCCTACCTCTGCCTCCCAAGTGCTGGGATTAAAGGTGCACCACCACCCCTGGTTATTTTTTAAATTTAATTTTATTATTATTTATTTATTTGAGGGAGAGAGAGATACAGGAATAGACAGGTAGAGAGAGAGAGGGACAGAGAGAGAGAGAATGGGCACGCTAGGGCCTCTAGCCACTACAAACGAACTCCATATGTGTGCGCCTCCCCTTCCCCTGTGCATCCCCTGTGGGCCCTGGAGAACTGAGCCTCAAACTGGGGTCCTTAGGCTTCATAAGCAAGCTTCTAACCATTAAGCCATCTCTCCAGCCCTAAATTAATATTTTTGTTGTTGTTTTTTTGAGATAGGGTCTCTTTGTGTCCCAGGTTGACCTGGAATTCAGTATGTAATCTCAAGCTGACCTTTCAGGCACAGTGATCCTCCTACCACTGCCTCCCTACTGCTGGGACTAAAAGCATGGGCTACTGTGCCCAGCAGAGAGAGAGAATGGGCAAGCCAGGGCCTCTAGCCAGTGCAAACAAACTCCAGATGCATGTGCCACTTTGTGCATGTGGCTTTACATGGGTACTGGAAATCAAACTTAGGTCATCAAGCTTTGCAGGCAAGTACCTAACTGCTGAGCCATCTCTCCAGCCCCTTTTACCACTTTTTTTTTTTTTTTTTTTGAGGTAGGGTCTGCTCTAGCCCAGGCTGACCTGGAACTCACTCTGTAGTCCAAGGCTGGCCTAAAACAGTGATCCTCCTACCTCTGCTTCCCAAGTGCTGGTACTAAAGGCATGCACCACCATACCCGTTTTGTTTTTTGTTTGGGGGATTTTTTTTTTTTTTTTTTTGGTTTTTCAGGGTGGCCTTGAACTCACAGTGATCCACCTATCTCTGCCCCTGCCCCAGTGCTAGGATTAAAGGAGTATGCTGCCTTCAATCACTTTTTATTGGCAATGTTTATATCCTACATTTTAGGAACATGGTGATTATTACTTTGTGGATAGTAGCAATTATTTTGGATTTAGGCAGGACAGATAAGAATGCCCATAAATAAAGGATGTCCATGGAAATGCATTAATTTAAAGGTAAAATAAAACACTGGAGAGAAGGTGTAGTGGTTAAGGCACTTACCTGTAAATCCAAAGGATGCTAGTTTGATTCCTTAGGACCCATATAAGCCAGATGCACAAGGTGGCGCATGCATCTGGAGTTTGTTTGCAGCGGCTGGAAGCCCTAGTGAGCCAATTATCTCCCCCTCCCCCCTGCCCCTTCATCTCTCTCTCTCTTTTGCTTTTTGAGGCAAGCCCAATAGACTGGTCTTTTTACTAGACAAGCCAACTAAGCCATGGCACCACCAAGACTGGTCTTTTTATAAGAGACAGAGAGAGAAAGAAAAAAATTGGTGCCCCAGGGCCTCCAGCCACTGTAATCCAACTCCAGACGTGTGCACCACTTTGGGTGCATGTGCAACCTTGCACATGTGTCGCCTTGTGTATCTGGCTGTCATAGGATCTTACGAGTATAACATGGGTTCTTAGGCTTCATAGGGAAGCACCTTAACCACTAAGCCATCTCTTCAGCTCCCCATCTCTCTTTCAAGTAAATAAATAAAAATAAAATAAAAGCATGAAAATTTAGAATTTGAGCATGTACATAAATTGTAAATTACTGGATTATCAGTTACTTACATGTGTTTGTCACGCATCATTTCCAAATTAAAAGCATGATATTGTATTTATATTTTCTTCCAGTGATAAAGCTGCATCTCTTGTAACCACATCTAAGATATGCTCACGTAGGAGATTCAACTCTGACAGTTCTATCTTCTCATCCAAGGCTGAGGGCTTGTGTTGAGGAGAAATGTTTCATTGCAGGGCTTGGTGTCATTTGAGGATCTATCTGTGGACTTCACCTGGGAGGAATGGCAGAGCCTCAGTGATGCTCAGAGGGCACTCTACAAGGACGTGATGCTGGAGACCTACAGGTGCCTGCTGTCCTTGTGTGAGTAAATGCCGGTAATAATTTGACTAATGAACAAGGAACAGTGCGGTGATTGGTATGAATACAAGGCATATGTGGTCTACTCGTACAAGAACAAAAGTTCTTCTCTGGCAATAGAAGAAGGCTATTTAGCTCCCTTGGGAAACTTTTGAAAGATATGTTCCTGTGCTGTCTGCCCTTACTCTACTTTAGGTTCAATAAATGGTTTCTCAGGCTGGAGAGATGGCTTAGCAGTTAAGGCACATGCCTGCAAAGCCTAAGGACCCTGGTTCTATTCTCCAGGTCCCACGTAAGCCAGATTTACAAGGGCATATGCATCTGGAGTTCGTTTGCAGTGGCTAGAGGCCCTGGCGCGTCCATTCTCACTCTTCCTCTCTCTCTCTTTCCCTCTCTCTTTCTCAAATAAATAAATAAAAATAAAATCTTTTTAAAAAAATGGCTTTTCTTCAATAGTCTCTTGCCTAATTTGTTAAAAACATTTTTTCATACAAGTATACAGTCGATTTTTATCATAATTCCTCCTGTCACCGTCTCTTGTCCCCCATTCCCCTTTAAATGAGCCCTTTCTTTCCAACAATTCCTACTCCACTTCAGTGTTTTTATTTGTTTTGTTTTGTCCTCTAGCAGCCTTAATAGAAGGTTGATAGGCCCAATATTGTTCAGGGGGCCTTGCCCAGGTAACAGTTGCTGTGAGGTCAGGAATGCAGTGGCCTTGGCTTGCTCATCAATACACCTAGACTAGCTGTTGTAGTCAGCTTCATGTTGCTAGAATGAACATCTAACCAGACACAGTTTATGGGAGGAAAGGATTTATTTCAGGCGTACAGATCCAGGAGAAGTTCCATCAGTGGCAGAAGAAGCTTGCTCTCATTCATAGAACCAGTCAGAGAGACACCACCCGCAGCCAGCACCACCAGCAAGCTCATGCAGCTCTCTTGTGCCTTTGGGCTGGAATCAGATCCACCCCCAGTGACACATAACTCTAGTGGGAATCTGCCTTTTAAACCAGTAAGCCCTCGTCATTCTCCTGCCCCCACCTCAGCACTGGGATTCCAGTCATAACCTGCCATGCCTGACAAAGTGCTTTGTTGAAATCTACAATTAAGATTGTGTTAGAAGTTGGGTGTGGTGGCGCACGCCTTTAATCCCAGCACTTGGGAGGCAGAGGAAGGAGGATCACCGTGAGTTCAAGGCCACCCTGAGAATACATAATTAATTCCAGGTCAGCCTGGGCCAGAGTGAGACCCTACCTTGAAAAAAAAAATTGTGTTAGACTACACATTTTGTTTTGTTTTGTTTGAGGTAGAGGATCACTCTAGCCCAGGCT
The DNA here is from genome assembly GCA_036365145.1 of Orientallactaga sibirica. NCBI lineage: Eukaryota > Metazoa > Chordata > Mammalia > Rodentia > Dipodidae > Orientallactaga > Orientallactaga sibirica. The sequence goes on along the minus strand of JAEOAD010000555.1, from coordinate 11,240,255 downwards.
GACCTGGAATTCTGTAGTCCTAGGCTTGCCTCTAACTCACAACAATCCTCCTACTTCTGTCTCCCAAGTGTTGGGATTAAAAGTGTATCATCATGCCCAGCAAAACTATACTTTTTTTTTCAAGGCAAGGTCTCACCCTAACCAGGCTGACGTGGAACTGGCTCTGTAGTTTCAGGGTAGCCTTGAACTCATGGTGATCCTCTTACCTCTGCTTCCTGGGTGCTGGGATTAAAGGCATATGCCATATACCTGGATACATTATACTTCTTAAAGAAAGCTGTCATATTACTTACTTTACATAACTAGATAATCACATGTGCTTGTGTATATATTTAAAATTTCATTATGTAAAATATATCCATCCTATATATAATATATGTGCAATTTTATTTGGATTTGATGAATTGATCATTTACCATTGTAGTCACCATTGACTCTTTTACAATTTTAAAAAAATATTTATTTGAGAGAGAAAGAGGCAGACAGGGAGAGAGAATGGGTGTGCCATGGCCTCCAGCCATTGTAAATGAACTCTAGACGCATGTGCCACCTTGTGCATCTGGCTTATGTGGGTGCTCTGGAATGGAACCTAGGCCCTTAGGCTTTGTAGGCAAGTGCCTTAATTGCTAAGACATCTCTGTAGTCCTCTTTTTGCAATTTTGAATTTAAAGTTTACCTGATTTGAATATAATTAATTTAATATTTATAAAACCATGCTCCCATTCTACTGCTAGAGTTTTTGTTGTGCATTTTTAAAATACTTATTTTTATTTATTTATTTGAGAGAATGAGGCAGAGGAAGAGAGAGAGAGAATGGGCACGCCAGAGCCTCCAACCACTACAGACAAACTCCAGATGCATGCACCACCTTGTGCATCTGGCTTACATGGATCCTGGGGAATCGAACTGAGGTCCTTTAGCTTTGCAGGCAAACACCTTAACCACTAAGCCATCTCTTCAGCCCTGTTGTGCATTTAAAAAATCCTTTGTTTCTTCTATTATAAATCTTTCTTCTTAGGTGTGTGTAGAAGTAAATCTCTTCAAATTCTCTGTGCATTCACCTTGCACTTGAGTTTTGTCCCTTCATGTGTTTTCACATGGGATTACATACATACATACGTATATATTTGCAAGCAGAGAGAGAGAAAGAGCAAAGAGACAGAGAAAATGGGTGCCGCAGGACCTCCTGCCACTGCAAATGAACTCTAGATGCATGCACCACTTTTTTTTTTTGTTGTTGTTTTGTTTTGTTTTTCAAGGTAGGGTCTCACTCTAGCTCAGGTTGACCTGGAATTCACTATGTAGTCTCAGGGTGGCCTTGAACTCATGGTGATCCTCCAACCTCTGCCTCCCGAGTGCTGGGATTAAAGGTGTGCACCACCATGCCCAGCTCATGCACCACTTTTTGCATCTGGCTTTACTGGGTACTGGGGAATCAAATCCCAGGTCATTAGGCTTTGCAGGCAAGCACCTTAACTGCTGAGTCATCCTTCCAGCCCTACATGGGATTTCCAATATGGGCCTTTCTTAACCATTTCTTTCTTTTTTTTTTTTTTTTTTTTTTTGGTTTTTCGAGGTAGGGTTTCACTCTGGCCCAGGCTGACCTGGAATTAACTATGTAGTCTCAGGTTGGCCTTGAACTCACGGCGATCCTCCTACCTCTGCCTCCCGAGGATTAAAGGCGTGCGCCACCACGCCCAGCTCTTAACCATTTCTTGTCAGAGAAGTCTGGAGGTGATGAATGCTTTCAATGGTTATCTTTATTTTATTTTATTTTATTTTATTTTATTTTATTTTATTTTATTTTATTTTATTTTATTTTATTTTATTTTATTTTATTTTATTTTATTTTATTTTATTTTATTTTATTTTATTTTATTTTATTTTATTTTATTTTATTTTATTTTATTTTATTTTATTTTATTTTATTTTATTTTATTTTATTTTATTTTGGTTTTCCGAGGTAGTGTCTCACTCTGGTCCAGGCTGACCTGGAATTAACTATGTAGTCTCAGGTTGGCCTTGAACTCACGGCAATCCTCCTACCTCTGCCTCCCGAGTGCTGGGATTAAAGGCGTGCGCCACCACGCTCGGCCTGTTTATCTTTATTTTATTTTATTTTATTGTTTTTGGTTTTTCAAGGTAGGGTTTCATTCTGGACCAGGCTGACCTGGAATTAACTATGTAGTGTTAGAGTGGCCTCGTACTCATGGCGATCCTCCTACCTCAGCCTCCTGAGTGCTGGTATTAAAGGCATACACCACCATGCCCAGCAGTTGTTAATCTTTAAAAGCCTTCATTCTTTCATTTCTTTCTTTCTTTTTTTTTTTTTTTTTTTTTTTTTTTTTTGAGGTAGGGTCTCACTCTGGCCCAGGCTGACCTGGAATTAACTATGTAGTCTCAGGTTGGCCTTGAACTCACGGCGATCCTCCTACCTCTGCCTCCCGAGTGCTGGGATTAAAGGCGTGCGCCACCATGCCTGGCTGGCTCTTTCTTTCTTTCTTTCTTTTTTTCTTTCTTTCTTTCTTTCTTTCTTTCTTTTTCTTTCTTTCTTTCTTTCTTTTTTTTTAAACGTAAGTTAGGTGAGATTGTTCATGTTCAGGGTCATATGGCCGTAAACAAAGTAAATCAGAAAGCTCCAGAGCTGGGAGAGATCCTGAACAGATAATCCCTAATACCTGCCTTTTTTTTTGGCGGGGGGGGGGTTGGTTTCCAGGTAGGGTCTCACTCCAGCTCAGGCTGACCTGGAATTCACTATGTAGTCTCAGGATGGCCTTGAATTCACAGCAATCCTCCTACCTCTGCCTCCTGAGTGCTGGGATTAAAGGCGTGTGCCACTCCGCCCAGCCCTTTATTTCATTTTGAAAGTTGTTCTGGTATGGTATTATTTTTTTTGGAAATGTTAATAATTTGAGTATATTACCCCATTCTATCTTGGTCTGGAAGTTTTTTGCTGTTGCAGAAGTTTATTGTGCCAGGAGTGGTGGCGCATGCCTTTAATCCTAGCACTCACCCAGCGATAGGAGGATCACCATGAGTTCAAGGCCACCCTGAGACTACATATTGAATTGCAGGTCAGCCTGAGCTGGAGTGAGACCTACCTCAAAAAACAAAAAAACAACAAAAAAAAAACCATAAAAACAACAACAAAAAAAGATATATCAAACATGGGTTGGAGAGGTGGCTTCACTGACTTTCTAGCCCCTCCTTAACTCTTTAAAAAAAAAGTCTCACAAAATGCTCACCTTAGTCCCATCATTGTTCATTGTCTGTAGCTGATATGTTGTCTTTTTTTTTAGAGAGACAGAGAGAGAGGGAGAGGAAGACAGATAGAGATGGCCGCGTCAGCAGCCTCTCAGCTGCTGTGAACAAAATCTAGATGCGTGCGCCCCTTTGTGGTCAAGTGAGGCATTGCGCCCTTGCATCACTTTGCATCTGGCTAAAAGTGGGACCCGGAGATTGGAACTGCTGGAGATTGGTACCAGCGTTCTTAGGCTTAAGAGGCAGGTGCCTTAACCGCTAAGCCATCTCTCCAGCCCTGTTGTCATTTTTTAGTGGATCTGACTAGGCAGTTTCACAACAAAAGTTGTGCTATATTTCCTATGAACAGATCAGTGCTATATAAAACCAGAGATCATCCTGAAGTTGGAACAAGGAACTGGGCCATGGACAGAAGAGGAAGTTCCAAACCAAGGCCTGCAAGGTTAGTGTATATGAGACGGGCCTGATTGTTCCTAGGGTGCTTTTTTTTTTTTTTTTTTTTTTTTTTTGAGAGAGCGACACAGAGAGAGAGAGAGAGGTTGAGAATGGGCGCACCAGCGTCCTCTCAGCTGCTGTAAACGAACTCCAGACACGTGCACCCTTTTGTGTGCAAGTGCAGCATTGCACCCCGGCATCACTTTTGCATCTGGCTAAAAGTGGGACCTGGAGAATCGAATGGGTATTTTAGGCTTTGCAGGCAGGCACCTTATCCCCTAAGCCATCTCTCCAGCCTGTCAGGTGGTTTTTGTACTGAATTATTTTCACTGTTGTTTCCCATGTCCATCCTGAGGATAACTTTCCTCTTTCATCAGATATGTGCTCTGTAGTCTTGAGGAGGGTCTTCCATGTAAGCTCAGCCCTTTCCTCCATTTTTATAGCCTGTTTTACTTTAAGCATTTATCACATGTTTATTCCATTAGTACCTATGATCCCTTATAGATGTTGGTCTGTTATATGGGAATGAACAACAGTGATACAACAAATGCATCTTGTTGTAAAGAAATATTTGACAGAAAATAATCAGAAAACAAGTCTTCTTACCCATCTAAGGGAAAGAAAAAAATTAGGAATTATCTTAATAAAAGACTATTTTAAGCCGGGCGTGGTGGCACATGCCTTTAATCCCAGTACTTGGGAGGCAGAGATAGGAGGACTGCCATGAGTTTGAGGCCACCCTGAGACTACATAGTGGGATCCAGGTCAGCCTGGACTAGTGTGAAACCCTGCCTTGAAAAAAAAAAAAAAAAAAAAAAGAAAGAAAAGAAAAAAGAAAACACTATTTTAAGGATATTTTATATACGTTTTTGAGATAACTCTTTTCAAAGTTTAGCATATTAATATCTGTAGGTTTTTTTTTTTTTTTTTTTTTTTTTGAGTTTAACATCTCTGTAGCCCAGGCTGACCTGGAATTCACTATGTAGTCTCAGGCTGGCCTCAAACTCACAGTGATCCTCCTGCCTCTGCCTCCTGAGTGCTGAGATTAAAGGCGTGTGCCACCACACCTAGCTCTGGTATCTGTAGCTTTAAACTAGTATAGACAATACAGTTCTTGCTGGGCATGGTAGCAAGAGGCCCTGACATGCCCATTCTGATTCTCTGTCTCTCCTTGCAAATAAATAATGAAATATTTGAGAAAAAAAAAAAGAATCTGGGAAAAGATGCCCAAGATTATAGGATACATACCAAATCTCAGAATTTATGAAACCAAGGAATAAATTTGCAAATTCAGTTGATACAGGACTGGAAAGAACATTCATGAGATCTTGGGCATGACAGGCTTGAGCGTATAAGGGAGTGTATTTTCTTGATAACAGTAATTTCCACAAGGCAGAAAGTTAAGACAACAAATTGAACAGATTTGTATACAACATTGTTTCTACAAAAATTCAATACAGTGGACCTCCAAAGCACACTGTGCAGAGATGCATGATTTTATAAGTAAAGGACATGTGCCTAGAGGAAATGGGGAGATGTCAGAGCTGTGGGTCATAGAGAAAAGCAGGAAAACTCAGACTCTGAGCCCATAAGCACTGTCTGGTTCACAGAATCAAACCCTTGATTCTAGTCAGGACTACAGTGTCTGTCTATATACTGTTATTTCAGATTCATCAGCTAATGTGGAACACTGATTTTTTTTTAGGAAGAAAGGAAGTTTTTATTAGAAAAAGTCCTGTTTACTTCCTTTCCCTAGTACAGCAAGAACTAAACTTCATGGATAACAGTCCTTTCCATGGTGCACATTCCTTCTGAGGTGGCAGATAAGCAGAGAATGCCTGCATTCTGCAAGTATTTACTCAGCATAATAGAATGAGATTAAAATAACATCTACAGAAAATAAAGGGCATGTGAAATTTACGAGTAAACCTTAACACTATTTTCAGTGTATTTCTATGCTTCTAAAAAATAAAACAGCTTTAGCTGGGTGTGGTGGCACATGCCTTTAATCCCATTGCTTGGGAGGCAGAGGTAGGAGGATCACCATGAGTTTGAGGCCACCCAGAGACTACAGAGTGAACTCCAGGTTAGCCTGGGCTAGAGTGAAACCCTACCTCAAAAAGTGAAAAAATAAGTACAGGCGTGGTGGCACACACCTTTAATCCAAGCACTTGGGAGGCCGAGGTAGGATGATTGCTGTGAGTTCAAGGCCAGCCTGAGGCTACATAGTGAATTCCAGGTCAGCCTGGGCTAGAGTGAAACCCTACCTTGAAGAAAAACAAAAATAAAATAAAATAAAATAAGTTAAATAAAACAGCTTTAAGCAACATAATGATTTGTCATTATAAATTGTATTAGTGTAAATTGTTGCCTTCATTCAGGACAAATCCCATATTTGATTAGTTTGATATTATTGTATAAACTTAAGTAATTAGTCACCTTCTTTTGACAGGGAGAGAGAGAGAGAGAATGGGCGTACCAGGGCCTCCAGCTGCTGAAAACGAACTCCAGATGCATGTGCCCCCTTGTGCATCTGGCTTACATGGGTCCTGGAGAATCAAACCGGGATCCTTTGGCTTTGCCGGCAAACACCTTAACTGCTAAGCCATCTCTCCAGCCCTCTTTTTGTTTTTTTTGAGGTAGGGTCTCACTCTAGCCCAGCTGACCTGGAATTCACTATGTAGTCTCAGGGTGGCCTCAAACTCACAGCAGTCCTCCTACTTCTGCCTCCTGAGTGCTGGGATTAAAGGCGTATACTACCATGCCCAGCATAAGTCATGTTTTTATTAGAATTCTGATAAAGAAATGTGAAGATGGGGCTGGGGAGATGGCTTAGCAGTTAAGGCGTTTGCCTGCAAAACCAAAGGATCCCTGTTCGACTCTCCAGGACCCACATAAGCCAGATGCATGGGGGTCGTATGTATCTGGAGTTCGTTTGCAGCAGCTGGTGGCCCTGGCTTGCCCATTCTCTCCCTCTTTCTCTCTCTCAAATAAATAAATAAATAAATAAATAAATAAATAAATAAATAAATAAATAAAATCTATGAAAAAAGAAAGAAATGTGAACTTCATAGTTGTGGCTACTTTTATTTCCTTTTAGATATCAAGAATTTGAATAACTTGAATGAATCCATCCATGCTAATCAAAAGCGATATGTGTATCATCTTGTAATATCCAACAGTGACACATCAACTGAGGAGAGGGTTAAATTAGGAACAATACCTCATGTGAGCTCAAGCCACATTTCAAGACTGACTGTAAAGAATGGGACCTCTTCAGGAACAAGGTCTGAGGTGCTTAATATGTGCAACAATATGCTTCCTAGTGAGTCTGTTGAGATGCAGGCTGGAGAGAACCTTGGTGGTCCTCACGTAACTGGACTATCCCACAGACAACCTGAGCCTTCTAGTCTGAATCACAGAGTTGAAAGTGGGCAACAACATTCTCAATATTGCCAGCATGGTGAAGCCTTCACCAAGAAGACAGTATGGGCAGCTAAGAGGCTCCCTATGGGAGACCCCAACCCTGCATTCAGAGACTATGGGAAAGCCTGTGATGGTTTAGCTCCTACTGCCCAAGAACTGACTCTGGTAAGGGAGGAAGCTTTTGCATGTAATGCATGTGGGAAAATGTTCTATATGTCTAAGCTCACTCAGCATTTAAGAATATACAAAGGACAGAAATATTTTAAAGGTAGTGGTCATGAACTTACCCTTGTTACAAATCCCGGCCTCACAAAACATCAGAGAAGTCATGCAGGCAGGAAGCCTTATGGCTGTAATGAACATAAGAAATCCTTTGCTTCAAAGTCAAATGTAAGTGCTGATCAGAGAATATACTTAGCAGAGGAGACTAATGTGTCTGAGAGAACCTTTTGCTTGAAATCAAATTACATCGTGCCTCAGATCCTTCATGTAGGGAAGAAATCCTATGAGTGCAATGTATCAGCAGACATTAACAACCACACTCAGATACCTGAAAGCTGTGTGCAGTCCTATGAGTGTAATGTATGTGGAAAATCCTTTAACTGCACTTCAGACCTCTGTGTGCATCGCAGAGCCCAGCACAGTAAGAAGCCTTATAAATCTAAGGAGTGGAGGAAATCTTTCAATGTGACTTCAGATCTCACTGTGCATCACCAAACTCACTCAGGTGAAACACCTGGTGACTGTAATGTATGTGGGAAACCATTTACCAAGACTTCTTACGTCAGTGACCATCAGGTAACACACACACGTAAGAAACCCTTTGACCAGCCTATGTGCAGGAAAGCTGTCTGCTACAAGTCAGATCACTGCAGATATCAGAAAGCTCACACAGGTGAGAAACCGTATAAGTGTGACATATGTGGAAAAACGTTTAACAGGACCTCCTACCTTAGTGAACACCGGAGAACTCACACTGGTGAGAAACCCTATGAATGTAAAGAATGTAGGAAATCTTTCAGCCAGTGGTCATCTCTCCGAGCACATGAAAGAATTCACACAGGTGACAAACCGTATGAATGTAAAGAGTGTGGAAAGACTTTCAGGCAGTTATCTTCTCTCCAGACACATCATAGAACTCACACTGGTGAGAAGCCTTTTAATTGTCCTGTATGTGGAAAAGTCTTCTGCTACAAACCAAACCTCTACAGACATCAAAAATCTCACACAGGTGCAAAACCCTATAAGTGTGATACATGTGGAAAAACATTTAACAGGACTTCTTACCTTAGTGAACATCAGAGAACTCATACCAGTGAGAAGCCCTATAAATGTAAAGAATGTAGGAAATCTTTCAGCCAGTGGTCATCTCTCCGAGCACATGAAAGAATTCACACAGGTGACAAACCGTATGAATGTGAGGAATGTGGGAAGACTTTCAGGCAGTTATCGTCTCTGCAGACACATCAGAGAACTCACACCGGTGAGAAGCCCCATCAGTGTAGTGTGTGTGGAAAAGCCTTCTGCCGTGTGTCAACACTCTATACTCATCAGATGACTCACACGGGTGAGAAGCCCTTTGACTGTCCTGTATGTGGGAAAGCCTTCTGCTACAAGTCAAATCTCTATAGACATCAGAAAGGTCACTCAGGTGAGAAACCGTATAAGTGTGATACATGTGGAAAAACGTTTAACAGGCCTTCTTACCTTAGTGAACATCAGAGAACTCACACTGGTGAGAAACCCTATGAGTGTAAAGAATGTAGGAAATCTTTCAGCCAGTGGTCATCTCTCCGAGCACATGAAAGAATTCACACAGGTGACAAACCGTATGAATGTGAAGAGTGTGGGAAGACTTTCAGGCAGTTATCGTCTCTGCAGATACATCAGAGAACTCACACCGGTGAGAAGCCCCATCAGTGCAGTGTGTGTGGAAAAGCCTTCTGCCGTGTGTCAAACCTCTACACTCATCAGAGGATTCACACAGGTGAAAGACCCTATGAATGTGATGAGTGTTGGAAAATGTTCAAAAGAAAGGCACACCTCATTGCACATCAGGGAACTCACAAACGTGAGAAACGTTCTAAACACGAACCATGTAGGAAAATTGCTCAAATGTAAGAACATGTAACAGCTGAATGACCCTTGGGATGTAATGCATTTCTCAGATGTCAGAACTCTGCAGTCCTCATGCAGGTGACACAATTGAGGAACGATGAATGTGGGACATTTTCAAACTGCAAGTTATCCTTACTGCATGTTAAAGAAGATACATGGGGGCTGGGGAGGTGGCTTAGTGGTTAAGGCACTTGCCTGTGAAGCCTAAGGACCCAGGTTCAATTCTCCAGTACCCACATAAGGCAGATCCACAAGGTGGCACATCCATCTGGAATTTGTTTGCAGTGGCTCGAGGCCTAATGCACCCACTCTGCCTGTTTCTCCCTCCCTCTCTCTCTGTCTCTCTCCAATAAATAAATATATTTTTTTAAAAAGATACATACGAGAAACCACTTCCTGCAAGACATGCCCCCCACATCCATCAGAAGTGCACAGCTTGTATTTTTCAGTTTTACTGTTTGTGAGTCTGTAATTGAGCTCATAGTGAAATGTAAGTGATGATAATTTCCAACCCTCCCCGCATCTTTCAGTAAACTGGATTGTCATGTATAGTTGGCCTCATGTGCTGATAATGTCCAAGGTGTTCGGGAAGCCATATATAGAAAGGCCATGTGATTTAAGAATGTATTTTATTGGGGCTGGAGAGATTACTTAGCGTTTAAGGCACTTGCCTGGGAAGACTAAGGACCCAGATCCGATTCTCTAGTACCCATATAAGCCAGGTGCACAAGGCTGGAGGCCCTGGCATGCCCATTCTCTCTGTCTCAAATAAATAAATAATTTTTAAAAAGAGAATGTATTTTATTGGAGAGAGCAGAGGTCCTCTTACATCAGTCTGTAATCCTCTTTTTAGTTTGTATGAGGAAGTAATAACTGGCGCCCTTCTGCATGATCTCTCTGTGACACAATACAAATTCAAAGTAACTTGCTTTACAGAGTTTTCAAGACAGGCTGCCATTTTAGAAAATTCACAGGAGAGAAAACAGTTTTTGGTACTTAGAAGGGCATATGTGCCCTTATTAGACTTTTTTGCGTCATCACAACAGCGAAAAGCGGCATGTGGGCTCAAAGAGGCTAGTACTTCAGTTCTGTATTTGGTTCTTGTAAAATTCATCCATGTAGAACTACTCATTTTGAGGATGGTGACTCTTCCCGTTCAAGGATACAAGCCCCGTGTGTAGGCTTTGCACTGCCTTGATGCTTTGTGAAGAAAGCATTGTGAATTATGAGGAACTTTTTCATCAGTGCACATGATCTTACAGCTCCCTGAGCTTTGCCTGCCCTAGCCCTGTATGGATAAAAGCATGGTATGTCAAGATTCCTTTGTGCACAGGACCCACTCTGCTCTCAGTGCAAAAATTCAAACAACAAGTCAGGTGTGGTGGCACACACTGTTAATCTCAGCCCTCGGGAGGTAGAGTTAGGGTTACCGTGAGTTCGAGCCCAGCCTGAGCCTCCATAGTAGAGTCTAGTTGTGCCTAGGCTAGAGGGAAACCCTACCTTGAAAAAAAAGCATGAGTATCAGAAGTGTTATGTTACCTGGTGAGTCAGCAATTTTGCACAGATTTATGGGGCTGAGGTCTGCCTGAAATTGTGATGAAAGTGGAAAAGTAAATTGAACATTTGATACTTTTCAAACTGAAACTGGTCTCTATTCTCTATCAAAATTTACCAAAGGTAAAGGGGATATATGAACACGGCTATTCATCCCAGGGAGGGGACAGATGACTGACCAAAACACAATAGTATCCAAGCCAATTTTTTTTTTTTTTTTTTGGTTTTTTGAGGTAGGGTCTCACTCTGGCCCAGGCTGACCTGGAATTAACTATGTAGTCTCAGGGTGGCCTTGAACTCATGGCGATCCTCCTACCTCTGCCTCCCGAGTGCTGGGATTAAAGGCGTGCACCACCACGCCCGGCTTCCAAGCCAATTTTTGTGAACCAGTGAGTTTACTGGGGTCACTTACAGAAGTGTGGAAACCCCAAGACAACTGTGACATGGATGATAGCCTTTAAAAATTTTTTATTTATTTGAAAGAGGCAGAATGAGAGAGAGAATGGGTATACCAGGACTTCCAGCCACTGCAAATGAACTCTAGATGCATGTGTCACCTTGTGCATCTGGCTTACATGGGTTCTGGAGAATCAAACCAAGGTCCTTTGGCTTTGCAGGCAGACGCCTTGACCGCTAAGCCATCTCTTCAGCCCAGATGACAGCCTTTCTTCAGCTGCTCACATGCAGCTCCCAGTTCCTTGATCTTTTACCTTCTGTATACTCTTATCTCCCATTGAGGCTTAGAGACTTCATGCATTATTTCTTTTATTTACTTGACAGAGAAAGGGGATGAGAGAGAGAGAATGGGCGTGCCAGGGCCTCCAGCCACTGCAAATGAACTCCAGATGCTTGTGCCCCCTTGTGCATCTGGCTAGCATGGGTTCTGGGGAATTGAACCTGGGTCCTTTGGCTGTGCAGGCAAATGCCTTAACTGCTAAGCCATCCCTCAAGCCCAACTTCATGCATCATTTCATACAGCTCACACAGGCAGTACCAGTGACCTTAGGTATTGGTCTGACGACCTTACCCACACCCTGCAATGGGGTAATATCAACAGGCCCAATCTGGAGAGTCTCGTGTGTGGTCCCAGATGCTTTTGATAATGCTGCCAATAATTGTTTTCTCACAGGACAGCTCACACAACACTGGCCAGAGTCTGCCCCTCCACTCACCAGTTATTTACTGCTCCCGTAGCCTTTTTAAAGTTTCAGGTCTGCCTCCCTCCTCCCTCCCTGGAATATTTCAACTGAAGGAATTGGCTCTACAACATTCTGGTGTGTAGATGTGTGGCTAATGAAGATGCACAACATAACACTTGAGAACTACTTGAAACAACAGGTGATGCATATGAGAAGTAGGGAAATCTACCGAGGTAGAAAGAGCCGCCTTGCTAGCTCTACTAATGAGACACGAGAAGAGATGAGGAACATTGTAAAGAACATGCATGGGTCTATGCTAGTATAAAATGGTTATCGGATTTTTTTATTCTTTTTCTTTTTCTTTTGGTAGGGTCTCACTCTAGCCCAGGCTGACCTGGAATTCACTCTGTATTCTCAGGGTGGCCTGGAACTCACAGCGATCCTCCTACCTCTGCCTCTCAAGTGCTGGGATTAAAGGCTTGCGCCACCACACCCGACTTGTTATTGGATTTTTAAAAATATTTTTTATTTATTTGAGAGAGAGAGAGTGGGCACGTCAGGGCCTCCAACCACTGCAAACGGACTCCAGATGCATGCACCACCTTGTGCATCAGGCTTACGTGGGTCTTGGAGAATTGAACCGGGATCCTTTGGCTTTGAAGGCAAACATCTCTCCAGCCCCTAGATTTTTCTTTTGAGGTAGGGACTTAGTGTAGCCCAGGCTGACCTGGAATTCACTATGTAGTCTCAGGCTGACCTTGAACTCATGGTGATCCTCCTCCTCAGCCTCCCAAGTCCTGGGATTAAATGCATGCCCTACCACACCTGGAAGTTTTGGAATTTTAAAAAATACACTTATTTATTGCTGGGTGTGATGGTGCATACCTTGAATCCCAGCACTCAGGAGGCAGAGGTAGGAGGATTGCCATGAGTTCAAGGCCACCCTGTTACTGCATAGTGAATTCTAGGTCATTCTCAACTAAAGCGAGACCCTACTTTGAAAAACAACAATAATAATTTTTTTTTTTTTTGCAAACAAAGAGAAAAGATAGGAAGAGACAGAGAAAATGTGCACACCAGGGACTCTAGCTGCTGCAAACAAACTCGAGATGCATGCACTATTTTGTGCATGTGGCTTTACATGGGCACCAGGGAATTGAATCTGAGCTGTCGGGCATTGCAAGTTAGCCATAACCACTGAGAGATTTTCACAGCCCAGTTTTGGAATTTTATTTGAAATTCTAGGAGGTCCATTGCCACATTTTTAGGAATTGTCCTCTTGTGCAATTTCCCACAATGTCACTTTTTTTGTTTGTTTGTTTTAAATAAAATGCTGTTTGAGAGCCCTTTTAATTGTCGTAAGGTGTTGTGAGTGAATTACAAAGGCATAGGAAAGTGTTCTAGGAGTGAGTTGTAAGGGGTGGGAAACCAGCAGAGTTGTGTTGTGGCGCTGCAGCTCAGAGCCTGGCTTTTGGTCCCTCCTGGGCATGCAGGTCACAGGTGCGGAAGAGCCCGCAGTGTACACTGCAGTCAGGTGTTTCTCTCCCCTCGTGGTCTCTGTGGAGCCAGGGAACGTGGGATCCTTCCACATCGCTCTTTCTCCCCATGATCCAGGAAACGTGGGATCCTTCCACATCAATGTCTCCCCGTGGTCCAGGGAACATGGGATCCTTCCACATCACTCTGTCTCCCCACGGTCCAGGGAACGTGGGATCCTTCCACATCACTCTGTCTCACCGTGGTCCAGGGAACGTGGGATCCTTCCACATCAATGTCTCCCCGTGGTCCAGGGAATGTGGTATCCTTCCACATCACTCTGTCTCCCCGTGGTCCAGGGAATGTGGTATCCTTCCACATCACTCTGTCTCCCCGTGGTCCAGGGAATGTGGTATCCTTCCACATCACCGTCTCCCCGTGGTCCAGGGAATGTGGTATCCTTCCACATCACTCTGTCTCCCCGTGGTCCAGGGAATGTGGTATCCTTCCACATCACTTTGTCTCCCCGTGGTCCAGGGAATGTGGGATCCTTCCACATCACCGTGTCCCGGTGGTCCAGGGAACGTGGGATCCTTCCACATCACTGTCGCCCCGTGGGATCCTTCCACATCGCTGTCTTCCCGTGGGATCCTTCCACATTGCTGTCTCCCCATGGTCCCTCCCTCATCTCTTTCAGGACTTTCCTCCTGTTTGTCTCATTTAGATTACAGATCTTCCAACAGAAGAGGCACTACCCATACTCACAGTGGTGTGGTGATTATTTCCAGATTGTATGACGTGTTGTGTCTCTTAGGACTTTCAGGCCTATAGCCCAGGCAATTTTTCTGCTGTTGTCACAGAACCACAAGGATGTCTTCTGATCTCTCTGTAAGCCAGGGAGCTTCTATATGGAGAACTCCTGGCATCACTGCGGTCCTTACTCCTCTGCTCTTCCCTGCCTCGTGAACCTTTGAAGATACACTGACCATCTCTGCACCACATCCCAACAGGGAAAGTCTGTGGTTTGACCTGTTAAACATGAAAGTTACATTTAGCGTAGCTTGTTAACAGCTCCAATTCTGTAGCTTTCAGGCTTGAAAATTTACAAGTTCCAGTATCCATTATTTTAAGTATTTTTAAATTTTTATTTATTTATTTATTTGGTAGAAAGAGAGAGAGAGGGAGAGAATGGGCACGCCAGGGCCTCCAGCCACTGCAAACGAACTCCAGTTCACATCCTAGATAATTTAACTGGGATCCTTTGGCTTTGCAGGCAAACGCCTTAGTCGCCAAGCCATCTCTCCAGACCCCATTTTTTTTTTTTTTTTGAGGTAGGGTCTTCCTCTAGCCTAGGCTGACCTGGAATTCACTGTGCAGTCTCAGGGTGGCCTAGAACTCACCATTATCCTCCTAGGTCTGCCTCCTGAGTGCTGGGATTAAAGGTGTGTGCCACCACGCCTGGCAGGTTTTTTTTTTTTTTTTTGGTGTGTTTGGTATGTGTGTGCACATGTTCACCTGTGTGTGGGCAAACATTTATGTGTATGTAGAGGCCAGAGGTTGACATCAGGTGTCTGCTTCAATCACTCTTCCACCTTATCTACTGACCTCTCACTAGAATCCAGAGCCCTCTGATTCATCAGCTAGTCAAGGTAGCCAGCTTGCCCCAGGTATCTCATCTCCACTTCTCTAGTACTGAGATGACAAGCAAGGACAATACCCATCACTCTGAATTTGTGTGGATTCTGGGAATCCAAGCTGATCTTCACAATTGTGCAACAAGTACTTTGCCTGCCAAGCCATCCCCCAGCTCAGCAGTAGAGTTTTCTGTAAGTATGCTCTGGGCTGTAGTGTCATGACTGGAGCAATACAACTCGCAGCACGCACTGGACATGTGTGCTGTCAAGACATGAAAGCTACATTGTGTGCCTTGGAATATGTACAAAAGAAGTTTTTCGTTAAAAGTAGTTGTAGGGGCTGAAGAGATGGCTTAGCGGTTAAGGTGTTTGCCTGCAAAGCCAAAGGATCCCGGTTCGATTTTCCAAGACCCAGGTAAGCCAGATGCACAAGGGCACACATGCATCTGGAATTTGTTTGCAGTGGCTGGAGGCCCTGGCATGCCCATTCTCCCTCTCTCTCTGCCTCTTCCTCTCTCTCTCTCTCTCAAATAAATAAATATATATATTTAAAGTGGTTGTAAAATGAAATTTTTTTTTGCGTATTGTGTGTGTGTGTTGGTGTATGCCCTGTGCACACTTGTGCAGAGGCCAGACTAGAACATCAAGGGCTGGAGATGGCTTAGCAGATGAAGGCACTCGCTTAGGGAACACCAAGCATCTTCCTCTATTGCGCTTTCATTTTGTGTCCTTGAGGCGGTCTCATTGAACTTGGAGCTGCCATTTCTTGGTCACTCTGGCTGACCATTGGCCCCATTTCTCCACCCCCCCCTCAGAACTTTATTTTGTTTGCCTCATTCTTTTTATTTATTATTTATGTATTTATTTTTTAAAATTTATTTTTGAAGAGAGATACCGAGAGAGATAGAGAGGAAGAGGGAGACAGATAGAGAATGGGCGCACCAGCAGTCTCCCAGCTGCTGTGAACGAAATCCAGATGTGTGCGCCCCCTTGTGGGCAAGTGCGACATTGTGCCCTTGCGTCACTTTGCATCTGGCTAAACGTGGGACCTGGAGATTGGAAACTGCGTTCTTAGGCTTAGGAGGCAGGCGCCATCTCTCCAGCCCTATTTATGTATTTATTTAAGAGAGGGAGAGAGAGAGCGCATGCACTTCAGGGCCTCTAGCTGCTGCAAACAAACTCCAGACACATGCACCACCTTGTGCATCTGGCTATATGGGTCCTGGGGAAATAAACCTGGGTTCTTTGGCTTTGCAAGCAAGCACCTTAACCGCTAAGCCATCTCCAGCCATTTCATTCCTTTGTCCTCTGCCATACTCAAATGTTTGTGGGTTCAGAACTGTGCAGGTCTTGTGGGGGTATGTGTAACCACTCCAGGTCTTGAATGCCCCACAGTATGCCTTCCCCACCCTGTTACTCTTACATTCTAACCCCTTTTCTGCAATGTTCCCTGAGCCTTAAAGAGCATGTTAGAAATCTCCTTTAGAGCTCTTGACAGCCTCTTATTTCCTGTTTTGGTGAGTTGCCGAAGTGTCTACTGCCATTTCCATAGGAAAGGTTCTCTAGCCAGCACGGAGAGCAGCACTCATATTTAATCCACCTCTTCCTCTGGTCCCTGGTGGGTGACAGATGACTTTCCCGGTACTAGGCACTCGGATTTCTCTTCTTGTCGCTCTGATGAGTCTTAGGGCTCCCTGATATTCTCCACAATCTGTAAAATGCAGGTTCTCTAACCAAGAGTGAAAGCAGCATTAATCAAAGGGGATAAACATACATTTAGAAGGCTTTTTGATGGGCATGTCTCCATTTAGCCAAAGAACAGCAGAAGCTTCCTCAAGAGTCTATGACATACAATTTCAGTAGGGCATAACCATTTGTCACATTCACTCTTCCTCTTGGACTTGGATCCCCTATCTCCAGTGCCTCTCAGTATTTTTTTTTTTTTTTTTACTTTTATTTACTTGAGAGAAAGCGATAGAGGCAGATATATATCACCTTGTGTATGTGGTGTATGTGGGTACTGGGGAATTGAACCTGGGTCCTTAGGTTCTCAGGCAAGCACCTTATCTGCTAAGCCATCCTTCCAGCCCCTCTCTCAGTAATTTATTTATTTATTTTGGTTTTTCGAGGTAGGGTCTCACTCTAGCCCAGGCTGACCTCGAATTCACTCTGTATCCTCAGAGTGAATTTCATGGCAATCCTCCTACCTCTGCCTCCCAAGTGCTGGAATTAAAGACGTGCACCACCACACCTGGCTCTCTCAGTAATTTCTAATGTAAAAGTATTGCCATTAGCACAGATATACTACAATAAAAACTCATGGCATGACTGTTATGGGAGTAAGCAAGCACTTTCTCATTGGATTTGAGGCTCACTCCACACAAGGGAATTCATGATGTTACTGTAAACACAGTCAAAAGTCCATGAGGAGTCATTTTTCACCAGTGGTAAGCTGCCCATGTTCAAGTAAATGATGATGGGCAAGCAACCCTAATTAAGCCTAGTCGACAGATGGATTGCAGAAAGGAGAGAAAAAAGGAAGGAGGGAGGGAAGGGAGGAAGGAAGTGAGAGAGAGGGGGAAAAAGCTGAGTAGTGGTGGTGCATGCCTTTAACCCCAGCATTCAGGTACCTGAGTTAGGATCGCCTTGAGTTTATGGCCCGCCTAGGCTACAGAGTGAGTTTCAGGTCAGCCTAGGCTAGAGTAGACCCTACCTTGAAAAAAAAAAAAAAAGTATTCATTAAAGAAGACATGAGTTTGTCGGGGAAGGCATTTTGCAGAAATAGAAGGAGGATGAAAGAGGGATTATATATTATCAAAATATATTATAAATCTTCCATAAATATTTGAAGTTAGACACAGTGATTAGTGTCTATAATTCTAGCACTCAGGTATCTAAGGTAGGAAAATTGACAAGAGCTCAAGGCCAGCCTAGGCTACACAGTAAATTGCAGGTAAGCTTGGGCCGAGTGAGACCCTGTCCCCAAAACACAACAAAAATAAAATTTGGGGGCTTGAAAAATGGCTTAGCAGTTAAAGGCGCTTGTGTGCAAAGGCTGAAGACCAAGGTTTGAAACCCCAGTGCCCACATGAAACTAGATGCACATGTGTCTGGAGTTAATTTGCAGTAGCAGGAGGCCCTGCCACACCCATACTCACCTGTCTGTCTACCTGATATTCTCTCTCTCGAATACATAAAAATATTCTAAAAATAAACAAACTTTTACATAAAATTGCCCTAGGAGTCTTTCATTCACTGCAGTTGGTGTTTCAAAAGGGAAACTGTTGATCTACAATAAGTTTTGGCAACAGGCTGTTGATAAAGCAGGTCATGCTAAGGGATAAATCCCTGCCTCTGAAATTATATAGTTAAGAAACTTACAAACTGTATGGCTGGCTTGGAGAGAGGGGAAATGACGAGGATGAATGGGGACAGGTTGGCGCTCTGGGAGTTCACTCAAAAACATTGTGATAGGGCTGGAGAGATGGTTTAGTGGTTAAGGCGCTTGCCTGCAAAGCCAAAGGACCCAGGTTTGACTCCCCAGGATCCATGAAAGCCAGATGCACAAGGGGACGCACACATCTGGAGTTTGTTTGCAGTGGCTGGAAGCCCTGGCACGCCCATTTTCTCTCTTCTCTACCTGCCTATTTCTGTATCTCTCTCTCAAATAAATAAAAATAAAATATTTAAAACAAAAACCCATTGAGATAGAAGCCAGCTGTGGTGGCACACACCTTCAGTCCTGGCACTCAGGAGGTAGAGGTAGGAGGATTGCCGTGAGGTCACCCTGAGACTACATTGTGAATTCCAGGTCAGCCTGGGCTAGAATGAAACCCTACCTCGAAAAACTAATCCCAGCACTCGGGAGGTAGGAGGATTGCCATGAGTTTGAGGCCACCCTGAGACTACATAGTGAATTCCAGGTGAGCCTAGGCTAGAGAGAGACACTAGCTCAAAAAAAAAAAAAAAAATTGTGATCTCTCATGGCAATCCTCCTACCTCTGCCTGACTTGTGCTAGGTTTAAAGGTGTGTGCCACCATGCCTGAATACTATTAAATTTTTAAAAATATTTTATTGATTGATTTGAGAGAGGGAGAGAGAGGAAGAGGCAGAGAGAAAGACAGAATGGGGGCACCAGGGACTCATGGCATGACTGTTATGGGAGTAAGCAAGCACTTTCTCATTGGATTTGAGGCTCACTCCACACAAGGGAATTCATGATGTTACTGTAAACACAGTCAAAAGTCCATGAGGAGTCATTTTTCACCAGTGGTAAGCTGCCCATGTTCAAGTAAATGATGATGGGCAAGCAACCCTAATTAAGCCTAGTCGACAGATGGATTGCAGAAAGGAGAGAAAAAAGGAAGGAGGGAGGGAAGGGAGGAAGGAAGTGAGAGAGAGGGGGAAAAAGCTGAGTAGTGGTGGTGCATGCCTTTAACCCCAGCATTCAGGTACCTGAGTTAGGATCGCCTTGAGTTTATGGCCCGCCTAGGCTACAGAGTGAGTTTCAGGTCAGCCTAGGCTAGAGTAGACCCTACCTTGAAAAAAAAAAAAAAGTATTCATTAAAGAAGACATGAGTTTGTCGGGGAAGGCATTTTGCAGAAATAGAAGGAGGATGAAAGAGGGATTATATATTATCAAAATATATTATAAATCTTCCATAAATATTTGAAGTTAGACACAGTGATTAGTGTCTATAATTCTAGCACTCAGGTATCTAAGGTAGGAAAATTGACAAGAGCTCAAGGCCAGCCTAGGCTACACAGTAAATTGCAGGTAAGCTTGGGCCGAGTGAGACCCTGTCCCCAAAACACAACAAAAATAAAATTTGGGGGCTTGAAAAATGGCTTAGCAGTTAAAGGCGCTTGTGTGCAAAGGCTGAAGACCAAGGTTTGAAACCCCAGTGCCCACATGAAACTAGATGCACATGTGTCTGGAGTTAATTTGCAGTAGCAGGAGGCCCTGCCACACCCATACTCACCTGTCTGTCTACCTGATATTCTCTCTCTCGAATACATAAAAATATTCTAAAAATAAACAAACTTTTACATAAAATTGCCCTAGGAGTCTTTCATTCACTGCAGTTGGTGTTTCAAAAGGGAAACTGTTGATCTACAATAAGTTTTGGCAACAGGCTGTTGATAAAGCAGGTCATGCTAAGGGATAAATCCCCTGCCTCTGAAATTATATAGTTAAGAAACTTACAAACTGTATGGCTGGCTTGGAGAGAGGGAAATGACGAGGATGAATGGGGACAGGTTGGCGCTCTGGGAGTTCACTCAAAAACATTGTGATAGGGCTGGAGAGATGGTTTAGTGGTTAAGGCGCTTGCCTGCAAAGCCAAAGGACCCAGGTTTGACTCCCCAGGATCCATGAAAGCCAGATGCACAAGGGGACGCACACATCTGGAGTTTGTTTGCAGTGGCTGGAAGCCCTGGCACGCCCATTTTCTCTCTTCTCTACCTGCCTATTTCTGTATCTCTCTCTCAAATAAATAAAAATAAAATATTTAAAACAAAAAACCCATTGAGATAGAAGCCAGCTGTGGTGGCACACACCTTCAGTCCTGGCACTCAGGAGGTAGAGGTAGGAGGATTGCCGTGAGGTCACCCTGAGACTACATTGTGAATTCCAGGTCAGCCTGGGCTAGAATGAAACCCTACCTCGAAAAACTAATCCCAGCACTCGGGAGGTAGGAGGATTGCCATGAGTTTGAGGCCACCCTGAGACTACATAGTGAATTCCAGGTGAGCCTAGGCTAGAGAGAGACACTAGCTCAAAAAAAAAAAAAAAAATTGTGATCAGCCAAGGCAAGTTAATCACTGTTTCTGCAATCAGCCTGCCCTGTTCCCTCTTCAAAACAAAAGATCTCCTAGTTCCTATTAGACTTTTGTTGTTGTTTGAGGTAAGGTCTTGCACTAGTTCAGGTTGACCTGGAAGGCACTATGTACTCTCAGGGTAGCCTTGATCTCATGGCAATCCTCCTACCTCTGCCTGACTTGTGCTAGGTTTAAAGGTGTGTGCCACCATGCCTGAATACTATTAAATTTTTAAAAAATATTTTATTGATTGATTTGAGAGAGGGAGAGAGAGAGGAAGAGGCAGAGAGAAAGACAGAATGGGGGCACCAGGGACTCCAGCCACTGCAAACAAACTCCAGACACGTGCGTCCTCTTGTGCATCTAGCTAACGTGGGTCCTGGGGAAATGAACCTGGGTCCTTAAGCTTCGCAGGCAAATGCCTTAACTGCTAAGCCATTTCCCCAGTCCTGAATACTATTAAACTTTCAATACACAATCAGTTTACAACACCTGCAGTTATAGCCAGGGACAGACCCAACATACTTAAACCCCCAAGCCCAGCCCTCATTTGAGTTTCCCACTTTCAGGAGCTCCCATACATACTAATGGATGCTTTCTTGCTTGTCTGATGTTTCTGACTAACTGTATCTCTGAATCCTGTTTAATAAAGCCCATTACATCCACTCACTCACTCCTACTGGCTCTGTGATTATCTCAGCCTAACATGGAGACGATTACTGTTTTTTTTTTTTTTTTTTTTTGAGGTAGGGTCTCACTCTGGTCCAGGCTGACCTGGCATTAACTATGTAGTCTCAGGGTGGCCTCGAACTCTCAGCAATCATCCTACCTCTGCCTCCCGAGTGCTGGGATTAAAGGCGTGCGCCACCACGCCCAGCAACAATTACTGTTTTTCTCTAAGAATCCAGTTCAGAAGAGGAGAGCTGTGGCCAGGTGTGGTGGTGCATACCTTTAATCCCAGCACTCAGAAGGCAGAGGTAGGAGGATCGCTGTGAGTTTGAAGCTACTCTGACACTACCTAGTAAATTCCAGGTCAGCCTGGGCTAGAGGGAGACTCTACCTCGAAAAACCAAAAAAGAAGAGGGGAGCTGCTCCCTCTCCCTTCAGTTTTGGTGGTGACAGCAGAGTGTCCCCTGCCTATTTCAACACCACAAATGACAACTCAAATTACCCAAGCCAGGAAGACGGTGAAGCCACTAAATACTGAACTTTCACACTCTAAATTTGCAATTAAAATTGTGATGGTTACACCATCTTGTCAACTTGATTGGAATGTAATGCATCTAACACACTGGTAACACACACCTGTGTCTGTGGTGGAGTTCTGGTGAGGACTGAGACCTGAAGACTCACTCACCCTGCATATGGGCAGCATCTCCCCATAGGCTGGGGGCACAGCTGTTACAGAAGGTGAGGGCACTCCTTGGCACATACATTCTAGCTGTCTGCTCATCCTCCGTGAAGTGAGCTGGCCTGCTCTACCATGATTCCTGCCATCATACTTTGCCTCACCACAGCCTGCAAAGAAACAGGAACTGTGGACTGAAACCCTAACTGTGAAGGCCAACGTAAATCTCCCTCCCATAAATGTTCCCAGGTACTTACGTATTCTGAGGTATTTTATTCAAGCAGCAGGCAAAAGTGATTAACACGAAATTTCAGACAGAGCCTGATAACTGCCATCAGTAAATGGCTACAATAAAAAATGGCAATTAATATCTTGTTGAATATGCCATCTCCACTTAGTTAGAACCCCAATTAGGAGAAATTTTCTGTAAGAAAGTCTGACATATAATCTCTTGATACACAAGCAGGGATAAATTGTGTTCTGTAGGTTTTATTGCAGCACCGTCTCTAGTCTTAGTAAGCCAGTACCAATCCCCAGCCTCCAGTTGTGATTTAAAAAAAAAAATCTGGACATAGTCAAATATACCCTGGTAGGTTTATCACCATGGTTATTGCATTACTGGTAGGCATACAAGTATTTTCTATTTTAGATACTACATTCAACATTTCTAGTACAAAACCTAGGCCAGTACAAAATACTTTCACTTTATTACAATTTCTATAATACATAACAAGAGGAAATTTTGATACTTTAAAAATACAGATTATGGGCTGGAGAGATGGCTTAGCGGTTAAGGCACTTGCCTGCAAAGCCAAAGGACCCAGGTTTGACTCTCTAGAACCTACGTAAGCCAGATGCACAAGGGGGCACACGCATCTGGAGTTCATTTGCAGTGGCTGGAGGCCCTGGTGCACCCATTCTCTCTACCTGCCTATTTCTGTATCTTTCTCTCTTTCAAATAAATAAATAAAATAAAACAGTGTTAAAAAAAAAAAAACATTATTAGCTGGGCATGGTGGTGCACACCTTTAATCCCAGCACTCGGGTGGCAGAGGTAGGAGGATCGCTGAGAGTTCAAGGCTACCCTGAGACTACATAGTGAATTCCAGGTCAGCCTGAGCTAGAGTGAGATCCTGCCTTGAAAAAAAAAAACAAACAGATTATTCTCAGTGTTCCATGGGGTATTTCGTCATGATAAAGGCATTTACAGAGATAAATGGTGTGGTAGTTGGAACATAAAATATCCCCCATAACCTAATGTGTTTATGATTAAGTCTCATAGTTAATCCCCAGAATATGATGCTGTTTTAAAAGTTTGTGGGGGCCTGAAGAGATGGCACAGCAGGCGCTTGCTTGCAAAGCCTAATGGCCTGGGTTTGATTCTCCTGTACCCACACAGAGCCACATGCACAAAGTGGTACATGCATCTGGAGGCCCTGGCACACTCATAATCTCTCCCTCTCTCAAAAAGCTTATAGGTTCTTTGGGAGTGGGGCCTGATGGGTGGAGTCACTAGGGTTGGGCTTGGGGTTTGTGGTGGTTTGAATGAATATCCCCATAAACTCGTACTTTGAATGCTGGTGGCAATTTGAGTTGATGAGGATTGCTGGAGGAGATGTGTCACTGGGGTTGGACTGTTTTACTAGCTCCCAGGCTTATCATGGCTGGCTCACCTCACTTTCCTGTTGCTTGTTTACACTGCTGTGTGTGGTAAGGTGATATACAGCTTCTACCCTTCCTTGCCCTCAGGAAGATTCTTCTTTCCTCTCACCAGCTGCTTTTGGTCTGGCCCTTTCTTCCAGCAATGTGAAGTTCAGCAGAAAAGTGGTTCCAAAGGAGTGTGTGTGTGTGGGGTCATCACAGCAGCTAGAAACTTGTGTGGCTTTTGATCTTTTGTAACTTTGGGGAGGAACATGAAAGGATCTGAAATGCCTTGCAGGGCTGGCTGTAAGCAAACCTTGAGGACCATTCTGGTGACAGCTCAAAGATCTAAATTCAGAAAGAACTAGGACTTGTGAGGCTTGGCTGATGAGGGGACAGCTTTATCCAGACTGGGCTGGAGCAGTTTGTGTGAGAGGTTAGCTGTGTTCTGTAAATGTCCAAAGAACTTGAGCAGGGTGGAGTTTAGAAGTAATGAACTGATGTGAAGATATGGCACAGGGATAAATCAAAGTTTTGGGTCAGAGACTGCAGCCCACTTCAGCTCCAACTGTCTGAGAGGTTACCACCATTGAGATTGTGCCAGCTGAAAGAATATGAAAGAATTTTTCCTGGTTTTGAAAGTTGACTTAATTTCCCCCTGGATTAACAAATTGGTAGCCCATCTGGAACTATGGAAGTATAGCAAATGCAGGAAAAAGACAGTCATTAGTTTTGTAACATGTCCCCCCCCCCCTCCTTTTAAAGGGCCACTGGGCAATGTGAGGCATGTTTCTTAAACCCATGTGGAGACTGTGGGTTGCAGTGAAGACTCTGGGATTTTGGAGATGGAAGGAATATAAAAGGGCTGCAAAGAGCCCAGATGGAGGGGTGGAGTTGGAAGCCCAGAGACATGGCTGGTGATCCTAGGTGCTAGAATTGGAAAATCACAGGATTTGCTTGTTTGCTCTGCTTTAGGTCATGCATGGGTTCAGTCTTCTCTTGCTATTCCAGTGCCATCTTTGCAGTGTTTATTCTGTACCGCTATATGCATGTAACTTGTGCTTTAATTTTACAGGCTTACAGCTGAAGGCCTTTATCAATTCTCAGTTGAGACATTGGACTTTTGAACAGTACTTGATTAACAAAAACTATGGGGATTTAAAAAAATGTGTATTTTATTTACAAGCAGAGATGACAGGTAGATAGATTATAGATAGAAAAAGAGAGCGAGAAAGACAGACTGAATGGATGCATCAGGCCTACATCTGCTGAAAATGAACTCCAGATGCCATGTGCCACTTTGTGCATCTGGCTTTAATGTAGGTACTAGGGAACTGAACCAGGTCACTAGGCTTTGCAGGCAAGCTCCTTAACTGCTGAGCCATCTCTCCAGCCCACTATAGGGAATTTTAAAGTTGGACTGAATGCACTTTTAAATCTTGAGGTGGTCATGAGTCTATGCTAGCCACAGGTGGAATATGATGGCTTGAATCAACTGTCCCCCATAAATTCATGTATTTTGAATACCTGGTTCCCAATTGGTGGCATTTTAAGAGGTAGAGGCTTTCTGCAGAAGGTAGGTCACTGGGGGCAGGACCTTAAAGTTTATTAGCCCCCAGCTTACTAGTTCTAGTTCAGCTTACCCTCTTGCTGTTTTGTAACTGCTGTGGCAAAGGTGATGTCCAGCTTCTGCTCTACGTTTTCCTTACCATCATGAAGCTTCTTGGGAATATAAACCAAAATAAACTCTTTGCTCCCATCAGCTGCTTCTGGTCAGGTGTTTTGTTTTGTTTTTCAAGGTAGGGTCTCACTCTGGCTCAGGCTGACCTGGAATTCACTATGTAGTCTCAGGGTGGCCTCGAACTCTCAGTGATCCTCCTACCTCTGCCTCCCAAGTGCTAGGATTAAAGGCGTGCGCCACCACGCCTGGTTTTGGTCAGGTGTTTTGTCTCAGCAACAAAGATAATTGGAATAGAGTATAACAGCCCAACCCCCTTTTCCCATCCTCCTGTTCCTTCTACTTCTTCACTGTTGCTATGGAGATGTGATGCCCAGCTGTCTGCTCTTGCCATGCTTTTCTCGTCATGATGAAACTTCCCTACAAAATTTCATTAAGTCAGAAATAAACACTTTCCTCCCATAAACTGCTCTGGCTGGGTGTTCTGTCCCAGTAATAAGATGATTGCTATGAAAGGTGAAGACAAATCTCTCCTGTATAAAAGCAGAAGGATAACAGTTCAAGGCAAACCTGGGACTACAGAATGAGTGCCAGGTCAGCCTGGGCTAGAACGAAACTATACCTTGAAAACAAACAAAACCTTACTGATAAGCTAGGCTCGTCACTTCTTTCAGAATGATTTCCCATTCATCAAATCACCCAGTGGTGGTGGCCTTTGGCAAACATCACACACAAAACAGCTCAACAGAGTAGGTTTTTATTTCTCAACAGTGAACAACTGGAGGTAACGGAAACAGTGGTGGAAAGAGCTCTGTTCTACTCCTTGTCCCACACCACAGTGAACCTCCCCACCTACAGTTCACATGCCAAACCAAGAATCACACTTTTGTTCCACAGGACATGAGAAGTCCCGGAAAACTGTTTGGCCATTGTTATATTGTCAGGCTCAAAATTAACATTCACCACTTGTGCCCAATACTCCCCAGATAGTTGATCAGTTAACTGTGGTCAGCCACCATACATGGAGGCTGAGAAAAAACAGGTTGTGTCCCAGAGAAAATAAAAGACACATACCTGGTTTCTGCTATACATCTTAACACTCCAACTCCTGCTTGCTGAAGTTAAAGTTTGGAGACTGATTACCATACTTGTAGACCTTCTCTTCTGTGTCCTTGTCTGGTATTTGCTACGTTCTAAATTCTGGGAAAAGTTCTGTCCAGGTTTTGGTTAGATTCATAGGGCGTCTATTGAGCATGGATGATCCTGTTAGTGGTGAGGTTTCTGGCTTAGATTTCCTACCCTGATTACATTAAATGGGGTTTCTTCCTCAGTATGGAGCATCTCGTCTAATGAGGCTCTACTTCTGGGAGAAGACTTGACCACAGAATTCTATGCTGCGGGTTTCTCCCCAGTGTAGAATAGTGCGTGTTTAGTGACTTCTGACTATTAAGAACATTCACGGGGTTTCTTTCCAGATGGGTTATTTCCATCTCTAGTAACACTGACTTATGGGAAAACATTGTTCTGACATTGGTTCCATTTTGGGGAGTTTCTCCCCAGTGTGGGTTATCTCATGGTTCCTGAGGGTTGACTTCCTTCTAAAGGTTTTTCCACAATGATTACACCCATAGGGTCTCTCCCCAGTGTGAATTACCATATGGTAAGTGAGGTGTGACTTCTGCCTGAAGAACTTCCCACACTGAGTACATTCATGGGGTTTCTCCCCAGTGTGTATTAGCTCATGTTTAGTGAGGTTTGTCTTATGGCTAAAGACTTTCCCACACTGGCTGCACTCATAGGCTCTCTGCCCAGTGTGGATCATCTCATGGGCAGTGAGGTAAGACTTGTAGAAAAAGGTTTTTCCACATTGATTACATCCGTAAGGTTTCTTCCCAGTGTGAATTACCTCATGATAAGCAAGCCTTGACTTCAGGCTAAAAGATTTTCCACACTGGTTACAACCATATGGTTTCTCTCCAGTGTGAATCACCTTATGGTAAGTGAGACTTGCCATGTGGTGAAATGATTTTCCACAATGATTACATATATAGGGTTTCTCCTCAGTGTGATTTTTCTGGTGTTGAATGAGGAATGACTTTTCTCTAAAGGTTTTTCCACATTCATTGCATTCATAGGGTTTCTCATTTATGTGTGTACGTTGATGAATTTTGAGTTTGGAACTCCAGAGAAATGTTTTCCCACAATCAATACATTCATAGGGTTTTTCACCTGTGTGGATAAGCCAGTGCTTTCTAAGGTATGAAATGTTGAGAAAGGTCTTCCCACACTCATTACATTCATGGGCTTTTTTCCCTGTGTGAATTCTCTGGTATGATTTGAGCTGGGACTCCTTACAAAGCGTTTTTCCACACTCGATACTTTCATAAGGTTTCTCTACAATGTGAGTTATCTCAGGTATTGTAAGGGATGAATTACAATACAACTTTTGCCTACATACTCTATTTTCATATACTTTGGCACATGTGTGAGGAGCCTGATGGTTGAGGAGATGTGTCTTCCAGCGAAAGGAGTCTCCACCATCAGCCCACTCATAGGGTTTCTCCCCAGTGCCACTGCTCTGGTGGGCAGCTAGTTCGGCCTCGCACTGCACACATGCATGAGGTCGGACCCCTGCTCCTGCGCTCGGATGAACTGTCAGATCTAATTTGCTGGTGAAGGTTATCTCACATTCAAGACATTCACAATACTTCTCTCCTGCGTATGTTCCTTGGTGTTTAGTGAGGCCAGGCATGCTATATAAATCCTTCCTCACTAACATGGCATTGAGTGCTGTCATATCACAAGCTTGGCCATACTCACGATCCTCACAGTTTTCTCCTATATGAACCCTCCTGTGGGGAATATAGCTTTTTAATAAATCTGTGTTACCTTGTCCTCTGTATAAATTATCTAGTTGCCCAGTGTGAATCCTGTAATGCTGGTCAACAAGCTTAGGGTACTCGAGGTCCAACCCCATGATATGACAGTCATCCGGTTTCCTGTCAGCATACAGCCCACCAGGCTCAGAGGGCGGACATGTGTTCAGACTTACACTGCACTCCTCACGCTTCGCTCCTGAACAGTTCCCATCATTTACACTCAAATCTGACACATAGTTTGAGCTGAAATAAAAAGTGTTTCCTATGTCATCACTCTCTTCAGTGGGTGTGTTGGTGTTGGTGAGTACAACTTGCCAAAAATATCTGTCTTGACTTTTCTCACAGGCTGTAATAATGCCATTCACTCTCCGGATATCTAAACAGAAAAGAAAAGAAAAAAAGCCATTTCTATGAGAACTTTATAAAATACGTTAGATTAGCAAAGTCTTCGGTCTATCAGGACATTTCCATAGAAATACACATGGTTCTTTGTTGTCAGTTGTTCCCCACTCACAATGCCGCCTACACCCTCCTAGCTGCAGCTTCTTCCCCTCGTTTCCTTCTTCTGCCTTAGATGTAATCCATAAGCCTCCCTCCCATTTCCCCTCTCTTATCATCCCCTATGTTTATAATATATATATGTATTTACAAATGAGTACATTCAGCCAGGCGTGGTGATGCACGTCTTTAATCACAGTACTCAGGAGGCACAAGTAGGATGATCACCCTGAATTCAAGGCCACCCTTAGACTACATAGTGAATTCCAAGGTCAGCCTGGGCTAAAGTGTGGTCCTACCTCATGAACGTGTCAGTGAGTACATTCCTATACACATAATGTTTTTAACAAAGGTGAACAGGCCTGGGGTTGGGGGTGGCCTACAAAGTCTGTTTGTCTGGCCTCACTTCCCCAGCACCCACTAAAGCCAGAAGCACAACATGGCCTGTGCCTCTGCAGTTCATTTGCAGTAGTAAGAAGCCCTGGTGCACCCATTCTCTCTCTCACAAGTAAAAAAATTTCTTTAAAAGGCAGGGCTTAGCCGGGCGTGGTGGCGCACGCCTTTAATCCCAGCACTCAGGAGGCAGAGGTAGGAGGATTGCCGTGAGTTCAAGGCCACCCTGAGACTACATAATTTATTTCAGGTCAGCCTGGGCCAGAGTGAAACCCTACCTCAAAAAAAAAAAAAAAAAAAAAAAAAAGGGCTGGAGAAATGGCTTAGCAGTTAAGGCACTTGCCTGCAAGGCCAAAGGACCCAGGTTTGATTTCCTAGGGCCCACATAAGCCAGATGCACAAACGTGGCCCATGCGTTTGGAGTTTGTTTGCAGTAGCTGGAGGCCCTTGTATGCCCATTCTCTCTCTCTCTTAAATAAATAAATAAATAAATAAATTAATTAATTAATTAATAAGTAAATAAAAGCAGCTGGGCACAGTAGTGCATGCCTTTAAATTCAGCCCTTGGGAGACAGAAGTAGGAGGATGCCTGTGACTTTGGGGCCAGTCTGGGACTACAGAGTGAAACTCTACCTCCAAAAATACCAAATAATAATAAATAAGAAAGAAAACAGGAACAGGCTTATTGAGTAAAATGCAACAGTTGGTTAAGCAGTAACAAGTGTTCCATCTGCCATTTCAATATGTAATTGTAATCCCCATTCTGCATATAAGAGAAAGCATAGTACTTATCTTCTTTTTTAAAGATTTTATTCTTATTATTTATTTATTGGAGACAGACAGAGGGAAAGAGAGAGTGAGTGAGTGAGAATGGGCATGCCAGGGCCTCTAACCACTGCAAAAGAACTCCAGATGCATGTGACACCATATCCATCTGGCTTACGTGGGGCCTGGAGAATAGAACTGGGGTCCTTAGGCTTTCCAGGCATGTGCCTTAACTGCTAAGCCATCTCTCCAGCCCGATATTTATCTTTCTGAATGAGGCTTATTTCACTTAACAGTGGGGTTCTCAATTTCATCCATTTTTCTGCAAATTCAAAATTTTTCTTTTTCTTTACAACTGCATCAAACTCTAGTCACCTGTTGATGGTTTACTTCTTAGCTACTGTGAATGGTGCAGCAGTAAACCTGGCTCTCCAAGTACCTCTGAGGCTCTTACTCATAATCTTCCAGGTATGTATCCAGGAATGGCACACTTGGCTCATATATTTGTTTTAGTTTTTTGGGGGGGAGGGGGTTTGCGAGGTAGGGTCTCACTCTGGCCCAGGCTGACCTGGAATTAACTATGTAGTGTCAGGGTGGCCTTGAATTCACAGCAATCCTTCTACCTCTGCCTCCCAAATGCTGGGATTAAAGGCATGTGCCTCCATGCCTGGTGTAGGTTATTTTTAAATATATTTTATTTTTTATGAGAGAGACAGAGAAAGAGAGAGGCAGATAGAGAGAAAACTGGGCATACCAGGGCCTCTGGCCACTATAAACCAACCCCAGATGCATGTGCTACCATGTGCATCTGGCTTATGTGGGTTCTGGGGAATTGAACCTGAGTCCTTAAGACTTTGCAGGTATAGCAAAACAGCTTTAGGTTTGTTGAGATGAACTTCCAGACCACACAGTTATGGAGGAAGGGATATTTATTGAAGCTTACAGATCCAGGGGAGGTTTTATACTGGTAGGAGTTGGTCACCTCTTAAAAGGACCAGGCAGAGAAACAGCCAAAAGTTGCAGCATGACATACTTCAGGAACTCCAGGTGGAACTAGGCACTTTGAATATCTTTAGATTGAAATTGTAAACCCATTGCCACACCTTAATCTAATCCTAACACAAAGGCAACAACATAATTTCACAAAGACAGAATGATCTCCAGTTCAAGGCCAGCCTGGGCTACCAGAGACACTGGCATCAAAACCAATACCAGCTGGATATGGTGGCACACACCTTTTAATCCCAGTACTTGGGAAGCAGAGGTAGGAGGATCGCCATGAGTTAGAGACTATCAAGACCACATAATGAATTCAAGGTCAGCCTGAGCTAGAGTGAGACCCTACCACGAAATAAAAGCAGTATCACTGTAGCGGAGGGTAGAGGTATTTCCTCGAATGCTCAAAGCCCACAGTATGATGCACGAGATAGGAAATAAACATGACAATTCCTCCCAAAGACAAGGTTCTGTGAACATCTTAAATTATCATATCTCGTGTTTCTGCCTCTCAGTTTGGCTGCATATTGCTCACAACTGTTTTGTTTGTTTTGAGTCAGGGTCTCACTCTAGTCCAGGCTGACCTGCACCTCATTCTATAGCCAAGTGCTGGGATTAATGGCGTGTTTATCTCACCACTTAACAGCTATTACTTTCCTGTTTCTTTCTCAAGCGATGAAAACTCTAGGACACCGAGACATGACTTTGACCAAAGCTTTCACAAGTAAGACTATAAAACTGCCAATGCTTAAATTGTCCTCCATTATCACAAGTGAATTTAGGAATAAATACAATACAAAGTCCATGAGAATAGACAGTAGGAGGCACCTCCTACCTCTGCCTCCCGAGTGCTGGGATTAAAGGTGTGCGCCACCATGCCCAGCTGGCACCAGAAAATTCTAGGACAGCAAGTGACAAAGAAAAATATCCTAGAAGCAGCAAGTAGGTATTAAATTTGAGAAAAAGGTATGAAAATACTCAGCAAAATAGCAGTGAGACTATATATGAAGAACCTTAGAGACTATATATATAGTGCACTTGTTTGATGCATATTATCCTGTTGTCATCAGGTCTGGGACCATAGAACAGACTGGGGAAATCAGCCAAGATCTGCCAGGACAGCTCCCACCTTCCACTCAATGTACACGGACTCACCCGGCAGGCTCTGTTTTAAGGGTTTTTCTACTATCCAAGGCTCTGTTCCTTGTTCCAGCTTGTAGATCAACTCAGGTTTGGGGATGCATAGTCCTGTTAAAGAGGAATACGGGAGGACATTGTCATACTAGGTCAGGTTCTTTGAGGAAAACAATGGGGTCTGAGGAGCTACAGAATGTGAACCTTAAGTATGGGGGCAGCAGGTAAGCACCCCTCACGGTGAGGGATGCATTCACCCTTGTTGGAGGCTCACATGGGGACCGAGGAGAGTAGATTCCTCACCCAAGGACACCAGGCTGCTGTACGTCTCCAGCATTACATTCCGGTACAGGCTCCTCTGAGTGCCATCCAGGTCCTGCCACTCCTCCCATGTGAAGTGCACAGCCACGTCCTCAAATGACACCAATTCCTGAAACATCACATTACTCTTCGTCAACCCAGATTCTAAGAATAGGAATTTTGATGTTTTGGCTTTCCTATGTGGTAGCATGGAAAGTCTTTTATGTATTTCACATCAAGCACTTTTTGCTTCATAATGTAGACAGGAGAAGAGAGGAACATCATACTGCTATCCTGCTACTGCTATATTTTACTAACCAATAACAGTCTAGCCGGGCATGGTGGTGCACGCCTGTAATCCTGAGACTCGGGAGGCAGAGGTAGGAGGATCACTGTGAGTTCGAGGCCAGCCTAAGACTACAGAGTGAGTCCCACCTCACAAAAACAAAAACAAATAACACAAAATTAAAATAAAAAAATAAAAAGTGTGCTGGGCATTGGTGGCACGTGCCTTTAATCCCAGCACTAGGGAGGCAGAGGTAGAAATGTGCTGAGAGTTCGTGGCCACCCTGAGACTACATAGTGAATTCCAGGTCAGCCTGAGCTAGACTGAGACCCTACCTCAGAAACCCAAAAAAATGTAAAAAAAAAAAAAAAAAAAGTGGGCTAGTGAAATGGCTCAGTGGTTAAAGTTGCTTGCTTGCAAAGCCTAGCATCTCAGGTTCAATTCCTTAGTACCCATATAAAACCAGATATACAATGCATCTGGAGTTTGTTTGCAGTGGCAAGAGGCCTTGGTGCACCCATACTCTATCTCTCTGTCAAATAAATAATAAACAAAACTTTTTTTTTTTTTTTTTTTTTTTTGGTTTTTCGAGGTAGGGTCTCACTCTGGTCCAGGCTGACCTGGAATTAACTATGTAGTCTCAGAGTGGCCTCAAACTCTCTGCAATCCTCCTACCTCTGCCTTCTGAGTGCTGGGATTAAAGGCGTGCGCCACCACGCCTGGCTTAACAAAACTTTTTAAATCTAGTAAAGTATAAACTGGGTGTGGTGGTGCAACCTATAATTCCAGCACTTGGGAGACAGAGATAGGAGAATCACTGTAAGTTTGAGGCCACCCTAAGCATACATAGTGAATTCCAGGTCAGCCTGGACTAGAGTAAGACCCTACCTTGAAGAAAAAAAAAAAAAAAGCCACAACTATTACATGAACTAATGTCTTTTTTTTGGTTTCCCAAGGCAGGGTCTCACTCTAGCCCAGGCCGACCTGGAATTCACTCTGTATTCTCAGGGTGGCCTCGAACTCACGGCGATCCTCATACCTCTGCTTCCTGAGTTTTTCTATTTTTAAAAAATTTTTTAAATATTATTTATTTGCCAGAAAGAGGCAGAGAGAGAGAGAGAATGGGCATGCCAGGGCCTCCAGCCACTGCAAATGAACTCCAGATGCATGTGCCCCCTTGTGCATCTGGCTTATGTGGGACCTAGAGAGTCAAACCCGGATCCTTTGCCTTTGCAGGCAAAGGTCTTAACCACTAAGCCATCTCTCCAGCCCGATATGAACTAATTTCAACATGACTTCAATGTAGACAAAGCAAGGAAGGAGAACACATAATTCTCTTTTGTATTATGGGTTTGCATATCCTTGTAAAGCCACGGTGAACAGCATGTAGTCATGACTACAAGGCAATAACAGAGTTCCCATCATAACCAGACACACGGTAACTGAACTACATGTTACACCATGGTGAAATGAATCTATCTAGACCATGGTGCGATAAACACAATATGAAAGAATTACAGTGAGTGATTTGGTGTGGGGTATATGGGAACATTTTACATAGCTCTTGCTGTTTAAAAGCATGCACACAGGCATCCCACATCCAAATGGCTGTGCTTGTTTCCTCGTGAACACTGCCAATTCCAAAACCACAGAAGAGGCGTGTAAGAACAGGCAAGAGAACCAGGCAGTCAACATTTCGACCTTCGTCCTGCAGAAGGACGACTAGAAAGGCTGGCGTGTAGTCAGAAGGGAAGAAGCCAGAGGGAGACAGAATGATGAACATCGGATCACAGAGAAGTGAAAACAGAGTAGATACACAAAGGGAGAAGGGGTCACGAAGCAGTAATACCAGAAATAAAAGGGACGTCAGTTCAGTCTGGGCTAGAGCAAGACCCTACCTCAAAAAAACCAAAAATAGCCAGGCGTGATGGCGCACGCCTTTAATCCCAGCACTCGGGAGGCAGAGGTAGGAGGATCTCCGTGAGTTCAAGGCCACCCTGAGACTACATAGTTAATTCCAGGTCAGCCTGGGCCAGAGTGAGACCCTACCTCAAAAAACCAAAAAAAAAAAAAAAAGGGCTGGATGGGCTGGAGAGATGGCTTAGCGGTTAAGGCGCCTGCCTCCTAAGCCTAAGAAGAACGCTGGTTCCAATCTCCAGGTCCTACGTTTAGCCAGATGCAGTGTCGTAAGGGCGCAACGTGCACTTGACCACAAGGGGGCGCACGCATCTGGGTTTCGTTCGCGGCAGCTGAGAGGCTGCTGGCATGCCCATCTCTATCTGTCTTCCTCTCCCTCTCTCTCTCTCTCCAAAAAAAAAAAAAAAAAGGGCTGGAGAGATTGCTTAGAGGTTAAGGCATTTGCCTGCAAAGCCAAAAGACCCAGGTTCAATACCCCAGGACCCACATAAGCAAGATGCACAAGGGGGAGCATGTATCTGGAGTTTGCAGTGGCTGGAGGCCCTGGTGTACCCATTCTCTCTCTCTCTCCCTCTCTCTCTTTTAATTAATTAATTTAAATAAAATAAATAATTAATAAAAGTTAAACAGACAATTGAAGCAGGAGAATTTCTCCTTACATTTTTAACATGAACCACACCCACCTCCAAAGTTATTACAAAGTTGAAGAACTATGGACATTTTAGTAGGCTGGGCTGCCCTAAAGCTGAAGTTAGATCAATTATTGAAAATTCAAAACTCAACGTACATGAAGAACCCACACTATCATTAAACTTAATGACAGAACTCACACCAAGAACAAGGTGGTGACGTCAGGTCCTGTCAATTCTGTCCACCACAGCACTAGGTGTCCTAGTCAGAGCAACCAGACAAGAGAAAAAAACAGCAAATACTAAAAACCACAAAATTATTTGGTCAAAGACTAGGTAGCCACAAAGCAGAAAATTCCAATGTAGCCAATATAAATTGAGGGAATACCAGACACAGAAAACCAGAAAGATCACAGATATAACAGAAAAAATCCCAAGTTTACTAGGATTTCTAATGTGAGAGATGTATACAATAGGTCCCTCTGGACAGAAAGCCATATACGAAGAAACCAGTCATAAGTACACCGAGTGAGGACTGGGGAGATTGCACAGTGGTTAAATGCACATGCTTGCAAAACCTGCCCAGGTTCAGCTCCCCAGCAAAACCAGATGTTCAAAGGTGGGCATGGTGGCACATGCCTTTAATCCCAGCACTTGGGAGGCAGAGCCAGGAGGATCACCATGAGTTCGATGGAGATTTAAAAAACTGCCTTATCTGGCTTTTGGCTTCTCTCTCTAGTAGGACCTGTAAGAGCAGGCCAGCATCTTCTACCACTATGGAATTTCCCCTGGATCTGTAAGCTTCAATAAATATCCCTTCCACCATAACTGTGCCTGGTTTGGAAACTCATCTCATAGAATGTGAAACTGCTACAGAAGTTGGTACCAGAAGTGGGGTGAGATAACCCTGACCATATGGATGTTGGTCTTTTGGATCCTTTTTTTTGGAGGAATGGGCATGGACTCAGTGCTTGCAACTGAAGATGCCTTCTGGAGCGGTAAGCCAAGTTTTATGAACTATTCTGATGAGAATTTAAGAATGCTAAGTTCAGCAAGAGTTGTATTTGGAGGGTTGGCTTATGAGCTTTCTAAGGGAAAGGACTGCCAAGGACTTTGTTGGAACTCGGCTATTGGCATAAGAGATGGCTGTGTTCTGCTGCCCAGGCCCAGAGAGTTTGAGCAAGGTTAAATTTGTAATGGACTGATGTGCTTAACTAAAGATACTGGACTGAATATTTAAGATTTTAACTTGGAAAACTTCAATCAAGTTAAAATTACAGGCACTGAGCGAGGCATGGTGGTGCACACCTTTAATCCCAGCACTTGGGAGGCAAAGATAGGAGGATCAGCATGCGTTCAAGGCCACACTGAGACTACATAGTGAATTCCAGGTCAGCCTGGGCTAGAGTGAAACCCTACCTCAAAAAAACAAAAACAGGCTGGGTGTGGTGGTGCACGCCTTTAATCCCAGCACTCAGGAGGCAGAGGTAGGAGGATCACCATGAGTTCGAGGCCACACTGAGACTACATATTAATTCCAGGTCAGCCTGAGCTAGTGTGGGACCCTACCTTGAAAAACAAAAAAACCCAAAAAACCAACCAATCAACCAAACAAACAAACACCCTACTTTTGTGGACAATGGAATACTCAGAAGCAATAGATTGTTACTAGAAAATTTTCAGTGCCAGGGATGGGCTACCTTCCAGTAAGTTGTGGGCCAGGGAGGTCACAGATACCCCCAAAACATAGGCCATTGCTGAGGCCCTGGGTTTCCCACCAGGAATAAATGGTAAGACCCTATTGCTGAAGACTCCACATACTTGGTGGCAAGGTCACTGAGAAATCCTGCTGGAGCTGAGCTGAAAGCCTCCTCCATGTGGACCAGCTGACAGAAAGCTGGAAAAACCTACACTGCATGCAGTTTAATGGTACAGAGAGAAAACACCAGTGAAGATACTCCACAGTGAACAGTGCAAGCTTTAAATATGGCCAGCCAAGCCAAATGAGCCAACAGGTGTAATAGTGGCATGTCTGTTATGAGAGAAACCAACCGCTCTCTAATTGGACTGAAGACCCACTCCATGGAAGGGAATACATCCCTGATACTGAAAACCTACAATAGGGGTAGCCATGAGCCCTAGGGGAATAATATCTGCTGGTGTCTGGCTAAATGTATATACTATGTTCACCAAATGGCCCAGTAAGAACTTCTCTTAATGTCCATACCCATATATTAATGCTACTCTCACTTTTGGTTACAGAAGCTTCTCTTTTCAGATGGTGGTCACCTTGGGATGACTCAGAAGGCAACACAGTGTTGAGAAGAAGGGACATAGAAGTGCTTGGCACTGAAACATCTCTAACACACCATCCATTGCAGAAGAGGGGGCGGAAAGAATGTAAGAGCCAAAGGAAGGATAGGACTCCTTACAATGCACTCTTCCATACACAAAATGGCCTGGGTATCTATGACCTCGCAGTGCCTGACACTACCTACACAAGACCATCATAACAGGAGGAAAAGATGATGACATCAAAATAAAAAGAGAGACTGATTCAGAGGAGGAGGGGATATGATGCAGAGTGGAGTGGAGCTTCAAAGGGGAATATTGGGAGAGGAAGTACCATGGGATATTGTCTACCATTAAGGAAGCTGTCATTAAAAATAAATAAATAAATAAATAAAAAGAAAAAAGAAAAACCAAAAGAAAAAAAAATTACCTTAAGCTGGGGTATACCATTTCTATGCAAATTCATGGGTATCACAAAGCTCATAAAATAGTACTGACAACAAATTGAGGAATAAAGCCACAACTCACCGGATACTTGTTCATTTCTTATTCCTCTTAGAAACACAGAGTGCCCTAGAGGTGTCGCTGAGAAGACAAATGGAGTAGAGTGGTAAGAGAACAGTCGTGGCTCAGTCCTTGGTCTTCTGCTCCAAAACCTCTACACATTACCTGCAAAATCAAAGGTTTCTGTAGGTGACTAGTGTGTCATACAAGAAGGGCAACAAGACCTCATTGAAGATGGCCCACATGTATGTAAACTGACAGAGATTAGATGGAAAATTTATTTTTAAAAAGTATTTATTAGTGTGCATGCATGTGCTGCTGCAAATACTCACCTGGCTTCATGTAGATAGCTGAGGACTTGAACCTATAGGGCCATCAGGCTTTGCAAGCAAGTGCTTTTAACAACTGGGCCATCTGGACAGCCCTATACATATAACGTAATAATGGGCTAATTAATACATGCACTAATTGACTTTTAAAAGTTTAACATTCTTAATAAAATTAGTAATTTAAACCAAATTAACATTATGGGCTATATAAGCAACACTCCTATAAATATGCCCAATAGGACTGTGGTAGTTTGAATATATGGCCCCCAATATATTCAGTGTTTTATTAGTTTATAGTTTGCATCTACAGCCCCCTTGCTAGAGGCAATGTCACTGGGTGGTTCTTAAGGAGTGATGGTGGGTTTGAGATTCCATTGTAAAGATATGCAAAGTGTGCCTAGTGGGAGTTCCTGAAGTGTGCTGTGCTGTGTGGCTGGTTGGCTTTGCTCTCTTGCCTGGTCCTGTGAAGACAGGCCAGCTTCTTCTGCCATTATGGAACTTCCCCTGGATCTGTAAGCTTCAATAAATGATATCCCTTCCTCCATAACTGTGCCTGGTCTGGCAGTTCATCTCAGCAAACCAGAAGCTGTCTGCTACAAGAACCTTATTTGAACATTTCAACTACACTGCCTCTTGCTTTTATGTATCTAATTATCATGGAAAATATGTATCATGCTACCTTTTTGCTCATGACCATACAGAAAAAATAGACACAATGTATACTTCATGTGGCAACATTTTTAGTGATTCTAAATGAGGTAATTGCATGCATCTGCATATCACTGAGGCCCCAGTGACAATAACCTTGCCTCTGCAACTTGACTTCCTTGTTTGAAAGGATATCACCAAACATGATACAAACTTAGGTATTTTTGTTAAAATAATAAAAAAAATGCCAGTGGCTCAAAAAAAAAAAAAATACACTGCTAATTAAATGTATTACTTGCCGGGCAAGGTGGTGCACACCTTTAATCCTACCGCTTGGAAGGAAGAGGTATGAGAATCACCGTGAGTTCGAGGCCACCCTAAGACTACACAGTGAATTCAGCCTGGGCTAGAGGGAGACCCTACCTCAAAAACTGAAAAAATACAGCCAGCTGTGGTGGCACATGCCTTTAATCCCAACACTCAGGAGGCAGAGGTAGGAGGATCACCATGAGTTCAAGGTCACCCTGAGACTACATAGTGAATTCCAGGTCAGCCTGGACTAGAGTGAAACCCTACCTGAAAAAACCAAAAAACTAAAACTAAAACTAAATAAATAAATGTTTTTTTTTTTTTTACGTATTTATTTATTTGAGAGAGAGAAGGCAGAGAAAGAGAGAATGGGCACACCAGGGCCTCTACCACTACAAATGAACTCCAGACACATGTGCCACCTTGTGCATCTGGCTTAAACGGGTCCAGGAGAATTGAACCTTTGGCTTTGTAGGCAACCACCTTAACCACTAAGCCATCTCTTAAGCCCCCCCCCCCAGTATTTTAATTTTTAAAAACAAGTAATATGCACCTGGTGTGGTGGTGCACGCCTTTAATCCCAGCACTTGGGAGGCAGAGGTAGCAGGATTGCTGTGAGTTCAAGGCCACCCTGAGACTACACAGGGAATTACAGGTCAGCCTGGGCTGGAGAGATGGCTCAGCAGTTAAGGCACCTGCCTGGGAAGCCTAAGAACAGTTGTTCAAATATCCAGGTCCCACATATAGCCAGATGTAAAAGTGATGTAAGTGCGCAATGCCATGCATGTCCACAGAGAGGTGCATGCATCTGGACTTGGTTCACAGTGGCTGAAAAGCCCTGGAGCATCCATTCTCTCTGCCTCTTCCTTTCTCTCTCTGTAGCTCTCAAAAAAAAAAAAAAAAAAAAAAAAGTTAAAACACCGGGGTTGGAAATATGGATGGTTGAGCAGTTAAAGGCCACTGCTTGCAAAGCCCGCATGCCTGGGTTCAATTCATCAGCACCTCAAGTAAAGCTGGACAGGTGGATCCAAAGTGACTTCATGTGCCCAGTATTCATTTGCAGCAGTAGACTTGCACACACACACACACACACACACACACACAATAAGTAAATAAAATTTAAAAAAACTAAAATACAGTAATGATATTGACATTAAAACTCTGTATGAAAGAAGGAAAAGGATTTGCTCCCTTAGCTTCTTGGACACTTCTGTTGTAACAAGCCTGGCATTAAATAGCACAACCCACCCCCAACATGGTGTGAAGCAATTCACAACCAAATCGTCTCAAGGTACCAGGTGACTGGAAGCTTTCTGGTGCTCTTTAGATGGACAACCATGGGAATTTCCAAGCTGAGAGCAGGGTAAATGTTGGCCCAGAGGCATATTTGCTTCCCTCAAGTTAAATTTCATGATATTTATTTATTTGAGAGAGAATAAAAAAGAGGCAGAGAGAGACAGAGGGAGGTAGACAGAATGGTTGTGCCAGGGCCTCCTGCCACTACAACTGAATTCCAGATCATGCTCCACTTAGTGCATCTGGAGACTCGAACCTCAAGTCCTTTGGTTTTGTAGGCAAGCGCCTTAACCGCTAAACCGTCTTCCAGCCCCCTCAATTAAATTTTAAAAGTCAATAAATTATACTTTATGCATTAAATGTTATAAGGTTACTTATCTTTATAAAATAAATATTATAGCCCGGCGTGGTGGCCCACACCTTTAATCCCAGCACTAGGGAGACAGAGGTAGGAGGACAGCCTTGAGTTTGAGGCCACCCTGAGACTACATAGGTCAGCCTAAAGTACAGCAAGACCCTACCTCGGAAAAACAAACAAGTGAAACTAAAATAAATATTATAAATCTTTTATACTTAACATCAAAGGTGGTTATTAAAAAAAGTCAATCCATTTTTATTTCTTTGTTCTTAGCCAAGTCTGATACCTGTAACGACTCAAACAATATTTTTCCCCGGCACGCCCATACTCACTCTCTCTGCCCCAAGTAAGTTTTTTTTTTTAAAAGAACATTCTTAAAATATTGGGGAATAGGAAAAGAATCTAAACACACCAAATACAATAGGAAGATTTTGATACTCACAGGTTCAAGATGGAAAACCATACATAATAAAACCTCACCTGGTTGGATGGACTTCAGGGTGGCTTAAAGTCACAGATTAGAGCAAAATATGGGGGGGTGGGGAAAGTTTAAAGCTTGTGCGCCACAACTCTATTACTTACATGTGAGCTTTGCAAATTTTTTTTTTAATTGACAAAGTACTGGTCCAGAGCCAAAACCCCAAGCGGAGAGCACCTCCACCCCCACAGTGCCCTCTCGCCCTGGACAGTCTACTCGACAGTGACCCTCGGGGCCCCCGCCGGACCCTCGGCGTCGCGCGTGGACGCTCCCGGCGCGGCCAACGCCCCCGGCACGTCTGCGCGGCCCGTGTGGACCGGACACGCGTGGACCCGACCCCGCGCGCCGCTAGGAGCCGCCCGCCGCCCTGCGGAGCCCCCGGGGAGGCGGCGCGGCGCCCCGAGGCCCGCGGAGGCCCGAGCGGCCCCGTACTCACCTGGGGGACACGGCGAGGCCCACGGCTGCACCGCGGCGCCGGTGGAAATTTCCACCGAGCGCGGCGGAAGTGGGAGGGGCGGCACATGTGCAGAAGGAACGCGGAAGAAGGCTTTCCGCCCCGGCCTACGGGAGTTTTGGGGTGTGGACTACATTTCCCAGAAGCCCCCGCGCTCCGGGTTGGCCTTTTTTTTTTTTTTTTTTTTTTTGTTCCCCTCCTCCAGGGAGTTAAGTCTCAGAGTCAGGAGACCGGAATCCCGTGGTGTTGTGGAGACCTTGGCGCGGGATTGCGCTTCCGTCTTCGTCCTCCAGCTACGCTAGATGGAACTAACCAGGTGCCCGCCTCGGTCCCCAGAGGCCACGCGCTGAACTTTCCAGGCTCTTGTGTCTCCGAAATGAATTGCACCAGAGACAGGGAGCAAGGCGAAACGGAGACCGTTTATTAAGGAGAAAGGCTCTCCCAAGAATGGAGGTGGCCTAGTGAGCTGGAAAAGACATACACCCAAGAATCCCTACTGTGAGCTCCGTGGCCCTTTATAAAGCACCCGCTACTCACCTTTGTATAGCTCGGGCTTTTCTGCGCATGCTCAATAGCTACGTGTAGCCAGCCCTGGGAAGGTTTCCAGGTTCTGATTGCTACCATCTTGCCCTACCCCCTTTCTCTCTCTCTCTCTTGCTCTCTCGCTCTCTCTCCTATTCTGCCACAATTTGACAGTGCAGCATATTGTGAGACTGTTTTTACATTTTTAACTAATTAAAGGTAATTGAGGCTTTGATACCCACCTTTATTTTGTGAACATGTGTTCTAAAATATGAAGAACCGGGGCTGGAAAAATGGCTTAGCGGTTAAATGGTTGCCTGTGAAGCTTAAGGACCCCCGTTTGAGGCTTGATTCTCCAGTACCCAGGTAAGCCAGATGCACAAGGAGGCGCATGCATCTGGGGTTCGTTTGCAGTGGCTGGAGGCCCTGGTGTGCCCATTCTCTATCTGCCTTTTTCTCTTTTTATCTGTCGCTCTCAAATAAATAAAAATAAAATATGAAGAACCATATCGATGTTTAACTTTAATTTTTTTTCTTTTCTTTTCTTTTCTTTTTTCTTTTCTTTTCCAAGGTAGGGTCTCACTCTAGCCCAGACTGACCTGGAACTGCCTCTGTAGGCTGGCCTTGAACTCACAGGAATTAACCCTACCTCTGCCTTCGTACTGCTGGGATTAAAGTTATGCACCACCACTAGGCTCTAGACCAAAGAGATTTTAATTTGTGTATGTGTTTGTGCACATGTACACATGCAGGGTATGTGGCACATGTGTGTTTTCTTGTGGCATCCCATAAGCTTGCCTGCAGCGGTAGCTGAAGTGGAAGGTTGGCTGTCCTGCTTCATCAGCAGCCAGCCAAAAGCAGCTTATGGGAGGAAAGTTTTTTTTTGTTGTTGTTTGTTTGTTTTTGTCTTATAGGCTCAAGGGGAAGCTCCATGGTGGCAGGGGTAAGCATGACATGAGCAGAAGTTGGGCATTACTTCTGCCACAGCAGGTGGAAACAGCAGCAGGGGAGTGAGCCAACCAACACTAGCAAGTTTGGGGCTGATAAATTTCAAGGTCCACCATCAGGGACACACCTCCTCCAGCAAGGCTCCACCTCCCAAACTGTCACAAGCCAGGGACCAAGCATTCAGAACACATGAGTTTATGGGGACATCTGATTCAAACCACCAAATTCCACCCTGGCCCCCATAAACTCATGATGATCCATGATATGAGATACAATACATTCAGTTCAATTGTAAAAGTTCCATAGCTTTTGTTTTAAAAATCAATCCTTCAACTATTCAAACATCCCCATAGTCCAAGATCTCTTAACTATGAGTTGTAAAACCAAAAGCACAATCACATGGCAAAAGATGGCATTGCAAGGAAAGACGGAACCAATGAAAGATCTAAAACAAACAGGGTGTTGCAGTTAACTTCACACTGTGAGCAGAAAGCACCCAACCAAATACAGCTCGTGGGAGAAAAGGATTTATTTTGGCTTACAGACTTGAGAGGAAACTCCACGATGGCAGGGGAAAATGTGACATGAACAGAGGCTGGACATCACCTCCTGACCAACAACAAGTGGACAACAGCAGCAGCAGGAGATTGTGCC
The DNA here is from genome assembly GCA_036365145.1 of Orientallactaga sibirica. Classification (NCBI taxonomy): domain Eukaryota; kingdom Metazoa; phylum Chordata; class Mammalia; order Rodentia; family Dipodidae; genus Orientallactaga; species Orientallactaga sibirica. The sequence goes on along the minus strand of JAEOAD010000555.1, from coordinate 11,196,135 downwards.
AAACACTGGCAAGGGGAAGCTGGCTAGAACACCCATAAGCCCACCCCCAATAACACACAACCTTCAGGAGACTCCAATTCCCAAATGGCCACCACCTGGAGACCTAGCATTCAGAAAATATTAGTTTATGGGGGACACTTAAACCACCACACAGGGCAAAATATCAAATCATGTAGCTCAAAGTCTCTAGGGTACTAATTCCATCACCAGAATCTCTTTGTTTTACTGAGTTTGGAACCTGCAGAGCACCAGTGAGTCTCTGGTTATAGGTGCTGCATTGAGCCATCTCTCCAGCTTGCCCCTTTTTTATAGGGCAGGTTCTCCCTCTTGTCCATGCTGACCTGGAACTCACTCTGTAGCTCCAGGCTGGCCTCAAACTCAGGGATATCCTCCTACCTCAGTTTCTTGAGTGCTGGGATTAAAAGGCCTATGCCATCACACACAGTTGTTTGTGTGCATGTGCGTGTGTGTGTGTGTGGCATGCGTAGTATGGTGTGTGTAGATGTATGCACTCAGTGCACATGGGTGTGGCATCCTCTACTGCTCATCTGTGTTTCCTTGAGAGGGATTCTCTTACTGAGCCCAGAGCTGCCAATTTCAGTCACTCTCCACATAATTGGGGTTACAGAAATGCATGGCTATGCTCTCCTGTACCATGCCCAAAAGCACTCTTGCTTTCTTTGGTATTTTTTAATAAACTTTATTTTTATTTATTTATATATTTGAGAGTGACAGGCAGAGAGAAAGAGACAGGTAGAGAGAGAAATGGGCATGCCAGGGCTTCCAGCCACTGCAAATAAAGTCCAGATGCATGAGCCACCTTGTGCATCTGGCTTATGTGGGTCCTGGGGAACTGAGCCTTGAACTGGGTCCTCAGGTTTCACAGGCAAGTGCTTAACCACTAAGCCATCTCTCTAGGACCTGTTATTTTTTTTTATATTTTATTATTTTTTAATATTTTATTTGAGAGAGAGAGAGAATGGGCACGCTCTACAAACACAAGTTGACATGTCCTCTTCAAAGACTCTAAAGGGACTTTCCCTTAATTGTCTCATGGAACTGCTGTTTTTTTCAAAAATTTTTTAATTTTATTTTATATTATATTATATTATATTATATTATATTATATTATATTTTTATTTTATTTTATATTTATATTTTATTTTATTTTTTATTTTATTTTATATTATATTTTATATTTTATTTTATTTTATTATTTGAGAGAAAGAGGGAGAGAGTGAGAGAGTGTATGAGTGTACCAGGGCCTCCTGCCACTGCTAACAAACTGCAGGCACATGTGCCAGTTTGTGCATCTGGCTTTACGTGGGTACTAGAGAATCCAGGCTGTAAGGATTTTTAAGCACGTCATCTCTCCAGCCCTCTTTCCAGGTTCTTTTCCTCCTCCTCCTCATCCCCCTCCCTCCCCTCCTCCTCCTTCTCCTTCTCCTTCTCCTTCTTTTTAAATTTCACTTATTTATTTGAGAGAGACAGATAGAGAAAATGGGCATAGGCCTTCAGCCACTGCAAAGAACTCCAGACCTATGCATCACCTTATGCATCTGGCTTACGTGGGTCCTGGGGAACCTGGGTCCTTTGGCTTTGCAGGCAAGTGCCTTAACCACTGGGCTACTTTTTTTTTTTCTCAAGTGTGATGGTTAAGTTTGTGTCAACTTGATTTGTTTAGGAACCCACAGACATTCCTCATAAGTGTGTCTCTGAGGCTGCCTCTAGGAAGGATTAACTAAAGGAAGAATCCTTCCCCCAGGTTGAGCCCTTCCCCCAGAGTGGGCGGCCCCTCTTGGAGGAGGGGGCTGGTTGATAAAAAGGAGCTCTGGGAAGAAAGGCTCTCTCTCCCACCTGGCTGCCGGTGCTGCTAGCTGCTTGCCACTGGGTACTAGCTGCTTGGTGTTTTCTGCTTGGTACTTGCTGCTTGGTGTTGCTGCTCTCCAGTGTGGACTGAAGACCAGGGTGGACTGAAGAGCAGCGTCTCTCCAGGAAACCTCCAGGCCTTCAGTGCCGGATTGGGACTGCTGAGGCCTCCAGCCTCGTGACTGAGCAGCTACCGGGTTTCTTGACTCTCGGACCTGCAACCTGCTATTGCTGGACTGTGTAAACTAATCCAATAAATTCCCTTTCAATACAATTCATTCTATCCATTCTGTTCCTCTAGAGAACCCTGACTAATACATCAAGGTTATTTATTTATTTATTTGAGAGTGACAGACAGAGAGAGAAAGAGGAAAAAAAAGAATGGGTGCTCCAGCCACTGCTAAAGAACTCCAGATGCATGCACCACCTTGTGCATCCGGATTATGTGGGCACTGGGGAATGAGCCTCCAACTGAGGTCCTTGGGCTTCACAAGCAAGCACCTAACCCCTAAGTCATCTCTCCAGCCTTTTTTTGTTTTTCGAGGTAGGGTCTCACTCTAGCCCAGGCTGACCTAGAATTCACTATGTAGCCTCAGGGTGGCCTCGAACTCACTGCAATCCTCCTACCTCTGTCTCCCAAGTGCTGGGATTAAAGGCATGCGCCACCATGCCCAGCTTCATTTTTTTAAAATTTTATTTCTTTACTTATTTATTTGAGAGCAACAGAGAGAGAGAGAGAGAGAGATAGATAGAGAGAGAATGGGCGTGCCAGGGCCTCCAGCCACTGCAAAAGAGCTCCAGCCACATGTGCCACTTTGTGCATCTGGCTTACGTGGGTCCTGGGGAATCAAGACTTGAACCCTGGTCCTTAGGCTTCACAGGCAAGCGCTTAGCTGCTAAGGCATCTCTCCAACCCCTGTTTGTTTGTTTAAAATTTTTTTTTATTGACAACTTCCTTAATTGTAGACAATATCCCATGGTAATTCCCTCCCTCTCCCCATTTTCCCCTTTGAAACTCCACTCTCCATCATATCCCTGCCCCCTCTCAATCAGTCTCTCTTTTATTTTGATGTCATCATCTTTTCCTCCTATTATGATGGTCTTGTGTAGGTAGTGTTAGGCACTGTGAGGTCATGGATATCCAGGTCATTTTGTGTCTGGAGGAGCATGTTGTAAGGAGTCCTACCCTTCCTTTGGCTCTTACATTCTTTCCGCCACCTCTTCCACAATGGACCCTGAGCCTTGGAAGGTGTGCTAAAGATGTTTGAGTGCTGAGCACTCCTCTGTCCCTTCTTCTCAGCACCATGGTGCCTTCTGAGTCATCCCAAGGTGACCACCATCAGAAAAGAGAAGCTTTTCTAACCAAAAGTGAGTGCAGCATTAATATATGGATATGGACATTAAGAGAAGTGCTTACTGGGCAGTTTGGTGAACATGGTATATACATTTAGCGAGACACCAGCAGATGTTACATCCCTAGGGCTCATGACTACCCCTGTTGTAGATTTTCAGTATTAGGGATGTATTCCCTCCCATGGAGCGTGCCTCCAGTCCAAGTAGAGAGTGGTTGGTTTCCCCCATAACAGACATGCCACTATTGCACCCATTGGCTCATTTGATCTGGCTGGCCAAATTGAAAGCTTGCAGTGTTCACTGTTGAGTATCTTCACTGGTGATTTCTCTCTCTCCCACTGAACTGCATGCAGTGTAGCTTTTTCCAGCTTTCTGTCAGCCTGTGCACATGGAGGAGGCTTTCAGCTCAGCTCCAGCAGGATTTCTCAGTGACCTTACAGCCCAAGTATGTGGAGTCTTCAGCAATAGGGTCTTACTATCTATTTCTGGTGGGAAACCAAGAGCCTTGGGAACGGCCTATAATGTTTTGGGGGTATCTGTGACCTCTCTAGCCAACAACTCACTGGAAGGTAGCCCATCTCTGGCACTGAAAATTTTCTAGTAACAATCTATTGGCTTCTGAGTGTTCCATTGTCCAGAAAAGTAGGTTTCCATGTGACTTATTTATAACCTATTAAATTTTGATTAGCCTTCCCTCCATCTTTCCTTTACTCAATCTCTTCCCCTGACCTCGCTTAGGCCTTTTCACCCCCATTAATCTGTTCTTCTACTTACATATATACAATACTATCCTATTAAGTCCCCCCCACCTTTCTATTCCCTTTATATCCCCGTTCTAGCTTACTGGCTTCTGCTATTGACTTTTATGTTTTTTTAATTATTTATTTCCAAGGAGAGAGAGAGAATGAATGGCCCTGCCAGGGCTTCTAGCTGCTGCAAATGTCCCAGATGCATATGCCACTTTGTGCATCTGGCTTTATGTGGATACTGGGGAATTGAACCTGGGTCATTAGGCTTTGCAGGTAAGCACCTTAACTGCTGATCCATCCCTCCAGTGCTTTTACATATTTACATATTGTTTTCTTTGTCAGATGTTGATCCCTTCCAGAATCACCCTGTTCTTTTCAGTGTACAGTGACTACCTCCTAAGATTATAGAATCCGTAAAAGCTTACTGGTCTTTTTGGAAACAGTTCCAGCTTTAAACACTTAAAAATTTTAAGACTTTTTATTGACAACCTCCAATTCATATACACAATGTACCCTGATCAGAATCCCTTCCCACCACCTTCTTTGTTCCCATTTCTATATCCCTTCTCCATGTCTTGTGTGGGTAGAATCAGTCACCGTGAGATCATGAATGCTATACCACTTTGTGTCTGCAAGATAGTATTGCGAAGCACTCCTTCCCTTCCTTTGCTGCTGCTGCTGCTGCTTCTCCTCCTCCTCCTTCATCATCATCATCATCATTTTTGGGATTTGGAGGTAGGGTTTTACTCTAGTCCAGGCTGCCCTCGAATTCGCTATGTAGTGTTAGGGTGACTTCGAACTCATGGTGATCCTCCTACCTTTGCCTCCTGAGGGCTGGGATTAAAGGTGTATGCCACAATGCCTGGCTGGTTCTTATATTCTTTTTGACACCTCTTTTGCAATGGTCCTGGAGGATTGGAGGGTGTGACAGTGATGTCTCAGTGTTGAGCAGTCCACTGTCTCTTCTCAGTGTTGAGTCCTGATCATCAGTTTGATTATTTGGTTAGCTTCCTGAAGATAAATGTGGGGAACCCACAAGACTGGTTTTTTTCAGCAGTTTAGTTTTAGTTTAGGTTTTTTTTTTGTTTTGTTTTGTTTTCAAGGAAGGGTCATACTAGCCCAAGCTGACCTGAACTCACTCTGTAGTTCCAGGCTGGCTTCAATTTCCTGTGATACTCCTGCCTCCTGAAAGATTAAAAGTGTGTGCCACCAGCAGTTGTTTTTTTTTTTAATTTTCTGTTTCCTTTTTATTTATTTGAGACAGAGAGAAAAAGAGAGAGAGAGAGAATGGCATGTCAGCTCCACCAGCTGCCGCAAGCTCCAGAAGCATGCGTCATGTTGTGCATTTTCTGGTTTATGTGGATCCTGTGGAATTGAACCTCGGTCCTTTGGCTTTGCAGGCAAGCACCTTGACTGCTAAGGCATCTCTTCTATTATTCAACCGCTATTCTCTCACTATTATCATGTAAATTTTTCTCGTTACTCTGTATTTACCTTTCTGTGAAGTTATCAAGGACAGTAGTCACATCACAGCCTCAATTTTCTGCTCTATCAGGAAGAGTTGTTGCTCTCTAGTTTGAGTTTTTTTTTTTTTTTTTTTGTTTTGTTTTTTTTTTTTTCGAGGTAGGGTTTCACTCTGGCCCAGGCTGACCTGGAATTAACTATGTAGTCTCAGGGTGGCCTTGAACTCATGGCGATCCTCCTACCTCTGCCTCCCCAGTGCTGGGATTAAAGGCGTGCGCCACCACGCCCGGCTCTAGTTTGAGTTTTTCTTATCATGAGGACTGAGTGATGACTTGTAAGTTCTTTCCATGCTGGGCTGAAGGCATTGCATTCTAAGCTTAATCATAATTAGCTGGGCGTGGTTCCACACCTTTAATCCCAGCACTCAGGAGACAGAGGTAAGAGGATTATTGTGAGTTCAATGCCAGCCTAAAATTACATAGTGAATTCCAGGTCAACCTGGGTTACAGTGAGACCTTACCTCGCCCCCCCCCAAATAATAATAGCTATTATTGTTATTATTTAACTTATTATTTATTAGGGAGAGAGAATGGGCCAGGGTCTCTAGCAACTGCAAACAAACTCCAGATGCATGTTCCACCCCATGCATGTGGCTAATGTTGGTTCTGGGGAGTCAAACCTGGATCCTGCTGGGCTCACGCCTTTAATCCCAGCACTCGGGAGGCAGAGGTAGGAAGAGTGCCTTGAGTTCAAGACCACCCTGTGATTACACTGTGAATTCCAGGTCAGCCTGAGCTAGAGTGAAACTCTACCTCAGAACACAAACAAACAAACAAACAAACAAATCCTGCATCCGTAGGCTTTGCAGGCAAGTTCTTTAACTGCTAAGCCATTAGTATTATACAAATAGCTTAAGAAAGAATATAGTATGAATGGACAGATGCAGAAGTGTTGTACACTGTTGGAGACAGAACCTCAACCCTGTATTCAGTCTTCCTGGATTAACTAGGAAGTAGTAAGAGAAAAGGGGTGGGAAGACAGGCTATAGTGGTTTAAGTCTTTAGTCTCAGCAACGGGAAGCAGAGGTAGGAGAATCACCATGAGTTTGAGACCTGCTTGGTACTACAGTGAGTTCCAGGTCAGCCTGGGCTAAAGTGAGACCTTACCTTGAAAAGAAAAAACAACAAAAGGGGGCGGAGCACTAAAGAAGGGAGTTTCTGACAGGTGACTAAATAAGTAAATTAAGAAATTGATCCAAAAGGCAACATAGTGCTGAGAAGAAGGGATGGAGGAGTGCCTAGCACTGAAACACCTCTGCCACACCCTCCAAGGCTCAGGGACCATTGTGGAAGAGGGGGCGGATAGAATGGAAGAGCCAAAGGAAGGGTATGATTTCTTACAATACAACTGCCCAGACAGAAATTGGCCTCCATATCCATGACCTTGCAGTGCCTAGCAATACCTCTGCAAGACCCTCAAAATAGAAGAAAAATATGATGACATCAAATTAAAAGAGAGACTAATGGAGAGAGGGAGGGGATATGATGGAGATTGGAGTTCTAAAGTGGAATGGGGGGAGGGGAGGGAAATATCATGTTTTTTGTATATAAGTATAGAAGTTGTCAATAAAAATAATAATAATTAAAAAGAAATTGAAATTAAGGACAGTGCCTTACACCTCTAATCTTAGCAAATTTAAGGCTAGCCTGTTTCAAAAAAAAAAAAAAAAAAAAGAAAAAAGAAAAGGAAGGAAGGAAGGAAAAGAGAAAGGAAGGAATAGAAAGGAAACAAGCAAACAAACAAATCCCAAACCCAGAGTTCAAAGTCAGTTCTATACTGGAGAGAAGTGTCAAACTCAGGCAAGAAAGTAAAGCCCTGACCAGGGGACCAGAGAAGGCTGGCACAGCATCCCTCCCAGCCCGCTCAGCCGCCCGCACCGAGCAGCTCGGCCAGCGACGGCAGCGTCTGCGCAGGCCCGGGGCTCCCGGTCTTCCTCCTGCAGTCCCGCCGCCTGGGTCGGTACTAGGGGGACGCGCCAGCGGAGCATCCTGCCCTGCACCGCGCAAACTAACAATCAATTGAGAACTTTTAGATCTTACTCGCTTGTAACTTCAAAACTACAGGATTACATGTACAATGTGGTGGCACGTAACTAGTTGTCGCTAGAGAAAGCAACCTGTTACTGCTGACGAAGAGGATCATTTCGAATCAACTCAGGGCGATGGAGCCCAAGGTCCGCTGAGCTCGAGTTTCTGGCTCAGATCAAGAAGGAAATTCCAAAGTTGGAACGAAGCGAGTCGATCAGACAAATATTCCAGCCAGATTAAAAAAAGTTGCACCGTTCCCATACCGGGAGTCGAACCCGGGCCGCCTGGGTGAAAACCAGGAATCCTAACCGCTAGACCATATGGGAGACGATGTGAATGCTGCCTGCTTTATCCACTATGTCGTTTGCATCAGCTCGGCTGGCCTGTACAAAACTTTTCAGCGCAGCGTGAGCATAGAGGACGGGGATCCGGACGGGGACAGAGCGCTTCTCCGGGTCGGCCAAGGGCGACAGCAGGCGCCGGGCTCGGTGCAGGTCGTCCCCGAGGCGGCTCCCGAGCCTGGGTCTCTGCGCTGGCTGACGTGAGTCTGGCGCCCTCTCTCGTTCTCTCTCTCTCCTTCCCAACCAGTGTCACTGCGCACAGCAGGATTTTAAGAAACAACCTCTTCTGAGTGGCAAGGGCAGGGGACAGAGAGCACGCCTGTTTTTCCTAGTCGCAAGGGTTCCCTTCTTATTGTCTCTGCGGACTCAAGCCATGGTTAAATAAACCACAGTCATACCCTTGCCCAACACAAGGGCAAATGTGCTCCACCGACGTGAACGCAAGACGGACGGCTCGGAGTTAAACCGTGAGCTTAGTGACATGGAGAATGCACAAGAAAATGGTGGCGCTCAGGTCCCCCAGAGGGTGGTGGGTTGCATCTCACTGTGCCCGGTGGTAGAAAAGCTAGGTGCAGGACTCACCGGACACCCCAACTGAAACCACAGTTCACGAGGACAAACCCAGAACATTCCCTCATGATTGCATTCTTCAAATCCCAAATCCAAGCCATATGATGGCCGATAAATTCAACTGTACTTTAAAAATTGGTTTAAGAGGCGTGGGGTAAGCTCAGCAAAAGAACAGCCTCAGGTTCTGACCTCCGCATGTTCTATGGTCAGGGCCACAAAACACATATAAATAAAAATAAATAAAAACTGCTTGGCATGATGGTGCGTGCCTTTAATCCCAGCACTTCAGAGGCTCAGATAGGAGGACACTGTGAGTTCGAGGCCAGCCTGAGACCACATAGTGAATTCCAGGTCAGCCTGGGCTAGAGAGAGACCCTACCTAGGAAAACGAACAAACAAAACTGACTTAAGAAACACAAGAGCTTGGTGAGTTACTAGTTTTCACTTTATTAGGTACTATTCAACTATTGTATAGTTTACAATAAAAAGTTTTTTTAAAAAAAAAACTATAAAAGACAAACTGAAAACATTTACATCTCAGAAAGGATTACATCTCATGCCCCAAACACAAAGAACCCCCAGAAACTGCTGAAAAGTTAGTCCAGTGGAAAGGCAAAGCGAGGACCCTATTCGGGAACAGCATGAGGAGGCTGGGATTCACTCCTGCCAGTTAAGACAAGGCTCTGAATCGGGGAAGGTTTCCTCCTCCAGCTTCTTTGCAAACAAGTCAAACCATTTTCACTGAAGTAAAATGCAATGGTTGCCAAGGGCTGCCCATGTATCTGGATTTTTTTTGGGGGGGGGGAGAGGTGCAGTTGTCATTTATCTTTTTGACACAGAGTCTTTGTTGCCCAGGTTCAAGTGATCCTCCAGCTTCAACCTCTACAGTTCCCTTCCAAGGACAGCTCATGTCTTTTCTGACTGGAACTGATCTGTCAGCTGAATATGGACTTTTACGCTAGCTACATTACTTTCAGGGATCCGTGGTCCAGAAGCATGACCTCTATCTTCCCTACCACCCCCCCTCCCTGTGCAGTGTGTCATCATCCAGGAGTGACTGGAGGCTGGCCGTTCACTCGACTGCTCACTCGCATGGCCATGCACCTAGCCCCAGGGAGGGGACCTATGAGAACAGGGGTGTGGAAGTGGTTTCCCAAGAATGGCTTTCAACATTACTTCAAATTCCAAGTCTCACAAAGCCAGAAACAACTTAGACCAAGGACATTTTAAGGAGGGGCAGAAACAGGGACAGGGACTATTTAGATAAGGCAGGGACATCCAAGAACAGCTGTGCTTGGCACCTGCCTCTTGGATGCAGGTCAGGCAGCCCCAGGGTCAGGGTCCAGCTGCTTGAGTTTCTTCTGGAGGTCCCGGAGCTGACTTCGACCCCAGCTGATGCGGGTCTGGAGACTGGCTATATCCGCAGCCAGCTGCAGGCCTGGAGCAGAAATAGAGAATGTCACCATGGAGTTGTAATACAGGACTCAGGAAGCCCTGGGCCTCCACACTCCCTTACATTTCAGGAATGGTCTCACTGGATCCACACTCTCACCTCCTTCAGATCTGTGTTGAAACATCACCTCCTCAAAAGCTTGCTAGACCTCATTGATACCCATCTGTTGTATAGCTATTTCCAAACTCAGAATCAAGACATCCTCTCCTGGAAGGGAGGCTACTCAGACTTGGGAAGTAAGCAAAGCCCCCAGGTCTCTCAAGAAGCTGCTCAAATGAACAAGTTCCCCACCCCCCTCCCTCGCCCCTGTTAGATAACCAGTAACCATGGCTGGGCAGGCAAGGAGACTCCCTGAAGGGTCCCTGCAGGTAGTGCAGGAAGCTCCAGGAATGCACCTTTTGTGAGGCATCACTCATGCTGGGGTGGGCTTTCTACTGATGCAACTGCCTTTGAGACACTCATGCTCTGGAAAGCAACCCCCAAAAACTCACTGCTTCACTAAGCTAGACTTCGACTTGGGTTTCTCTGTTCTTTCTTGGTGCCTTATCTGGAGTGAACAGACCTTTGTTCATGCCAGGTAAAGTTACACACTGCCACCAGGAATGAGTATCTCATAGATCATAAAATCTTCTCATGGCCTCTTTTCTTTTAAATATTTTATTTTTTTAATGTTGGTGAATTGTGGGTTGTTAGTTTATTTAATTTATTTATTTAATTTATGTGTGTGAGAGAGAATATAGAAGTGCCAGGGCCTCTATTTATTATTTATTTATATGAGAGAAGGGGGGGGATATGGACATGCCAGGGCCTCTAGCCACTGCAAAAACTTCCAGATGCGTGTGCCACCATGTGCATCTGGCTTAGTGGGTTCTGGGGAATTGAACCTGCTAAGCCATCTCTCCAGCCCTCATGGGCTCATTTCTTTGTTTCTACCACCACTGTGTTCGTTTGCTTCTCTTCCCGCTCTCCCTTCACCCTTTTTCTCTGCTCCTGAGCATGATCCACATTCAGGATCCACCTCTGAGTGGCTTCTATCTACATTGCTTGAAATGCCTGCCAGCCTGGGTTTCAATTTCCTCAGTCACCCCCATACAGGTAGATAAGCATTTACTTATTTATTTATTTTTTGTTTTTCGAGATAGGGTTTCACTCTGGCTCAGGCTGACCTGGAAGTCACTATGACATCTCAGGGTGGCCTCAAACTCATGGCAATCCTCCTACCTCTGCCTCCCGAGTGCTGGGATTAAAGGCGTGCGCCACCACGCCCGGCTGTATTTTGATTTTTGAGGTAGGGTCATGCTCTAGCCCAGGCTGACCTGGAATTTACTATGTAGTCTCAGGCTGGCCTCAAACTCATTGTGATCCTCCTACCTCAGCCTCCTGAGTCCTGGGATTAAAGGTGTGTGCCATGACACCTGGCTTCCATGAATGACATTTGTCCAGTCTTCCTCCTACTGGGTTCCCTGGCAGCTAGCAAGAACCTAGAATGCTGCCTACAGCATTATGAATGCCTTGGCGGGGAACCATAGCAGATATTCGACAGAAGTTAGCAACGGAAAGGAGCTGCTGAGTCCTAATACAGCATGTTCAAGTGCACTCTGAGGATCGAGGGCTGCAACTGAGCACAAGTGGCAGCATCCACTCACCATCCCGGAAGCTAGCTTGGGCCTGCCGCAGACTGTGAGGAACCAGGATTCCAAACCAGTTCAGGGGATCTCGTGGGGCTGCAGAAGATTCTTGCTCATGGGTCTTGGTGGGACCTTTACGTCTGCGCAAAGCTGGAGAAAGAAAGATTCGAGACTGAGTCTTACTACCAGGTCTTTACTATCTTGGTGATAATGCTGAGCTAAATCTGAGCTCATGATTCTGGAAAACACTCAGCACTGGAAAAATTCCCCACCCACACACTTTTTTGTGTGCCTAGAAATAGCACTACCCATCTCCTTTAAGATGACCATCTGTCCAGTCTTCCTCCTGCCTCCCAGAACACCCTGACAGATGATAATGTTTGCTTGCAACAAGACCACACATTAACAAGATCACACACTGACCTTATCTGTTTTGCATAAGTGTGTGGCAAAACTCTCCAATTCCTCCCCCCTCCCCTTTTTTTGGGGTTTTCCAAGATAGGTTCTCACTCTAGCTCAGGCTGACCTGGAATTCACTATGTAATCTCAGAGTGGCCTCGAACTCATGGCGATCCTCCTACCTCTCAGGGATCCTTCTACCTCTGCCTCCCGGAGTGCTGGGATTAAAGGCATGCACCACCATGCCCTGCCAATTCCCCATTCTTTGTCTCAGGAACATTTAATTAGGATTAGAGGTTTATTCCTCCAAAACAGAGATGAACATTTTCTTTCTTTTTTATTTTAATTTTATTTATTTTTGTTTTCTCAAGGTAGGGTCTCGCTCTAGCCCAGGCTGACTTGGAATTCACTACATAGTCTCAGGGTGTCCTTGAACTCATGGAAATCCTCCAACTTCTGCCTCCCGAGTGCTGGGATTTAAGGCATGCACCACCACACCTGGCCTATTTTAATTTTTATTTGCAAGTAGAGGAAGGGGGAGAGAATGAGAAAGAATGGGTTTGCCAGGGCCTCCTACCACTGCAAATGAACTCCAGATGCACGGATGCATGTGCCATTCTGCATCTGACTTTACATGGGTACTGGGGAATCATACCCAAGCACCTTAACCTCTGAGCCATCTCTCCAGCCCCAGAGATGAACATTTTCTGTTCAGCTGACTGGGGGCCCCTTTCCTGGAAAACTATCCCACTGTAAAGCAACCCATCTATACAGAAATTTGTATCTGTAGGGGTGTCTAAACCTTTCAATATTGCCATGTGATGTCAGCTACAGAGGTGTACCTATGCTGAGATTCATGCATCCCACCCGACACAGGTTAGGCAAAACTGCCCTAGTAAGGCTATGACCACAGCCCGAATAAAGTCTTCTCCTTAATGGTTCTGTGAATGTTGTCTTTTTAAATTGTTCTTTCCAGGTAGAGAGTCACTCTAGTCCCAGCTGCCTTAGAACTCACTCTGTAGTCGCATGCTGGTCTTGAACTCACAGCGATCCTCCTACCTCTGCTTCCAGCGTGCCTGGCCCAGCTTGAGTTTTGTCTTTAACACTAAGTAGGAGAGCTTGCCAAGGAGAGATGAGGGTCTCACCTGCCTCGCGGGGTCCCACCTCCTCTGGAGTCTGGGCATCAGCTTTGATCACTCTGAATGTCTGCAGTCCGTCCTGGGCCTCGCTGGAGGAGGACAAGGGAAGATGCACATTCGACCCCTGGTCTGGGCCTCACCCACCCACCGCCTCGAGCATTAAGGGTGCCTCACCTGGCGCTCACGCAGACCTGCGGCTCCATCCGGGAGGCGTACTGCAGGGGTCCTACCGACTTGGCACCCATGGCATAGCGCGCCTGGGCGAGCGACAGCCAGCCCTGGGGACAGGAGAGAGCTGAGATGCGGTTCCCGTCCGTGTGCCCGCCCTCCCTGCCGCCAGCCCCGGGAGCGCACCTCCTCCACCCGGGTGTTCAGCGCCGCGCGCTTCGACTCCAGTTCCTCCAGGTCGCCCAGCAGCTGCAGGTACAGCGAGTCCAGCTCCGCCCGCAGGGCCGGTTCCGCCATGGCTCAGCCACCCTCGGGACTCCGGCGTGGGGAAACTGAAGCGGCCTCCTCCTAAACCGTCCAATCCTCGCCCGTTGCTATGGCATAACAGCCAATCGGCGTCCGAGACGCGCCTCCAAGGGGGCGTTCCCAGGCGTGGCCCCCGGAAGCCAACGGTTTCGGGGGTCCGGCGACCACCTTCAACGGCCCGAATCCTTTGGGGAGCTGAGCGGAGGGGTCCTCACCGCCGATTAGCGTCTCACGCTGCGACAGAAATGTCTGCGAGTGCTAAAGGTGATTCCAAATCGTTCCAGAATCGGAAGACTGAAGTCCGGCCTCCGCCGTGCTGATGGAAGATGGCGAGGCAGTGTGGCAACAGTTTTTGATGAAGGCTCCAGCGGTCTTAATTCCAGGAGTCATCCACCGTTGCCGTTCGCAGTGTGGCTTCTACGCTTGACGAACCGCCTCAATATTAAGTTCCTTGTCCTACAATGGTCAGTGGTGAAGCCGCGAGCAGACATATTTGTTAATGGCAGCCGTAAGCCACGTGACATCGTGAATCCAGGTTATTGGTTGGGTTGGCGAGTGCGCACTACCGGTCGCCATTTTAACTAGTGTCAGTCGTAAACGCGGTAGACGCCAGTGAAGCCTCTTCGGCCTTCTTGGTTGAGGGCGGAAGTGAGGGCTGCGGCAGTGCCAGCACCGCCCGCAGATTTCAGATTCCAGAATCGCGTGGAAACGGCTTTCATCATGGTAGGATGCTTGAGCCCGAGGTCCTAGGGGTGGTGGATCGTGGAGGGCTGGGGTTGTGGTCTTTGGTGACCGTGTTCTTCCCTAGCTCCGCCGGGAGGCTCGCCTGCGCCGAGAATACCTGTATCGCAAGGCCCGCGAGGATGCGCAGCGAACGGCCCAAGAGAAGAAGGAGAAAGTCCGGCGCGCGCTGGAAGGTAAGACCCGGCCCCGGGCTGGAGTGGGCGCATGACTATACATATATATGTGTGTGATATATATATGTATATATCAGGTTAAAACGCGCCTGAACTGGAAGGGTGGCCGAACATGTGTCCACGTGCTCCTCTCATAGGATACTGTTGTTGATGCTTGTTAATTTTGTTCACAATGTATCTAGCTCTAACCAAATGTTAAAATGTACCTACTCTCACTGAGTCCCCCCCACTCCGGGAGCGGGGGTAAAAGAACTCTTGGTATTTGTTCTTGCCATCGTACTTAGAACCAGATTACAAGAATCTCTGCCTTTTATATGCCCTCTTATGGTTTTCTTGATGTTTTGTTTTTTATGTTTTTGCTTTATCGAAATGGGGTCTAGCTCAATCCCAGGCTGGCCTGGAATTAGTCTCAGGCAGCGCTATCCTCCTACCTTAGCTGTGCACCACTATGCCCAGCTTTTTTTTTTTTTTTTTTTTTTTTTTTTTTTTGGTTTTTTTTGAGGTAGGGTCTCACTCTGGCCCAGGCTGACCTGGAATTAACTATGTAGTCTCAGGGTGGCCTTGAACTCATGGCGATCCTCCTACCTTTGCCTCCCGAGTGTTGGGATTAAAGGCGTGGGCCACCACGCCCGGCTTTTTTTTCTTTTAATATATTATTATTTATTTGAGAAAGTTGCCATGGCCTCCTGCCACTACAAAAGGAATTCCAGACATCTGTGCCACTTTGTACATCTGCTTTATGTGGGTACTGGGGAATCAACTTGGGCTGTCAGGCTTTGCAGGCAAGCGCTATTAACCACAGAGCCATCCTTCCACCCTGTTTTCTTGTATTTTTTATTTTTGTTTTTTTGAGGTAGGGTCTCGCTGTAGTCTAGGCTGACCTGGAATTCGCTACATAGTTTCAGCTTGGCCTGAACTCACAGTGATCCTCCCACCTACTCCTGAGTGCTGGGATTAAAGGTGTGTGCCACCACACCAGGCTCTTGTATTTTTTAAACTGCTATTCTATGTTAGCATTTAATTTTTATTTACTTTATGAGATTGGAGTTTGATTTTGCCTTTGTTGGTTTTGTATCAGTAGATCTTTATCACCTGTCTCATGGTGCATCACCCTAATACTTCTGATTAGATTCACCTTGATGTTTCTAACTTAAAAAAAAATTTATTTGAGAGAGAGAAAGGCAGATATAGAGAGGAAGAAAGAAAGGGCTTGCCAGGGCCTTCAGCCGCTGCAAATGAACTCCAGACACGTGCGCCACCTTGTATATCTGGCTTATGTGGGTCCTGGGGAATCTAAACAGGGTCCTTTGGCTTTGCAAACAAGTGCCTTAACCACTAAACCACCTCTCTGGCCCTGATGTTTCTAACTTTTGTTTTTGTTTTTTGAGGTGGGGTCTCACTGTAGCTTAGGCTGACCTGGCATTCACTCAGGGTGTCTTTGAACTTATGGAGATCTTCCTCCTCTGCCTCCTGAGTGCTGGGATTAAAGGCATGTGCCACCACGCCTGGCTTCTGACTTTTAATCTTATAAACTGTGTAGTATGCTTGAGTTCAAAAGCATGATTTTAAGACTGGAGATGTAGCTCAGTAGAGTGCTTACCGAGACTCATGGAGTCTTGGGTTCCATCTCCAGGCATAAATTGGATGGGATAGTGCACCCCTATAATCCCAGCGCTGGGGAGGTGGAGGCAGGGAAATCAGAAGCTCAGTGTCATCTTCAGCTGCATAGTGAGTTCTTGCTCAGACTGGACCACTTTTGCATAATGTCCTGGGATTAAAGGCATGCACCCCCATGCCCAGCAGCAGTCTATTTCTAAACAAAGTTGATTTTTGTTTTTGTGGTGCTGAAAATCAAACCCAGCGTCTCATGCAAGCAAGCTGCCTACCTGTGAGCCATACCCCTACCTAAAATTACTTAAAAATTTTGTCAGGCTATAAGAATAATACATGTTGTGATAAAATACTTTATAAAATGAAGTCCCCAGTAACCACAAGTTGCCAAGTAGATGGAAAGAGTTTGGTAGCCAGGTGTGGTGGCACACCCTCTAATCTAACACCCAGAGGCTGTCAAAAAACAGGAGTAGAGCCGGGCGTGGTGGTACACGCCTTTAATTCCAGCACTCAGGAGGCAGAGGTAGGAGGATTGCTGTGAGTTCAAGGCCACCCTGTGACAACATAGTTAATTCCAGGTCAGCCTGGGCTAGAGTGAGACCCTACCTCGAAAAACCAAAACCAAACAAACAAAAACCCAGGAGTAATTGGTTCCCTCCTTCCTAGTAATTCTGTAAGTGAGGTGTCTTTCCATCAAATTTGTGCAGGTTGGTAAGCTGCAGTGTGTCATAAAATGAGGGGTTCCTGTTTATGTTTCACTTGGTGTCTCTGTCTTCCCTGCAGAAAACCACCTGATTCCCACTGAGTTACGGCGGGAGGCTCTGGCCTTACAAGGGTCCCTGGAGTTTGATGACGCGGGTGGTGAAGGTAACTACCGTGCAGCCCTCCCTGACACTGAACTGACTTTGCTCACTGGGCTCCATGACCTCTTAACATACTGGGCCCTTTCCCACCATAGCTGCTCCAGGCACTGTCCCCAGGTGCCTACCTGTTGCATAGATGGCACCACGGGGCCTGTCTCTGAATGCTTCCAGTTCCATGTATCAACACACAGTAGTGTTACACGGACTCTTTTCTTACTCTCTCACTGGAATATCTGCTGGCATAGACCTTGTCTCTCACATTGGTACCCAGAAGTCTCATTCGTTGCATTATTCAACAAATGGGAATGGAACCAGACATTGCAGATATTTTTTATGAAAGGAGTCCATCACCTCTGTTCTCAGCAGATCAGAATTTTGCAACTGTAGACCCTTCCATTCCTCAGTTGCATCTGTTGTTGGTAGCAGTGGGCTGGTGGAATCTCTCTTGTCTGCGGGGGTGGGGTGGTGGCGATGCATTTCTATTATTGAAGATTTCTCAAACAGACTCGGTTAGCGTTTCACTCCCAAGACAACGTCATGTACACCTCTCATGCTCCTGACAGGTGTGACCAGTCACGTAGATGATGAGTATCGATGGGCAGGGGTTGAGGATCCTAAGATCATGATCACTACCTCCCGAGACCCCAGTTCTCGTCTGAAGATGTTTGCAAAGGTACCAGTGGGGCAAGGAGTAGGACATGCCCAGGACCAGTGACTCCAGTCTAACGAGACATTGGTCCATGGCAGGAACTGAAGCTAGTGTTCCCAGGCGCCCAGCGCATGAACCGAGGCCGGCATGAGGTTGGAGCTCTAGTGCGAGCCTGCAAAGCGAACGGGGTCACTGACCTCTTGGTCGTCCACGAGCACCGAGGCACACCAGGTGAGGCTCGTGGGAGGGAGGAGGAGCGGTGGGTGTCCCCATGGCACACAAGGTTTCTGATAGCCCCGTCTCCACAGTGGGGCTCATTGTCAGCCATCTGCCCTTCGGCCCTACTGCTTACTTCACGCTGTGCAACGTGGTTATGCGGCATGACATCCCTGACCTAGGCACCATGTCAGAAGCTAAGCCTCACCTCATCACACATGGCTTTTCCTCCCGGCTGGGTAAGCGGGTAAGTCTCCAGCCTTGGGGGAGAGGGCTGGGGGTCAGGTCAACCATTCGCCACTCTCCTCCCTGTGCCCCAGGTGTCTGACATCCTCCGTTACCTGTTCCCGGTGCCTAAAGATGACAGCCACCGGGTCATCACATTTGCAAACCAGGACGACTACATCTCATTCCGGTGGGTTCATGGGCTGGGACCTGGGGCATTAATGGCCTTTGTGTCCCTCTGTACTTAGGTGGCTGACCCACATGCCTACTTCTGTTTCTTCCCCCTCAGGCATCATGTCTACAAGAAGACAGACCACCGCAACGTGGAACTGACCGAGGTCGGGCCTCGCTTTGAGCTGAAGTGTGAGTTTGGGGCTTTATTCCATGCCTGGGGCAGTAAAGGAAGGAATGCTACTGTGTACATAATGACATAGCTGTCCCCTGTCCCCAGTGTACATGATTCGCCTGGGCACACTGGAGCAGGAGGCCACAGCAGACGTGGAGTGGCGCTGGCACCCCTACACCAACACTGCGCGGAAGAGGGTCTTCCTGAGCGCTGAGTGAGCCTGCTGGCCACACAGGATGTGGACTGCAATCTGAGGGCAAGGGCTGGTCACAGTAAGCCCACTAACCCGAATAAACCTGCCATGCTGGCCAACTGCTTTTAACTGGCTGCAATGGGCCCGCTGTCTGTCAGACCAAACTTGAGAGGTGATGCCTACGGAGTGTCCTACAGTGAGAGGCCTGATAGCTGTGACAACTTCTAACCTGCTCTTTGTATGAGGAGTTACCAGTCTACTGTGCAGCGGGGTGTGGTGGCACAGGTTCCCACTGGAGGATTTGGTGTTGGTGTCCCCGTGGGAGTTGGGCCCTATCAGCACTTACCTGGGTGGGTGTAGGTAAGACCAACTGTGTCAGCATGATCCCTGTGCCAAGCTTACATAGTGACACCAACAGACCTCCTATCGTGCCTACCTCCGACTCAAGGATGGGCCTTTCCGACATCACCTGGGGAGGGCCAGTGAAGACAGGAGAGGTGGGGTCCCCCCAGCCTCAGCTCTTCCAGCATATGCCCTCTGTACTCACATCCCCAACCGTTTTTAATTTTTAGAGTAATGTCTTGTTTTCCATAATTCACTGATCAATTTCCATTCCCACCAGCAGTGCACAACAGTTTATTTTTTACCACATCCTTGCCAATATTTCTTTTTTTTTTTGGTTTTTTCGAGGTAGGGTCTCACTCTGGCCCAGGCTGACCTGGAATTACCTATGTAGTCTCAGGGTGGCCTTGAACTCATGGCGATCCTCCTACCTCTGCCTCCCGAGTGCTGGGATTAAAGGCGTGCGCCACCATGCCCAGCTCAATATTTCTTTTTAAAAAGAATTTTTATTGACAACTTCCATAATTATAGACAATAAGCCATGGTAATTGCCTCCCTCTCACATTCCTTTGCATCTCCACTCTCCCCCTCTCACTCAAGTCTCTTTTTTAAACTTTTTTTTTGGGGGGTGGGGTTCAGGTAGGGTCTTGCTGTAATCCAGGCTGACTTGGAATTCACTCTGTAGTCTCAGGCTAGCCTCAAACTCATGGTGATCCTCCTACCTCTGCTTCCTGAGTGCTGGGATTAAAGGCGTGTGCCACCACACCCAGCTGTTCTTTAATTTTTGATGTCATTGTCTTTTCTTCCTTATTTCTTTTGTTCTTTAAATATGAACATTCAAACAGATGTGTTGTGATAATTGTGGTTTTTTAAAAAATATATTTTATTTATTTATTTGGGGGGGGCAGATAGAAAGGGAGAGAATGGGTGCACCAGAGCCTCCAGCCACTGCAAACAAACTTCAGGTGCATATATCACGTTGTACATATGATATTATGTGGGTACTGTAATCAAACTAGGGTCCTTAGCTTTGCAGGCAAGTGCCTTAATGGCTGAGCCATCCAGCCCCTCTTTTTTTTTTTTTTGGCTTTTCGAGGTAGGGTCTCATTCTAGCCCAGGCTGACCTGGAATTCACTATGTAGTCTCAGCATGGCCTTGAACTCACGGTGATCCTTCTACTCTGCCTCCCGAGTTCTGGGATTAAAGGCGTGTACCACCATGCCCAGCTCTCTCTCTTTTTTGGGGGGGGGGGTGGGGTTTGAGGTAGGGTTTCACTGTGGTCCAGGCTGACCTAGAATTAACTATGTAGTCTCAGGGTGGCCTCGAACTCACGACAGTCCTCCTGCCTCTGCCTCCCAAGTGCTGGGATTAAAGGTGTGCACTACCACGTCCGGCTTCTCTCTTTTTTATGACATGTGCAGCATGTTCAGGCTCAAGTGTGTAGGTGAGGTCTTGGGTGTGTATGTGTACCTGCTTGTGGATGCCAGAGGAAAACCTTTGGTGTCACCCTCGGGAATGCAGTCCACTTTATTTATTTATTTATTTATTTATTTATTTATTTATTTATTTATTTATTTAGGTACTCTTGAGGGGAAGCTCCATGATGCAGGGCAAAGCATGACACAAGCAGAGTGGACATCACTTCAGCCATGGCAGGTGGACAATAGCAACCAGAGTGAGCGAGCTAGGCTAGAACACCCCTAACTCCTCCTCCTGCAAGCCTCCACCTCCCAAACTACCACCAGTAGTGGAGTTTATGGGGAACATTGGATTCAAACCACCACAGGGGCACACAGGAGTCACTGTATGAACCAGAAGGTGGTCTCACCAGTACACCTTCTGACATCTGGGTCTTGGACTTACTGAGCAGTAATGTTCTGTTGTTTACAAATTACTTAGTCATATTACAGCAGCACAAACTGGGCCAAGAAACAATCGCATCAGAGACATGGAGAGGGCCCTTGAAATCGAAGTGGTGTAAGCAGCAGCATGAGGAAGCACTGAGCTCACGGCATGTGGAAGACTGGGAGGGCTTGGCACCTGGGGGTGAACCACTTCCTCTTGGGAAGACAGACACCTAGCTCATGCTCAGTTATCCAGGGAGGAGGAAGACTGATACTGTGGAAAATACTGCGTTTCTAGGGCTGGAGGGATGGTGTATTAGGGTTCTCTAGAGGAACACAACGGATAGAATGAATTGTATTAAAAGGGAATTTATTGGATTAGCTTACAACAGTCCAGCAATAGCAGGTTGCAGGTCCGAGATTCAAGAAACCCGGTAGCTGCTCAGTCCACGAGGCTGGAGGCCTCAGCAGTCCCAATCCGGCACTGAAGGCCTGGAGGCGTCCTGGAGAGACGCTGCTCTTCAGTCCACCCTGGTCTTCAGTCCACACTGGAAAGCACCAAGCACCCAGTGGCAAGCAGCGAGTGGCACCGGCAGCCAGGTGGGAGAGAGAGAGCCTTTCTTCCCAGAGCTTCTTTTTATCAACCAGCCCCCTCCTCCAAGAGGGGCCGCCCACTCTGGGGGAAAGATTCTTCCTTTAGTTAATCCTTTCTAGAGGCAGCCTCAGAGACACACTTATGAGGAATGTCTGTGGATTCCTAGACAAATCAAGTTGACACAAACTTAACCATCACAGATGTCTTAGTGGTTAAGGCGTTTGCCCGCAAAGCCAAAGGACCTAGATTCCCCAGGACCCACATTGACCAGATGCACAAAGGAGTGCAAGCAGGTTCAATTCCCCAGGACCCACTTTAGCCAGATGCACAAGGGGACAAGGAGGCCCAAGCATCTGGAGTTCATTTGCAGTGGCTGGAGGCCCTGGCATGCCCATTCTCTCTGTCTCTCTGTCAAATAAATAAAAATAATATTTAAAAATACTGCATTTCCTCACTGATCATGGTCAGCTGCCTTCTGAACTCTCAGCCTCATTCTAAGTATAGGGTACATTTGGATTTTTTTTTTTTTTTTTGTTTTCGAGGTAGAGTCTCTCTAGCCCAGGCTGGCCAGGAATTCACTATGTAATCTCAGGGTGGCCTTGAACTAACACCATCCTCCTACCTGTGCCTTCTGTGTGCTGGAATTAAAGGCATGCACCACCATGCCATGCTCGTTTTCCTGTTTTTAAAAATAGTCTTAAGCCAGGCATGGTGGTGCACACTTTTAATTCCAGCATTGGGGAGGCTGAGGCAGGATCATTGAGTTCAAGGCCAGCCTGAAACTACATAGTGAATTTCAGGTCAGCCTGGGCTAGAGTAAGACCCTGCCTTGAAAAACGGCTGGGCGTTTATGCTTATGCCCAGGTGCTGCCAGGGACAATGTGAGAGTATGTGCCTGAATGTTTCCCTCAAGGGGAACATCAGGCCAGTGCCCAGGAGGAGGCAAATCTAGGAGAAAAGTTGGCATGCATATTTGAAGGATATAATTTCTTTTAAAGAAGGTCTCACTAGCTAGCACAGGCTGACCGAACTCATTCTAGCCCAGGATGCCTTCAAACTCACAGTAATGACCTACCACAGATTTCTGAATGCTGGGATTAACGTTATGAACATGCTTGGCTGGATGTCATTTTAATTAAATTTTTTTTGGAGAGAGACAGAGGGAGACAGAATGGGCGCGCCAACAGTCTCTCAGCTGCTGAGAACAAAATCCAGATGTTTGTGCCCCCTTGTGGCCAAGTGTGGCATTGCGCCCATGCATCACTTTGCATCTGCTAAAGGTGGGACCTGGAGATTGGAACCCAGTTCTTAGGCTTAGCAGGCAGGTGCCTTAACCACTAAGCCATCTCTCCAGCCCTGGATGTCATTTTAAAAACAATTTATTTGCAGGGAGGAGAATGGATACGAATGGGCACACCAGGGCTCCTGCAAATGAACTCCAGATGCATGTGCCACCCTATGCGTCTGGCTTTATGTGGGTCCTGGGGAAGTGAACCCCAGGTCGGCAGGCCTTATAAGCAAGCACCTTCAACCACCAAGCCTTCTCTCCAGCCTCCTGGATGTCATTTTTAAAGCTGGGGACGGAATGCCTTCCTGTCTTCTCTTTAGGATAGGATTGAAGCAGAGCTTCAGAGCAAGTCCCGAGGGCAGAAACCTGCTTCCAGAAAGATGTGGACTGGGGTGGGTGGGGGTTGTTGATAGTCAAGTGATTTTCTCCTCGGGCTGAGTTCTGCTGCCCTGAGATGCTGTCTCTTTCCCAGGGAAGGTCCCGGAAGAATCCTTGATTCAGAATACTGAAAACTGGACCCCTGGGGAGATTTGGGGAGCCAAGCCACAGCTCTGTAAGAGGTGCTGAGCGCCAGTGCTGAACTCAAGCTCACTCCTGCTTGCAGCTGGAGTGTGGAGGGGGGGATGTGCTGTTTTGCCAAATGCTACACTTGTGTATGGGCAAGTGGGACAGCTCACCAAGCCTGAAGACTTAACACAGTGAAGCAGTGGGGAGGAAATTCATAATTGCTGCATCCCCCTCCTCACAAGCTTCCTGGGTGGTGTCTCTTGGATTTTCCCCCTGTAATTCCTTTTTTCTCTGTGCAACATCAGCTCAGCTAGGCTCCTCAAATACCCACCAGCACCGAGCCCTCAGCTCAAGTGGTCTTGCAGCAAGCACTGTGAACTCAGGAGTGTCCGTGTCACTGCAAATGAGCAATGCTAGCAGGGAGGTCACCTTGCACAAGCATAGCTTCAACGCTGGGAGAAGAGAGCGGTAGATGGGCTAGGACTACTAGGGGAGGGCTCTGGGGTCTTGCCATCTCTTGCACCCAGTCTGAGCTGAGCAGGCTGAGAGCACTGGGATGTTTGGAGGAGGGATATGGAAGGGACAATTTGGCATCAGCGGGGCAGGGCAGGGCAGATGGGTTCAACTATAAAAGGGGTGGGTTGTGGAGTAGGTTGAATACATGGTTTAAGAAGACATCCAAAGGGCTGGAGGGATTGCTTAGGGGATAAGGTGATTGCCTACAAAGCCAAAGGACCCAGGTTCAATTCTCCAGGACCCATGTAAGCCAGATGCACAAGTTACAGCATGCATCTGGAGTTCATTTCCAGTGGCTGGGGGCCCTGGAGTGCCCATTCTCCCCCCCCTTTCTCTCTCTCTCTCTGCCTCTTTCAAATAAATAAATATAAATAAAATATTTAAAAAAAAAAAAAGAAGACATCCGAAAGCTGGGCGTGGTGGTGCACGCCTTTAGTCCCAGCACTCGGGAGGCAGAGGTAGGAGGATCACCATGAGTTTGAGGCCACCCTGAGAATTCTAGGTCAGCCTGAGCTACAGTGAAGCCCTACCTCGAAAAACCAAATAATAACAACAACAATAATACTAATAAAATAAAAAGAAGACATCTAAGCCAGCTGGTAGTATGTCTGGTGGCTCACAGCCCATAAGGCAGTATCTGAGCAGTTCCTCAGATTCCGGGACAGATACCCTTGAACCTTTAGCCACCCACCAACCGCCAGCCAGCCTCTTGGCCAGACAGACTCAGATGGACACACAGAATCCCAGGAAAACAAACTCCTTGAAAGCCAGCCAAATGGTTAGACTCAGATAGATGGGGAGACAGATACACCTGTAGCCAGAGAGGAAGGTGCCTCCTTCTCTAGTGGAAGATTGATTCTAGTCCAGTGGAAGACGGAGTCCCTAGCCTAGCCCAGCCCACCCAGTCAGCCTTCCACTGGTAGGACAGACCTTAGCCCATGAGAAGGATATCCTTCTGGGCTCCCACCTTTTGCACAGTAGACCCCATTAGGCTTCCTCAGTTGGTCAGATTCTCAACCCCTACTTAGATCTCCAGCTAGGCACGCTAGTCAGTGAGTCAGTCTTCCTGCTCATTCATCATCTGAGCTGCCCCATTGACCACTGCCCCCTTCTGTATCTACTGTGGCTCTACAGAGACCTTTCATGATCCCTTCATGACTCCCCTGCTCGCTCTGGCATTCCCTAATCTAGAGTGACTGCTAGTAGCAACCTCAGGATGCAGAGAGATTTCATGTCTCCACAAGAAACCCACGCTTTCTCTAAGCTCCTAGGTCCTTTTATAACCCATCTCCCTGAGTCTCCGGCAACTCATGCCCATCCACTAAGCAGCAACAATTGCCCTGATGTTCACTTCCAGAACCAAGGAAGGGTTCTTAGTCACTGCTCTAACTTCTGCTTCCTTTTGTTGCTTTTAAGTTCTTTCACTGACACCTTGTCCCAGGTGATAGCGACCTCCCAGTCACTGTCATTCACATTCACTGACTGCCAAAAGATCCACTCTCACTGTTCACTCTTAGTGATCACTGCTGCCTCCCTGAGGACATGGAGGGATCCACATGACTGTACAATAAGTTGGTCTGGTCCTCACTTTGATCTTTCAATCACCAACTAGTCTGTAGGACGCCCCCAACACACACACACACACACACACACACACACACACAGTCTGTGGCATGAATAGTATGGAGTTCATGGTTCAGTGTCACTGAGCTTTTACTGGAATATAGCCACTTTGATTTGCTGTCTGTGCTGCCCTTGGGAAAGTCAAATAGCTGAGACAGAGATCAAAGGACAAAGCCCATGAGAGAGGATCCTACTTTCAAGACAGATTCCAGTTCCTGTCTTGCTTTTTTTCTTTCTTTTCTTTCTCTTTATTAAAAGAGGGAGGGGGAGAGAGAAAGAGAGGGAGGATGGGTGCGCCAGGGCCTTCAGCTTCGGTGAACGAGCTCTAGACGAATGGGCGGCCCCTTGTGGCTCCTGTGCGACATTGCCTGCGTGAGTTCTTAGGCTTCGCAGGCAAGAGCCTTAACCACTAAACCATCTCTTCAGCCCCTGCCTAGCTTTTGAAAAACAAAACACACACACACACATACACATATATATACACACACATATATTTTTTGTTGTTTCGAGGTAGGGTCTAATTCTAGCTCAGGCTGACCTGCAATTCACTATGTAGTCTCAGGGCAGCCTGAAACTCACAGTGATCCTCCTACCTCTGCCTTACCAGTGCTGGGATTAAAAGCGTGCACCACCATGCCCGACTGAAAAATATATTTTTGTTTATTTGAGGGAGAAGGCGTTAGGCTGGTACTAGGGAATTGAACCTGGCTGACAGGCTTTTTGCAAGCAAGGACTTCTAACCACTGAGCAACCTTCTCAGCCCCACTAACTTTTATTTTTTTATTTTATTATTATTATTTTTTTGGAGAGACAGACAGGGAGAGGGAAACAGAGATGGGCGCGCCAGCAGTCTCTCAGCTGCTGTGAACGAAATACAGTTGTGTGCGCCCCCTTGTGGTCAAGTGCAGCATTGCGCCCTTGCGTCACTTTGCATCTGGCTAAACGTGGGACCTGGAGATTGGAACCGGGTTCTTAGGCTTAGCAGGCAGGCGCCTTAACCGCTAAGCCATCTCTCCAGACCCCTACTGACTTTTTAAGTTTGTGTAGCTCTGAATTTGAACATTCTGACGACCCCCCCCCAATTAATTAAACTAACAACCTATTACCATTGACTCTGTTGAACTACCTTTCAGTGACTTAAAACACATCTACACTCAACTTCAAACTGATCTCCACTGAGCTCTCCACGATGTGCCTTGAAATTCTTCCATGATCTTGGGGAGACGCCAACCCACATACTCGGGTCTGATTTTTTGGCAGGCTCCTTGACAAGGGTCACACACTCCAGTTTCCAAGACCCCAGGGGAATGGACAGCAGCTGTCCTCCGACTTTCTGGATATGGGGGCAGAAAAAAACTTTTTAAAAAACAGTTGCAATTTTTTTTTAAAAAAAATTTTTTTGTTTTATTTATTTGAGAGCATCAGACAGACAGAGAGAAAGAGGCAGAGAGAGAGAATGGGCATACCAGGGCATCCAGCCACTGCAAACGAACTCCAGATGCATGTGCCACTTTGGGCATCTTGGCTTACGTGGGTACTGGAGAATCAAGCCTTGCACCGGTGTCCTCACGCTTCACAAGTTAAGTGCTTAACCATTAAGCCATCTCTCCAGCCCGAAAAAAAAAATTTTTAAAGTGTTAAAACGTCATCCTGTAGGACTCATTTCAAGTGCCTCAATTCTTGGTTTCCTGGCATGTTGATGTAGGTTCAACCAATACTCGAGTTAGGACTGGATCCTGGAGTCCCGAGGTTCTAAAAGAGAAGGAACCCCTGGAAATAGGGAAGCTTCAGTTTCCACTAGTCTTGTCCAAAGCGTGGATGGCGGTGTATATGATTATTCCCTCGAGGTCCCCCTCCCCTCGACCTTCCACAGACCCAGCTACAGCCCACAGACCCGAGTCCACCCCTTCCCCTCCCTCCACCCAGGACTCTGGTCTGGTTCGGACTCCAGCGCATCCCGGAAGAGACGTGGGTTGGAAGGTTCTGGGGAGAACAGAACGCACGGCCATCCTGAAGAAGATCTGGATTAGCGAAAGTTCCTAACAGGAGACGGTGTCCCCGGGACCACGCAGACTGAACCGGCAGGCTGGGCAGCCAGAGAATTGGGAAGAGTGCCCTGGCCTTGCCCAGCGGGCTTGGATGCGGGCTGCTGCAGCCCGGAGGCCTGAGGGCCAGCTCCACGCGCCATTGGCCCAGGAGGACCGCCCCAGCCGTTGGCTGCTTCCATTGGCTGGTCTGGACGCAGGCTCCGCCCCCGATGCCTGTCTCCGCCCCCGCCGCGTCCAAGCGCGCTGTAAGAGCGCAGCCCAGCAGCACGGTGAGCCGCAGCCTGGACTCCCAGGGCAGGGAGGGGCGGACACGGTCCGGTCCGGTGTCGCGCTCCCGATCCACCCACCTGGCGGCGGGAAGGCTGCACACCTGCGCTCCTCTCCTGCCGGCTCCCGGACCACACCTGGCGACCTGGGTCACCCTGTAGTCTCCGGGAGGAAGTGGTGGGGGTGGGGGCAGCGGATAGAGGAACAGGGAAGCCACCGCGAGGGGACCCTGTCAGTTTCGAATCTAGTCCGGGTGTTTCAGGATCTTAGCCCTGTTCGGCTTACCTGGCCACTGCGGCCTCGGTTTCTGTTGTTGAAATGGGGACGCTAATAGCCCAGTGGTTCTTCGCGTTAGATGGTGTTGGTTAAAGCATGTCTTGGGGGCTCACTTCCTAAGTGTCTTTGTGGCCACTTAGACTCCAAACATTACAGCAGGGATAACACGTCCGCCAAGTTGATGAGTGCCAAGGAGCTCAGCAGGCATATCCAAATTCAAGCAATGACATATTTATAACATGGTCCAAATATGTCAACATGATGTGCCAAATTTAGATATATGTAATATCTATTATAGATATAAAAATAAATGTAAATGACAATTTACATCTGGGTGTAGTGGAACACTTCTAGCTCTAGCACTTGGGAATTTGAGGCAGGAGAATTGTTGTGAGTTTAAGGGCTAGCCTGGGCTACAGAGACCTTTTCGCCAAAAGAAAGAAAATTTACACAACAGACATATAACCTTATAAAACAGCAACATAATAAACATTAATAAAAACCAAAGTTAGTCAATAAATTTATAACTAAAGCATGACTCACACATGAAGCATAAAGTAAATCTGAATCTACGTAATTTACAAATGTAAAATACTGTAACATTTAAGAATCATTAAGGCGCTTGCCTGCAAAGCTTAAAGACCAGGGTTCGATTCCTCAGTACCCACACACAAGCTTATCCCAACACTCCCCTCCTTGTTCCCTTGTCTCACTTTTCCCTTTCCTTCATTCCTCACATTGGTAATTCTAAATATGTGACACACTCCAAATACTATTAATACATGCCACTAGCTATTATTTTTGCTTTTTTTTTTGTTTGTTCGTTTTCAAGGTAGGGTCTCACTCTAGTCCAGGCTGACCTGGAATTCACTCTATAGTCTCAAGGTGGCCTCCAACTCATAGTGATCCTCCTACCTCTGCGTCCCGAGAATTGACATCTGGTTTTTTTTTTTTTTTTTTCAAGGTAAGGTCTCGCTCTAGCCCAGGCTGACCTGGAATTCACTATGTAGTCTCAGGGTGGCCTTGAACTCATGGCAGTCCACCTACCTCTGCCTCCCAAGTGCTGGGATTAAAGGTGTGAGCCACCATGCCTGGCCCCTATTTTTGCTTTTTAATGTCTTCTTAAAGCTGCTTTATTGGGGCACAATTCACTGTTTAGCCATGCGTGACAGCTCATTTCTGTAAATGTATGTACTTGGGAGGCTGAGGTAGAACGATCAAAAGTTCAAGGCCAGCCTTTGAAACTTAAGGAGACCATCTTCAAAACAAAAGCAAACAAATGACTCATATAAAGTGAATAATTGAACTGTTTTTAGCATATTCTTGAGTTATGCACTAGAAATGTTGCAACATTTTCATCACCCCATTAGCAGTCATTCCCCATAGATACCTGGGCAGCCCCTAATCTATTTTAATTTTTTTCCTTATTTAAAAAAATTTCTTCATTTACTTGCAAGGAGAGAGAGAAGAGGGAGAGAACGAGAATGGGTGCACAAGGGACAGTAGCCACTCTAAATGAACTCCAGATGCATGTGCCCCCTTGTATAACTGGCTCCATCTCTCCAGGCCCCTGATCTCCTTGGTCTCTATAGATTAGCCTACTCGAGCTGTTTCACATAAAATGGAGTCAGGCACTAGGTGGTCTTCTGCGACGGGTTTCTTTGACTTTGGGATGTTGAGGTTCTTGTTGCCCTAGTACTTTGCTCCTTTTACTGCTCAAAATATCCCCTCGCGTGCATCTACGTCATCTGACTTCTCCATTAAGCAGTTTGTAGAACTTGGGTTATCATGAACTATTGGGATGTCCTGAATGACGCTGCTATGGACATACATAAGTCTTTGCGTGGACATATACTTGCATTTCTCTTAGATATGTACTGAGTGGAATTGCTGGATCACAAGGGAACTCTACTTTTAACATTTTGAGGAAGTGACAAACTGTTTCCCATAATAAGCTACAGTGGTTTACATTTCCACCAACAATGCGTGATAATGCCAGCTTCTTTGCACCCTCACCAACTTTTTTTTTTTTTTTTTGAGGTAGGGTCTCACTCTAGCCCAGGGTGACTTGGAATTCACTATGTAGTCTTAGGATGGCCTCAAACTCACAGCAATCCTCCTACCTCTGCCTCCCAAGTGCTGGGATTAAAGGTGTGCCCCACCATGCCCGACTGATTTTTTTTCTTCTTCTGATGTCTAAGTGTTCCATTTAGGACTGTTTTTGTACCTTTCATCATATTCATGTTTCCCCTTTGAACATATTTCTTTCCTCGTCTCTCTTGTCATTTCAGAGTCTTTTTTTTTTTTTTTTTTTTTTTTTTTTTTTGGTTTTTCAAGGCAGGGTTTCACTCTAGCCCAGGCTGCAAACAAACTCCACACACATGTGCTATTTTGTGCATCTGGCTTTATGTAGGTACTGAGGAATTGAACCCAGGCCATCAGGCTTTACAAGCAAGGGCCTTTAACCACTGAGCAATCTCGCTAGTCCTTCTTTAATTAATAGAGAGTGGGAGTGGGAGGGAGAAAGAGAATGAATGGGTATGTCAGGGTGTCCTGCCATTACAAATGAATTCCAGGGTATGTGCCACTTTGTGTGTCTGGCTTTATGTGGTACTAGGGAATTGAATCCAGGTGAGCAAGCGTCAAGTAAGTTTTTATTGGATGCCTGATATTTTACACAGCTAAGTGTTAGATCTATTCTCTTTCTTTCCTTCCTTCCTTCCTTCCTTCCTTCCTTCCTTCCTTCCTTCCTTCCTTCTTTCTCTCTTTCTTTCTTTCTTTCTTTCTTTCTTTCTTTCTTTCTTTCTTTCTTTCTCTCTCTCTCTCTCTCCCTTCCTGCCTTCCTTCCTTCCCTCTTCCTTTCTTTCTCTCTCTCTCTCTCTCTTTTCTTTCTTTCTTTTGGTTTTCCGAGGAGGTAGGGTTTCACTCTAGCCCAGGCTGACCTGGAATTCACTATGTAGTCTCAGGGTCTCAAACTCATGGCAATCCTCCTGCCTCTGCCTTCCCAGTGCTGGGATTAAAGGCGTGTGCCACCATGCCTGGCTCCCCCTGAAATTCTTATTTTATTATTATTATTTAGTTTTTTTCAAGGTAGGGTTTCACTCCTCAGACTGGCCTTGAACTCACCTTGATCCTCCTACCTCTGCCTCCCGAGTGCTGGGATTAAAGGCATGTGCCACCATGACCAGCTCTTTTTACTTATTATTTATGTGCAGGAGGGGGGTGGGAAATAGGCATGCTAGGGCCTATTGTCACTGCAAACGAATTCCATCTGTTTTTTTTTAAAGATTTTATTTTATTTATTTATTAGAGAGAGAGAGAGAGAGAGAGAGAGAAATGGGCACGCCGGGGCCTCTAGCCAATTGCATCTAGCCAATGCAAATGAACTCCAGATGCATGTGCCACCATGTGCATCTGGCTTATGTGGGATCTGGAGATTCGAACCTGGGTCCTTAGGTTTTGCAGGCATGCACCTTAACCACTAAGCCATCTCTCCAGCCCTAAGCATCTGGTTTTATGTGGGTTCTGGGCAATTGAACCCAGGTTGGCAGGCTTTACAAAGAAGTGCCTTTAACCCTATAATTCTTATTTCTTTACTATTCCAAAGAATAGGAGGCAATCTCTCCCCATAATGGTGGTCAATGGCTAACAAATACAGCAAAACTATTGTAAGGAAAGTATAAGAGAAAAGCAAAAGAGAATACCGGATTTGATTTCTACAGACAAGACTGTTTATTGAGAGAAAATAGTGAGGGGCCTCAGCTTTTCCAGGGGATGAAGGCTAACGCTCTGGGCCAGACTAGGGTGCAAGCTTGTAAGGGGGATCCTAAGAAAAACAGACTGTGCCAGCTGCAGGTCCAAGGAAAGTAGATAAGGAAATGTAGCTATTTGTGTCCTTGCTCAGAATAAGCTTTTTAAAGCCAAATTGTCTAGGGAGGATATCCCCACAGATGGTTTCTGTTCCTTCAAGGTTTTCGAGCTAAGGGAAGTGTAGTTTATCATTGGGGAGTAGACAGGCCTGTCAAGGCCATGCTTCTGCAGTTTTATGGCTTGTTGGTCTTAGGGATAGTTATTAACTCTTTAGTTCCCTTTACTTTTCAAGGAAGTGTTTTAGAACAAGGGAAACCTCTTGTTTTCTCTGTTAATGGGATTTGTTTGTGTTTGTATAATAGATATTTTTTTCTCCCATCTGACAGAATGTTCCATCACAAAAGCTTTGAGAAATGTTTGAGCCAAAGGAATTTAAAAACTATTTTAAAAAATATTTTTAGCTTGGCGTGGTGGTGCACTTCTTGAATCCCAGCACTTGGGAGGCAGAGGTAGGATCGCTGTGAGTTTGAGGCCAGTCTGGGACTACTGAGTGAGTTCCAGGTCTGCCAGGGATAGAGTGAGACTGTTCCTCAAAAAAAAAAATTATTTTTTTAAGCCGGGTGTGGTGGCACATGCCTTTAATCCCAGCACTTGGGAGGCAGAGGCAGGAGGATCACCATGTGTTCAAGGCCACTCTGAGACTAGTGAATTCCAGGTCAGCCTGGACTAGAGTGAGACCCTACCCTCAAAGCCAAAGGGCCTCGGTTCGATTCCCCAGGACCCACATAAGCCAGATGCACAAGGTGGAGCAAGTATCTGGAGTTCATTTGCAGTGGCTGGAAGCCCTGGTGTGCCCATTCTCTCTCCCTCAGCTTCTTTCCCTCTTTCAAATAAATAGATAATAATAAAATATAAAAAATATTTAAAAAAAACAAAACAAGGGCTGGAGAGATGGCCTAACAGTTAAAGTGCTTGTCTGCAAAGCCCAAGAATGTGTTGGGATCTCCAGGTCCCACATAGTAGTAGTCCCACAAAAGTGACGTAAGCATGCAATGTCGCACATGCGCACAAGGGGGCACACATGACTGGCATTCACAGAGGCTGAAAGGCCCTGGCATGGCCATTTTCTCTCTCTGCCTCTTTCCCTCTCAAAAAAAATAAATAAATAAAACTTTTTTAAAAACCTGAAAAACACTCTGTCCCCCTCCCTCCCCGTTCTCTGCTTTCTCCGCACTCATCCACTCGTCTTATATGCTTAGACAAGGGAGAACTGGCTGAATGCAGACATCATTCATAGGACACTCCAGGTCATATTCCAGAAGGTACTGAAAAGGCAGAATGAGGTGGAAGGGTCCCTTGCATGGGGAGGGCTGTTTCCTGTCTGCTTCCTTCTCTATACAAACAGGCATTCACAGCAATAACCAGTTCTTAGTACCCTCAGCTATTATTTTTATTTAATAACTAAATCAGTTATTGTCTAGTGGATTTCTTTTCTCTTTGCAGTTCAGGGGCTGGAAGCCAGGGTGTCATGCATGCTAGGCAAGTGCTTATCCACTGAGCTACACCACCACCTCTCTCTGATGGACATAAGGCGAAGGTACTTGGAACTGAGGCTGGTATGTGGTAGGTGCTTAGTAAATGTTTCTTTTCTATCCTTTCCTTTCTGGAATCAGGAATCTCGTTCTGTGCACCAGCTGCAGTATATGTCCAGGCCCAACCATGGGGTTCCCAGCAAGCCTTGACCATATGCTCAGTATAGGAAGAAGCCCATCGTCTCCCAGGATCTGGCTCTGACCCCTCCACATCCACTGAAGATTTAGGTAATAAGCTGGTGGTCTGGTGAGGCAGAAGGGATGAGAGACGGTGAGAAGTGAAGAGGTCATGGCTGGGAACTACCCTTGCCTTTTTTTTTTTGTTTGTTTTTTTTCTTTTTTATTTATTTATTAGAGACTGAGAGAGGGAAAATGAGAGGGAGAATGAGAATGGACATGCCAGGGCCTCTAGCCACTACAAACGAACTCCAGATGCGTGTGCCCCCCCTATCTGGCTTATGTGGGACCTGGAGAATTGAATGGGGGTCCTTAGGCTTCGCAGGCATGTGCCATCTCTCCAGCGCCCCCCCTTTTTTTTGGTTTTGCAAGGTAGGGTCTCACCTAGGCTGACCTGGAATTCACTATGTAGTAGTGACTATGTACTAGTCTTAGGCTGGCCTTGAATTCACAGGGATCCTCCTACCTCGGCCTCCTGAGTGCTGGGATTAAAAAAGGTGTGCACCACCATGCCTGGCTCTACCCTGCCCCTTTTTTTTTGGTTTTTCGAGGTAGGGTCTCACTCTAGCTCAGGCTGACCTGGAAGTCCCTATGTAGTCTCAGGGTGGCCTCAAACTCATGGTGATCCTCCTACTTCTGCCTCCTGAGTGCTGGGATTAAAGGCATGTGCCACCATGTCTGGCTTACCCTTGCCTTTTTTTTTTAATTTTTATTTTTAGAGAGAGACACAGAGAGAGACAGACAGAGAGTGAGGGAGAGGGAGACAGATAGAGAATGGGCACGCCAGCAGTCTCTCAGCTGCTGTGAATGAAATCCAGATGTGTGCGCCCCCTTGTGGGCAAGTGCGGCATTGCGCCCTTGCGTCACTTTGCATCTGGCTAAACGTGGGACCTGGAGATTGGAACCGCTGGAGATTGGAACCAGCGTTCTTAGGCTTAGGAGGCAGGCGTCTTAACCGCTAAGCCATCTCTCCAGCCCACCCTTACCTTTTGAGTGCTCATTTTGAGACACCCCAGACCATATGTTCATGCTACAGTGACTAAAATTGGCATTATTGAGTACAGATTGCCCACTAGGGAGTAAGCACACAGCTGATGCTTAAGAAACATGAGTGTTGCAGTCAGGTTCTCATTGCTGGCAGAAATCACCCAACCAATAACAGCTTTTGGGAAAAGAGGGTTTATTTTGGATTACAAACTTGAGAGGGAAACTCCATGATGGCAGGGAAAAATGATAGCATGAGCAGAGGGTGGACATCATTCCCTGGTCAACATAAGGTGGACAGTAGCAACAGGAGAATGTGCCAAACACTGGCAAGGGGAAACTGACTACAACACCCAATGCCCACCCCCAATGATACACTGCCTCCAGGAAGCTTTAATTTCCAGTTGCCATCAGCTGGGAGACTAGCATTCAGAATACCTAAGTTTATGGGAGACACCTGAATCAAACCACCACAATGGCTGATTTAAAAAATTCCTCCTTTTTTTTTTTTTAAAAAAAATATATTTTATTTATTTCTTTAAGAGAGAGAAAGAGGGCTGGAGAGATGGCTTAGTGGTTAAACGCTTGCCTGTGAAGCCTAAAGATCCCGGTTCGAGGCTCGATTCTCCAGGACCCACGTAAGCCCGATGCATAAGAGGGCACATGCATCTGGAGTTCGTTTGCAGTGGCTAGAGGCCCTGGCACGCCCATTCTCTCTCTCTCTTCTTGCCTATTTCTGTATCTTTCTCTCTCATAAATAAATAAAAATAAAATAAAAAATAAAAAACTTTAAAAAAAAGAGAGAGAAAGAGGCAGAGAGAGAGAGAGAGAGAGAGAGAGAGAGGGAGAGGGAAAGAGGGAGGGAGAGAATGGGTGCGCCAGGGCTCCAGCCACTGCAAATAAGCTCCAGATGCACACACTACCTTGTGCATCTGCTTACATGGGTCCTGGAGAATTGAACTGGGATCCTTTGGCTTTGCAGGCAAACACCTTAATCGCTAAGCCATCTCTCCAGCCCCCCAAATTCCTCCTTTAAAATTATAATCTGGGAAAAAAAATTATAATCTGGGGATTCTGCAAGTCAGGTGGTACTACAAGAGATTCCACCCTCAGCCCAGCCCCCCTCAAACTCCCCTCTTAGAAGGGGAATGAATGGTGGGGTAGACTTGTCATCTCAGCACTGAGGGAGAAGTAGGAGGATCAGGACTTCAAGGTCAGAAGTAGCAAAGCCTGTGGGAAAGGGAGGAGGCAAAGTAAGGAAAAGGGGAAAGGTGGGTTGTGGGCAGGCTGTGACGGAGTCTGTTCTGACTCTCACTGGTCAGTGCGGGCTGTGGGAGGACAGGCTGTGCGCTGTTGGTTACGTGAGGCAGCTGCTCCTGGGCATGCAGTGTGTCTCATGCCCACTCAGTGCTGCTCACACTTCCTTTCTCTCTACCCCAGACGATCCTTGGTCCTTGAGATGTGGAA
Source organism: Orientallactaga sibirica (assembly GCA_036365145.1). Taxonomy (NCBI): domain Eukaryota; kingdom Metazoa; phylum Chordata; class Mammalia; order Rodentia; family Dipodidae; genus Orientallactaga; species Orientallactaga sibirica. The sequence continues at coordinate 11,160,253 of JAEOAD010000555.1, read as the reverse complement.
ACAGCGGCCTGCGGCTGTGCAGACAGAAGTGTGTGCCTGCCTCAGGTCTTCTCTTCCCCAGGCAGGTTTCTACCCTCACCGGCTTCCTGTCTCAACGACCGCAGTAGATCCTGTACTACCTCAGCTATCCTCCCACACACTCCCCAACACCAGCCCCACTACCAGAACCTCAAAGAGGTATGGAGCCCCCCTTTCCTCTCTTCCTGCCCACTATTAACACTCTCAAGTTTCCAGGCTCCTTCTGAGAGCTACTCATGCCCTGATTGGCAGGTGGGGACTGAATCCACCCTTTGGACCAGAATAGGAATAGCCTATTCAGTACACTGGAGGAGGACAGCAGTGTGGGGGTCTCCATTTGGGAGCAGCTCTTGGGAGCTTCTCTCTGTTCAACTTCCGGTCACATAATTCAGGCCATGTGAAGGACAGGCCAGGTTGGCGGATGTCTAGTCTTCAGAGGCTGGCATGAACTTCTGTGCCTATGATTTGCAGTTGTCTAATCTCAGCCACGCATATTAGGGCAGTCCTGGTTGACCCAGTCCGTCCTGGTCACAGGGTGCTGGGCCCCAGTTCTATGAATTCCTCAGCCAGCAGTCTGAGATTCCTGGACAAGCTTGTGAAATTCCTAATGAGGACCAGCTCCAGGCTCTGCTCTGATTTCTGGCCTTCCTGTGGTATGAAGTTTACCTTCAGAGCTCACTATGACCCACCCATGAGCACCCCCCTGCCCCCTGTTTTCCTGCAGAATTTTAATCCTCTCTACAATGAAGCCGGCTCTCTCAGGCCTTCCTCCTGTAGTCTGACTGCCAGGTGGGGTTCTCAGTACTAGCTCCATTCTCGGGACTATTCTTAAACCCATTCCTGTTGGGGTCCCCCCCAAGGCCAGCTCAGGAGGGACAATAGGGTCTCTGCCAAATTGGGGTGAGCAGCGCGGAGTCACGACACAGACTCCGGGAGTTGGGTGAAAGCGGAAGCGAGAATCCACAAACTCGTTTACTTAGCACAATGCACATAGGGTTTAAGGGGCTGTTAATCCTTGTATGGGGTGGTCCCCTTTTGGTGACCAATGACAGCTTGTCTCTGGACAGGACATCTCGTAGTAGGCTTCTCACGAGCATGGGACTGTAACTGTTGTCACATCAAGCCTGCGCAAAATGCCATTTTTACAGAAGCCACTTCCTGTTGTCTTCTGCCATGCGGTCTGGCTAGGACCAGGCCTGTATTGTGCCATACATATCCTCCTTTTTGTTTTTATTGTTGGCAACCCTAAGAGGTATGGTTTATTGCCAAGCCATTGTTGAACCCAGGTCCCAAGGGATCATCATACGTGACGGTGCCTGTCTTAAGTTGTTCCATCTCATGGAGTCTTACCCGTCATGGGCCAATTGCCACCTAGGTGAGAAAACCCGAGGGGGATGACCAGGTATGGTTTTTGGAAAGCCATTGTTGAACCCAGGCCCCAAGGGAACATCACATGTGATGGTGCCTGTCTTAGGTTGCCCCATCTCATGGAATCTTACCCGTCATGGGCTGGCCGCCATCCTGGTGAGAAAACCCGAGGGGTATGGCCTGGTATGGCTTTTAGCATGAGGTCTGGCTAGGGGCTAGACCTGTATTGTACCATACATATGAGGCTGTTGCCTAGGAGGCATGGAAGGGCCAAGTGGGTGTGGCTCTGTGGCATGTGAACAGTCCCAGCAAGCGAGAATCAACTAGAGAGCCTGAAGAGGACTGGGGTAGGACAGGTTGCTGGGTGAGTTCACCCTAGCATCATAGTCAGTAGCATTGAGTGTCCTTAATGGTAGCAGCTCAATGTAATCAAAGGACTTGGAAAGGAATTTATAGGTGGTTGGGGGGGGGGGATAAGTTTAAAGTCCCGTATGTAGTCTGAGGGATTTGGCATCATCCTCTTCAGCAAGGCTGGTTGCTGAGTCAGTGGCTGGACAGACGTTTCTGGCAGGAATCCAAACTGGGATCTGTGAAGTTTCTGGAAAGACACAAGCATACCCTCGGCCCTGTGTTAAAAGAGGGTGGGGCCCCTTCCAAATATTAGTAAGAGGATCTTTCCAGCGGACTAAGGGTAAGGGTGTCATGATTGGTTGGGATCTCCAATGTTTGTAGGCTGGGGAGAGTCCTGCCTCATCAAAGGTGAGAAAATTGAGGGTGAAAAGAGCTTCCACTAGGGCCAAGTGGGGGTCCTTGGGCGACATAGTGGACTTTTGTTTTATAATTAGTTCCTTTAGGGTCCGGTTTGTTCTTTCCACGATGGCCTGTCCTTGTGGGTTGTAGGGATCCCAAGGAGTGTTTTATTCCCCAAGATTCCATGAAGGATGTGAATTGGGCAGATGTGTATGCAGGGCCATTGTCTGTTTTAATTGACCAGGGCACGCCCATGACCAACATAGCGGTTTTTGTTGCCTTAATGATATGGGACGCCTTTTCCCCAGAGAGAGCAATAGCAAAAGTAAGCTTAGAGTAAGTGTCCACAATGACATGGACATATTTGAGGTTACCAAAGGAAGGTATGTGGGTAACATCCATCTGCCAGATAGAATTTGGGGTAAGGCCTCTAGGATTGACTCCTTGAGGCTGTAGGGGGCCCAGGGGGGCTAGGGGGACACATGCCTTACAAGTACGGGTTAAATGTTTGCATTGGCTAAGCGAGAGCTCAGGATATAGGGTTTTTAGATTAGTGGGGGATAGGTGGAACCTTTGGTGTAAACGTCTGGCTTGTTCTAAAGGTGGCAAGGAGGAGACAGCAATAAATTTGTCTACCTGTGAATTTCCATCAGCAATAAAGCCAGGCAGGCCAGTGTGTGAGCGAACATGCTCAATAAACCAAGGGTATGATCTGTTTTCCATCTGCAATTGTAAAGTGGAGATGGCAATGTCTATGGGATGATGAGAGGGCCTGGGATTGGCTAAGGGCAGTACCTTTGTCATTTGAACAGCGTAACTGCTGTCAGAGAATATGTTGATGGGCTCTTGTTGACAGAGCTCTAAGATTCTAATGATGGCATATAGTTCTCCTAGCTGGACTGAATGGGGGTTAGGGAACTTAAGGGCCTCATCTGATCGATTGGCTCTCTTAATAATTAGTCCATAGGTATGTTTATTGGCATCTGTAAAGGCCAAGGCTGCTAAGGGTATCGGCTGACCGGAAGGCCTGGAGAAATAGTCTTTATGGGTAAAGCCGTTAAGGATTGAAGTAGCTTGTGAGCGGGGAGGTGGTTGTCTATCTCATTGGGGAATCCCGCCATTAGGATGTGGAAAAGGGGCATCCTCCCTAAAGAGAAGTTGAAGTTCAGACATGGGGATGGGCAGAATTATTTTGGAGGGTTCCGTATTATAGATTTTGTTAGTGTAGGTATGTGCCTTAATTGCTATGAGGAGCATTGCTTGTAGGTTGGTGGTGAGCTTATGGGCCTGTGCCCATGAGGGATGTACCCAGTAAAGGGGCAAGTGGTTTTGCCAGATGACTCCCAATGGCGCCCCTGTCGTCCAAAGTACTACATTTAGAATTGGAGCAGATGGGTCATATCTTGCGAGGGTCATAGAAAAGAGATAGTGGGATATTTTATGTAACAAATTTTTGGAGTGATCATTTAGAGGAATTTTCCTTGAAGGGTTGTCAGTAACTCTAAGGAGGTCATAAAGCGGTAGGATTTCACTAGGAGGGATGGGTAAAAAAGGTTTGAGCCAGTTAATTTGGCCACAGAGTTTTTGGAGATCATTGAGAGAATAATGGTCCTTTATTAGAAGATGAGGGGTAAGTGGTTGTATAGTAGTGGAAATTTTGTATCCTAAAAATCCAAAAGGGGGCACTGTTTGAATTTTTTCATTCGCTATGGCAAACCCAAGTTTTTTGAGGTCCTCAATGAGTAATTTAAGAAGGTCCAAAAGGGCAGTTTTTGAGGTATGTGCAATCAAAAGATCATCCATGTAATGAACAAGAAGGCACTTAGATTGTATTCTCACCGTGGCAGAGGATATAAACATTTGGCAAATAGAAGGACTATTTTTCATGCCCTGGGGAAGAACCCTCCATTGATATCTTTTAGCTGGGATAGAGTGGTTGGCCTCCCACACAGTAAAGGCAAAATCCTTCTATCCACTAGAAGCAGACTTCTAGTGGTCCCACTGTCATTGTCCCTAGGGTGCCCCTACATTCCTCCAGACTGTAATTAATTCAGCATACAGTCAGTCTCTCCGTGTGCTTGTATGTATGTTCAAGTATATGTGGGTGTGCACGCACGTGTATGCACATAGTGTGGAGGCCAGAGAACAACCTCTTTTTGAGACAAAGTCTTTCATTAGTCTGGAGCTCACCAATTAAGCTGGACTAGCTGGACTAGCTGGACTTTGAGCCCCAGAGATCTGTCCCACTTCACCTCCTCAGCTCGGGTATTGAGGTTGGAACTCAGCTTCTCATGCTTGCAGGGTAAATGGTTTATCTCCCCAAATATTTCTTCCTCCCTTCCTCCCTCCCTTCCTCCCTCCCTCCCTCCCCCTCCCTCCTTCCTTCCTTCCTTCCTTTCTTGGCAAGCCCAACAGACTGCCTTTTTTTAAAATGTGAGAGGGAGAGAGAGAGAGAAGAGAGAATTAGTGTGCCAGGGCCTCCAGGAACAACATTCGAACTCCAGATGTGTGCACATGTGTGACCTTGTGCACTTGCGTCACTGTGCGTCTGGCTAACGTGGGGTCTGGAGAGTTGAACATGAGTCCTTAGGCTTTGCCAGTAAGTGCCTTAGCCGCTGAGCCATCTCTGCAGCCCTAGTTTTTTAAATTAAAAGACAACAACAACAACAACAACGGGCCGGAGAGAAGGCTCAGCGGTTAAGGTGATTGCGGGCAAAGCCTAACAACCTGGGTTCGATTCCCCAGTACAAATGTAAAGCCAGATGCACACAGTGATGCATGCATCTGGAGTTCATTTGCAGCGGCTGGAAGACTCTGGAGCGTCCATTCACTCGCTCTCTCCTTGGAAATAAATACATTAAACTTTTTACTGACAACCTCCATATACATGTATATATACCATGATCCAGCAAATATTTCTTTTTAAAAATATCCTCACTTATTTATTGAGGAGAAATAGAGTATGGGAGCACCATGGCCTCTTGCTGCTTCAGTCAAATTCCATATACCTGCACCACTTTGTACATGTGACTTCACGTGGGTACTGGGGACTTGAACCCAGGTCAGAAAGCTTTGCCAAACAAGCGCCTTTAAACGCTGACCCATCTCCCCAAACCAGGCAAACACTACCTGATGATGTTCATTTGTCATGCACCAGTTGTAGCGGACTTCAGCCCTCACCCTTGAAGCCCTCCAGTCCCTTCCTCCTCTTTTTTTTTTTTTTTTTTTTTTTTTTTTTTTCATTTATTTGTTTGAGAGAGAGAGAGAGAGAGAGAGAGAGAGAGAGAGAAGCAGAGAGAGAAAATGGGCACTCCAGGGTCTCTAGCTGTTGCAAACTCTAGACACATGTGCCACCTTGTGCATCTGGCTTACGTGGGTCCTGGGGAATTGAACCTAGGTCCTTTGGCTTTGCAGGCAAGCACCTTAACCTTTAAGCCATCCCTCCAGCCCCCCTTCCTCCTTTTAAATGCCACTTCCGCGTTCTTCTATTTGGAAACACTGACGCTAAAATGACCACCCCTCCATTACCTACACTCTGCCCAATGCACCTGCCTCGTCGGACGCGTCCCTCTGGCACAGGACTACATGTGAGCACCCGGAAACCCTGCGTCCTCGGTGGGGCCCGCCCTCCCTTCCTTTCCCGGGCTGCGGCAGGGGTCAGGCAGGAAGGAAGCCCGCCACGGGCGCGTCGGCGGAGCGTGCGCCCTCCCCCGGTCTCCGCCGGGCCGCGGTTTCACTTCCTCTGCGCTCCCCGCGACGCTGGCAGAGCATCTCGGCGCCGGGGCCCGCGACCCTCCCCATGGCCGACACCTACGCGGTGGTGCAGAAGCGCGGCACCCGGACGGGCGGCGGGCCGGGGCCGGGGCCAGGGGCGCGGGCGCACTGCCCCGAGGGCGCGGTCTACAGCCAGGTGATGACGCGCGCCCAGCGGCCCGGGGCGCAGCCCGAGGACGCGCGGGGCCCGCAGTCCGGCCGCGGTGAGTCCTAATCGATCGCGGAGGGACCCCACCTTGCTCAGTCCGTCGAGCTCTGGTAGCCGTGCGGGATTCCGGACCGGCCTGACCACGCCCCTGGGCTCCTGCCCTTCCCTGGAGCACGCCTAGGAGCGCCCCCTCTGCTAGACCTCTGTTGGGAAGGGAGGCCAGGTTGTCCAAACTTGGAACCCAAACACTAAAAGCTCCCGACTTGGCCACGCCATTGCGGCAGTTCCCAGTCCAACTCCTGGGCCCGGGAAGGCTGTGTCCAGGCGCGTGGTGTAGTCCAGGGACTCGGTGGAGACCGCCTGAGCTGACCAATGTGTGTGTGGGGTTTCTACCCGCAGCTCCTGCCAACCAAAGCCCCACTGGGCCTGACGCCTATGAGGAGGTGGCAGATGGAGTTCAGACTGGTGGGCTTGGTAAGTCCCATAGCAGCCTTGGTGAGCCCTGGGAGCTTGGGGGTTAGGATTGGGGCGCAGGGAGGCGTGGGGCTGGCCTTTAAGACAGTTTGCTGACCTCTTCACGCCTCAGCTTTTGCATGGCACCTTTCCTCTCTTAGGCTTCAACCTTCGCATTGGAAGGCCCAAAGGGCCACGGGATCCCCCTGCGGAGTGGACCCGGGTGTGAGTGCTGCACCTGTTCCCGCCTTGGCTGTCGCTCCACGTGGGTAGTTGGACTTACTTAGCCGCAGTTTGCTGTGCCTTGTCTCGGGAATGGCGCTGCTGGGCCTGGGTCAAAATAAAAGTTTCTCAGGGTGCGAAAAAATGAGGGCTTTTCCCCAGTGATTATAGCAGTCAAGGGCGGGGGACTTAAACGGGAGTTCGCGGCTGGTGAAGAGCAGTAGGCATACACACTGCCCAAAGCAGAATCCACAGACGGGCTTTCAGAGACTGCACCTCACCACACCATGAAAGCTCCATCGCACACTCTCAGCATCCCTTGCTCAGACACTCAGGGTCTGTGGACACACGGATATGAGAGACGGAACCCTCAGACAGACATGCAGGCCCCGCAGCTAGAAACACCAGCTAGCCATTCCCTCAGGTAGAGTCCCAGCGAGCCAGAAGGATCCTGAGAAGGTGTGGATGGCCCTTTCTCGATTTATACAGAGCCAGGACAGGCCTAACAACAGCCAAGTAGATTGATCCCAGACAGGCAGATAAAAAGAGTCCCAGAGCCAGGTGGTGTGGTGGCGCACACCTTTAATCCCAGCGCTTGGGAGGCAGAGGTAGGCGGATCGCTGTGAGTTGGGGACTAGTCTGACACTGACTGCATAGTGAATTCCAGGTCAGTCTGAACTAGAGTGAGACTCTACCTTGCAAAACCAAAAAAAAAAAAGATTCCAAACAGATGGACTGCCAAACCTTGCTGAAGTTAGACCCTTAAACAGCCTTACCTTCAGTGGGGAATTCCACTGCAATCTGCACCTCCAGATGCAGAAACATCCTGGCTTGGGCAAACCCTCCACTATCCAGATTGTTGCTCATCTGGGCAGACTACAGATCAGATCCTTCAGGCAGGGAGGGTCCCTGCTGGATCCTTACCATGTCCTGCTCAAGTTGATCAGCCAGCTAGATAGATGAAGTCTAGACAAATCCCAACTAGATGGACAGGTGACCCCAACTGCTCAGATATGATCTTCTAGATGAATAAATGAGTAAATGTGGATCTTCAGCTGTATGCACAGATAGACTGGGCTGGGAAGATGGCTCAGCAGTTAAAGATACTTGCTTGAAAAGTCTGTCAGCCTGGGGTTCAGTTTCCTCAGCCACTTTCATAAAGCTGGATGGGCATTTATCTGCAATGCCAAAGACCCTGGTGAATCCATACACACACATTGCAAATAAATTATATGTATATATTTTTGCATTGTAACCTAGGTTAACCTAGAATTCTCCTACCTTGGCCTCCTGAGTGCTGAGATTAAAGGCGTGCACCACCACACCTGGCAAATTTTAAAAAATTGTTTGAGAGAGAGACAGACACACCCCAGGGCCTCTTGCCATTGCAAATGAACTCCAGAGGCATGGGCCACTTTGTGCCTTTGGCTTTATGTGGTTTCTTGGGAGTTGAACCCAGAATGCCAGGCTTTGCAAGCCAGCTCCTTCAACTGCTGAACTATCGCCCCAGCCATAATTAAAAAAATTAAAAATAGAATTCTAGGACTGGAGAGATGGCTTAGTGGTTAATTGCATCTGGAGTTCGTTTGCAGTGGCTGGAGGCCCTGGCATGCCCATTCTCTCTCTCTCTCTCTCTCTCTCTCTCTCCGTCTGTCTCTGTGTTTGCCTCTCTCTTTTTATTTCTCAAATAAATAATAAAAATAAAATATTTTTTTAAAAATAGAATTCTATATAATTGGAATGATAATATCAAAAGCTACCTCAAATATAGATAAGCAAAAGTAAATTTGAGTATGAATTCTCCTGCTTAAAGCCCAGTAGTTTTAGCATTTATTGATTAATTAAATCAGTGAATCCAAAAATTATTGTACATGTTGTTACTGCTATAACTACTTATTTAGGAAAAATGTTTGAGCTATATATCATGCCTTACAGCAGGACAGATTCCAAATGCATTGAACATTGTGTCAAATGTTAAAATATAAAGCATTAGCGGAAAATTTGGAAAAATTTAAATTTTAGGTTATAACAATTCTTGTTTTCAGTGGAGATAAAAACCAGAAGCTCAAATGATAATTTTTAGTTTCTAAAAAGATTTCAACCTTATGGGCCTGGAGAGATGGCTTAGTGGTTAAGTGGTTGCCTGTGAAGCCTAAGGACCCTGGTTCAAGGCTCGATTCCCCAGGACCCACATAAGCCAGGTGCACAAGGTGGCACATGCATCTGGAGTTCGTTTGCAGTGGCTGGAAGCCCTGGCACGTCCATTCTCTCTCTATCTGCCTCTTTCTCTCTCTGTCACTCTCAAATAAATAAAAAAATAAACAAACAAAAAAAAAAGATTTCAACCTTACAATAATCACTTGAAGGAAAGTCAGGAAAATAATTACCATCTTGAAAAATATGACTGAAACTCATTTTCCATTATGTGGAGAGGGCTGGAGAAATGGGTCAGTGGTTGAGGCACTTGCCTGCAAAGCCTGAGGACCTGGGTTTAATAATAAAGCCAGGTACACAAGGTGGCACATGCATCTGGAGTTCGTTTGCAATGGCTAGAGGCCCTGGTGCGCCCATTCTCTCTCTCTCCCTCTCTGCCTCTCTCTCATAAATAAATAGATAGTGAGGGGATCCTGTGAATGAGTTACTGCCACAGTCTCAGAATAAAAATGCGCAGTCATGCTTGGCATCTCCCTGTAATCCCAGCTCTTGGGAGGTAGAGGCAGGAGGAGCAGGAATTCAAAGCCAGGCTGGACCATGTGAGATGCTATCCAAAAACAAAGGTGCAGAGATACTCTATTGCACAGTGAAAAGCATGAACTTAGAATTATGTGGGCAAAGCTGTTTTCACATATTAGCAAATATCTGAAAATTTGATTATAGTGTGTTGCCTATAAAACGATCATAACGGGCTGGAGAGATGGCTTAGAAGTTAAGGTGCTTTCCTGCAAAGCCCAAGGACCTAGGTTCAATTCCCCAGGACCCACATGAGCTAGATGCAGAAAGTGGAGCATGCATCTGGAGTTTATTTGCAGTGGCTAAAGGCCCTGCTGTACCCATTCTCTCTCTCTCTCTGTCTCTCTCTGCCTCTTTCTTGTATATTTTAAACATGGTCATAACAGGTTATTCATTATAGCACAACAAGTAGCCTGGGAAATTAGGAACCCCTTTAAACACTGTTTGGTGGAGGTCCTGTCTGAATAAGTTCTAGGATGGACTATTATGCAGTTGTAAAAAAAAAAAAAAAAAAAAAAGAACATAGGTGTGGGTGAAACTTCCCAATCACACTGGTGTACCTGTAGTTGCAGGTGACCACTGCGAGGCTAAAGAAACACAGGAGCCTGGAAGTTCCAGGACATTCTGAATAGCATAGTGGTTGCTTATCAATTTGCATATGATCCTTGCACAGGGACCATGCTAATCTTCTCTGTATACTTCCAATTTTAGTATATGTGCTGCTGAAGTTAGCACTAGATTTTTTTTTTTTTTTGGAGAGAGACACAGAGAGAGACAGAGAGACAGAGAAAGGGAGGGAGACAGAGATGGGTGGGCCAGCAGTGTCTCAGCTGCTGCGAATGAAATCCAGGTGTGTGCGCCCCCTTGTGGTCAAGTGCGGCATTGTGCCCTTGCGTCACTTTGCATCTGGCTAAACGTGGGACCTGGAGATTGGAACCGCTGGAGATTGGAACCAGTGTTCTTAGGCTTAACCCCATCTCTAAGCCATCTCTCCAGCCCAGCACTAGATTTTTAAAAAATATTTATTCGAGGGCTGGAGAGATGGCTTAGCAGTTAAGGCGCTTTCCTGAAAAGCCTAAGGACCCAGGTTTGATTCCTCAGTACCCACATAAGCCAGCGCACAAGGAGGCCCTGGGACACATCCTCTCTGTCTATCTGCCTCTTTCTTCGTCTATCTCTTGTTCAAATAAACATTTTAAAAATATTTAGCTGGGCGTGGTGGTGCATGCCTTTAATCTCAGCACTCGGGAGGCAGAGGTAGGAGGATCTCCATGAGTTCAAGGCCATCCTGAGACTACATAGTTAATTCTAGGTCAGCCTGAGCCAGAATGAGACCCTACCTTGAAAAACCAAAAAAAAAAAAAAAAAATAAATAAATAAATAAATAAATATTTGACAATGAGCAAGCATGGGCACAAGGCCTCCTGCTACTGCAAATGAACAAGCCACCTTGTGCATCTGGCTCTACTCGGGTACTGGGGAACTGAACTCTGGAATGACAGGCTTTGAAAGCAAGCACCTTTAACCACTGAGCCAGTCCGAATTCTAACTCTAACCTAGAATCTTTCTGCAGGCAAGAGCAGTGTGGCAGACAGAACCTCTACTCCTTAGAGACCTCGAAGGACCACAGGCTTTCCTTAGCTCTACATTCTCCATTGCTCCCATGACTTATTTATTAGAGAAAGAGAAAGAATGGGCATGCCAGGGCCCTTGTGCAGCTGGCTTACGTGGGTCCTGGGGAATTGAACCTTGGGCATTTGACTTTGCAGGCAAGTGCCTCAACCACTAAACCATCTCTCCAGCCCCCTCTGTGGCTTTTCTCACATATAGTTTCCCCCAGAAACTCATGACAAGGGACTCCTTGCTTGGTTCTTCAGATGGCCTGAGCCCACGTTCGGGCTTTAGGACTCCACCTGGATGTCACATTGCACAGCTTCTAAAAGGGTCATTCTTCTCGACCTTTCTCATGAAACCAGCCTGCTCTCCCCTATTCTCCTTTATTAGAAGGAGGGAGGGAGGAAAGGAAGGGAAGGATAAAGGGAGGGAAGGAAAAATGAAAGAACAAGAGTACAAGAAGACCAGCTCTTCTTATCTTTGAGTCTCTGGACTTCCGATGGCCACAGTCCTGCGCTCCCCTGGACCTTGCCTGCAGCGCACACGTCCACTACTGTTCTGCCCTTCTCTGGATGAGGGCTGGCCTCCTGCCTCCACCTGGCTGGACCAGAAGAACTCCCTATGTGGAGTGGGTGCTGGGATCACAGGTGTACACCATCACACCCAGTTTATGTGGTGCTGGGGATCCAACCCAGGGCTGCACGCATGTTAGGAAAGCACTCTACCAGTCGAGCTCCATGCCTAGTCCCCTGGGTGCCTTGGCATGAACTCTCCCGCCCTCTAGCAACTTATAGTCAGTGAGTGGATGGTGGATGCACATCTAGCTCCTCCCTCAGTAAGTAGCTCTAAAGTATGCTTCTTGAACAGGTTCTCCTAGTTTTCCCGGGAGTCCGGGGCTTCAGGCATCTCTAATGGGAGCTGCTGTGAAATCCCATCCTCGACCTGCTGTTGCCTTCCTTGTCTCTGCAGCCTGTCTTCCAAATAGACAGCTCACGTCAAAACCCTTGCATCTCCTCTTAGGCCCGGGACCTCACTTCTCACTCTGGACACTGCTCTGTTTCTCTGCTTTCTCCAAAAAGCAGGTCGTGTGCTGTCTCCCGTGCTTCTCCCATCCTACCTGGCTGCTTTGTGGACCTACTGCTAGTGAGGTCAGTGCTGACTCAGGCCTCTCACATCCAGCATCTGACCTTCCTGGGACCCACCCTTACTATAGGCCATCATTTCTTTTTTCTTTTTCTTTCTTTTAACTTTACTGACAGCGTCCATGACCTTTCTTTTTTCCTTTGTCTTTCTTTCCCCTCTCCTTTCCCTCCCTCCATCCCTCCCTCCTTCCTTCCTTCCCTTTGTTCTTTCTCTTTCTTTCTCTCTCCTCTCCCCTTACCCCCAGTACCTATGTAAAGCCAATGCACAAAGTGGCGCATGGGTCTGGATTTCCTTTGCAGCAACAAGAGGCCCTGGCATGCTGTCTCTTACAAATTAATAAAAATATTTTTAAAAAACAGCTTTCTTTATGTGCTGAGGAGTGTCTTGGGCTAGGTGGGGATAGATAGTTAACAACTGGGAACATTCATATGCTTTGACCCATTTATATGACTTAAAAGAATTCTCTGAAAATAATAAAAAAACTTCAATAGAAAGCAAGAGCTATGTATCCTGTGGCATTCATTTTTTAAAGTTGGAAGCAACCAAGGATTGCAGGGGACACTATTTTCAGCTCATGCACAATATGCAAACTGTTTCTGAATGTAGTAAGCCACATGCAAATGAACTCCATGAGGACAGAAAAGTATGCAAAGGGCCTCGCAACAATGACCTGCTCCTGGAAGGGAGCATGAAAAACTGAACAATGGCGTGTAAGGGATGAACCTGCAGGACACACATCTCGCGACAGTCATTGGTCCGGTGATCAAGAACTAAGGGACCTGACTATTCTCACAGACACATGCTGTCCCTTATGCTGGCAGATGTGGCACGGACAAAAGTGTCAAAGGATGCTTCGCCCCAGCCTCGACTCTGGTGCACAACTGCGATTTTTTTTTTTTTCTAGTAGGGTCTCACTCTAGCACAAGCTGACCTGGAATTCACTATATAGTCTCAGGGTGGCCTCGAATTTACAGCCATCTTCCTACCTCTGCCTCCCTAGTGCCAGGATTAAAGGCGTGCACCACCACACCCACGCCCATCTTTTTTTTTTTTTTTTGTAACAACTGTGATATTTGTCATGATCTGTCCTGTCTGTTTTTTGTTGCTATGGCTGAATGCCAAACGTGGCAACTGACTGAGAACAAAGGCTTTTTCAGCTCACATTGTTTTTGGAGGCACAGAGGTCCAAGGTCCAGGAAAGGCATTTGCTAGCCTTCCTGCTGGTGTGGACTCTGCAGTTTTAAGGTGGCAGAAGACATGACATGGTGAGAGGGACAAGAGACAGAGCCAAACTGTCTTTTGTAACAGGCTGCTCTTGAGAGAACCCGGAGATTTATCAATGCATTTTATTTTATTTTATTTTATTTTTTCGTTTTATTTTATTTTATTTTATTTTATTTTATTTTATTTTATTATTATTTTTTTTCGAGGTAGTGTTTCACTCTAGCCCAGGCTGACCTGGAATTCACTGTGTAGTCTCCAGGCTGGCCTGTAACTCACAGTGATCCTCCTACCTCTGCCTTCCTAGCGCTGGAATTCTTGGCTCCACCTCTTAATACTTCACAAATCATTAAATTTCAACATGATTTGTGATGGAGACACTAAACCATAAAGCTATATATATAAAAAAAAAACTCAGTGATTTTGTTCTATTTTTTCCTTTTCTTTCTTTGTGGTGCTGAGGATCAATGCTAAGGTCTCACACATGCTAAGACCAGTGCCCTACCACTGAGCTATAGCCCCAGATCCTATTTTTCTTATTATTTCTTTGAGCTGATTTTATATCTGATTATGCTTTTGACTTGTTCATGTCTTAAGTTAAAGTCATCACAATAAAGTTTGCATTAGTGTCCTTCAGAATTTCTTTGTCAGTCTGCAGTCTGAAGCTGGGCTTGCTCCTTTTGTCCCATTCACTGAGGTGGGTTTATATAGGATTTGAGTCATTAGAAATGCATCTAGCCTGTCTGTGGCTTCACCCTGGACTCTGGGCAAAGAAGTAGGGCCTTTGACTAGTGGGGCCCCTTCAGGCCCAGGCTCAGCTATCCAGGCTGGTAAAAAGGATGGATGGTTTCTTTAAAAGTTTCTTGCTGAGGGCTGGTGAGGTGGCTCATGGTTAAAGGCACTTGCTTATAAAACCTGTGGATCCAAGTTCAATCCATTCCAGCACTCAGGTAAAGCCAGATGCAAAGTGGCTCATGGACCTGTGATTCACTAGCAGACTAGCTAGACTGGAGTTTGTTGGCAGAGGGAAGAGACCCTGTGTTGAAGGTGGAAGAAGAGCAGAGACACACACCTTTAATCGCAGCACTCGGAGGCAGAGGTAGGAGGATCACCTTGAGTTTGAGGTCATGCTGAGACTACATAGTGAATTCCAGATTCCAGGTCAGCCTGGGCTAGAGGGAGACCCTACCTTGAAAAAACCAAAAAAAAAAAAAAAAAAAAAAAAAAAGAGCAGACACACTATGAAGTTGACCTCTGACCTCCACATGCACACCATGGCACGCATGCACACACACACTGTTAAAGCAGAAATCTGAGGAGTGGAGATTTGGCTCAGTGGTTAAGACACATTGATTGATTCTCCAGAACTCACTTAAAGCCAGATGCACAAAGTGGTGCATGCTTCTGTAGTTCGTTTGCAGTGGTAGGAGGCCCTGGCGTCTATTCTCTCTGTCTCTTCTATCTCCCTCTGATTGCGCCCCAAGAAAAATAAAAACAAACAACAACAAAACAACAGAAGTCTGTTACTGAAGCTGGGATGGGGCTCATAAAGTTCCTGTTCATAATACACGAGGTCCTGAGTCCATACCTAGCACTAAAGGGGAGGGCACAGGGAAGAATTCTCTGGACCCAACTGAAGTAGGATGTGAGATAAATATTTTTAGGAATTCATATTCTAGATCAAAACCAGCTGTGGCAGAACTCTTAGGAACAAATGGCACACATGTTAGGTGACAAGCAGGACAGTAAAGCTGGCTGCAGGGACCCCGGCCTTCAAAGAGCATCTTCCTGATGTGGGTTACCAGTCACTCACTGTCTTGGACTTCTACATGCTTGGTCCCACCGCTTTCCTCAGCAGGGTGGGAGGCCATGAGAAGACCTGGGGACGTTGTCAGCCTGGGGCGCAGCATTCTGATGGAGTTCTTTAGTTCAGTGTCACCTCATAGCTCCTTACTTGGTACTTTTTTTTTTTTTTTTTTTTTGGAGAGAGACACAGAGAGAGACAGAGGGAGAGGAAGACAGACAGATAGAGATGGGCACGCCAGCAGCCTCTCAGCTGCTGCAAACAAAATCCAGATGCGTGTGCCCCCTTGTGGTCAAGTGCAGCATTGCGCCCTTGCGTCACTTTGCCTCTGGCTAAACGTGGGACCTGGAGATTGGAACCGCTGGAGATTGGAACCAGTGTTCTTAGGCTTAGGAGGCAGGTGTCTTAACCACTAGGCCATCTCTCCAGCCCACTTGGTACTTTTTTGTTTGCATGACCAAAGCATTTCACTGCTAACCTTTTACTTTTGCAGTAAATAAAATATGATATGGAGGAGGTGGCATTTGGTAAAACTAGTGCATACTGGTAGCAATGAGCTCAAGCTTGCAGCTTTCTCTCCATGGGAATTGCTGTGGCTGGTTTGGTGACACAGTGACACAGTGGAGAGGCCTGGAGGCTAATATAGTGGGCACCTCACCTAGTGATGTATCTCAGGTAGAAGGAGGCTACCATGCATTCTTAGGTGTGTGGCTCTTGACCTATACTTCATCCTGTGGCCAACACATCTTCTTTCTCCTGGATTGATTGCACTGTACAGGAAAAGGAGCACATCATCATGGCAAAGGAAATGGTCCAAGGTAAAGCTATCAATGTGCTTCTAACACAGCGTATACCACTAAGCATCTCTCCAGGCCCCTTTTTGTTTTTGTTTTTGTCTTGAGATAGGGTCTCACTCTAGCCCAGGCTGACCTGGAATTCACTATGTAGACTCAGGGTGACCTCGAACTCATCGTGATCCTTCTACCTCTGTCTCCCGAGTGCTGGGATTAAAAGTGTCTGCCGGGCTGGAGAGATGGCTTAGGGGTTAAGGCGCCTGCCTCCTAAGCCTAAGAATACTGGTTCCAATCTCCAGGTCCCATGTTTAGCTAGATGCAAAGTGACACAAGGGTGCAATGCCACACTTGCCCACAAGGGGGCGCACACATCTGGATTTCGTTCGCAGCAGCTGAGACACTGCTGGCGTGCCCATCTCTGTCTTCCTCTCCCTCTCTCTCTGTCTCTCTCCAAAAAAATAATAAAAAAATAAAAAATAAAAAGTTTTAAAAGTGTCTGCCACCACAACTGACTTTAAAACACATTTTTTGGGGGGTGGGGTGGGTTTTGAGGTAGGGTCTCACTCCAGCCCAGGCTGACTTGGAATTCACTCTGTAGTCTCAGAATGCCGAGATGAGTTTTCTTAGGTGTGGTGAGAAGCCCCACCTAATGGCCTCCATAGAAGTTCCTCTGGGCCCTTGGTGGTGGTCTTGACAGGGTGATAGGGACAGGACTTTTTCCTGTGTTTTGAAGGTCGCTGCCCTGGTCTGGTAGCTGGGGAGTTGTAGTCAGGAAGCAGAGACTCTGGGCAGAAGGAAAGAGGACCTCTGCTGACCTCAGAAGGCTCATGACCTGCAAAGACCACATCCTCTTCTGTCCACGTCCAGATGGGCCTGTCCACAGTGAAACCAAGGCTGGGAGGAGCTGAGTTTCTGTGTCCTCCATCTAGGCCTGCTGTTTCCTGCATTCTGGTCTTCCGACCTCGGACCCTGTATGCAAATGGGCTTTGGCTGATAGTCACAGGGCCCCTAAGCCTGGCACTTTTCTCCTCCAGCCCTGCCAGAAACCCTGGAAGAGAAACAGTCTTCTTCCACATCTGTGGGGATTGGTTCCACCTCTGCTCCTAAACGTGTATGACCCTATTTGCGGAGGATTCTCCTTGTTTTTTTCCCTTGGAGGTAGGGTCTCACTCTAGTCCAGGCTGACCTGGCACTCACTCTATAGTCCCAGGCTGTCCTTGAACTCACGGGGATCCTCTTACCAAGTGCTGGGATTAAAGGTGTGTGCCACCATGCCTGGCATATTTTTGCTTGCTTTTTTTTTTTTTTTAAAAATCATAAACCCATTTTTCCCCCAATTTTTTTTTTTTTTTTGAGTTTTCAAGGTACGGTCTCACTCTGGCCCAGGCTGACCTGGAATTAACTATGTAGTCTCAGGGTGGCCTCAAACTCATGGCGATCCTCCTACCTCTGCCTCCCAAGTGCTGGGATTAAAGGCGTGTGCCACCACGCCCGGCTTCCCCCAATATTTTTATGTATTTATTTGAGAAACAGGCAGAAGACAGAGTATGAGTATGCCAGGGCCTCTTGCCATTGCAAATGAACTCCAGATGCATATGCCACATTGTGCATCTGGCTTTACATAGGTCCTGGGGAATCGAACCCAGAGAAGCAGACATCACAAGCAAGCATCTTTAACCACTGAACCATCTCCCCAACACTCCCTCCCTCCCTCCCTCCCCCTCCCTCCCTTCCTCCCTCCCTCCTCCCTCCCCCCCTCCCTCCTTCCTTCCTTCCTTCCTTCCTTCCTTCCTTCCTTCCTTCCTCCTTCCTCCCCTCCCCTCCCCTCCCTCCCCCACTCCTAAACTCCTTCATTTCCTTTTGCTTGGCCTTATGTGGGTACTCCTCAAACCCATCATCCCTATCCTCCTCCCCCTCCAGCCAGTCCCTCTCTCCCCCCTGAGTTCCTTTTTTCTCCATTGAGGTAAGAAACTTCCTTCCTTCCTCTTGCTTTAAAGATTATTTATTTATTTGAAAGACAGAGAGAAAAAGAGAATGGAGGGGGATGGGGAGAATGGGTGTGCCAGGGCCTCCCACCACTGCAAATAAACTCCAGATGCATGTGCCCCCATGTGCATTTGACTTGGAGTATCAAACCTGGGTCCTGGGGCATCACAGGCATATGCCTTAAAGCCATCTCTTCAGGGTCTCACTCTGGCTCAGGCTGACGTGGAATTCACTATGGTCTCAGGGTGGCCTCGGGCTGGGAAACACAATCACGCCCAGCTTTTTTTCTTTTAATGAGAGAGAGAGAGCTGAGAGCAATGGTACACACTCTCTCCAGCATGTGCCCTTGTATGGCTTTATTGGGAATTTAAGGCTGAATCATTATCTTACATAGAAACAAAAATATTTTATTTCAAATAAGGGGCTGGAAAGATGGTTTAGAATAGGCTAAGGCCTTTGCCTGCAAAAACGAACCAAATGATCCGGGTTTTGACTTACATGGGTCCTCCAGGACCTGGGTCCTTGGAGCCAGAAACACAAACTGTGGCATCTCTCCAGCCCCCTATATTGGATTTTAAGTGAATCATTACTTACATAGAAACAAAAATCACAAATAAGGGGCTGGAGGCCCTGGTGCGCCCATTCTCTTTCTCTCTCAAGTTAATAAATAAATAAAATATATTTAAGCTGGGCATGGTGGCTCATGCCTTTAAAAAGAAAATCCCAGCCCGGCGTGGTGGCGCACGCCTTTAATCCCAGCACTTGGGAGGCAGAGGTAGGAGGATCATGTGAGTTCGAGGCCCATTTTATTTATTTGAGAGAGAAAGAGAGAGAGAGACAGAATGGGTATGCCAGGGCCTCTAGCCACTGCAAACAAATTCCAGATGCATGTGCCACCTTGTGCATCTGGATTATGTGTGCTCTGAGGAATCATACCTGGGTCGTTAGGCTTCTCAGACAAGTGCCTTAACCGCTAAGCCATCTCTTCAGTTCTCCTGTTCTATTTAGATGTCATTTTTTGGCTCTCATATTATGCAGGTAGTGACAGCCCCTGTAAGGTCCTAAATGCAGCCATCACTTTGCGTCTGGAAGATAAAATTTCAAAGCACTCCTGTGTATCATTTGGCTCTACATTCTTTTATTTATTTATTTATTTATTTATTTATTTATTTATTTTTATTTATTTATTTGAGAGTGACAGAGAAAGAAGCAGAAAGAGAGAGAGAGAGAGGGAGGGAGGGAGGGGGAGAGAGAGAGAATGGGCACACCAAGGCCTCCAGCCACTTCAAATGAACTCCAGACGCATGTACCACCATGTGCATCTGGCTTATGTGGGTTCTGGGGAATCGAGTCTTGAACTGGGGTTCTTAGGTTTCACAGGCAAACGCTTAACTGCTAAGCCATCTCTCCAGCCCTGGCTCTACATTCTTTCCACCTCTTCTGCAACGGTCCCTGAGCCTTGATGATGTGATAGAGATGTCTCAGTGCCTAATGCTCCACTCTCATTCTCAACACTTTGACAAGTTTTGAGTCTCCCCAGTAGTCACTACCATCTGGAAAGAGAAGCTTCTCTTTTCCAAAAGTGAAAGCAGCATTAATATATGGGCGTCAAGTTCCCGCTTGGCTAGTCCTCACAGTGCTGAAAAGTCCTAGGGGAGCTGCTGGAGGAAAAAGGTCACCAACAGCATGAATAAGCAGGGTCCCTACAGACTATGAAACCAACCAGCTGGTCAAGAAGTGCACACTTGTGCAATAGCGGCCCACTTCTGTGGGTGACCAACTGTCCTCTGATTAGATGTGAGGCCTGCGCAGTAGGAAAGAGCTCACATCTGGTACTAGAAACCAAGTCCGAATCTCATTGTGAGGAAACTCAGAGACTCTAGAGAAAAGCCCCCACTGCTCTCTGGAAAAGATGAGTGGGCTTGCACAACAATAGCAACAAAAATCACTCAAATTTGAGCTGGAGGGATGGCTTAGCAGTTAAGGCATTTGCCTGCAAAGCCAAAGAACCTTGGTTCGATTCCTCAGGACCCATGTTAGCCAGATGCACAAGGTGGCACATGCACGTGGAGTTCATTTGCAGTGGCTGGAGGTCCTGGCATGCCCATTTTCTTTTTCTCTCTCTTTCCCTCTTTTTCTCTATCAAAAAAACAAAAAACAAAACCCTCTCAAATTTGCATACCACCCTTTAACTCAAGCTAATCTCACTTTTTTTTTTTTTTTTTTTGGTTTAATGAGGTGAGGTTTCACTCTAGTTAGGATGATCTGGAATTCACTATGTAGTCTCAGGGTGGCCTTGAACTCACGGTGATCCTTCTACCCCTCTGCCTTCTGAGGGCTGGGATTAAAGGCATGTGCCACCACGCTCGGCCTGCTCTCACTCTTGTTTGGAGAATCTGCTTATTGTACAGATGGCAGAGAAAACAGGAGAATCAAGATGCATCAATAAGACAAAAAGTTAGCTGACTGCCCACCATGAGATGTACTATCTCTACCACATGGCACGGCTCAGGAGAAATTGAAGGGGAAATAATGACAAGAACACTGCTCTCACTGCTAACCTGACAGCCAGCCCCAGGTTGATGGTGACAAATACGGTAATCAATCAAAACTTATCGAAACAGAAATCCAGAGGCTACAGAGAACTCAACACTAAATGAGACTGCCAACAGGCCTGCCATGGCTCAGGGAACATTGCTGAAGAGCAGGCTGAAAGATTGTAAGAGCCGCAGAGTGGGTAGGAATATCCTGAGGCTCAGTCCCCCACTACCCCACAGGGACTGACTGAGGCCTTCATGACCCTACAGTGAATACCATAACCCCACTGAGGAGGGCCCCAGGGTAATGGGAAGCTGGGGTGAGGGGATAAAAGAGAATTATCTGTTATAATTAATATAAAATAAAAATTAATATAAAAGGAAAACAGGGCTGGAGAGATTGCTTAGTGGTTAAGGCATTTGCTTGCAAAGCCAAAGGATCCTGGTTTGATTTTCCAGGACTCATGTAAGCCAGATGCACAAGGAGGTGCACGTATCTGGAGTGCGCCTACAGAATGCTTTTTAACAAGTTAATAAAGTCTTATGAACAATCTAAACAATATATGGGCATAAACAAAAATATTTAGAAGGAAGCCAGGCGTGGTGGTGCACGCCTTTAATCCCAGCACTCGGGAGGCAGAGGTAGGAGGATTGCCAAGAGTTCAAGGCCACCCTGAGACTACATAGTTAATTCCCGGTCAGCCTGGACCAGAGTGAGACCCTACCTCGCAAAACAAAAAAAAAAAACAAACAAACAAAAAAAAAAAAATTTAGAAGGAAACTTTGTGGCCATAATATATTCATTTAGCCAGTTTTATTCATTACTTCTCCATACATTTCTATAATAGTACTGTAGCAGACAGGTTTAGGTTCGCTGAGATGCACTTCCAGACCAGGCACAGTTATGGAGGAAGGGATTTATTGAAGCTTACAGATCCAAGGGAAATTTCATAATGGCAAAAGAAGCTGGCCTGCTTCCACAGGACCAAACACACAGAATAGAAGCCACAAGCCAGAAGCCAAAAGCCCCACAGCACAGCACACCTCAGGAACTCCAGCTAGGCACACTTTGCATATCTTTAGAATGAAATCTCAAACTCACCACCCCACACCTTAAGATCCGCCCGGTGATACTGCCTCCAGCCAGGTGGCTGCAGATGCAAACTACAAACTAATAAAACACTGAATATATTGGGGGCCATCTATTCAAACTACCACAAGTACCCATACACTAGTTTGTGCCAATGCAAAATACAGCTGTTTTTTTGTTTGTTTTCTCAAGGTAAGGTTTGCTTTAGCCCAGGCTGACCTGGAATTTACTATGTGGTCTCAGGGTGGCCTCGAACTAACAGCAATCCTCCTATCTCTGACTCCCAAGTGCTGGGATTAAAGGCATGTGCCACCATGACCTTGCTAGAGCAAGGTCACTGGGTTCTTAAGGTGTGGTGATGGTTTGAGATTCCATTGTAAAGATATGCAAATGTGCCTAGCAGGAGTTCCTGAAGTGTGCTGTGTGACCTTTTGGCTGTAGTTTTTGCTCTGTGTGCTGTGGTGGCTGGTTGGTTTCTCTCTCTCTGCTTGGCCTGTGGAGAGCAGGCCACTTCTCTTGCCATTATGGAACTTCCCCTGGATCTGTAAGCTTCAATAAATAATATCCCTTCCTCCATAACTGTGCCTGGTCTGGAAGTTCATCTCAAGCGAACCTGAAGCTGTCTGCAACAGTAAAGTGGTACCAGGAGTGGGGTGAGATGAACCTGACCGTGTGGATATTCGTCTTTTGGAACCTTTGTTTTGGAGGAATGGGCATGGACTTGGTGCTTGCAACTGAAGATGCCTTCTGGAGTGGTAAGCCAAGTTTTATGGACTATTCTGATGAGAGTTTGAGAATGCTAAGTGCAGACAGTATTGAACTTCAGGCTTGGCTTATGAGCTTTCTAAGGGAAGGAAAGACTGCAGAGGACTTTGTTGGAACTGGGCTACTGGCATAAGGGATGGCTACGTTCTGCTATCAGGCCCAGAAAGTTTGATCAAGGTTAAATTTGTAATGGACTGATGTGCTTGGCTAAAGATATCGGACTGAGATTTTAAGATTTTGAGTTGGAAAACCTGAAGCAAGCTAAAAGTAGAGGCACTGAGACTGGTTAAGCTGCTATTGTTGACACATTAGCAATCTTAAGGAAGGTGGAAGGAAGGTGGCCTGACTTGATTTACATTAAAACAATGGAGAGGATGCCTGAGGAAAGACTGTTAAAAATGCAAACTCTTGGAAAGAGCTGACTGGAGAAGGAACCTGCTTTTCAAGGCTATGGTTTATTTTGTCCCTGGATTAAGAATATGGCTGTGTCCTGCACACCTGGTATTAGTTTTGGAAATATGAAAAATGCATAGAATGGTCATGAGTTGCACACGGTTCCAGGAGCCGCTGCTGAGATGCGGCATGAGGTAGGGCATGAAGACCCTCAGGAATGGGCTGGAAGAGCCTTTGGAAGATGGACCGTGGGTTGCATGGAGACCTGAAGATGTTTTGGATATACCAGGACTGTGCAAAAGGACTACCATGGAGTGCAGTGTTGAACTGGGATGAAAGTTTTCCCTGGCGACTCTGCCCAGCTGGAGGGGCGGAATTGGAAAACCTGGAGACTGTTAGTCTCTGGTTATATTGAACTTGAACTGCAGAAGTTTGATGATGGCTGATGGTGGTTGAGTTTGCATTATTCTAGTCTCTCCTTGCTATGCCTTATACCAGTTAAAATGTTTACTCTGTGCCTTTACATGTTGAAAGTATTTAACTTGTTTGATTTTACAGGACTCACTATCTTAAGTTGATCAAGACTGTGAGAACCTTTGAAATTGGACTGAGTACAATTTACAATGTGTGATAGTTATAAATCTATTGGGGGCCAAGAGCTAAATATATTGGGGGCCAGGGGCGGAATGTGGTAGTTTGAATATATGTCCCCCAATATATTCAATGTTTTATTACTCTATAGTTTGCATCTGCAATCACCTTGCTAGAGGCAAGGTCACTGGGGGCCGATCTTAAGGTGTGGTGATGGTTTGAGATTCCATTGTAAAGATATGCAAATGTGCCTAGCAGGAGCTCCTGAAGTTTGCTGTGTGACCTTTTGGCTGTAGTTTTTGCTCTGTGTGCTGTGGTGGCTGGTTGGTTTCTCTTTCTCTGCTTGGCCCTGTGGAGAGCAGGCCAGCTTCTCTGGCCTTTATGGAACTTCCCCTGGATCTGTAAGCTTCAATAAATAATATCCCTTCCTCCATAACTGTGCCCGGTCTGGAAGTTCATCTCAGCGAACCTGAAGCTGTCTGCAACAACTACAGATAGCCCAGTTTGGGCTCTTGAATGCAACCTGCCATTTCTCCACAATCACGATGTCTAGTCAGCTGATCATTCTGCAGAATCCTCACCACAGGTGTGGGTTTTTTTTAAGGGAACTTCACACTTTGGGCTCTGTACATTCCCAAACTTGATCCTCCTCACTTCCTTGAAGAGGAAGCAGAAAGAACGCAAGAGCATGCGAATGGCAAGTGGAGTTGCAGAACGCTGTCTTCTGGATACAAGTCTCTATGCTCACGCACCCGCAGCAGATAGTCCCCTCCACAAGAATGGGCACATTAACATCTCGTCGTAGATGAGGGAGGGGTCCTGAGACCCCTACACCTCCCCAGAATAAATAGAGGCAGCTGATGATTGCTGGGCGACAGAGTGTCACATCCTTTAGCGGAGCAGCCACTGATGGATTGTCCATTCTGTAGTCAATAACCTCTCACCCATGGTCATGCACAGGACCCCAACTCATTGGACCAAAACCAAACAAGTGACTGAAAAATAATGCATGAGAGTAGGATGGGGATCGAATGAGAAGACAAGGGCTTTAGTGGGAAGAAGAGGGAAACAGAGGAAAACTAGAACAAAGTGCTTGTGTACATGTATGAAAGTGTCAAAAATAGAAAACAAAAAAATAGAATGTTGCTTATCATATATATTTTTTCTCCTCTACTACCCAAATATAACTGAACAGCAGAAACTCTTGCCTTCCCTCCTCAGTACTTTCCCTAATCTTTTTTTTTTCTTTTTAGGGTTTTAAAAAAATTATTTATTTATTTATTATTTATTTTTTTTTTGGTTTTGCAAGGTCGGGTCTCACTCTGGCCCAGGCTGACCTGGGGCGCCACCACGCCCTGCTTAAATTTTTTGAGGTAGGGTCTCTCTCTAACCCAGGATGACCTGGAATTCACTCTGTAGTCTCAGGGTGGCCTTGAACTCACAGTGATACTCCTACCTCTGCCTCCTGAGTGCTTGGATTAAAGGCGTGCGCCACCACACCAGGCTTTCCCTATACTTTTAAGCATTCATTTAACAGGCTCTTAGAAACCATTTATGGCTACTGACTCATTGTTTGGGTCCATTAGTAAGAAAAGTAGAAAATCATTTTGGGCAAAGTGGCCCAAGGTTAAGGTCACTTTCCAGAGAGCACCTTCCCAAAGAATGAAATGGAGGCCAGAGGAAGGGATACAAGGCTCTTAATTTTTTGCATGTGTATATGGTGTTCATGCATGCATGTATGCATGTTTGAATATATGTGAGGTCTCTTTCATAGCCATTAGTTTGCAACCTCTGTATATCTGAACTAACATCCTTGTGATTGTTATGTAAATCTTTCAAAATGTTTTAGACCATTTGTGTTCACCAGCCCCAAAGCTAAGAATGTCATCAAATAGCATCTAAAACTTAGCAAAGGATTGGAGAGATGGCTTGGTGATTAAGTGCACTTGCTTGCAAAGCCTGAACATCCCATCATTCATGTAAAACTAGACACACAAAGCGGCACATGCGTATGGAGTTTGCGTGCAGTGACAGGAGGCCCTGGTGACTGATACACACACACTCGTCTTTTCTATGTTTCTCTCAAATAAATAAATAAAGATTTAAGGCTGGGCGTGGTGGCGCACGCCTTTAATCCCAGCACTCGGGAGGCAGAGGTAGGAGGATCGCCGAGAGTTCGAGGCCACCCTGAGACTACATAGTTAATTCCAGGTCAGCCTGGACCAGAGTGAGACCCTACCTCGAAAACCAAAACCAAAAAATAAATAAATAAATAAATAAATATTTAAATTTTTTTAGGATTTTATTTATTTATTAAAGAGAGAATGAGAATGCCAGGGCCTCTAGCCACTGCAAATGAACTCTGGACGCATGCACCACCATGTGCATCTGGCTCACTTGGGACCTGGAGAACTGAACCCAGGTCCTTAGGCTTCGCAGGCAAGTGCCTTAACCACTAAGACATCTCTCCAGCTCCCAATAAAGATATATATTTTTTAAAAAAGACCTGTAACAAAGCTGAGAGTGTTGGTGCACACCTTTAATCCTAACACTCGGAAGGCAGAGGTAGGAGGATCCACCTGAGACTACATAGTGAATTCCAGGTCAGTCTGGGCTGGAGTGAGACCCTGCCTCAAAAAAAAAAAAAAAAAAAAAAAAAAGAAGAAGAAGAAGAAACCTATTACATTCCATGTGTCCACTCTCACAGAAGCTCTAATCAGTCAGCCTTGTAGAGTCTTTTACCACCACTTAGCTCACACCTCATAATCTCATCCATGTATTTGGTAACTGCATTAATCTATGAGTTGATTTTCTTTTGTGACTGTGAAAGTTCAGTGTAAACTCTTCTATCATGGAACATGCTCAATGTAAACTTCTCTATCATGGACCATGTCATTTAGGGCAACCTGAGTCCAAGTTCTTGGGCCATGATCATTCATATTCTTTTCAGCATGAACTCTCTTATTCCCTTTAGAACAAGAGCCAAGTCTCGTGTCAGCAGCTACCGTGTGGGCTCAGTGAGTCAATGCTTTCTAGGAAAAGTAGTTTCTTACTGTCTGTTACAGGACTCCAAGCACTCCTCACGGGTTTCCATAGTCAAGGTGCTAGAGGACACTGAAGGGCACTGTCTCTGTCATCTCTGCCCCTGGCCATGGCAGAGGAGGGAGTGTTTTTTTAAAATCTGTAGATATATCATTTTGTTTAATAAAGTGAAACTGAATGAAAGCAAAGATCACGAAGTTCTTAAGAAATGGCAGCAGTAGTCCCAGCAAGTGTTGCCTGGCAGAAGGTACCTAAAGAAAGCAGACCAGTGCCAACTGCTCAGATTCTGTAGGCAGGGAGCAAAGTGACAGGTGCTCTCAGATGCAAATGTGCATTACTTTACATAAAAAGGAAGGGTGGGTCTTAGGAGATGCCTTAGCGGTTAAGGCTCTTGCCTGGGAAGCCCAAGGACCCAGGTTCCATTCCCCAGGACCAACGGAAGCCAGTCGCACAAGGTGGCACATGCGGCTGGAATTCGTTTGCAGTGTCTGAAGGCCCTGGTGCCCCAGTTCTCTGTCTTTCTTCTCTCTCTCTCTCTCTCCTTACAAATAAATAAATGGAATTTTTTTTTTTAAAAAAGGAAGAGTGAGGAATAATTTTTAAAAAAGGAAGGGTGGGCAAACTAGACAGCAGTGTTTCCTAAAGACCCCATCCACAGTCCATTTAGAGGCTTTAGAAGCTGAGTCCTTGGACTTTGAGCTGATGATAAAGATAAGATAGTGATAAAGAGATTGAGTGGACACTGTAATGGGAGGAGAGCGGGAAACTTTGGGATCCAACTTTTGCATCTGGAAAGAGAATGGGTCCTTAGGGGGCCAGAGAGAGGGGCTTTATGACAGCCTGGCTTGGAGGGATGTCTGCCTCCTGCGGACCTGGGGCTGCAGCTCACGCGTTTTGCCCTCGCCCAGCTCCCGCGCAGGTCTGTTTGCACAAGGACGTTCCCTAGGGGCGGTTTGCCGGCCTCAGCAGTTGTCTGCGTGCACGCGCCTTCGGGTGGGTGGCCTATGGGACCCGGAGGAAGAGCAGCCGGATGCAGGGCGCCAGGGCCCAGCAGTCAGGCCTAGGCGGGCATGGGGCCTGCGTGTGGACGGCTCTCCTTCTCTGGCTGAGCATCCTGCCTCTGCGCGCCCAGGACGCCAAGAACATGCTGCAGACACAACCCGCGCTGCCGACGCTGCCCTTGGTGTCCCAGAAACCCTCGCTGACCAAGCCACTTCTGTCGCAGAGTGAGTGGGCAGGGCAAGCATGGCTTCCAGAGGAGGAGGCAGGCTCCCTGTGGCCCTTTCTTTGCTTCCTCCTCTGAAGAAGGTAGTGAGGCGACTGGCATGTACACTGGAGATGGGCCTGGGTACGTGGGGTGTTCCCTCCTGCTGGTGCTTCCTTGTGATCTCAGACCTCCTCATTCAGGGTCAAGGTCGTGCAACAGCTTCAGTGCTAAACCACACACTGTCTTCATTGGGTTGAGGGTGGAGGGCACACCCACTTACACGACCACAATCAAGAAGGTCTTCTGGCAGGCTGGGCATCTGCCCCTGCAAACAGGGCTGTTCTCTTGAGGAGAAGGTGTGACAAGAGCCTGCTGGGACCCACCTCCCGCATGCACCTCTGTTCCGTCGGGGCATTTTCTGATGCAGCCTCCCACTGACCGACTGACTCCCTCTCCCTGTCCTCCAGGAGGCTTGTTGTCCCATGAGCCAGGCCGTTCTCTCCTGGACTTTGGAGATGCTCATCTGGGAAGGGGGAGGAGGGTCCCCAGTGTCCCCAGGCTGCCGCTGATGCTGACATGTGGGGCACCAAGCACATGCATCCTGAATGCAGCTGCCTCGTGGCTGTCATTGTCTCCTCAGTATGTGGCAAGACCAAGTTTGCCGGGAGGATCTTTGGTGGTCAGAAGGCAGACCCTGGGCGGTGGCCATGGCAGGCCAGTCTGCTGTTGAAAGGCGTGCACATCTGTGGAGCGGTTCTCATCGACAAAAACTGGCTAGCCACTGCTGCCCACTGCTTCCAAAGGTGCGTCTTCCCCATGCAGAGGGCCAGCCGCTGGGCGGGGCTGAGGAGAGAGGCAGTGGGTGGAAAGGGAAAGGCGTCAAGAAGCCTCTTCCTTGCAGGCTTGGTTCTGGGATGGCATGCTGCCAGCAGCCCTGCCCTTGACCCAGCAGTGCTACCCCTACTACTCATCTGACTTCCATCTCCTGCATCTGAGTCCTGCCTCTCAGTAGAGGATTTCTACTTCCTCTCTCACCAAGGAGACGCCCTTTGCCCCCTCCCAAGGCCCACCAGGGTCATGTTATAGTCGCAGACACATGCTGTAGCAGACAGCTTCAGGTTCGCTGAGATGAACTTCCAGACCAGGCACAGTTATGGAGGAAGGGATATTATTTATTGAAGCTTACAGATCCAGGGGAAGTTCCATAATGGCAGAAGAAACGACCTTCTCTCACAGGGCCAAGCAGAGAGAGCAAAGCCAACCAGCCACCACAGCACACAGAGCAAAACTACAGCCAAAAGGTCACACAGCACACTTCAGGAACTCCTGCTAGGCACATTTGCATATCTTTACAATGGAATCTCAAACCCACACCTTAAGACTGGCCCCCAGTGACATTGCCTCTAGCAAGGTGATTGCAGATTCAAACTATAACTAATAAAACACTGAATATATTGGGGGACATATATTCAAACTACCACACATGCACATTACTTTTTAAAAAAAAATTTTTAAAAATATATTTATTTGAGAGAGAGAGAGAGAGACAGGCAGAGAGAGAGAGAGAGTGAGAGAGAATGGGCACACCAGGGCCTCTAGCCACTGTAAAGGAACTCCAGATGCAGGCGCCCCCTTGTGCATCTGGCTTAAGTGGGTCCTGGTGAGTAGAACCGGGATCCTTTGGCTTTGCAGGCAAACGCCTTTACCACTAAGCCATCTCTCCAGCCCTATAGTACTTTTAATGAGCTAACTGGAATTCATTTACACCTGTTGAGATTATCAGTAAGTATTGGAAAACAGACTTCAGTTCCAAAGTGGCCACCTCCAGGCCTCTCTTTCCCTTCCATGACATTAGGAACCAAACTCTCTCTCTACTCTAAAGGCGTCAATATCTGGCTCCCGCTCACTCAGGACAGTCCCTGGAGATAGCAGCAGGCCTGGCTTCTCCTATACACATGGTTGTGAGCATGTCTTGACCTGGCCATACACAGCACAAGCTCTAGTTACCTCAAAGTGCTAGTCCCCAAACCCTATTCCCACGGTGGGGCCTGTAGAGCAGCATCCTGCCTCTGCCAAACTAGCACCTACCCAGGCCATCCCGGGCTCCCCTGCTGGAAGCTCGTCAGAGTTCAGGCCCGCCACACACTCTGCATTCTACTCCATAGGTGTCCTGGGACTCTGTGTATGACCTTCCTGTCCCTCCTGTAGGACCGTGTATCTAGGAAGAACTGAGTCTCCACTGCCCCCAGAGTAAGGGATGGAGCAAATGGTTTCTGCCCTAGTACAGTGTAGCAGATAGGAGCCTGGGCACCTCCTACCTGTGCCCTGGGCTCATCTGTTCCCAGAGGGGATAAGGAAGACAGCTTGTCCACTGTGAGACCCACAACGGGTTTTATTTGTATGGTTAGCTCACATGAGGGCAGGCTCCACACAAGGCCCATATTGGGGGACGTGGGGAGCACCTTGGAACTTCTCATCCTATCAGGAAAGTGAGGCGTATCTGCCATGGTAACCCATGAAGGCATGCCAGGGAGATGCTGTGGGCCAATCACAGTAGGACTTGGAGTTGGAGGGGCTTGGAGGACGAATTCAGGCATGTGAACCGGGCATATGGGGGTCCACACTAGCAGGAAATGGGGGCTGGAATGTCACACATGTTCCAGAAACAAATGTTTCCATGTGCTCCTCCATTTCTTCTTGTTGAGTGCCTGTGCCCAAGTGGGGAGACACCCTTCAGAGAGCTGATGTGTGAGGACTTGGGGTGTGGACTATGTCAGTCAGGGAATGGGGTCTTTGAGAAGAAAGGCCAAGCATATGGGAGAAGAGTCTGGTCAGGGCCAGAAGTGAGCACGTGCTTTCCTCCACACATGAGGGGCGTGGGTCGTTGTATCCCAAATGTCTCTTACCAGCCATGAGATTCATTGCTCATTGGATTCTGGGGTATGCTGAAGAAGCTCACAGAAGCCTTCAAGGACAAATGACCTCAGATTTTAGGTGACTATCCTGACCCCCAAAAGGACCAGCTCAATATTAGGAAAGGAGAAGACACAACTGGAAAGCTGGGGAGACCAGATCTGGTTCCTTCTGGTGTAGGTGGGCAGCCAGGGTGACAGCTGGCTTACTCCTCAATGGTGCTGTTTCCCAATAGGTCCCACAGCCCATCTGACTACAGAGTTCTACTAGGGTACACCCAGCTGAGCAATCCCACCAATTACAGCCGACATATGACAGTGAACAAGATCATTATCCAAGAAAACTATAACAACTTCCATCGCCAGGGAAATGACATTGCCCTGCTGCAACTGCACATTCCTGTGACGTTTAACCCCCACATCCTTCCGGCGTGCATCCTGGAGAACACGGCGAAGGTGCCCCTTGATAGTCCCTGCTGGATAAGTGGCTGGGGGATGCTCAGTGAGGATAGTGAGTACACAGGGCAGACCCAGAGGGTGAGGGGGTGAGAGACTGGAGGCCCTTGCAGTCCCGTTGGACCTCACTTCACGGTTCAAAATCAATCTTAGCTTTCACATCCGAAGCTTGGGCTTTTTGACATGGAGCCATTCAGCACACAGGGCTCTGAACGTGATGGATCCCTGCGGAAGACAAGGCTCTCATCAAACACTGCTTCATCTTCCCTGGCCAGGGAAGGCACTGGGGGTGCTTGAGGAAATGAGAGCAGGCGGCCCTCTGGCCTGAGGCCACTTGGGATGTGCATGGATGAAGGACTTGTGAACCTCACTCTTCATCCCTTAATGCAAGTTAAGACTAACGCCACTGTGTCAGCTTCTACAGCTGGCCCCGTGTACATGTGGGCTCTGAATCCTCAGTGGACCAAAAGCATTTGGGATAGGGGAGTGATACATGCTTCTCTTTGTCATTATTGTTTAAATAATAGAGCATAGTGATTATTCCTTTCTGTCATGTATTGTACACCATGTAGAGATGATCCCAAGATATGGAAGGATGTTCACAGGTTCTATGTAAATACAATGCCATTTTCTTTTCTTTTTTAAATATTTTATTTATTTGAGAAAAAACACACTAGAGAGAGAGAGAGAGAGAGAGGGAAAATACAGGTATGCCAGAGCCTTCCGCTGGTGCAAAAATCGAGATGTATTGCCACTTTGTGCATCTGGCTTTACGTGGGTACTGGGGAATTGAACCCAGTCCATTAGGCTGTGCAGCAAGCACCTTTAACCACTGAACCATTGCTGCAGCTCCCAGATGACACTTTTATAAGGGACTTCAGTGCCTCAGTTTGGCATCCTAGGTTAGGGCGAGTACCTAGGGATGACAAGGGACAACTGTTCATTTTTAGATTGAGACTACAGAATTCTTACACAAAGAGTTTTGCACAAGGCTGAATGTTTCTTTTTTAAAAAATTTTTATTTAATTTTATTTTTTGGTTTTTTTGTTTTGTTTTGTTTTTCAAGGTAGGGTCTCACTCTGGCTCAGGCTGACCTGGAATTCACTATGTAGTCTCAGGGTGGCCTCGAACTCTCAGTGATCCTCCTACCTCTGCCTCCCAAGTGCTAGGATTAAAGGCGTGTGCTACCACGCCCAGTTTATTTTTTGGTTTTTTGAGGTAGGGTCTTACTCTAGCTCAGGCTGACTTGGAATTCACTATGTAGTCTCAGGGTGGCTTGAAACTCATGACAATCCTCCTACGTCTGTCTCCCAAGTGCTGGGATTAAAGGCGTGCGCCACCACACCTGGCTTGAATATTGTTTTGTTTGTTCGTTTTGTTTTTCGAGGTAGGGACTCACTCTAGCTCAGGCTACCTGGAATTCACTATGTGGTCTCAGGCTGGCCTTGAACTCACAACAATCCTTCTGCTTCAGCTTCCTCAGTGTTGGGATTAAAGGGTGTGCCACCACACCCAGCTGAATGTTTTTGATTTAGGAAAATAATGGCGAGTGAAATAAATTGAATGTAAATTTGTCATTAACTGTAGGGCTACCACTTGGCAGGCCAGCCCCAGGAGGAGGCGTTTGCGACAGGAGTTTTGTTGAGGTCAGGGCTAGAGACTCCATTCCTGCTCCAGGCCTCTTAAGTGTAATTCACACAGCCTCATCATTAGAACAGCTGCTCACCAGCATGTTTTAGAAGGGTCTTTCTAAGAACCTATGGCGGGGCAGGTAGGGGATTCGAGATAGGCCAGAAGATCTGAGGTGCAGCGTTATGGGAATTCATGGGTGGGGCAATGCAGCTGTCCTCTCTCATGACCTCCTCTGACCACAGCTACTGGGATTCAAACCAGGCTTGGGGTTTGCTACACGCAGGCAGCCCCTGCCCACCCATGCGGAACATGCACCATGGACCCTGCAGCCTTTGCCCACCCATAAGGTACATGCGCTGTTGGGTCCTGCAACCCCTGCCCACTCATGAGGGAATGTGTAAAACTAGGCCTTACATAGGAGGGAGCGTGTCTGCCACTGCCGCCTTGTGGGGAGCCCAGGTCAGATGAGTGAGAGGCGCTGGAAACAAAGTCCAGGTCTCCAGGTCTGGTTGTTCCTTGAGATTGGGCCAGTGCTCTTGTCTTGCTCCCAAGCTCCCTTGGTCCCTGTATCATATGCCCCTGCTGTATCCTGGCCACGCTGCCAGACTCTACTCTCCCAGCTTGAGCTCCACAGTTTAACCAAAGTTTTTTTTTTTTTTAGTTGTGTTTAAAAATTTTTTTAAAATTTTTATTTATTTGAGAGAGAGCAAGAGGCAGATGGAGAGAGAATAGGAGCGCCAGGGCCTCCAGCTGCTGCAAACAAGTACTCCAGATGCATGGGCCACCTTATGCATCTGGCTTACGTGGGTCCTGGGGAAATCCAACCTGGGTCTTTTGGCTTTGCAGGCAAGTGCCCTAACCACTAAGCAATCTCTCCAGCCCTAGCCAAAGTTTTTAAAACATAAGTACCCTTTGTCCTTAAGATGAAGTCCAATCCCATAGCCCTGCAAGGGGTCCTGCTAGGATTATGCCTCATGGTTTCTTTGTTTTGTCGTTTTTGTTTTGTTTTGTTAGCTTTCTTTTGATTATTTGTAGCTGGAATTTAACTTATGACCTCATATATGAAAGACAACCACTCTGTAATTGTGATATATAGTCCCAGCCTGTGCTCAAACTTTTTAGCTCTCACTTTTAGATTATGGCAGTCAGCTTGACTTCCTGCCTGGTACTGTCTCCCACAACCCTCATGCTGTTAGATTTTTATTGATTTTTAATCTTACATACCAAAAAAAACCCACCTGATATTTCCTCCTCCCCCATTCCACTTTAGAACTCCAGTCTCCATCATATCCCTCCCTTTCTCCATTAGTCTCTCTCCTAATTTGATGACATCATCTTTCTCTTCTATTTTGAGGGTCTTGCAAAGGTATTGCTAGGCACTGCAAGATCATGGATATCGAGGCCAATTTCTGTCTGGGCAGCTGCATAGTAAGAGGTCATATCCTTCCTTTGGCTCTTCCATTCTATCCGCCCTCTTCCGCAATGGTCCCTGAGCCACTGGAGGATGTGACAGAGGTGTTTCAGTGCTGGGCACTCCTCCATCCCTTCTTCTCAGCACTATGTTGCCTTTGTGTCATCCCAGTGGTCATCACCATCTGAAAAGAGAAGCTTTCCTAGCCAGAAGTGAGAATAGCGTTAATATGTGGACATGAACATTTAGTGTAGTGTCCCCAGGGCAGCCTGGTGGGAATAATATATACATTTAGTCAGACATGAGCAGGCTTATACCCCCAAGGCTCATGACCTCACCTACCATAGACTTTTTCATGCTGTTTCTTGAACACGGTTTCCCCTGGATTCTGCATGCCCGCAGGAGGCCTTCCCTGCCCCTGTGACCTAGAGTGGCTGTCCTTCATCAGCAGTCAGCCTGGAGGGAGGGCTGGCCTTTCCGGAGCCAGGCTGCATCTCACATCTAATCCCTCTCCCACAGCATTCCTACCTCTGCCCTTCCATCTTCAGGAAGCTCAATTCATGCTCATAGAAAATCGGCGATGTCAAAGGTTTTTCAAGCTTCCAGAATCCAAAAAAGGTCAGTTTGGTGCTATTAAGGAAGATATGATGTGTGCCATGGACATCACAAGAAAGAAGTCTTTATGCCGAGTAAGTGGGCCCCTCTGCAGAAGGTCCACTTGAGCTGGGACACCTCTCTGCCCCTTTACCTTCTGAGTCTTTTCTGGACCCTCCTCCAGCCACATCTTCCTCTTCACAGCTGACCACACAGCGCCCCTAAAGGGCATGAGCCTATCTCACGGGTTCTTTGAAACGTGTTGAAAAGTACAGCAGCGTGGGTGGTTCTGCTTGAAGAAGTTTTAGAAACAAACCCAAGAGATCCCTTTCCTGTCCTGCCTCTCCCAGAGGAGCCCCACCTTAACTTCTAAAGCACTTTACTTGAGTGCACAGCAGACAGGGCACACTTTGGGCTGGTCTCCTGAAGTCAGTGTGTTTGTGAGACCATGTGGGTGCACTACAGTCTTGCGCCTGCATTCCCAAGCTGAGCATTTGGACAGTGTCCCTGAGAGCTCTTTGCAGAAGGTGTGTTTCTTATATTCATTTTTATTTTATATAAATTATAACAGGTTATTCTCTTTTATCTTCTCACCACAGCTCCCATTACCCTGGAGACCCTCCTCAGTGGGGTTATGGTATTCACTGTAGGGTCTGTCCTGTGAGGTAGCAGGGGACCGTGCAGCAGGATATTCTTCCCCACTCTGTGGCTCTGCCTCTGTAGCCTCTGGATCACCATCAACCTGTTGTCAGGCTAGCAGCAAGAGGAGTGTTCATTCATGATGTCACTTCCCCTGAATTTTCTCCTGAGCCATGCCAGATGTTGTAGTGGTGGGCAGTTGGCTGACTTCTTGTCTTTTATTTTTAATTATTAATTTTTTTATTGACACTGTAGCAGACAGCTTCAGGTTCGCTGAGATGAACTTCCAGACCAGACACAGTTATGGAGGAAGGGATATTATTTATTGAAGCTTACAGATCCAGGGGAAGTTCCATAACGGCAGAAGAAGCGGCCTGCTCTTCACAGGGCCAAGCAGAGAGAGCAAAAGCCAACCAGCCACCACAGCACACAGAGCAAAACTAAACTACAGCCAAAAGGTCACACAGCACACTTCAGGAACTCCTGCTAGGCACATTTGCATATCTTTACAATGGAATCTCAAACCATCACCACACCTTAAGACTGGGGCCCCCAGTGACCTTGCCTCTAGCAAGGTGATTGCAGATGCAAACTATAAGTAATAAACCACTGAATATATTGGGGGACATATATTCAAACTACCACATTCCGCCCCTGGCCCCCAATATATTTAGCTCCTGGCCCCAATAGATTTATAACTATCACACATTGTAAATTGTACTCAGTCCAATTTCAAAGGTTCTCACAGTCTTGATCAACTTAAGATAGTGAGTCCTGTAAAATCAAACAAGTTAAATACTTTCAACATGTAAAGGCACAGAGTAAACATTTTAACTGGTATAAGGCATAGCAAGGAGAGACTAGAATAATGCAAACTCAACCACCATCAGCCGTCATCAAACTTCTGCAGTTCAAGTTCAATATAACCAGAGACTAACAGTCTCCATGTTTACCAATTCCGCCCCTCCAGCTGGGCAGAGTCGCCAGGGAAAACTTTCATCCCAGTTCAACACTGCACTCCATGGTAGCCCTTTTGCACAGTCCTGGTATATCCAAAACATCTTCAGGTCTCCATGCAAACCACGGTCCATCTTCCAAAGGCTCTTCCAGCCTATTCCTCAGGGACTTCATGCCCTGCCTTCATGCTGCATCTCAGCAGCGGCTCCTGGAACCGTGTGCAACTCATGACCACTCCATGCATTTTTCATGCTTCCAAAACTAATACCAGCTGTGCAGGACACAGCCATATTCTTAATCCAGGGACAAAATAAACCATAGCCTTGAAAAGCAGGTTCCTTCTCCAGTCAACTCTTTCCAAAGAGTTTGCATTTTTAACAGTCTTTCCTCAGGCATCCTCTCCATTGTTTTAATGTAAATCAGTCGGGCCACCTTCCTTCCACCTTCCTTAAGTTTGCTAATGTGTTGACAATAGCAGCTAAACGAGCCTCAATGCCTCTACTTTTAACTTGCTTCAGGTTTTCCAACTTAAAATCTTAAAATCTCAGTCTGATATCTTCAGCCAAGCACATCAGTCCATTACAAATTTAACCTTGATCAAACTCTGGGTCTGGATAGCAGAACGTAGCCATCCCTTATGCCAGTAGCCCAGTTCCAACAAAGTCCTCTGCAGTCTTTCCTTCCCCTTAGAAACCTCATAAGCCAAGCCTCGAAATTCAGTACTATCTGCACTTAGCATTCTCAAACTCTCATCAGAATAGTCCATAAAACTTGGCTTACCACTCCAGAAGGCACCTTCAGTTGCAAGCACCAAGTCCATGCCCATTCCTCCAAAACAAAGGTTCCAAAAGACGAATATCCACACGGTCAGGTTCATCTCACCCCACACTCCTCGGTACCACTTTACTGTAGCAGACAGCTTCAGGTTCGCTGAGATGAACTTCCAGACCAGACACAGTTATGGAGGAAGGGATATTATTTATTGAAGCTTACAGATCCAGGGGAAGTTCCATAACGGCAGAAGAAGCGGCCTGCTCTTCACAGGGCCAAGCAGAGAGAGCAAAAGCCAACCAGCCACCACAGCACACAAAGCAAAACTAAACTACAGCCAAAAGGTCACACAGCACACTTCAGGAACTGCTGCTAGGCACATTTGCATATCTTTACAATGGAATCTCAAACCATCACCACACCTTAAGACTGGGGCCCCCAGTGACCTTGCCTCTAGCAAGGTGATTGCAGATGCAAACTATAAGTAATAAACCACTGAATATATTGGGGGACATATATTCAAACTACCACAGACACCTTCTTGTTTTTGTTTTTTTTTGAGGTAGAGTTTCATTCTAGCCCAGGCTGACCTGGAATTCACTCTGTAGTCTCAGAGTGGCCTCGAACTCATGGCAATCCTCCTACCTCTGCCTCCCAAGTGCTGGGATTAAAGGGGTGCGCCACCACGCCTGGCTTCTTGTCTTATCAATGGGTCTTGGTTTTCCTCGATTTTCTCTGCCATCTGTACAATAAATCAGATTCTCCCAACAAGAGTGAAAGCAGATTGAGTTAAAGGGGGTTTTTGCAAATTTGAGAGATATTTTTTTTTCCCAGAAAGCTGTGGGGGCTTCTCTCTGGAGTCTATGAGTTTCGTGACAATGGGATTCTGACTTGGTTTCCAGTACCAGACATGAGTTCTCTCCCGCTGAGCGGACCTCACGTCCAATCAGAGTTAGTTACCTGCAGAGGTGGGCCATTACTGCACAAGTGTGTACTTATTGACCAGCTGATTGATTTTGTAGTCTGCAAGGTCCCTTCTTATTCATGATATTGGTGACTGTTGTCCTCCAGCAGCATCCATAGGGCTCTCCAGCACTATGAGGGACAGCCAGGAGGGAGGGCGTTTCCCTTTCAGTATTCCGATGTCCTGTGACCACAGCCTGTGGTGTCTTAAGCATTAGGGTCTTACTTTTTTTTAGCTATGGCAGGTAATCAAGTGTCTTGGCAATAGCTTGCATTGTTTGGTGACCTCATGGGTATCCCTGGCCAATGCTCACTGTGGGGGGCAACCCAATTCTGGGCCTGGGGATTTACCAGCCAGAGTCCATGATTTTAACTTCAGCTATGTCCACTTTCTGTCTGGACTGTCTCTTCTCCTCTCTCCTTTTTTTTCCTTTTACTCTGTCACAATGTTTAATATTTTACATCTTCCTGAATGAAATGGATGATATCCCTCTCTCTCTTTATTGGTGATTATATCTTGTAGAATGCTACCCAGAATGAGGGTTTCTATGGGACTGATTCATGTTGTCTTAATTTTTTTGTAATTCCTTCTCCATAGGCCATTACCACTACCCCTCTAGGCGCCCACCCCCATGTTCTGTTCTTCTCCCAGTCTGTCAGGTAACTCCTCCTCTCCTCTCTCTCATCTCTTACTTCTCCTGGTCTCGTTCTAGTTTTAGGCTTATAGTCCTGGCGCTCACCACCATTTGCACTCATCTCCTATTGATCCCAGTTAGGAACCACAGACGAGAGTGGACATGCAGCATTTGTCTCTGTGTGCCTGTGTGACCTCACATAGAATGTGTTTTTGCCAACTCTATCCATTAAAAAAAAATTATTTTATTTTATTTTTGGAGACAGAGAGAGGGAGAGGGAGACAGATAGAGATGGGCGCGCCAGCAGTCTCTTAGCTGCTATGAACGAAATCCAGATGTGTGCGCCCCCTTGTGGGCAAGTGCGGCATTGCGCCCTTGCGTCACTTTGCATCTGGCTAAATGTGGGACCTGGAGATTGGAACCGGGTTCTTAGGCTTAGCAGGCAGGCGCCTTAACTGCTAAGCCATCTCTCCAGCCCAACTCCATCCATTTTTCTGCAACGTTTATTATTTCATCTTGCCTTACTGCTGAGTAGAATTCCATTGTGTATATGTGCCACCTCTTCATTGTATGCCCTTCAGTTGATGGGCATCTGGGCTGGTTCCAGTTCCTAGCTACTGTGAACAGAGAAGCAACACAGTTGAGCAAGTGTCTCTGTAGTAGAGTGGAGGCTTTCGGTAAATGCCCAGGAGTGGTATAGCTGCAGCAAATGGTAGATCTATTTTCATCTTTTCAATTTATTTTTTATTTTGTAAAAATATTATTTATTTATGAGAAAGATGGAGAAACAGAGAGAGGGAGGGAGAGAGAAAGAGAGAGATAGAGAGATAGAGAGAGAGAGAGAGAATGGGCACACAGGGCTTCTAGCCACTGCAAACAAATTTCAGATGCATGCACCACTCTGTGCATCTGGCTTACATGGGTCCTGGGGGATCAAACCAAGGTCCTTTGGCTTTGCAGGCAAGATCCTTAACTGCTAAGCCATCTCTCCAGCCTCAATTCTCTCTCTCTCTCTCTCTATATATATATATATATTTTTTTTTTTTTCAAGGTAGGGTCTCACTCTGGTCCAGGCTGACCTGGAATTCACTATGTAGTCTCAGGGTGGCCTCAAACTCTTGGCGATCCTCCTACCTCTGCCTCCCAAGTGCTGGGATTAAAGGCGTGCGCCACCACGCCCGGCTTATTTTTAAGTATATTTTTATGAGGGAGAGAGAAAGAGCAAGAGGGAGAGGAAGATGGAAAGAGAGAGGAGAGTGGGAGGGAGAGAATTGGTGTACCAGGGCCTCCAGCCATTGCAATTGAACTCCAGATGTGTGCACCACCTTGTGCACATGCACAACCTTGCACATTCATCCCCTTGTGTGTCTGGCTTGTGTGGGATCTGAGGAGTTGAACATGGGCCCTTAGGCTTCACAAGCAAGTGCCTTAACTGCTAAGCCATCTCTCCAGCCCCTCTTTTCATCTTTTTTCAAGAGTCTCCAGTTTGCACTCCCACCAGCAGTGGGTAAGGGTTCCTTTTCCCCCATAGCCTTGCCAGCATTTGTTGTCATTTGATTTTTTGTTGTAGTTGTTTTTGTTTTTCAAGGTAGGGTCTCACTCTAGCTCAGTATGACCTGGAATTCACTATGTACTCTCAGAGTGGCCTCCAACTCATGGCAATCCTCTGACCTCTGCCTTCTGAGTGCTGGGATTAAAGGCGTGTGCCACCATGCCCAGCTTCCATTCAATTTTTTGAAATGTTTTTATTTTATTTATTTGCAAGGAGGGAGGGAGGGAGGGAGAGAGAGAGAGAGAGGGAGAGAGGAAGAGAAGAGAAGAGAAAGAGAATAGTGCAACATGTTCTCTAGTCACTACAAAGAAAGTCCGCCACTCTGTGCATCAGGCTTTACGTGGGTATTGGGCATTAAACCAGGGTCCTTAGGCTTTGCAGACAAGCGCCTTACCCACTGAGCCATCTCCCAGCCCTCATTCAAGTTTTTGATGAAGGCCATCCTATCTGGGGTGAGGTGAAATTTCAGAGTTGTTTTAATTTGCATTTCACTGATGACTACAGATGTTGAACGTCTCTTTAAGTGTGTAGTAGCCATTTGTATCTCTTCCTCAGAATTCTCTATTTAGTTCTTTTTTTTTTTTGAGTGTGTGTGTGTGTGTGTGTGTGTGTGTGTTTGAGGTAGGGTCTCACTCTATCCCAGGTTGACCTGTAATTCACTATGCAGTCTGAGGGTGGCCTCGAACTGACAGTGATCCTCCTACCTCTGTCCCTCAAGTGCTGGGATTAAAGGCATGTGCCATTACACCCAGCTCCTTTTTTTCTTTTTTAAAAAATATTTTATTTATTTACTTATTTTGAGAGAGAGAGAGAGAGAGAATCATACATAGAGAGAATGGGTGCACCAGGGCCTCCAGCCACTGCAAACAAACTCCAGATGCATGTGTTACCTTGTGCATTTGGCTTATGTAGGAACTGAGTAATCAAACCTGGGTCCTTAGGCTTTGCAGGCAAGCACTTTAATCTCTAAACCATCGATCTCTTCACCCCCACCCCATTTTTTGATTGGGTTGTTTGATTTTTTTAATGTTTACTTTTTTGAGTTCTTTTTTTAAATTTTGTTTTTTTGGGTCAGGGTCTCATTTTAGCCCAGGCTGATCTGGAATTTACTATGTAGTCTTAGGGTGGCCTTGAACTTTCAGGGATCCTCCTACCTCTGCCTCCCGAGTGCTGGGATTAAAGTTGTATGCTACCATGCCTGGCAATATTTTATTTATTTATTTGAGGTGGGGTGGAGAGAGAGAATGAATTTACACACCAGAGCCTCTAGCCCCTGCAAATGAACTCCAGACGCATGCATCACCTTGTGCTTTTGGCTTATGTGGGTCCTGGGGAATTGAACCTGGGTTCCTTAGACTTTGCAGGCAAGCCTCCAGCCCTTGAGTTCCTTGTGGGTTCTAGATATTAGACCTTTGTGGGAGGTATAACTAGTGAAGATTTTCTCCCATTCTGTGGGATGTCTATTGACTCTGTTAATGGTTTGCTTGTCTGTACATTGCCTTTTAGTTTCATGAGGTCCCAGTGGTTGAGTACTGGTCTAATTTCCTGTGTTACTGGGGTCTTATTCAGGAAGTCTTTCCCTATGGCCTATATTGTGGAGTATTCTCCCTGCTTTTTCTTCTAGTTGAGTTAGAGTTTCAGGTCATATACTGAGGTCTTTTATCCATTTAGAGTTGAATTTTGTGCGGGGTGAGAGAAGTGAGTCTAATTTCATTCTTCTAAATGTGGTCATCCAAGTTCGCCAGCACCATTTGTTGAAGATGCTGTCTTTTCTCCAGTGTGTGTCATTGACCCCTTTGTCAAAGGTCAGGCAGCTGTAGTTGCTTGGATTTAGAGATGGGTCTTCTATTCTAGTCCAGTGATCTGTGTGTCTGTTTTGGGGCCAGTACCATGCTGTTTTAGTTACTATGGCTTTGTAGTATATCTTGAAATCAGGTATGGTGATTACCCGACTTATTTCTGTTGCTGAGGTTATTTTTGGCTGTCTGAGGCCTGTTCTTCCATATGAATTTTGAAATGGTGTGTTTCACTGCACAGAGCTTCACATTTTGCTTGGGGTCACTCTGGCAGTGGAATTGTCCTGCCAGGATGAGATAATCATGTCCAGCTCTCGGAGGTAACTCCAAGCAGCTCTCCCATATGGTTACAACCATGTGAACTCCACCAGTGGGGAGAGTTCAGGTGGCTCCACAGGCTTTGGGCTATCCCTGTCATGCAACGCCCAAGTCTCTCCCTGCTCCTCATGCAGCCCTGCAGGCTCTCACACTTCCTTCCCAGCAGGGCTCACCCCTAGGTCTCTGCATGCCCAATTGGCTTCCTGACTCTCGCCCTCAAGCAGCCTCCATTGGGCCTCTGGGCACGCCCTCAGTCAGAGGCAGCAGCTGACTCCTGCCCTTGTTCTCTTCGCTTCTCATCCTGACACTAGAGTCCACCACTTACTTGTTTGCCTTAATTTTTTTGCTTTTGTTTGGTTTGTGTGTGTGTAATGTATGTGTTTGTGCGTATGTGTGTACATGTGCATATGGATGCCTGTGGTGATGTTTGCACACTTGTGTGTTGGAGGCCACAGGTTAGTTTCAGGTGTCTCCCTTGGTCACTGTCCATCTTATTTTGTGAGATCGGGTCTCTCGCCTGACCTGGAGCTCACTGATTCAGCTAGACTGGCCGGTGAGCTTCAGGGATCTGCCTGTCTCTGCCACCAAGGGCTGGGGTTACAGACAGGAGCTGGTACACCTAGACTTTTTTGTGGATTCTGGGGATATAAACTCAGGTCTCACGTTTGTGCAGTAGTCACTTTACCGATGGAGTCATCTCCCAAGATCCCTCCTCCTTTTTGACATAATTTCTCTATGTAGCACAGGCTGGTCTTGAACTTGTGATCCTCCTGTCTTAGCCCCTGGAGTACTGATATCACAGGCATACTGCATCCAACACGCCTAACGTTTTGAATGGAAAGAAAGGGTCAGGCATGTGTGCTGACCAGTTCCAACTGGAACCTGTTAGGACTAGTCCTGGAGCTCTACTCTGGTATGGCCTGTCCTCAGGATCCCCAGAACACACATTCAGAACCTGCACCAGGGACCCTTACCTCTCTTCCTAGCTTCCCATGTGCGTGGCATGGT
This sequence comes from Orientallactaga sibirica, assembly GCA_036365145.1. Lineage (NCBI taxonomy): Eukaryota > Metazoa > Chordata > Mammalia > Rodentia > Dipodidae > Orientallactaga > Orientallactaga sibirica. The sequence goes on along the minus strand of JAEOAD010000555.1, from coordinate 11,116,959 downwards.
TGACACAGTCAGGCCTCAGGGCTCCCTCCCTCCCCCAGTTTTGGCTCAGAGAAGCCCTCTGATGGTACAGACAGTACAGCCCTCCTGAGACTCTTCTGTCAGTCATACAGCCCCATGGACATGCCGTGTGTGCAGGCGTGCGCCCACACGGATGTGCCACCTTCTCTCCTGAGCATGCTGTGGACAGAGGCTGCTCAGCTATGGGATTCAACACATGGTTGGACGGGTGGGGGCATGTTCCCTTGAGACCCACTTAAAAATTATTTGAAAGGAGAAATTAGAGAGAGAGAGAATGAATATATGAATGAGGCGCCAGGGCCTCTTGTCACTGCAAAGGGACTCCAGATGCATGCAGCACTTTGTGCATCTGGCTTTATGTGGGAACTGGGGAACTGAACCCAGGCCATCAGGCTTTTCAAGCAAGTGCCTTTAACCACCTTGCCATCTCATCTAAGGCCCAGGTGGGATGCTGGGTTGAGCCAAACATTCACCAAAGCCCACAGACTACGTATACAGGTGGTAGCCCAGCAAGCCACGCTCTGGAGCCTCAGAGGCATCTTCCACACAGGTGGCAGGGTGTGGGGCAGATGTCTGACTCCTAGAAATCGCCCCCCCCCCGCCTTTCTGGACTGTGCTTACAACTAGGCGGGGTCTGGAGTCCTCTTGGCAGCTTTGTGAAATGGGTTTTTTGATCCCTGACCTAAGGATATTGAGCCTTGGGACTCCTATGCATAGACTGTATAATTGCCCACGAGGTGCCAATGAACACCAGTCAGACAACAGGGACCCTGGCACCCATCTCCATCCTGGGCAGGGTGTCTTCTCCTGTCTTGGACCCACTACCCATGTTCTCTCTCTCCTCAGGGAGATGCTGGGGGTCCCCTCGTCTGCAAACTGAATGACACTTGGTACGTGGAGGGGTTGGCCATCTGGACCCCAGCATGTCTCCGCCCAGTCACCATGCCCATCATCTTCACCAGGGTCTCGTTCTTTTTCAACTGGATCATGGATAGCAAGAATGCCACGCCTGATCCCGACCCTTCCTTGATCCCTCAAGAGGAAAAGCCCCCTTCTCTGACAGGCTTCAGAAGTGAGGGCTCTGTCCTCACACCCACCATCCTCACAGCCCTGCTGGCTTCTCAGACCCTCCTCTTGCAGCTGACTTGGTGCAGGAGTCTGCCATGGGCCCACAGCACCCTGCCTCCCAGCCTGTCTTAATACTCTCCTCACTGAGCAAGGTCCTTCCACACTTCCACGTGTGATGTCACTTCTGCTCCGGGCCTGGCAAAATAAAAACAACTGGAAAAACCGGTGACTCCGTCCTCTGACCCATCAGTGCCGCTCCTCACACTGTCCCCCACTTCCGCTCTGCCATGTCTGGAGGTCTCCCTCCTTCCTGCCCAGGGACAGTGGACGAGTTCACGGGGAGTTGGGCTGCCCAGCTAGGTGCCAAGTCCCCGTCCTTGGGCAGGTGGATTCCATTCCGCAGACAGGGCCCCATTCCTGCACCCATGGGTGTGTGCTCTTTCAGAATGAAGCACAGCGCTGGGGCCGTTACCTCACCATGTGGAGGGAGAAGTTGGTGCCCCTGGGGCAAGCCCACAGTTGGGCACGCAGGTCGCCGAAGCTCTTCTGGAGAAGTTGAAAGTAGACTGTGAAGGGCCGTGGGCTCTGAGGTCTGCACATGCTCCCTGGAGCTCTTCTCCAGGGCTCTGCTCGCAGTCTGCTGCTGCCCTCCACCCTGGTCCGCACCAGCCTGGCTCCCAGTCCCTGTGGGGCTGAAGCTTGACAGCCAGGAATTGCTGGCTCAGCACCCAGCTGACCCTGCAAACTGTGTGTCACTGCACCCTAAGGAGTCATTGGGAAGGGCTTGGACCACAGCCCCACCCTCCAACAGAAGCAGAGGATAAGGGAGCATCTGGGTCCCCGAAGGCCCAGGGGGCTCTAAGAAAACTTCAGATGTCTCAAGCAAATTGTTCTCAGGCCCGTTTGCGCTCAAATCTCCCAGGCCCTGAGCAGCTGGTGAGAAGATGCCAACTCCTATGTGCATAATCAGAGCACTGTGCCTGGTGCACAGCCCTCTGCTGCCAGTGCAAAGACTCTTTTCCAGGGTCTCCCCTTGCTCCTTCCCTCCCTCCCCCCATTTTTTCTTTCCTGTGCCTAGTATATGGGTATATGGTTCTATATTAACATTCCATCCCTGTGACAAAATGCTTGAGGACTTCATTGCAAAAGGAATTAAGGTTTATTTTGGCTCATGCTTTAAAAAGTTTCAGTCTGTGGTCTGTTGGCCCAATGGCTCTAGCCTGTGGTGGCACAGTGTATCATGGCCTTAGTAAGTGGCAGATGAAGTGTGTTCACCTTATGGTGGCCAGGAAGCAACAAAAAGGAAAAGGAGGGCTGGAGAGCCTGATGTCCTCTATAAGGACAGCCCCCCAGGGACAGAACTTTCTCCCACTAGGCCCTGCCTTCTAAAAGGTCCACCACCTCTCAGAGCCACAGGCTTGTAACCAAACCTTTCACCCTGAGAATTCCAGGTTAGCCTGAGCTACAGTGAGACCCTACCTTGAAAATCTAAAAAACAAAAGAAAAGCAAACATTAAAAAAAAAAACACAACTGTGCATCTGGCTTTATGTAGGTACTGGACTGGAGAATTGAACAAGTCCTTGGGCTTTTCAGGGTAGTGCCTTAACCACTGAGCAATCTCTGCAGCCCTTTTTAAATATATAAATATTTATTTATTTATTTAATTAAAAATGTATATTTATTTATTTGCAAGCAGAGGGAGACAGAAGACTGACAGAGAGAGAATGGGCATACCAGGGCCTCTAGTCAGTGCAAATGAACTCCAGATGTATGTGCCACATTGTGCATCTGGCTTTATGTGGGTCCTGGAGAATTGAACTCTGGTCATTTGTTAGACTTTGCAGGCAAGCACCTAAACTGTTGTGCCATATCTCCAGCCTTAAAAAAAATTTTTTTTTTCAAAGTAGGGTCTCTCTTTATCCCAGCCTGTAACCCCAGGCTAGTCTCAAACTCATAGCAATCCTTCTACCTCTGTCTCCCGAGTGCTAGAATTAAAGGATGCACCACCATGCCCAGCTTATTCTCATCTTTTTAAAAAAATATATTTTCTTTCTTTCTTTCAGACAGAGAGGGAGAGAGAGAGAGAGAGAGAGAGAGAGAAAGAAAGAGAGAGGGAAAGAATGGGTGCATCAGGGCCTCCAGCCACTGTAAATGAACTCCAGATGCATGTGCCCCCTTGTGCATCTGGCTTACATGAGTACTGGAGAGTTGAACTGGGATCCTTTGGCTTTGCAGGCAGATGCCTTAACCACTAAGTCATCTCTCCAGCCCCTCAACCATTCTTTATACAAGCTTGGTTTCAGGCCTGGGTTTATATTTGGCAGAGTTGGGGGAGGGGGTCCACATTGCTAGGTGACTGTGATGTGGGAGGGGCCTGTCTTCTGAGGTCAGTCAAGCATGCCCAGTGCACCCTCAAAGCCATCAGAGAAATACGGGGTGGAATAGGACTAGCTTCTAGTATTCAAACACTTCTTTGGATTTCTTATCATAAGGCTCAGGAAGCCAGATAGGATGATGGCTGAAAATGCTTATTACACGACACAGAGATTCATCTGATAGTTCATGAGAGAACAAGCAATTCCATTATTTACAACATGCAAACTGAGAGCAGATGCCCAAGTCCGAGCTTTTCAGCTGGCATGCCATGGTGCCTTGTGGAATCAAGGATGGAGGAGACTCTGACACTTGACTGTGACCTGCAGGAAGATGCAGGGCAGCAGGAAAAGCAAACTCGGTGCTCCCTGCCTGCTTGCTCCACTGGAACGGGAGGGGAGAAAGGCTCTCAGGTCTGGAAAAGAACATGGGAATGTGTGAAATCCACGGTGACAGGTTACGCTTAAAAGAGTAAATAGACATGTCTGTTCCCATTCTAAGACCCTCTTCCTTCTTTCTTTCTTTCTTTCTTTCTTTCTTTCTTTCTTTCTTTCTTTCTTTCTTTTTCTTTCTTTCTGCAGGCACGTGCCTTAACTGCTAAGCCATTTTTCCAGCCCCAAATAAATATTTTTAAATTAACTTTGCAATGTGTGCTGTTGACTCTAAGCAGTTTTATTTATATTTATTTGCAAGCTTAGAGAGACAATGAAAAGAGAGAGAGAGGAGAATTGGCATGCCAGGGCTTCTAGCCACTGCAAACAAACTCCAGATGCATGTGTCACTTTGTGCATTTGGCTGTACATGGGTACTAGGGAATCAAACCTGGGTTCTTTGCCTTTGCATGCAAGTGCCTTAACCGCTAAGCCATCTCTCCAGCCCTAAACATTAAAAAAAAAAAAAGGGCTGGAGAGATGGCTTAGCAGAAACCAGCATTTTCTGAACGAACAAACAACAAATAACAAAAACGTTCTGTTCTCTACACCGAGAAATACCTGGAGGTTTGTGGAACAGAAAGAGCTGAAGGGGACTAGCTGTGTTGTCTGAGAGCCTTTCTCATTCAGCTAAGCAGAGCCAGGTAGCCTACAGGAATATTCTATGTGACAGAACCAGGGCGGGTGGAACTGATTTGAACTGGACCAATAAAACAAAACAGACTGCGGCCATCTATTGCACAGACAGCCTGTCGTTCCCCACATTAGTCCTAACACTATTGCCTTGACTTGGGCCAACGCATTTCAGAGCACAGAGTCTGGCCCTCCCGTTGAGATGTGACGCTATCCTCATGCAGGGTGGTCCCAAACCGTTTTCTTTAATCTCCCATTACATGAGTGACAATGTAATTTGAGGATGTTCCCTACCCAGTGGAAACAGAGGTGAGCACGAACAAAATCTGCTCCGTTTCTGCGTCCTTTTCCCTTAAATACAAGATGAACATGGGACCGCATTGGGTTCTAGAACCTGACTGTTTTGGTCAGCCCTGAGACAGCGCTTCAAGCTGGGTCCTCGAATTGGAACTGTGAGCGCCTTTGGGTGAGCTCACAAGCTGTTCACACCGTGCCTGATTTTTACAGCTGGGTGTGGTGGTGCACACCTTGAATGCCAGCCCTCGAGGCAGAGGTAGGAGGATCAGCGTGAGGAGAGGAGTGAGTGTGGGGCCACAAGGGCTTTCCCTGTCCAGATTCTGTCCTCCCTGGGTCCTTAGTAAGGCTGCCTGGGACAAGACGATAGAAGGGGGTTGAGGGAACCGCGTCATTCGCGGTGCCTGTGTCCTGGAGAGGTATCCAGGGCTGCCTGAGTGAAGGAAGGGGCAGGACGCTGGCTACGGGGTTTCTCCTGGGGTAGTGCTCCCTGGACACCTTGCACAGCCAAACCACGTCAGAATGGCAGAGGTAGATGCCAGGACGGGGACAGAAGGGCGGCTCCTGTGCCCAACACTGCCAGCCCAGGCCTGTTCCTGGAAAGAGGGGAGGCCTTGAGAACAGGGGATCAGACTGAAATGTGGGGCGGCCTGCAAACACCACCTGCAGCCCGACCCTGAAGGGGTCCCTTCCTGCTCCAGGGCCACCTGGTGTCACAGGCCAGACGACGGTGTTGACGGGGCGGGACATCTCTACACGTGCAGACTCAGCTAACTGGCTCCAAGCTAACTCTGCTCATCAGCTCCCCGAGCTGCGATGCATTGGCTGGGACTGTATGGAAATCACGTTAAGCCCAGAGATCCGGGTCCGAGAAACTCGAAAAGCGAAAGAGAAGAAACATTCTCGACCATTCAGGACGCGATTCGCAGCCCTCGGCCCGCTCCCGGGCGGGCGCGCTTACCGCAGCGGCCGGGCGTCTGGCGGGGGAGGCAGCGCAGCTCCGCGAACGCGCAGCGGCAGAGGCGGCAGCTGCGCCACGTCCAGGCTCCGTGTCCCAGGGCGCCGCAGTCCCTGCGGGGGAGACGGCGTGAGCGCGGCCGGCGGGCGGGAGGGCGCGTGCCCGAGGGCCCCGGACCCTTTCTGCGCCCCCGGCCCTCCTTCAGCGTCCCCGCCCTCCACCCGAGAGCCCCCGGCCCCCTTCTGTGCGCCCCCGCCCTCTATCCGCGCCCCCCGCACCTCCCTCACGTCTCAGCCCCTCCTTCCGCGCGCTCCCTCCCCCGCCTCCTTCCTTGCGCCCCGGCCCCCTTCCGCGCGTCCCCGCCCTCCGCCCCCGCGCGCCCGGCCCCCTTCCGCGCGCCTCCGCCCTCCATCCGCGCGCCCGCGCACCTGCTCCTCCGGTCGTGCTCGCAGTGGCGGCCCGTGAAGTGCGCGGGGCACACGCAGAAGCTGCCCAGCACGCACGTGCCCCCGTTCCGGCAGCAGCGCGCTCCGAGGCCCGCACCTGGGGGTCAGCGGCCTCAGCTCCGCGCGCCCGCCCGCCCGCGGGGATTACAACCCAGGCCGCAGGACCGGCGCTCGGACAGGACGCGGGGAGCTGGACCACACCCCTCGAGTGGCTTTCCCTCCTCCCTGCCTAGCGTCACGGGACCCCGCTGGACAGTGATCACCCACAGGCCTCCCAGGCGGGACCACCCACGGCCGTGTGACGCCGACCCCGGGGACTCCCGGGGCGCAGCCTGGAGCCAGAGGGGCTGAGCGCGCAGGCCTGGCCCTGCTCTCTGCCACCCAGGGCAAATGCACAGGGGCTTGTTGAAGACATCGCTTCAGACCCAACACCTCCCTAGGACGTTTTCAGTCGGTTTAACGTTGTCACGTGACGCACGATTTCACCATGCTCTCCGAGTATTTTGTTTGGGCCCCGATTTCCCTGAACTCAGTGTCTGGTGACTGGGGCCGCGAACCCGGCTGCGGGGACTTACTCTCTCCCAAGGCATAGTGAGCGCTCCAGCCTGCCTGGCTCCCGCTGTCCCTGCTGAAGTTGCTCAGAGTCCCATTCAGTGTTGTCGCCTGCGGCTTTGGAGCTGCGATTTTGCTGGCTTCTCTGTCGCCTTCGTGCTTCTCTCTCTGATGGCCTGTTAAGGACAGCAGGACATCAAAAAGCCTGAGACTGAGACGGACCAAGGCACGGGTATTTTATGCGACTGAATCTGAAACTGAATGAAACGCTTCTTACCGTTTCCCAAGTGAATGAACTGCAACGTCAAAGCGATCATACGCAGAAGCCTGGAGTAGTTAAAAAATTATTCACCATGAAATATAAAAATTATTATCATCGTACCTTCAAAATGCCACCCAATCGTGATATACAGATTTATAAATAATAGTTAGCAAATACAATGCAGTCATTTTGGAACTTGTACATGTTTCCCAATGCTGATACAGCTTAGGGAAGTTTGGAGGTGGACAGTGTGCGTTTCCTCAACGCACAGGAAGAGTGGCACAGACATTGCAATTTGTCCTGAGAATTTTAAAGCCCCACCTGGGACCTAAGGTCCGGATGACTTTTGTCCTTACCTGACATGCTGCCTCCAGGTCATTTTGCCACTGACACCTAGTGTCGATGTGAGAGCTCGCTCTCTCCCTCTCTCTGTCTCTCTCTCTCTTTCATTGGACCACGAAGTTCAGTGTCCACAGAGCTGGGTGGTTATCTCACTCCAGGCGCAGGGATCTCTGCATCTGGTCACTGCAGGGACAAGCAGGGAAGACACCTGCAGGTCCTGGCCTCCACCTGGGTGGGAACACAGTGAGGGAAATCCTTGAGTCCTCCTGAGGCCGCCCTTGGCCAGGCCTGCTGTGCACCTAGGCGCTTGAGTGGCTGTTTTCCAGTGGTGAGTCCTGCTGGAGAGGGGTATAGGCTGACTTGCCCCCACCCCCCACTATTTACAGTGCTAACAGCAGCAGGGTGGCCAATCCCAGATGTCAAACATTGGTGACCAAAACAAGAGCCTTCCTTACCCTCACTGAAAAACAAACTTCAAAGATTCAAAGCCCAATGTGAACTTTAAAAAAAGCCTTCCTAGCCGGGTGTGGTGGCACACGCCTTTTAATCCCAGCACTCGGGAGGGAGAGGTAGGAAGATCACCGAGAGTTCGAGGCCACCCTGAGACTACATAGTTAATTCCAGGTCAGCCTGGACCAGAGTGAGACCCTACCTCGCAAACAAAACAAAACAAAACAAAACAAAACAAAAACAAAAACAAAAAAAAAAAACAAACAAACAAAAAAAACGCCTTCCTAGCAAGTGGAGGCTTTCTGTACAGGGTGCACTGCTTGTGCTGGGAGGTGATGGCTCAGTGGATAAAGTGCTTGCCATGGAATCATGAGGACCTGGAACGCCTCCCCTCCCTCTCTTTCTCTCCCTCTCTCCCTCTCTTTGTCTCTAATAAATAAATAAGAAGATAAAAGAAATAAAAAATAAAAATGTAATCATGCATAAACTGAAGGAATATATTTTTGTATAAATGGTCTAAAACTGTTTTTAGAGAATGCCATATAAATCATAGCTTCCTGATAATTTAAAAAATATTTTATTTTTATTTATTTATTTGAAAGAGAGAGATGAAGAGGCAGACACAGGAGAGAGAGAGAGAGAGAGAGAGAGAGGGAGGGAGGGAGGGAGGGAGGGAGAGAATGGGCACTCCAGGGCCTCCAGCCGCTGCAAACAAACTCCAGACTCATGCACCACTTTGTGCATTTGACTTAACCTGGATCCTGGGGAATCAAACCTCGGTCCTTTGGCTTTGCAGGCAAGCACTTTAACTGCTAAATCATCTCTCTACCCAGCTTTCTGATAATATTAAAGTTTAAAAGGGATATCTAAGATTGAACCTCTCCCACACAATTCCTTGCATTAAATTTTCAGAGTGTACACTTCCAAGCATGCACAGAAGCTGACAGAATAATCCAGTAAACGCAGATTCACCAATTATTTGTCATCTTTGCAGTTTGACTTCCTCCTCACCTATTTCCATGGAGTGTCAAAGGGCCAGTTGTAGGCATGCGATAACATATATGTCTAATGAGTGTGTTTATTGCACTTTGCTTGCTGTTGTAGCAGGGGCTGATCCGGGGCCTTGTGCACGTTAGGACAGAGCTCTATCCTGAGCCACACCCCAGCCCTCAGATGAGGCTTTTAAAAGCTGTGCTTTATTAATGGAATCAGTAGAGAAAGAAAGGAAAGGAAAAAAAAGGAAAGGAAGGAAATGAAATCCTTGTCTGTGAGACAGGATTGAGAGACAAGGCACAGACAGGAGATGTCCCCTCTCTGGCTGTTGGCTTAAGAGCTAATCAGCTTTGAGGAGCCTCAGAGGTGAGGGCCTGGGGTGAGAGCTGCTGATAAAGGGTTGTCACCATACTGTCACTTGCTCTCCAGCAGGCCTTTGTGGCCCAAGCTGGGCCATTACTCCCTGTAAAGATTTCTGCATTTCACCTCTCTTGCCAAGCTTGCCGGTAAGGAGGCCAACAGGCAGGGGTTGCCTGGTGATGGCTGCAGTGGGGGTGGGGAGCAGCCCCCTGTCTTGTTATCAGCTGTAAAGAGATAAGACTGGAGCCACCAAGCCAGATGGAGAATACTGGACGAGGACTGCTTTGGACATGCCAGTGAGGGTCCTTGGGAGGAACCCTGTCTGCTACTGCTTTAGACAAGAACGTTCTGCCTCCAACCTTTGAAAATATATTCCTGCTGAGAAAATAAATTTTGGCTTCTTAAGACACCTCACCTGTGACATCTTGTGGCAGTGAGAACTGAATAACACATGAGGTTTTAGATTTCCCATTAAACAAAATTGTTTTTGTTGCTAGGGTTTAAGCTTAGTGCCTGGCAAAAGCCAACCTCATGCTGTGCATCTAGCAACACACTATCTATGTGCTTTCCCATCACTGTGAAATATTATGTAGCTTAGCAATTTTTTTTTTTTTTTTTTTGGCTTTTCGAGGTAGCGTCTCACTCTGGTCCAGGCTGACCTGGAATTAACTATGTAGTCCCAGGGTGGCCTCGAACTCGTGGTGATCCTCCTACCTCTGCCTCCCAAGTGCTGGGATTAAAGGCGTGCGCCACCACACCCGGCTTGCTTAGCAAGTTTTGACAATTCTAGAGTTATTTCTCTCCATAGATTTCCTACAAGTTCAGAGACCAACTTCAGAGACCAAAAAATTACAACCTTTACTTGGGGAGGCCTTCCACCCTGACATTTCAATTAGGTCAACCAGCGTGAGACCCTACAAAACCAAAAAAAAAAAAAAAAAAAAAAAATTGACAGGCACGGTGGCACACACCTTTAATCTCAGCACATGGGAGGCAGAGGTAGGAGAATGGCTGTGAGTTTGAAGCCAGCCTGAGACTACATAGTGAATTCCAGGTCAGCCTGGGCTACAGCGAGACCCTACCTTCAAAAAAAAAAAGAACGTTGCTGACACTCTCACAGGCATAGGTGTTGGCCTTTGACGTTCACTAAATCAAATGGTGAATCAAGACTGATGTTGGTGTGACTTTCTGTTCCTATCAAGAGGTCCAGTACTGTATAGCAGATGGGAACATGATCAATTTTCAGTATGTTCCTATATTAAAGTTGTTAATTAAAAAAAAAAAAAAAAGAGCTCTGGCTGGGCATAGTGGCACACACCTTTAATCCCAGCACTTGGGAGGCAGAGGTAGGAGGATCACCATGAGTTTGAGGCCACCCTGAGGCTACATAGTGAATTCCAGGTCAGCCTGGGCTAGAGTGAGACCCTATCTTGAAAAAAAACAAAACAAAACAAAACAAAACAAAACAAAACAAAACAAAACAAAGAGGTCCAGCAGAGGCTGAGACTCTTGCCTCAGTCAGTAGACAGAAACCAACTCAAATGACAGAAAATCATCTTTCCAAGCAGCCAGCTTTCACAACCCAACTCCATGCTCCAGATGAGGGGACTGGGTCATGCTTGCAGTCTAATACACACCACGATCAGTCAGAGTGAGACACGGGACCCTCGCACTGCCTTAAGCAATAGAATTTCAACAACAATAAAATTGCAACAGATTTCCTGCTCGTGTGCTTGCTTGTCGGAACTCTTTGAAAACCTATGCATCCTGTGCAGAAGTAAACATGACCTTGCCAACATACTTTGGACTATGTGGTCATTCTCGAACCCTAGATTCATCTCTAACAACATACAGCTGTGAGCCAAAATCACTGTCTTTGTCAGCTGGCTCTCTCAGGAAGGATAGCCGTATAAGCTGACCCACACAGGCAGTCAGAACCCAGACACGGGCCAGGCAAATGCTATTAAGGGCAAGTGGAAATATATGCATGTGACTCTATGCCCAGCTCCATTCATATTTTGTGAGTAATATTATCAACTCTGTCATTTAGAAATGTAGCTTTAGGGCTGGAGAGATTGCTCAGTAGTTAAGACACTTGCCTACAAAGCCTAAGGATCTGAGTTTGATTCGTCAGTGCCCACGTAAAGCCAGATGCACAAGGTGACACATGCATCTGGAGTTTGCAGTGGCTAGAGGCCCTGTTGGCTTAAGATCTAGCCATTCTCTCTCTCTCCCTCTCTCTCAACTAAATAAATAAAATATTTTAAAAAAGAAATGTAGCCTTATACTGTGGATTAATATGGAATAATAATTTCTAGGGGGACAGTTGACCTTACAGTGTGTGTATTCTTAACACCATGTAACCTTAAAATGCCAGACTTTTGAAAAAATAAAAAGCTATCTATGCAACACAAAGTTCTGCTTTTTCTCCAATCCTTACTTATGAGAATCAAAAAACATCTAGATCAGTGATCTCAAAAGAGTCCAAGAGGAGAGATGGTTTAGTGGTTAAGGTGCTTGCCTGTGAAGCCTAAGGAGCCAGGTTTGATTCTCTGGCACCCATGTCAGCCAGAAGCACAAGATGGTGCAACTAGAGTTCGTTTGCAGTGGCTAGAGGTTCTCGAGTGCCCTCTCCCTCCTTCTAATAAACTTTTTTTTTTTTTTTGAGAGAAACAGAGAGAGAGGGAGAGGAAGACAGATAGAGATGGGTGCGCCAGCAGCCTCTTAGCTGCTGTGAACGAAATCCAGATGCGTGTGCCCCCTTGTGGTCAAGTGCAGCATTGCGCCCTTGCATCACTTTGCATCTGGCTAAACGTGAGACCTGGAGATTGGAACCACTGGAGATTGGAACCAGCGTTCTTAGGCTTAGGAGGCAGGCGCCTTAACCGCTGAGCCATCTCTCCAGCCCCATATTTTAAAAATACATAAAAGAGTCCAAGATGGCCAATTCAATGAGAAAGTAATTGTACTGAGAAAGTTAATTGTACTTGGAACCACATAAACATTTTTGTCTGATAAATCTTACAAGATATTGGAGCCACATTTAGTTAAATTTATTGACACTTTCTATCCTCTTATTACTGGAGCCCTCATCCATATGGCCTGGTTCTTGGGTCCAATTTCTTACCAGCATTAAGAGAAAATGACATCATAAACAGAGAAATGGAAAAAATAAATATATTTACAGGTCTGGCTACAACTAGGGAGAAAAATTCTCAACCAGCTCCTGCTTGCCTACAATTGTGTCATGACCTATGACAAAGACATAACAAAGACAGGAAGCATGCATATAGAGATGGGCTTCCTCCTGCCCCATGCTGGTGGCCCATACTCACTCCCAACAAGACAGGTGAAAGGACCCAGTGCTCCACAGGGCACTGAGCAGGTGTTGAACGGTACCACGAGCACCATTCAACATAATTAACAATTAATTATTAGCTGGGTATGGTGGTGTGTGCCTTTAATTCCAGCACTAAGGAGGCAGACATAGGAGGATCACTAAGTTTGAGAACAGCCTGGAACTACAGAGTGAGTTCCAGGTCATCCTGGGCTAGAGTGAGACCCTACCTAAAAAAAAAAATCAATGTTGCCGGGTGTGGTGGCGCACACCTTTAATCCCAGCACTCGGGAGGCAGAGGTAGGAGGATTGCCGTGAGTTCAAGGCCACCCTGAGACTACATAGTTAATTCCAGGTCAGCCTGGGCTAGAGTGAGACCCTACCTCGACCAAAAAAAAAAAAAAAAAAAAAAAAAAAAAAATCAATGTTAATCTTGGGACTGGGAGGTAAAGTGCTGTCCAAACATGGGGACTTAGTTTGGATCTCCAGAACCCATGTAAAGAATTACCAAGCCTGGCTGGGAGCGGTGGCACCTGCCTTTAATCCCAGCACTTGGGAGGCAGAGGTAGGAGGATCGTCATGAGTTTGAGGTCACTCTGAGAGTACAGAGTGAATTCCAGGTAAGCCTTAGCTGCAGTGAAACCCTACCTAGAAAAACGAAACAAAACGAAACAAAACGCCAAGCCTGGTAGTGTAGCACCTATCAACCCAGTGTTGGAGAAGTGGAGGCAGGAGACTACCCAGGACTCATTGACCAGCTATTGTGGCCAAATTGCTGAGTTTGAGTTTCAGTGAGAGACCCTATCTCAAAGCATGAAGTGGAGAACTGAGGAGGAAATCCAACATCAACCTCTGGCCTCTACACACACATGCACACATATGTACAAGCACCTACATACACACATGCGCCCCCCGCATATGCAAACATGCACACGGCAAGGCATTAAAATTAGTCTAAATAAGTTCTTATTGTGAACACTCTTTCTCATGATTGTTTCCCCGTAAATCCACAGAAATGTTGGGGCAAATTAACTCTAATTGACCACTGTTAGATCTCTCCATGGTGGGGGTTTGCCTTGAAAACGTAACTGTTAATCACATAGACAGGCAGACTACCCTTGTGCTGGCATTCCCACACTGAACGCCTCACACAGGCCTTGGGGAAACTGCGAGAGAGTTGTCATCATTGGCTGCTAAAAGCTCATTCATGGCTCCTGAGTGTGCAGCTCCAGGATGACTCTTTCAAACTCTCAAATAGGTTGTGCCAGTCTTTCCTGAAACATAATCCTGTCCTCTATTTGCCCAAAGGTCTGTTGTGCTTGGAATAATATCTGTTTATCTCTTTCCTGGCCATACATCTTTTTTTATTTTTAAAGCTTTTTCTTCTTCTTCCTCTTCCTCCTCCTCCTCTTCTTCTTCTTGTTCTTTTTTTTTTTGTTGTTTTTTTGTTTTTGTTTTTCAAGGTAGGGTCTCATTCCAGTCCAGGCTGACCTGGAATTCATTATGTAGTCTCAGGGTGGCCTCGAACTCACAGAGATCCTCCTACCTCTGCCTCCCAAGTGCCTTCTTCTTCTTCTTTTTTTTTTAAACTGGGAGTAGTATTTTAAAAGCTTTTAATTAAAAAATTTTTTTTTGTTTATTTATTTGAGAGTGACAGAGAGAGAGAGAGAAAAAGGCAGATACAGAGAATGTGCGTGCTCAGCCGCTTAGGCAAGTGCTTAACCACTAAGCCATCTCTCCAGCCCCCAAAGCTTTTAATTTTAAAAATATTTTATTGATTTATGGGGGGACAGATAGAAAGAGAATGGGCGCACCAGGTCCTCCAGCCACTGCAAACGAACTCCAGATACATGTGCCATCTTGTGCATCTGGCTTACGTGGGTCCTGGGGAATCAAGCCTTGAACCAGGGTCCTTAGACTTCACAGGCAAGCGCTTAACCACTAAGCCATCTCTCCAGCCCCACTCTACTCCAAGCTTTGAAACTGTCCATGTGATCTACCTTTTGCCTGGCACAGTGTCTGGGTCACTTCGGGATATGTCTACACTGGTTGTTCTCAGGGCTCCCACAGGTGCTCAGTCATGTGGCTCTGATTGGCGGTTAGGCTACAGTGAAGAGAAGGAAATTCTGCTTCTGTCACACAGCTCACTTTGCCGCCAACTGCTTGTCTGCCAAACACGTGGTGACATCTCAAAGTTAATGCTGGGCCTTCTCGAACCTGCTCAGCTCACAGGCGTCCTTTACCAGCGGTTCACAACCACATGCTTGCTCTGACTCAGAACAAGAGCTTGGCTCTATCCTTGTTCCCTTTGCTTTATTTCCTGCTTATTTTGCTTGATTTTTTATTGGTGTGTTAATGATACAAAGTAGTGAGTGCCGTGGAATTTTCCACATGTACATGAGATAGTGGATCCGTTTACCTCCCCCAGCACACTAGCTTCCTTCCCACTTGGTAAGTCACCCTTCTACCTGCATGTCTTTTCTTTCTTTCTTTCTTTCTTTCTTTCTTTCTTTCTTTCTTTCTTTCTTTCTCACTATCTTTCTTCTCCCTTCCTCTCTCTCTCTCTCTCTCTCTCTTTCTTTCTCTTCATTTGTTTCATGAGACCGGGTCTCATACAGCCCAAGTTCACTCAAACTCACTATTTACCCAATGATGAACTTGAACTTTTGACCTTGCTGCCTCCACCTCCCGAATGCTGGGATACAAGTATGCACCACCGTAACTGGCATTTTTCACTCTTTTGATTCTACATATGAAAGAAAACATGCAAAACTTGGCATATATCACTTAACACAATGGTCTCCAGTTCTACTCATTTTCCTGTAAAGTATATGATTTCATTTTTCTTAATGGCTGTAGCCCAGGATGGCCTCAAACTCTCAACTCCTGCCTCAGTCACCTGAGTAGGGAATAGAACCTGGGTATGTAGGCTTAGGAGGCAAGTGCCTTAACCACTAAACCATCTCTCTAGCCCCCTTTTTTATTTTTAAAATTTATTTGAGAGAGAATTGGCATGCCAGGGCCGCTGTGGCTGCAAAAGTATTCCAGACACGTGTGCTACATTGTGCACCTGGCTTTAAGTGGGTATTGGGGAATCGAATCTGGGCTAGAAGGCTTTGCAAACAAGTACCTTTATCCACTGAACCATCTACCTCCCCATCTCCTTTCTGGGCATATAAGCAGCCTGTTCAGTTCACTTTCTGAATCAGCTTGGAGACAACCCCCTGTGCTTCCTCCCCTGGAGCTGTAACATGAGACCATTAAAAGTCTTCTCTCAGGTAGCACAAGCCTTTAATCCCAGCACTCGGGAGGCAGCGGCCCCATCCTATTCTTTGAGACAGAGTATCTTGCTGAAACTGGGGCCCACTGATTTGCCTAACTGGTCAGCAAGCCCCAAATATCCTATGTCTCTGCTACCCCAGTGCTGGGTACAGGGGTGTGCTACCATGCCTGGCTTCTATATAAGTGCTGGAGATCCAAGCTCAGGTCCTCATGCTTGCATGGTAAGTGCCTTACTGACTGAACCATCTCCCCAGACCTCTATACTTAATATTCGAAAACTCCAGTTTATTTTTAGTTTTTTTTTTTTTTTTTTTTTTTAGAGAGAGAGGGAGAGGGAGACAGATAGAGATGGGCGCACAGTCAAAATTTGAGGGCTGGAGAGATGGCTTAGTGGTTAAGATGCCTGCCTCCTAAGCTTAAGAATGCTGGTTCCAATCTCCAGGTCCCACGTTTAGCCAGATGCAGTGATGCAAGGGCACAATGCTGCACTTGACCACAAGGGGGTGCACGCATCTGGATTTCATCCTCAGCTGCTGAGAGGCTGCTGGCACACCCATCTCTGTGCCATCTCTGTCTTCCTCTCCCTATCTCTCTGTGTCTCTCTCCAACTGGCTAAACGTGGGACCTAGAGATTGGAACCGGTGTTCTTAGGCTTAGGAGGCAGGCGCCTTAACCGCTAAGCCATCTCTCCAGCCCCTTATTTTTAGATTGTTTTCGTATCATGTATTCTGCTCCTAGTCTTCCTCAAGACTGTTTTCTCTATTTTCTTGGATGTTTCTGAACCCAGAGGAGACTTACATTTCAATTTTTTTTTTTGAGGTAGGGTCTCACTCTAGCCCAAGTTGACCTGGAACTCATTCTGCCTCGAACTCACAGTGATCCTCCTACCTCTGCCTTCCGAGTTCTGGGATTAAAGGCGTGAGCCACCATGCCCAGCTACATTTCAATTTTTAACATTCAGCTTTAGAAAAGGAACATTATTGTCCCAGAGATAAAGACTGTGTTGCACATAAATGCTAAATGCCCCCAACCTCTCGCCAGTACTCTATACTCCTTTATAAAAGAAGTTTTGAGGGCTGGAGAGATGGCTTAGCAGTTAAGGTGCTTGGCTGTAAAGCCTAAGGACTCAGGTTTGATTCTCCAGTACTCAACTAAAGCCAGATGCACAAGAGGGCACATGTGTCTGGAGTTCACTTGCAGTGCTGGAGGCCCTGGTGTGCCCATTCTCTCTCTCTCTCCCTTCTCAAATAAATAAACAAATATATATATATATATATATATATATATATATATATATATATATATATATATATATTTTTTTTCGAGGTAGGGTTTCACTCTAGTTCAGGCTGGCCTGGAATTCACTATGTAGTCTCAGGCTGGCCTTGAACTCACGGTGATCCTCCTACCTCTGCCTCCCAAGTGCTGGGATTAAAGGCGTGTGCCACCACACCCTGCTAAAATATATATATATTTTTTTTTTAAAGAAAAGAACTTTGTTTTTTTGGTTTTGCGAGGTAGGGTCTCACTCTGGTCCAGACTGACCTGGAATTAACTATGTAGTCTCAGGGTGGCCTCGAACTCTCGGCGATCCTCCTACCTCTGCCTCCCGAGTGCTGGGATTAAAGGCGTGCGCCACCATGCCTGGCAAGAAAAGAACTTTTGAGGGAACTTCCCCAACCTACACCAGTGCACCCATACCTTTTGCTATTTGAGTTTATACTCTTCAAGCAGAAAAAGGAATGTCTTTCTAACGATCAAATTCACGAAATGTGACATTCTGCGTGGTTTCACGCCTAGATGCACAAAAGGAAAGGGTGGACAGTTTCTCCCATTTGAAACCAGCTGGCCGTACGCAGGGTTTGATGGTGTTGGGGTCAGCACCCTGGACAGTGTTTGGCTTGTGCCTGGGGAGGCTTGCTGCTGAGGGCACTGCACTGTTTCTGGAAAGCTTGTTTGAGTTTCTAGCAGGAACGCACAGCTACTCACTTCCCCTGACCCAAGATCGGTCCTCCTCTGCTCCGGGAAGGTAATCCTCTTGGACCAAGTGTGCAGCTTAGAGGGGGGACGCACATGGAGCGGCGAGGGAAAAAAGGACTCTGACCCAGCCAGCCGGATCAGCCAGATCACCTTGGCAGGTGTTGTTTTGATAAGAAAATGCCATGGTAGTTGAACGTGTTGCTTCCTATCTGTGAGCCCAGCATTTGAGATGCTGAGGCAGGAGGATTGCTGGCAAGTTGAAGTCACTGTGGGCTACAATGTGAGACACTGTCTCAAAACAACAAGGCTAGAGAGATGGCTTAGCGGTTAAGGCGCCTGCCTGCCAAGCCTAAGAATGCTGGTTGGATTCTGCAGGTCCCACGTTTAGCCAGATGTAAAGTGACGCAAGTGCGCAATGCTGTGCTTGCCCATAAGGGGGCACATGCATCTAGAATTCATTCACAGCGGCTGAAATAGCCTGGTGTACCCATTCTTCTCTCTCTCTCTCCCTCTTCCTCTCTCTCTCTCTCTGCTTCTCTCTCTCTCTCTCTCAAAAAATTCCAACAAAACAAAACAAAACAAAGCACTTCCAAGAACAAAAATAGCACAAGTGCTATTTGATTTACTGAAGTACCCTCTCCTCCTTCTCAAACATGCCTCCTTGGACCACCCTAGCTCATAGTTTAGCAGCATAGCATGGCTATCATTTTCAAATCATTTTTCCAAGGTGGCTTGGTAGCTTTCCTGAGCAACAAATTAATCAAACAATGACCAAATGTCCAGTCCTCATAATGTCACAGTCAAATGTCACCCCAGGCCCACCATGAATTCAATAGGTTAATAAATGTTAATCTTGGGACTGGGAGGTAAAGTGCTGTCCAAACATGGGGACTTAGTTTGGATCTCCAGAACCCATGTAAAGAATTACCAAGCCTGGCTGGGAGCGGTGGCACCTGCCTTTAATCCCAGCACTTGGGAGGCAGAGGTAGGAGGATCGTCATGAGTTTGAGGTCACTCTGAGAGTACAGAGTGAATTCCAGGTAAGCCTTAGCTGCAGTGAAACCCTACCTAGAAAAACGAAACAAAACGAAACAAAACGCCAAGCCTGGTAGTGTAGCACCTATCAACCCAGTGTTGGAGAAGTGGAGGCAGGAGACTACCCAGGACTCATTGACCAGCTATTGTGGCCAAATTGCTGAGTTTGAGTTTCAGTGAGAGACCCTATCTCAAAGCATGAAGTGGAGAACTGAGGAGGAAATCCAACATCAACCTCTGGCCTCTACACACATGCACACATATGTACAAGCACCTACATACACACATGCGCCCCCCGCATATACAAACATGCACACGGCAAGGCATTAAAATTAGTCTAAATAAGTTCTTATTGTGAACACTCTTTCTCATGATTGTTTCCCCGTAAATCCACAGAAATGTTGGGGCAAATTAACTCTAATTGACCACTGTTAGATCTCTCCATGGTGGGGGTTTGCCTTGAAAACGTAACTGTTAATCACATAGACAGGCAGACTACCCTTGTGCTGGCATTCCCACACTGAACGCCTCACACAGGCCTTGGGAAACTGCGAGAGAGAGTTGTCATCATTGGCTGCTAAAGCTCATTCATGGCTCCTGAGTGTGCAGCTCCAGGATGACTCTTTCAAACTCTCAAATAGGTTGTGCCAGTCTTTCCTGAAACATAATCCTGTCCTCTATTTGCCCAAAGGTCTGTTGTGCTTGGAATAATATCTGTTTATCTCTTTCCTGGCCATACATCTTTTTTTTATTTTTAAAGCTTTTTCTTCTTCTTCCTCTTCCTCCTCCTCCTCCTCTTCTTCTTCTTTCTTTTTTTTTTTTTTTTTGTTTTGTTTTTGTTTTTTTTTTTTTTTTTTTTTTTCAAGGTAGGGCCTCACTCCAGTCCAGGCTGACCTGGAATTCATTATGTAGTCTCAGGGTGGCCTTGAACTCACAGAGATCCTCCTACCTCTGCCTCCCAAGTGCCTTCTTCTTCTTCTTTTTTTTTAACTGGGACTGGGAGTTTTATTTTAAAAATTTTTTGTTTATTAAAAAAAGTTTTTTTTGTTTATTTAAAAATTTTTTTGTTTATTTAGAGAGAGAGAGAGAAAAAGGCAGATACAGAGAATGTGCGTGCTCAGCCGCTTAGGCAAGTGCTTAACCACTAAGCCATCTCTCCAGCCCCCAAAGCTTTTAATTTTAAAAATATTTTATTGATTTATGGGGGGACAGATAGAAAGAGAATGGGCACACCAGGTCCTGCAGCCACTGCAAACGAACTCCAGATACATGTGCCATCTTGTGCATCTGGCTTACGTGGGTCCTGGGGAATCAAGCCTTGAACCAGGGTCCTTAGACTTCACAGGCAAGCGCTTAACCACTAAGCCATCTCTCCGGCCCCACTCTACTCCAAGCTTTGAAACTGTCCATGTGATCTACCTTTTGCCTGGCACAGTGTCTGGGTCACTTCGGGATATGTCTACACTGGTTGTTCTCAGGGCTCCCACAGGTGCTCAGTCATGTGGCTCTGATTGGCGGTTAGGCTACAGTGAAGAGAAGGAAATTCTGCTTCTGTCACACAGCTCACTTTGCCGCCAACTGCTTGTCTGCCAAACACGTGGTGACATCTCAAAGTTAATGCTGGGCCTTCTCGAACCTGCTCAGCTCACAGGCGTCCTTTACCAGCCGTTCTCAACCACATGCTTGCTCTGACTCAGAACAAAGAGCTTGGCTCTATCCTTGTTCCCTTTGCTTTATTTCCTGCTTATTTTGCTTGATTTTTTATTGGTGTGTTAATGATACAAAGTAGTGAGTGCCGTGGAATTTTCCACATGTACATGAGATAGTGGATCCGTTTACCTCCCCCAGCACACTAGCTTCCTTCCCACTCGGTAAGTCGCCCTTCTACCTGCATGTCTTTTCTTTCTTTCTTTCTCTTTCTCTCTTTCTTTCTTTCTTTCTTTCTTTCTTTCTTTCTTTCTTTCTTTCTCTGTCTTTCTTTCTCACTATCTTTCTTCTCTCTCTCTCTCTCTCTGTCTCTCTTTTCTCTTCATTTGTTTCATGAGACCGGGTCTCATACAGCCCAGGTTCACTCAAACTCACTATTTACCCAATGATGAACTTGAACTTCTGACCTTCCTGCCTCCACCTCCCGAATGCTGGGATACAAGTATGCACCACCGTAACTGGCATTTTTCACTCTTTTGATTCTACATATGAAAGAAAACATGCAAAACTTGGCATATATCACTTAACACAATGGTCTCCAGTTCTACTCATTTTCCTGTAAAGTATATGATTTCGTTTTTCTTAATGGCTGTAGCCCAGGATGGCCTCAAACTCTCAACTCCTGCCTCAGTCACCTGAGTAGGGAATAGAACCTGGGTATGTAGGCTTAGGAGGCAAGTGCCTTAACCACTAAACCATCTCTCTAGCCCCCTTTTTTATTTTTAAAATTTATTTGAGAGAGAATTGGCATGCCAGGGCCACTGTGGCTACAAAAGTATTCCAGACACATGTGCTACATTGTGCACCTGGCTTTATGTGGGTATTGGGGAATCGAATCTGGGCTAGAAGGCTTTGCAAACAAGTACCTTTATCCACTGAACCATCTACCTCCCCATCTCCTTTCTGGGCATATAAGCAGCCTGTTCAGTTCACTTTCTGAATCAGCTGGAGCTGTAACATGAGACCATTAAAAGTCTTCTCTCAGGTAGCACAAGCCTTTAATCCCAGCACTCGGGAGGCAGCGGCCCCATCCTATTCTTTGAGACAGAGTATCTTGCTGAAACTGGGGCCCACTGATTTGCCTAACTGGTCAGCAAGCCCCAAATATCCTATGTCTCTGCTACCCCAGTGCTGGGTACAGGGGTGTGCTACCATGCCTGGCTTCTATATAAGTGCTGGAGATCCAAGCTCAGGTCCTCATGCTTGCATGGTAAGTGCCTTACTGACTGAACCATCTCCCCAGACCTCTATACTTAATATTCGAAAACTACAGTTTATTTTTAGTTTTTTTTTTTTTTTTTTTTTTTTTTTTTTTTTTTTTAGAGAGAGAGGGAGAGGGAGACAGATAGAGATGGGCTTACAGTCAAAATTTGAGGGCTGGAGAGATGGCTTAGTGGTTAAGATGCCTGCCTCCTAAGCTTAAGAATGCTGGTTCCAATCTCCAGGTCCCACGTTTAGCCAGATGCAGTGATGCAAGGGCACAATGCTGCACTTGACCACAAGGGGGTGCACGCATCTGGATTTCATCCTCAGCTGCTGAGAGGCTGCTGGCACACCCATCTCTGTGCCATCTCTGTCTTCCTCTCCCTATCTCTCTGTGTCTCTCTCCAACTGGCTAAACGTGGGACCTAGAGATTGGAACCGGTGTTCTTAGGCTTAGGAGGCAGGCGCCTTAACCGCTAAGCCATCTCTCCAGCCCCTTATTTTTAGATTGTTTTCGTATCATGTATTCTGCTCCTAGTCTTCCTCAAGACTGTTTTCTCTATTTTCTTGGATGTTTCTGAACCCAGAGGAGACTTACATTTCAATTTTTTTTTTTGAGGTAGGGTCTCACTCTAGCCCAAGTTGACCTGGAACTCATTCTGCCTCGAACTCACAGTGATCCTCCTACCTCTGCCTTCCGAGTTCTGGGATTAAAGGCGTGAGCCACCATGCCCAGCTACATTTCAATTTTTAACATTCAGCTTTAGAAAAGGAACATTATTGTCCCAGAGATAAAGACTGTGTTGCACATAAATGCTAAATGCCCCAACCTCTCGCCAGTACTCTATACTCCTTTATAAAAGAAGTTTTGAGGGCTGGAGAGATGGCTTAGCAGTTAAGGTGCTTGGCTGTAAAGCCTAAGGACTCAGGTTTGATTCTCCAGTACTCAACTAAAGCCAGATGCATAAGAGGGCACATGTGTCTGGAGTTCACTTGCAGTGCTGGAGGCCCTGGTGTGCCCATTCTCTCTCTCTCTCCTTCTCAAATAAATAAACAAATATATATATATATATATATATATATATATATATATATATATATATATATATATATTTTTTTTTTTTTTTTTTTCGTTTTCAGGTGGTAGGGTTTCACTCTAGTTCAGGCTGGCCTGGAATTCACTATGTAGTCTCAGGCTGGCCTTGAACTCACGGTGATCCTCCTACCTCTGCCTCCCAAGTGCTGGGATTAAAGGCGTGTGCCACCACACCCTGCTAAAATATATATATATTTTTTAAAGAAAAGAACTTTGTTTTTTTGGTTTTGCGAGGTAGGGTCTCACTCTGGTCCAGACTGACCTGGAATTAACTATGTAGTCTCAGGGTGGCCTCGAACTCTCGGCGATCCTCCTACCTCTGCCTCCCGAGTGCTGGGATTAAAGGCGTGCGCCACCATGCCTGGCAAGAAAAGAACTTTTGAGGGAACTTCCCCAACCTACACCAGTGCACCCATACCTTTTGCTATTTGAGTTTATACTCTTCAAGCAGAAAAAGGAATGTCTTTCTAAAGATCAAATTCACGAAATGTGACATTCTGCGTGGTTTCACGCCTAGATGCACAAAAGGAAAGGGTGGACAGTTTCTCCCATTTGAAACCAGCTGGCCGTACGCAGGGTTTGATGGTGTTGGGGTCAGCACCCTGGACAGTGTTTGGCTTGTGCCTGGGGAGGCTTGCTGCTGAGGGCACTGCACTGTTTCTTGGAAAGCTTGTTTGGAGTTTCTAGCAGGAACGCACAGCTACTCACTTCCCCTTGACCCAAGATCGGTCCTCCTCTGCTCCGGGAAGGTAATCCTCTTGGACCAAGTGTGCAGCTTAGAGGGGGACGCACCTGACCCAGCCAGCCAGATCAGCCAGATCACCTTGGCAGGTGTTGTTTTGATAAGAAAATGCCATGGTAGTTGAACGTGTTGCTTCCTATCTGTGAGCCCAGCATTTGAGATGCTGAGGCAGGAGGATTGCTGGCAAGTTGAAGTCACTGTGGGCTACAATGTGAGACACTGTCTCAACACAAGGCTAGAGAGATGGCTTAGCGGTTAAGGCGCCTGCCTGCCAAGCCTAAGAATGCTGGTTGGATTCTGCAGGTCCCACGTTTAGCCAGATGTAAAGTGACGCAAGTGCGCAATGCTGTGCTTGCCCACAAGGGGGCACATGCATCTAGAATTCAT
Organism: Orientallactaga sibirica; assembly: GCA_036365145.1. Taxonomy (NCBI): domain Eukaryota; kingdom Metazoa; phylum Chordata; class Mammalia; order Rodentia; family Dipodidae; genus Orientallactaga; species Orientallactaga sibirica. The sequence goes on along the minus strand of JAEOAD010000555.1, from coordinate 11,093,009 downwards.
TCACAGCGGCTGAAATAGCCTGGTGTACCCATTCTTCTCTCTCTCTCTCTCTCTCCCTCTTCCTCTCTCTCTGCTTCTCTCTCTCTCTCTCTCAAAAAATTCCAACAAAACAAAACAAAACAAAACAAAACAAAACAAAACAAAGCACTTCCAAGAACAAAAATAGCACAAGTGCTATTTGATTTACTGAAGTACCCTCTCCTCCTTCTCAAACATGCCTCCTTGGACCACCCTAGCTCATAGTTTAGCAGCATAGCATGGCTATCATTTTCAAATCATTTTTCCAAGGTGGCTTGGTAGTAACTTTCCTGAGCAACAAATTAATCAAACAATGACCAAATGTCCAGTCCTCATAATGTCACTGTCAAATGTCACCCCAGGCCCACCATGAATTCAATAGGTTAATAAGTATTTGGCTTACTTACTATGTTTTCATTTTTAATTAACATTTTATGTCAGCTGGGTGTGGTGGTGCATGCCTTTAATTCCAGCACTTGGGAGGCAGAGGTAGGAGGATTGCTGAGAGTTCAAGGCCACTCTGAGACTACATAGTGAATTCCAGGTCAGCCTGAGCTACAGTGAGACCCTGTCTCAAAAAACCAATAAAATAAAATAAATAAATAAATAAATAAAAATTATGTCAGAGGGTATTTTGGGGTTGATGTACAAAAGGAACAGATGATATTTTGAGTTTATAGAACCATTATGAATATCACCACTGGGCTGTGCTAGTGTTTGGTGTGATAGCATTGAGCTTCAGCAGTCACCAGCATCTTTCTGTATTTGTCCTTCTTTTCATTTCTAAAGTCTGCAAGACCTGTACCTCTGAGACAGTAAATGAAGGAGTAGCCCTTGAAATTCAGGAGATGCTAGCAGCTGTTCCATGTCATCCTCCTCTTTTTCTGAAGTACAGTCTTGCTCTAGCCCAGGAATCCACTCAGTAGTTCCAGGCTGGCCTCGAACTCATGGTGATCCTCCCCAGGGCTAGAATTGAAGGTGTGTGCCACCACACCAGGCCGAAGAGTTATTTTTAAAAATATTTTATTTATTTATTTATTTATTTATTTATTTATTTATTTATTTATTTATGAGAGAGAGAGAGAGGGAGGAAGAGGCAGATAGAGAGAAAGAGAGAATGGGTGTGCCAGGGTCTCCAGTCACTGCAAACTCCAGATCATGCACCCCTTTATGCATTTGGCTGCATGGGTCCTGGGTTAGTCTTTGCCAGGCTCTGCACCTAATCCCCAGCACCAAAAACATTTTTTTTGGAGAGAGAGAGAGGAGACAGATAAGAGAATGGGCGTGCCAGCAGCCACTCCGCTGTTGTGAACGAAATCCAGATGAGTGTGGCCCCTGTGGGCAAGTGAGGCATTGCACCCTTGCATCACTGCATCTGGCTAAACATGGGACCTGGAGATTGGAACTGACGCTGTTAGGTTTAGCAGGCAGATGGCTTAACTGCTAAGCCATCTCTCCAGCCCAACATTTTTTTTTAAATGGAAAAACCCTAAAGCCTCATGTCTTATTCCACTTTCACAAGAAGATACCACAGATAAGTCAGGAATTTATTTTGTCAGGTTGGAGGCAGGAAGTCCTCGTCCAAAGTGTTGGGCAGATTTGGTTTCTCCGAAGCCCTCCCTCAACTGGCTGTTCTCCTGCTAGCTCCACAGAAGACAGACATAACCACCAGTTCATCTGCAGATGTCATATGAGCCCCCGACACTCTGCTGTTGAAAATCAGCCAAAATGACAGGCAGGGGCAGCAGAGCAGTAGCTGGCTCATGAGGCCTGGGCTCAGCTCTTGGCAGCACATGTAGAAAGAAACGAACGGTCCTCACAAAAAATATCTAGGAGAGGAGTATTCAGCGGAACAGAGTGGGCCACCCCCACCCCCGGAAAGCACCTAGGGTTTGAAGGAAGCCACACTGCATCCCCAAAACATGCAGATGGGCAGCCATTTGGACAGACCCTGGCTTCAAAACCATTCTAGAGAATTCCTTCACAGCTGATTTGCAACCCAGCCTCTCCCTCAGTGATGGATTAGAAAGCCGAGGACATGATGGGGGCGGGGGCAGTGTCCAAGCCTATCTTGGGCAAGGGTGTCCCAGTTCCCACACATTTTATGAGTTAGAATGTGCACCAGAAGCTAGCTTGGTGGCTCCAGGCTTATCTCTTTACAGCTGATAACAAGACAGGGGGCTGCTCCCCACCCCCACTGCAGCCATCACCAGGCAACCCCTGCCTGTTGGCCTCCTTACTGGCAAGCTTGGCAAGAGAGGTGAAATGCAGAAATCTTTACAGGGAGTAATGGCCCAGCTTGGGCCACAAAGGCCTGCTGGAGAACAAGTGACAATATGGTGACAACCCTTTATCAGCAGCTCTCACCCCAGGCCCTCACCTCTGAGGCTCCTCAAAGCTGATTAGCTCTTAAGCCAACAGCCAGAGAGGGGACATCTCCTGTCTGTGCCTTGTCTCTCAATCCTGTCTCACAGACAAGGATTTCATTTCCTTCCTTTCCTTTTTTTTCCTTTCCTTTCTTTCTCTACTGATTCCATTAATAAAGCACAGCTTAAGCTGGGCGTGGTGGCGCACGCCTTTAATCCCAGCACTCCAGAGGCAGAGGTAGGTGGATCGCTGTGAGTTCAAGGCTACCCTGAGAATACATAGTGAATTCCAGGTCAGCCTGAGCTAGAGTGAGACCCTACCTCAAAAAAAAAAAAAAAAAAAAAAAGCACAGCTTTTAAAAGCCTCATCTGAGGGCTGGGGTGTGGCTCAGGATAGAGCTCTGTCCTAACGTGCACAAGGCCCCGGATCAGCCCCTGCTACAATAGCAAGCAAAGTGCAATAAGCACACTCGTTAGACATATATGTTATCGCATGCCTACAACTGGCCCTTTGCCACTCCATGGAAATAGGTGAGGAGGAAGTCAAACTGCAAAGATGACAAATAATTGGTGAATCTGAGTTTACTGTATTATTCTGTCAGCTTCTGTGCATGCTTGGAAGTGTACACTCTGAAAATTTAATGTAATGGGTTGGAGAGATCAGCTAAGCTGTTAAGGAACTTGCCTGCAAAGTCTAAGGACCCAGGTTCGATTCCCCAGTACCCACATAAGCCAGATGCACAAGGTGACACATGTATCTGGAATTTGTTTGAGTGGCTAGAGGCCCTGGTGCACCCATTCTCTATCTTCCCCACCCTTTTCTCTCTCTCTACTCAAATAAATAAATAAAAAATAAATAAAAATTTAAGAAAACTAATGCAAGAAATTGTGTGGAAGAGGTTCAATTTTAGATAGTCCGTTTAAAGTGTAACATTATCAGAAAGTTGTGATTTCTGAAGTATCCTGTTAAAAAACAGTTTGGAATTTTTTCAGCTATGATTTTAAAAAATTTTATTATTATTATTTATTTATTTGAGAGCAAATCAGACAGAGAGAGAGGCAGATAGGTGTGCCAGGGCCTCCAGCCAGATGCATCTGCCCCTTGTGCATCTGGCTTATGTGGGTCCTGGGGAATTGAGCCTTGAACCGGGGTCCGTAGGCTTCATAGGCAAGCATTTAACCACTAAGCCATTTCTCCAGGCCCCCAGATATGAATTTTTATATTAAAGTGACCAGACAGTTCACAGCATGGAGTTGTTAGGTGTGCTCTTTACATAAACAAAGGACCCAGGCCCTATATTTTTAAAATTTTTTAAAATTAATTTATTTATTAGAGTCAGAGAGGGAGAGAGAAAGAGAGAGAGAGAGAAAGAGTGAGAATGGGCATGCCAGGTTCTCCAGATACTGCAAACGAACTCCAGATACATGCGCCACCATGTGCATCTGGCTTACGTGGGACCTGGAGAATTGAACCGGCCTTAGACTTCACAGGCATGTGCCTTAACCGCTAAGCCATCTCTCCAGCCACCAGGCCCTGCTTTATCAGTTAGAAAAACTGGGTGGAAAGAAGCCCAGGAGTCACTTGGTCCTTGAACTTAGGCTGCAGCCTACATTTATACAAAGACATAGATTTCTTCAGCTTATGCATGATTTTATTTAAATATTTACATTATTTAAAGTCATTGAATGTTTGACTTTTTTTTGTTTTGTTTTTTGGTTTTTCGAGGTAGGGTGTCACTCTGGTCCAGGCTGACCTGGAATTAACTATGTAGTTTCAGGGTGGCCTCGAACTCAAGGTGATCCTCCTACCTCTGCTTCCTGAATGCTGGGATTAAAGGTGTGTGCCATCATGCCTGGCGAATGTTTGACTTTTTATGCAATCGAATTGTGTAATTAACCAGCACTAACCATTAAGTTTAAAAATCCATGAGTTATGACTCCACTTACAGATGTTTACTGAAGTCCCCAGGAACCACTCTCACTGAGTTTTGCCCAACTGGGTCTGCCCATCCCATACTGCTCCTGGAAGCTTGCAGAGCCCTCCACTGGGAGGTCCCAGGAAGCCAGGCTCACCCATTCCCCACTGACTGAACAGCATCTTTTTTTTTTTTTTTTTGGTAAGGTTTCACTCTAGTTCAGGCTGACCTGGAATTCACTATGTAGTCTCAGGGTGGCCTCGAACTCATGGTGATCCTCCTACCTCTGCCTCCTGAGTGCTGGGATTAAAGGCGTGTGCCACTATGCCCAGCTTAACAGCATCTTTAATGAAGTTCACATTTAAAGGAAATAGAAATGAAGCCAGCTCCATGCCCTAGTTCAACTTTGGAGGATGTATACTGTTTCAGATATGACTTTTATATTAAAGTGGCAGGACAATTGGCCACATGGAGTTTCAAGTTGTACTCTTTACCTAAATAAAGGTTCCAGTCCCAATTTTTTTCACTTAGAAAAACTGGATGAGAAGAGGCCCATGGGTCCCTTGGTCCTTGAACTCAGGCTGCAGCCCACAGCAGCTCTGCCCATGCACAACAGGACATGTACAGAGCCCACACACGTTGTTTACCAAGATCACCCTGCAACCACTCAAAGCTCATTTTCCTCACCCTGTACAGGGGTAAGAACGGCCTCTCTACCATAGGGGTGCAGCAGTAAAACAGAGGGCGGGGGCTCCATGTGGCAGAAGGTTGTTCCTCAGGATGTAGGGTCTACAATGCCCCCTCTGCCTTCATGCTCAGCATGCAGGAGATTAGACCTGGGGGGGGAGCTGCAGGATCGGGATCAGAGAGGCTCCCTCTGTAGCTGGGCCCCTCAGCATCTCCCAGCACAAGCAGTGCACCACAGAAAGCCTCCACTTCCAGAGGAAGGATTTTTAAAAGTTCACCTTGGGCCTGGCTTGGTGGCCCTTTAATCTCAGCACTTGGGAGACAGAAGTAGGAGGATCACAATGAGTTCCAGGCCACCCTGAGACTACAGTGAATTCCCCATCAGCCTGGGCTACAGTGAGACCCTATTTCGAAAAACAAAACAAAACAAAAAAGTTCACATTGGGCTTTGAATCTTTGAAGTTTGTTTGTTTTTCAGTGAGGGTAAAGAAGGCTCTTGTCTTGGTCACCAATGTTTGACATCACGGATTGGCCACCCTGCTGCTGTTAGCACTGTAAATAGTGTTGGGGAGGCAGTCAGCCTGTCCCCCTGTCCCCACCCCCTCTCCAGCAGGACTCACTGGAAAACAGCCCCTCAAGCTCCTAGGTGCACAGCAGGCCTGGCCAAGGGCGGCCTCAGGAGGACTCAAGGATTTCCCTCACTGTGTTCCCACCCAGGTGGAGGCCAGGACCTGCAGGTGTCTTCCCTGCTTGTCCCTGCAGTGACCAGATGCAGAGATCCCTGCGCCTGGAGTGAGATAACCACCCAGCTCTGTGGACACTGAAGTTCGTGGTCCAATGAAAGAGAGAGAGAGACAGAGAGAGGGAGAGAGAGAGCTCTCACATCGACACTAGGTGTCAGTGGCAAAATGACCTGGAGGCAGCATGTCAGGTAAGGACAAAAGTCATCCGGACCTTAGGTCCCAGGTGGGGCTTTAAAATTCTCAGGACAAATTGCAACGTCTGTGCCACTCTTCCTGTGCGTTGAGGAAACGCACACTGTCCACCTCCAAACTTCCCTAAGCTGTATCAGCATTGGGAAACTTGTACAAGTTCCAAAATGACTGCATTGTATTTGCTAACTATTATTTATAAATCTGTATATCACGATTGGGTGGCATTTTCAAGGTACGATGATAATAATTTTTATATTTCATGGTGAATAATTTTTTAACTACTCCAGGCTTCTGCGTATGATCGCTTTGACGTTGCAATTCATTCACTTGGGAAACGGTAAGAAGCGTTTCATTCAGTTTCAGATTCAGTCGCATAAAATACCCGTGCCTTGGTCCGTCTCAGTCTCAGGCCTTTTGATGTCCTGCTGTCCTTAACAGGCCATCAGAGAGAGAAGCACGAAGGCGACAGAGAAGCCAGCAAAATCGCAGCTCCAAAGCCGCAGGCGACAACACTGAATGGGACTCTGAGCAACTTCAGCAGGGACAGCGGGAGCCAGGCAGGCTGGAGCGCTCACTATGCCTTGGGAGAGAGTAAGTCCCCGCAGCCGGGTTCGCGGCCCCAGTCACCAGACACTGAGTTCAGGGAAATCGGGGCCCAAACAAAATACTCGGAGAGCATGATGAAATCGTGCGTCACGTGACAACGTTAAACCGACTGAAAACGTCCTAGGGAGGTGTTGGGTCTGAACCGATGTCTTTAACAAGCCCCTGTGCATTTGCCCTGGGTGGCAGAGAGCAGGGCCAGGCCTGCGCGCTCAGCCCCTCTGGCTCCAGGCTGCGCCCCGGGAGTCCCCGGGGTCGGCGTCACACGGCCGTGGGTGGTCCCGCCTGGGAGGCCTGTGGGTGATCACTGTCCAGCGGGGTCCCGTGACGCTAGACAGGGAGGAGGGAAAGCCACTCGAGGGGTGTGGTCCAGCTCCCCGCGTCCTGTCCGAGCGCCGGTCCTGCGGCCTGGGTTGTAATCCCCGCGGGCGGGCGGGCGCGCGGAGCTGAGGCCGCTGACCCCCAGGTGCGGGCCTCGGAGCGCGCTGCTGCCGGAACGGGGGCACGTGCGTGCTGGGCAGCTTCTGCGTGTGCCCCGCGCACTTCACGGGCCGCCACTGCGAGCACGACCGGAGGAGCAGGTGCGCGGGCGCGCGGATGGAGGGCGGAGGCGCGCGGATGGAGGGCGGGGACGCGCGGGGGCGGAGGGGGGGCGCCGGGGCGCGCGGAAGGGGGAGGGCGGGGACGCGCGGCTGAAGGAGGTGCGGGGGCGGGGATAGGGGCGGGGCGCAAGAAGGGGGCCGGGCCGGGGGGGCGGGGGCGCGGAAAGAGTCCGGGTCCCTCGGGCACGCGCCCTCCCGCCCGCCGGCCGCGCTCACGCCGTCTCCCCCGCAGGGACTGCGGCGCCCTGGGACACGGAGCCTGGACGTGGCGCAGCTGCCGCCTCTGCCGCTGCGCGTTCGCGGAGCTGCGCTGCCTCCCCCGCCAGACGCCCGGCCGCTGCGGTAAGCGCGCCCGCTCGGGAGCGGGCCTAGGGCTGCGAATCGCGTCCTGAATGTTCGAGAATGTTTCTTCTCTTTCGCTTTTCGAGTTTCTCGGACCCGGATCTCTGGGCTTAACGTGATTTCCATACAGTCCCAGCCAATGCATCACAGCTCGGGGAGCTGATGAGCAGAGTTAGCTTGGAGCCAGTTAGCTGAGTCTGCACGTGTAGAGATGTCCCGCCCCGTCAACACCGTCCTCTGGCCTGTGACACCAGGTGGCCCTGGAGCAGGAAGGGACCCCTTCAGGGTCGGGCTGCAGGTGGTGTTTGCAGGCCGCCCCACATTTCAGTCTGATCCCCTGTTCTCAAGGCCTCCCCTCTTTCCAGGAACAGGCCTGGGCTGGCAGTGTTGGGCACAGGAGCCGCCCTTCTGTCCCCGTCCTGGCATCTACCTCTGCCATTCTGACGTGGTTTGGCTGTGCAAGGTGTCCAGGGAGCACTACCCCAGGAGAAACCCCGTAGCCAGCGTCCTGCCCCTTCCTTCACTCAGGCAGCCCTGGATACCTCTCCAGGACACAGGCACCGCGAATGACGCGGTTCCCTCAACTCCCTTCTATCGTCTTGTCCCAGGCAGCCTTACTAAGGACCCAGGGAGGACAGAATCTGGACAGGGAAAGCCCTTCTGGCCCCACACTCACTCCTCTCCTCACGCTGATCCTCCTACCTCTGCCTCGAGGGCTGGCATTCAAGGTGTGCACCACCACACCCAGCTGTAAAAATCAGGCACGGTGTGAACAGCTTGTGAGCTCACCCAAAGGCGCTCACAGTTCCAATTTGAGGACCCAGCTTGAAGCGCTGTCTCAGGGCTGACCAAAACAGTCAGGTTCTAGAGCCCAATGTGGTCCCATGTTCATCTTGTAGTTAAGGGAAAAGGACGCAGAAACGGAGCAGATTTTGTTCGTGCTCACCTCTGTTTCCACTGGGTAGGGAACATCCTCAAATTACATTGTCACTCATGTAATGGGAGATTAAAGAAAACGGTTTGGGACCACCCTGCATGAGGATAGCGTCACATCTCAACGCAAGGGCCAGACTCTGTGCTCTGAAATGCGTTGGCCCTAGTCAAGGCAATAGTGTTAGGACTAATGTGGGGAACGACAGGCTGTCTGTGCAATAGATGGCCGCAATCTGTTTTGTTTTATTGGTCCAGTTCAAATCAGTTCCACCCGCCCTGGTTCTGTCACATAGAATATTCCTGTAGGCTACCTGGCTCTGCTTAGCTGAATGAGAAAGGCTCTCAGACAACACAGCTAGTCCCCTTCAGCTCTTTCTGTTCCACAAACTTCCAGGTGTACCTTGGTGTAGAGAACAGAACGTTTTTGTTATTTGTTGTTTATTCGTTCAGAAAATGCTGGTTTCAAACCCAGGACCTTGCACATGCTAGGCAAGTGCTCTACCACTGAGTCCTGTGAAGGAATGAAGACTGAGTCTGAGAGGAAGCCGCACCTTCCTGTCCGGAGCTGGGAGGGCAGCCTGTGGGAGGTCCCTGCCAGAGAGGAGCTGTGCTCAGAACAAGACAGAAGAGGGTCTTAGAATGGGAACAGACATGTCTATTTACTCTTTTAAGCGTAACCTGTCACCGTGTATTTCACACATTCCCATGTTCTTTTCCAGACCTGAGAGCCTTTCTCCCCTCCCGTTCCAGTGGAGCAAGCAGGCAGGGAGCACCGAGTTTGCTTTTCCTGCTGCCCTGCGTCTTCCTGCAGGTCACAGTCAAGTGTCAGAGTCTCCTCCATCCTTGATTCCACAAGGCACCATGGCATGCCAGCTGGAAAGCTCGGACTTGGGCATCTGCTCTCAGTTTGCATGTTGTAAATAATGGAATTGCTTGTTCTCTCATGAACTGAAATATCAGATGAATCCCTGTGCCGTGTAATAAACATTTTCAACCATGAGCCTTTCTTGTTTCCTGAGCCTCATTTATAAGGTCTCCACTGGCGATACGACTGCTACAATAGGCTTGGACTGTTAACTCTGAATTCCTCTCTGATGGCTCAGAGTATGCACTGAGCTGTTCCTTACTTGTTGCTGGAAAAACTGCCTAACTAGAAGCAGCTTAGGTAAGAAAGGGTATTTTTTTGGCTTATAGTTCCCAGAGGAAGTGTTCACTATGGCGGGGAAGGAATGGCAGGCCTGGAGCAGGAAGCTGGAAGGAAGTTTCCAGAGAGCAAGCAGAGCTGGACTGTAGCATCTCAAGGCCTGCCTTCAGTGATGCTTTCCAGTAAGACTCCACTTGCTAGAAGTTCCACAAGCTTCTGGCACAGCGTCACCAACTGGGGAGTTAAGTATTGAGCACATGTGTCTATGGGGAACATTTTACATTCCAACCACACAAAGGATGTGGCCCTCCTAGGTCGTGGCCACCTTGAGCAGCGTGGACCTACCCCCTTGTCACAGTAGCTGAGCCAACGACACTCTGAGTTATCTACAGTTTCTGAGCCCATAGAGGAGGAATGGTACCCTGTCCCTGAACACTGCTCTGAGCCTATCAAGGAACGATGACAGCCCTTCCTGGCACCTACCTCCTCCTCTCCAGCAGCATTTAGCTCTTTCCCAGGGGAGTCACATCAGCTCCACAGAAGGGGATGTGTCTTCCCAGCGTCAGACAGAAACAAGGAGACCGGGAGGGTGGGGGATGTTTGTTTCTTTTGAAGAGACCCCCAAGGCTGCTCCCTTATCTCCAGATCCCTGCCTACCTGTGGCAGGCCTCTGCTCAATTTGAACCCTGACCTGGAACCTAGCATGTATAAAACCTGCTGGAGGGGCTTAGTGGTTAACGTGCTTGTCTGCAAAGCCAAAGGACCCAGGTTCAATTCTCCAGGATCCACGTAGCCAGATGCACAAGGTGGCACATGCGTCTGGAGTTCGTTTGCAGTGGCTGGATGTCCTGGTGCACCCATTCTCTCTATCTGCCTCTCTCTCTCTCTCTTTTCAAATAATTGAAAATAAAATATTTCAAAAAAGAAAGTCTCTGGAATACACCATATAGCTGGAATGGATAAATTAATTGATCAAGATTGATATCTTACAAACATTATAAACATCATTTTGAATATTCAAAGCTGGGACTGGGCATGGGGGTAGCAGGTGAGAGTTCCTGTGTTCTATCTTCAGCATCACACACAAAAGCTCATCAGAAGCTAGATGCTCTGAAAGGTCCGGGTATACTGTGCAGAACCGCCCTGCTGGGAGCACAGGCCCTGTCGTAGGAAACTTCCACTGAGCTGTTCAGCTTCTTACATGACTTTAGTGCTCACGTCTGTGTGCTACAGTTATTTTCTAAGTTTATAGTAAATTAGTTTGCTGGTGTTTCCAACCATTGTTTATGAAACTATGCATTGAATGGAATGTTCCAAGAGGGTCAAGGAAAGGTAAAGGAGATTTCAGAAGGGAGTTGACTTGATATTAACTTACCTCTTCCCCCTTCCTCCCCCCCTCCCTCCCTTCTTTCAAAGTCTCTGGAATACACCATATAGCTGGAATGGATAAATTAATTGATCAAGATTGATATCTTACAAACATTATAAACATCATTTTGAATATTCAAAGCTGGGACTGGGCATGGGGGTAGCAGGTGAGAGTTCCTGTGTTCTATCTTCAGCATCACACACAAAAGCTCATCAGAAGCTAGATGCTCTGAAAGGTCCGGGTATACTGTGCAGAACCGCCCTGCTGGGAGCACAGGCCCTGTCGTAGGAAACTTCCACTGAGCTGTTCAGCTTCTTACATGACTTTAGTGCTCACGTCTGTGTGCTACAGTTATTTTCTAAGTTTATAGTAAATTAGTTTGCTGGTGTTTCCAACCATTGTTTATGAAACTATGCATTGAATGGAATGTTCCAAGAGGGTCAAGGAAAGGTAAAGGAGATTTCAGAAGGGAGTTGACTTGATATTAACTTACCCCCCTCCCCCCTCCCTCCCTCCCTCCCTCCCTTCTTTCCTTCTTTCCTTTTTCTTTCTCTCTTGCATGTGTTTGTATGTGCTGTGTACACATGTATGCATGGGCATGCTCATGTTCAGGCCCGTGTGCATGTATTTATTGTGATAGAGTCTCTTGCTTGAACCCTGAGTTTTCTGATTTGGCTAGACTAGCTAGCCAGCTTTACCTAGAGATCTCCCATCTCTGCATGTTGCGACTGCAGACAAAGCCATGCCCTGTGTTTACATGGGTGCTGGGAATCCCAACTGAGCCATTTCCCTAGCCTTCTTAATTTACTTATGATAAAATAATTATACAAGTTTTGAGATATAAATTTTTTAGGCAACAAATAATTTCTCATCTCAAACGTAGTTCAAATATTTGCAAGTATATTCTGAGCAGTTTAATAATAACAGAAAAAGTGACAAACTTTGCAAATGTATCCTAAGAACTAACATGAATATATGTTTGTTCCGTGTGTAAAATTCGTGTTTACCAAATTTTTGGTGTACAGTTGAAAATGTGCTTAAGAAAACATTGGCAGAGGGCTGGAACGATGGCTCAGAGGTTAAGGTGCTTGCCTGCCAAGCCCAACAACTTAGGGTTTAATTCCCCAGTTCCCACATAAAGCCAGATGCACAAAGTGGCGTATGCATCTGGAGTTCATTTGCAGTGGCTGGAGGCCCTGATGTGCCCATTCTCTCTTTCTCTCTTGGTTTTTCTCTGCTTGCAAATAAATAAAGAAAAAAATTGATAGACAAAAAACAAACACAGTGGCTGGGTGTAGTGGCACACGCTTTTAATCCCAACACTCAGAGGCAGAGGTAGGAGGATCGCCATGAGTTCGAGGCCATCGTGAGACTACATAGTGAATTCCAGGTTAGCCTGGGCTAGAGTGAGACCCTACCTCAAAAAATAAAAAAGAAATCACAAAACAAAACAAACAAAAAACATTGTCTCCGTTTTTTTTATTTATTTATGAGAGAGAGAGAGAGAGAGAGAGAGAGAGAGAGAGAATGAGAGAGTGAGAGCCAGAGAGAGAGAGAGAGAGAGAGAGTATTAGCACACCAGGGCCTTATGAACTCCAGACACATGCACCACCTTGTATGCATGCATCACTTGTTGCATGCGTCACTTTGTGCATCTGGTTTACGTGGGTTTTGGGGAGTCGAACCTGGGTCCCTAGCCTTCACAGGCAAGCACCTTAACCATTGAGCCATCTCTCTTAGCCTTATCTCATTTTTAATAGGTTCATTAGGAAACAGTTGTAAAGACATTCCACATTGGCGGGAGAGAGGCTGCAATTGTAAACAGAAAACCGAGAGCTGTTCATTATTAGTGTGACCATTTAGGGTTAAAGTACTTGTTTACGTTTAAAGAGAACATTAGGAACTGTGATTATGGATCTCTACAGGAGAATAATATTCTCTCTCTCTCTCTAGCTTGCTTATGCTCATTTTTATCAAACCTCATGCCTGCATCCAATTTACAGTTGTTTGTTTTTGAGACAGAGTCTTGCTAAGTCACCCAGTGGGCCTCAAACTCAACATTCTCCTGTGTTAGCGTTCCCAGAGTGCTCGATTACAGGGGTGCACCAGTTTCCCACCCCTACCCTGACGTTTTTAAAAAAAATTATTAAATTATTATTTTATTTTTTTTGGAGAGAGACACAGAGAGGGATGGGCGCGCCAGCAGTGTCTCAGCTGCTGCCAACAAAATCCAGATGTGCGCCCCCTTGTGGTCAAGTGCGGCATTGCGCCCTTGCGTCACTTTGCATCTGGCTAAACGTGGGACCTGGAGATTGGAACCGGATTCTTAGGCTTAGCAGGCAGGTGCCTTAACCCCTAAGCCATCTCTCCAGCGCTTCCCTGACGTTTTTATGTTTTCATAATTACACACACGGAGTTTCATTCGAGTTCACTGGCCCTTCCTCAAGATATTTACTGCCATCCAATTTGTGTGATCCTGTTAGTCTCCTTCTAATTCCCATACCGATTATGTTAATTATCCAACATGGTTTTGAACCTTTACAGTACACACTGGGCAACTTCACTCTGGGCTCATAAGTGACGTCATGCCACAGCACTTTGTTTGAATCAGACGCAGTGAGACGTGTGATGCTGGGGTGGAAGCAAGGTCCCATGCGCTGAGTGCACCCCAGCCCACGCCGACAACCTTGATTGCAGGAAGGAGCGTGTGAAGTCTGGTAAGCAGCCTTAGTTTTGGCTAGTTTTAAGAATTTCAAATTAGCCACATGAGCGAACGTTTGGCTTGAGTTTGTGAATTGTGTACAACGCATTACTTTCAACAGACGTGGTTTGCCCTCTGGGCTTTAATATTTTCCCCACCAACAGCACAAAGAAAACTGTCACCCATTTGCTTTAGCACTCCCTGCTCATGACCAGATCGTCCTGGAAATCCTGCTCTGTTCCTGCTGTAGCTGATGAAATATAAAATCAGGTGACACCTCTGTAAGGGTGCTAAGAACTTAAGAGATAACACCAGTGGACTCCATGGGAGAGAGACATTGAGATCCGAGGCATGGTCCATATCCAAACATGGAAAAGGTTCAGAGAAAGAGAGACACTGTCACCAGGATCCTAGGCCATTGATAGGAAGCCTGACTTTGAGGAGTCCCCATAGATCAGGTCACATCTCCCTCCTTAAATGTAAGCGTATACCATGGTGAGATTAGGAAAGAAATTTAATATGTAGTAGAGTCATACTGGGAAGCCAGCATCCTTAGGCCGGTCTGGGGGCACTCACTGCTTTAGGTTTAAGCAGGGGTAGACTGGGGTGGGGTGAGGGGTGTGTGCCATTTAGCAGTGCTGGCCAAACTCTGGTCAGTTGGTCCTCATTCTGGGATTAACCACAGAGTCTTACCTGTGTCAAGGGAATTGCTTCTGCTTTTTGCACCTTTCCTTTGCTTCCCCAGACGTTCCTCTATCAGAGACTGTATCTCTGAGAGTGGGAAGTCCTCCAGATCCCATCCTGACATATTCTTTCCTTTAGGAGGCCTCGAACCCTGGGCTGGCCTGACTGCAAGGCTCACTGTTTTCAGTAGGTTTGGAGTAATACTGGATGTTTTTGGGTGCTGCAGGAAGGGATGAGGGTGAAGGAACAGGATATTGTATGTATATATATATATATATATATACAAATATAAATATATATATATATATATATATATATATATATATATATTTAAATTATTTATTTATTTATTTGAGAGAGTCACAGAGAAAAAGAGACAGACAGACTGAGAGAATGGGCACGCCAGGGCTTCCAGCCACTGCAAATGAACTCCAGATGAATGCGCCACCTTGTGCATCTGGCTTACGTGGGTCCTGGGGAATCAAACCTAGGTCCTTTCGCTTTGCAGGCAAACACCTTAACCGCTGAGCCATCTTCCCAGCCCAGGAACAGGATATTGTAAGAGCTGTCAGTTGATAATCTACAGTAAGTACCTTGGTTACTCCTCTTTGTGTCTTTACTCTTGAAAAGGGGTAACCTAGGCTAGGTAAATTTTGGGCTGATCAACCTTGTCTTGCCAGTTTGATGCAAACATTCCTTCACTCCTAAAGTGATTAGCTTGCCTGATGCATAACTCAGCAGGAATCTGACCAAAAGTTTAAGCAATAAAGGAGATCTGGGGCAGGGGAGATGGTTCAGCAGTTAAAAAGGCACTTGCTTACACCACCTACCAGACCAGGTATGAGTACCCAGTACCTGTGTAAATCCAGATATACAGAGTGGCATTTGCAGTGGTAAGACACCTATTTTTTCTCTGCTTGCAAATAAAAACATTTTTTTTTGGGGGGGGTGGGAAGATGGCTTCGTGATTAAGGGCTCTTGCTTATAAAATCCGATGGCCAGGGTTCAGTTCTTCCCCAGTACCCATGCAAAGCCAGATGCACAAAGTGGTGCATGCATCTGGAGTTCATTTGCAGTGGCTCTGGTGTACTCATACTCTTTCTTTCTTTCTTAAATAAATAAATAAATAAATAAATAAATAAATAAATAAAATATTAAAAATCTATTTTAAAAAATCCAGGAGAACTGTACAACATGAAGGTAGAGATCATCTTGTTTCATCTTGTTTTTAGTTACCTGCAGGCACAAGCGAGGAATCACTGCTTTTACCAAACTCTGGCTGTAATAAGTCGGTCCCTGGTATAGTGCCTGGCCTTGGGGCCAGCAAGAGGAAGGCCTTGAAGACCAAGCGCAGCAGGATGAATGCTGGTGCAGTTTACATTTAACGTGAGTCTTCCCCCTCAACTAACCTAGTCTAGAAATTCTCTTACAGACTCCCCAGAAGTTTGTTGTCATGGTCATTCTAATTCCCACCCAGTATACAGTTAAGACATGAGGACATTCCTCCTACAGGCTAGCGACAGGGTCCACTTTCCACTGTTCATCTGGCTGTGCACAGTACCTGACTATCAGTCCCCATGTGTGCACTGTTGGCAGACACTTCTGTCCAAGAAACATGTTTACTGTGGACGGGGAACTAATTGCACCCAACTCTGGCCAGCTAGGCTTGGGCAGGGCATCCCAAGTGTAGTGAAGGAAGGACGTGGGGTCCAGGTCTAGGGTGAGCTCAGCAAGCGTTCACATTATGTAGTGTTTAAGGTAGATGAAATACATCCGCCTCTTGAAATAGCATTTAATTGTGGTCAAGCCCTGACATTGTGTATGAAGTTTGTTTTCTTCTTGAGTTTGTAGAAAGTGGTGTGGCTTAAGCAGCTCTACCTTACAGAGCCCTCTGCTGTTGTTTTTGTGAAATGCTAAACATCCCCACAGCTGCTCCCAAGGACTTCCCGTTTCTTGCCTCCTGCCCCTCTCTCCCCCGCCACTGCTGTCCTGACTTTGAATCTGTTTCTCAGTAGAGAGACGACTTCGGAACAGCTGGGAGGGGACAATCACCATCTTTTCACAATCTATAGTTGTTCCCTTTGAATGATTTATATTTGCAGATTTAGTTTTACTGTTTTAAGTTATAGTCATGCTAAATATTTCATTTCTAAATCACTTCACTCTTTTATGTCTTTTTTGTTTGTTCATGTGCCCAATGTACTGTGTATTGTGTATGCATGTGTTATGTGTACAGATGTGCAGTGCCCTCCTTGTGCGAAGGCCAGAGGAGAGCACTGGGTGTCTCCCGACGGTGTCCATCTGTGTGTTTCCGTGACACGGAATCTTTCACTAATTCTGGAGCTTGTCGTTTTGTGTAAGTCCCAGCCATTCTCTGATCTCTGTTTCCCATAAGGACTAGCGTTACACACACGTGTGGCCATGTCCAACTATATATGTGGGTCCTGGGGAATTGAACTCAGGTATTCTAATCCCTCATGGTAGCACACAAAGCACCCTAATCTGCTGAGCCATCTCTCTACTTTATTCATTTTTTTCATGTACACCCATTCTTGTTTTTCATTTAAAAGTACTTTATTGTAATAATTATTTTTAGTTTCTCATTTTAAATTTCAATCCTGATTGTGTTTTTATTTATTTATTTCATTAGACACAGAGAGAGAAAGAGGGAGGGAGGGAGGGAGGGAGGGAGGGAGGAGAGAGAGAGAGAGAGAGAGAGAGAGAGAGAGAGGGAGGAAGAGAATGGGCATGCCAGGACCTTCAGCCACTGAAAATGAATTCCAGATGCATGCACCACCTTGTGCATCTGGCTTACATGGGTCCTGGGGGATTGAACCTAGGTTCTTAGGCTTCATAGGCAAGCACCTTATCTGCTAAGCCATCTCTCCAGCCCATGATTGTCTTTTTAAAAATATTTTTATTTATTTACAATGAGAGAGGGGCGGGGAGAGAGAGAAAGATAGAGAGAGAAGATGGGTGAGCTAGAACCTCTTGCTGTTGCAAACAAACTTCAGACACAGGCACCGCTTTGTGCATCTGGCTTTACATGGGTACTAGGGAAATGAACCTGGGTTGGCAGGTTTTGCAGGCAAATGCCTTTAAGTACTGAGCCATCTCCCCAGCCCGTGATTGTCTTTGATTTTGTTACTTTGGATCATTTGACTTTAGAGTTGTTCACTTTTATGTGATTGACTTTACGATGTCTCTCTTTTCCTGAGAGGCATAGTTTTAATGGTGGCGAATGAGTTTTAGTTTTATTGATGCAGTACTTGTAGTTGTGCCCTGGCCATGCGTACAGGTGTATACCCACGCTCGGCTTTCTTCTGGGTCTTGCTTATTTTCTTCCCGTGTTTTGGTGGTTATTCTTATCCATGGAAAAGCCAGTTCCTCTATGTGGACTTCCTGGCACCCAGACGAATGTACCCTCCGCTAAAGTAGCTTTGCTCTGGCTTCTGCTGGGGTTTGAGGTGCCTTTGGAAGTGAGGTCGCTTGAGAGAGACCACATTCACCGCATAAGGCTGCCTGCTGACCCCAGCCCTGCCCCCAACCTGACCAGTCATATGGAAGTGTGAGTCTCCATCTTTCTCTGCCTTCTCCTCTTCTGTCTGTGCCAAGGCAGCCTTCCGTCAGAGGGCGTGTCATCACAGAATGTTCTCACCTGAGGGTGGAGCTCTCTAGGATCACAAAACTGCTGAGATGGGGCTGGAGGGATGGCTTAGCAGTTAAGGCTCTTTTCTGAAAGACCAAAGGACCTTGGTTTGATGCCTCAGTACCCACATAAGCCAGATGCACAAGGGGGTGCATGCGTCTGCAGTGGCTGGAGGCCCTGATGTGCTTATTCTCTCTGTGTCTCTCTCTCTCTTCTCTCTTCTCTCTCTCTGCCTCTTTCTCTCTTTCAAATAAATAAGTAAAAATAAAATATTTTTTAAAAACCTGCCAAGATAGTCAAATCTGCATCTGTTTTACTGCATGATGAGGTGCCTGATATTTGGTAAAACATTATCATGGATGCGTCTGTGAGGGTATTTTTTTTTTTTTAGATGAACTTAACTTTTACATTGACAGACTTTGAGTAGAGTTCTCTCCTGAATGGGCAAGTCTCCCAACATCAGTTGATGTTTTTTTTTTTTTTTTTTTTTTGGTTTTGTGAGGTAGGGTCTCACTGTGGTCCAGGCTGACCTGGAATTAACTATGTAGTCTCAGGGTGGCCTTGAACTCAAGGCAATCCTCCTACCTCTGCCTCCCGAGTGCTGGGATTAAAGGCATGCGCCACCACGCCCGGCCAGTTGATGGTTTTAACAGAATGAAATGTTGATCTCCTATGGGCAAAAAGGACTTCTCCTGGGCTGGAGAGATGGCTTAGAGGTTAAGGCATTTGTCTGCAAAGCCAAAGGACCCCTGTTCAATTCCCCAGGACCCACGTAAGCCAGATGCACAAAGAGGCGCATGCATCTGGAGTTCGTTTGCAGTGGCTGGAGGCCCTGGTGCGCCCATTCTCTCTCTCTGTCTCTTTCTCTCTCTCAAATAAATGAAATGAAATGACTTCTACTGTTCTTGGACCTGAGTGCACGCACCATGGGCTTTTCCTGAATGTCCAGCCTGGTGGCCTTTGGACAGTTAAAATACTCCTGCTGGGTTCTTTCTTTATGGAGGTGACTGAGCAATGAGATGGCACACAGATGCTAATGCCACTGAAAGCTATTTATTCCTTCCTTTTCCAGGAGTGTGTGTAGCAGGGGTAGTGGTGGGGGGAACCATGTCTCCCGAGGCACAACCACTTCAGAAAGTAGTGTGTTTGCTCAGGTGTCAGAAGCAGGAGCAAAGAGGAAGCATGCCCCAGAGCCTTTCTTGTGGTTTCCTGGGTGAGGCGAGGCATAGCAGGCTGATGTAATGGGCTATGGATAATAGGTAGTGAGAGCAGATAGGCGGGGCATCAGATGGTGGTAACCAGGGAAACTGCAGCCATATCCTGGTAGCTGTGTCTCCTGATGGCCAAAATGCTCCTTTGTTTAAATATCCTTGAAGCGGCAGCTGGTGTCCTCCCCCTCTATCAGAAACTTTCTCGTTTGCCACTCATGTGCACTAACAAATGCTCTATGTCCTTAAAAGTTTGTTAAAATACGTTCATTATGGTTTTGATATTCTTTCCCTCCTTCTGAGTGTTTCAAGCATACCATGAGAAAAATTTCTAAAAGAAAGATCTAGTCTACCACTCTAGTGCTACTCACCTCAAGGATATTCATTCCAGTTTTGTTTCAGCATGTGTGTGTGTGTGTGTATGTGTGGTGTGGTGTATGCACCCATGTGCAGATGCACACTCCCACATGTACTCATGTGGAGGTCGGGGAAGAACGTTGAGCGGCCTCCTCTATTACTCAGCCATGTGCTTCCTTGCTTCAGTCTCTCACTGAACCTGGAGCTGCCATTCTGATCAACAAGCCCCAGTAATTCTCCACTCCTCACAAGACAGGTTTCAGCCATGCACAGCTATCCTCAGCTACTTACATGGGTGCTGAGGAATCAAGTTTAGTTGAATCTAGGCCCTCATGCTTGTACAAGAGCTCTTACTCAAGGAGCCATCCCCACATTCAAACTTAAAAATTGGGGCTGGGGGCTGGAGACATTGCTTGGGGGTTAAGGTGTTTCCTGTAAAGCCAAAGGACCCAGGTTCGACTCCCCAGGACCCATGTAAACCAGATGCATAAGGGGGCACAAGTATCTGGAGTTTGTTTGCAGTGGCTGGAGGCCCTGGCACGCCTATTCTCTCTCTTTCCCTTTCTCCATATCTAATAAGTAAATAAATAAAAATAAAAACTTTAGGGCTGGGGAGATAGCATAGCGGTTAAGGCACATGCCTGTGAAGCCTCAGGACCCAGGTTCAATTCTCCAGGTCACATGTAAGTCAGATGCACATGGTGGCACATGCATCTGGAGTTCGTTTGCAATAGCTACAGGCCCTGGTGTGCCCATTCTCATTCTCTCTCTCTCTCTGTCTATCTCTAATAAATAAACAAAAATAAATCTTAAAAAAAAAACTTAAAAATCTACAACGAAGAACCCAGTGGACAGCATCTTGCCTTGGTTCAGGCTGCTCCACTCTCTCTGGCCTGTACTATATCTTTGCTTCTCTTTGCTAAATAAAGTTCTGCTTAAACTGCTCATATTTCTAGGCTGAATCCTTTCCTTCCAGAGCCAAGAACTGAGGAGCACCCCATCCCAGTAACATCTTCCTGGCTCTGTGACTTGGATAGGCAGGTGTGAGTCGATGGAAACTCCTACCCTGAGAAAACCTCATGCTTAAGTCTTAAGTGTGTATCAGCCACTCTGACTCAGCCACAGATTCTGTTTTATTTTTAAATTTTTATTTTTTTACTTGCAAGCAGAGAGAGAGAGCGAGAAAGAGAGGGAGAGAGAGACAGAGGAAAAGGGACAGACAGACAGACAGACAGACAGACAGACAGAGGGAATGGATACACAGGGTCTCTTTCCATTGAAAACTAAAACCAGCCTTTAACGGCTGAGCCATCTCTCCAACCCCTTCCACTTTTTTTGAAACAGGATCTCATGTATCCTACGCCTGCCTTCAACTCTGTTATGTAGCTGAGGATGACCTTAAACTTCTGTTTCTTCTTTCAACTCGCAGTTGCTGGGATTACAGGCATGCACCACCATGGCAGGTTTATGCAATTCTGGGGACAGAATCCCTGGCTTTGTGCATGCTGGGCAAGCACCCTACCCACTGAACTCTGTCTTCAGCTGCCTGATACTATCTTCCTGTGGCAGGACGGAGGCCTTTGAAGAAGGAACTCTTCAGGCTGCAGGTGCTGGTGCCAGGCCAGGTTTCCCAGGGAGCACTTCTTTCTCTTTGCTCACCCTTACACTTTGATTGACTTAATTTTTACTTTCTAGCCTGAGACCCTCTTAGTATTAAATGATCACCTCAGGGGACCCTTAGGAGATTTTCAATGCCCATTCCTGAGTTAGATGATAAAACTTTCTCAAAAATATATCATCAAGTAATGATCACCTACCTGAAGTCCTAAGCTACCACCTTGCCTCTAATAAAAGTCAGAGAAGGGGCTGGAGAGACGCTTAGCGGTTAAGGCATTTGCCTGCGAAGCCTAAGGAACCCATGTTTGACTCTCCAGATCCCATGTAAGTCAGACACACAAAGATGAGGCAAGCGCAAGGCTGCACATGCCTGCTAGGTGGTACAAGAGTCAAGTTCAATTTTGTTTGCAGTGACTGGAGGCCCTGGTGCACCTATTCTCTCTCTCTCTCTCTGCTTGCAAATAAATAAATAAAAATATTTTTAAAAGATAGACCAAAAAATAAAAAATAAAAAAATAAAAAAAAGATAGACCAAGAAAACTTCGGCTCCTGATCTGGAATATTCTATCGACACAGTCATGGTGTCCTAGTCAGCCAAGGGCAAGCAGTCTGAGGGTTAAATAGACACTTGGCTTCTTCACAGAACTTCACTTCACCCAGGCAATCACATGGCTCCAGGCTCGGCCCAGAACATGCCTGTCCATGAAGCAGAAGGTCTGCCTGAGGCCATCACTGGCTGAAGGAAAGGTGTCTTGGGGACAGTGGTGACCAACACTCTAAATCTGACATGACAAAGTGCTGACTCCCACCTCGCGACCAGCAACAGAACCCACAAATGTGTTTACCCTGAGGAAGGGAATGTTTTCTCCTCACTTCCAGAAACTGTGATGCTCTAAGGCCAGTCTGGAGTCTGCATCTGGAGTGTCCACCGAGGCCCACATGTGAAAGCCTTGGTCACAAGCCTGTGGCTCTGAGAGGTGGTGGAACTTTTAGAAGGGCCTAGTGGGAGAAAGTTTTGTCCTTGGGGGGCTGTCCTTATAGGGGACATTAGGCTCTTAGGCCCTTCCTTTTTCTTTATTTTTTTTAAAATAATTTAAATAATTTTTTTACATTTATTTATTTGAGACAGGGAGAGGGAAAGAGAGAGAGGGGGAGAGTGAGAATGGGCTTGCCAGGGCCTCTAGCCACTGCAAATGAACTCCAGATGCTTGCGCCCCCTTGTGCATCTGGCTTACCTGGGACCTGGAGAATTGAACCCGGGTCCTTAGGCTTCGCAGGCATGCGCCTTAACCGCTAAGCCATCTCTCCAGCCCTCCTTTTCCTTTTTGTTGCTTCCTGGCCACCATAAGGTGAACACACTTTATCTGCCACTTACTAAGGCCATGATACACTGTGCCACCACAGGCTAGAGCCATTGGGCCAACAGACCACAGACTAAAACTTTTGAAAGCATGAGCCAAAATAAACCTTAATTCCTTTTGCAATGAAGTCCTCAAGCATTTTGTCACAGGGATGGAATGTTAATATAGAACCATATACCCATATACTAGGCACAGGAAAGAAAAAATGGGGGGAGGGAGGAAAGGAGCAAGGGGAGACCCTGGAAAAGAGTCTTTGCACTGGCAGCAGAGGGCTGTGCACCAGGCACAGTGCTCTGATTATGCACATAGGAGTTGGCATCTTCTCACCAGCTGCTCAGGGCCTGGGAGATTTGAGTGCAAACGGGCCTGAGAACAATTTGCTTGAGACATCTGAAGTTTTCTTAGAGCCCCCTGGGCCTTCGGGGACCTAGATGCTCCCTTATCCTCCGTTTCCGTTGGAGGGTGGGGCTATGGTCCAAGCCCTTCCCAATGACTCCTTAGGGTGCAGTTTGCAGGGTTAAGTTCCTGGCTCTGTCAAGCTTCAGCCCCACAGGGACTGGGAGGCAGGCTGGTGCGGACCAGGATAGTGGGTCTTGGGGTGGAGGGCAGCAGCAGGCTGCGAGCAGAGCCCTGGAGAAGAGCTCCAGGGAGCATATGCAGAATTGAACCTGGATCCTTAGGCTTTGCAGGCAAGTGTGTTAACTGCTGAGCCATCTCTCCAGCCTCATATGTTGAGTCTTAACATTTGTAACATCAATAGCAACAGAGTAATCCCATCTAATATTTTTCTATTTTTTAAATAGGAACAATTTGCTTTCTGGTTTTTTTTTTTGTTTTGTTTTAAGAGTTTGGATTAAAAAATGGATACTCTAAATTGACTTCCTTTTAGAAGATGTAAAATTTATTTTTTGTTGATTAAAACCTGAAATTGGGGCTGGGGAGATAACTTAGCAGTTAAGGCACTTGCCTGCAAAGCCAAAGGACATAGGTTTGATTTCCCAGAACCCATGTAAGCCAGATGCACATATGTCTGGAGTTCATTTGCAGCAGCTAGAGGCCCTGGTGCTCCCATTCTCTATCTGTCTGTCTGTCTGTCTGTCTCTCTCTCAAGTAAATAAATAAAAATAATTTTTAAAAAACCCTGAAATTTCCAGGTGTGGTAGCACATGCATTTAATGCCAGCACTTGGGAGGCAGAGGCAGGGGGATTGCTGTGAGTTTGAGGCTAGCCTGAGACTACATAGTGAATTCCAGGCCAGCTTGGGATAGAGGGAGATCCTACCTTGAAAAACCAAACAAAATAAAAATCCTGAAATTTTGGGGCTGGAGATAGCTCAGCCATTAAGGCATTTGCCTGCAAAGCCTAATGATCTGGGTTTGATTCTCCAGGACCCATGTAAAGCCAGATGCACAAGGTGGCACATGTGTCTGGAGTTCATTTGCAGTGGCTGGAGGCCCTGGTGTGTCCATTCTCTCTGTCTCCTTTCTCTCTCTTTCTCTGCTTGAAAATAAATAAATATATTTTTAAAAACTGCAATTTTAAATCCAAATTATACTGAATAATGAGAGAATCCTTTTATGAGGTGTGGTGGTTTGATTCAGGTGTCCCCCATAAACTTAAGTGTTCTGAATGCTAGTCTCCCCAGCTGATGGCAATTGGAAATTAAAGCCTCCTGGAGGTGGTGTATTGTTGGGGGCGGGCTTATGGGTATTATAGCCAGCTTCCCCTTGCCAGTGTTTGGCACACTCTCCTGTTGCTGTTGTCCACCTTATGTTGACCAGAGAGTGATGTCCACCCTCTGCTCATGCCATCGTTTTTCCTGCCATCATGGAGCTTCCCCCTCGAGCCTGTAAGCCAAAATAAACCTCTTTTTTCCCACAAGCTGCTCTTAGTCTGGTGATTTCTGCCAGCAATGCGAACCTGACTGCAACATGAGGGTAGCAAAAATCTTGGATCTTTTTAAAGACTTGCTTCAAGTAAGGAAGGAATTCTGGATAAGGAAACAGTTGTAACAAAAACATGACAAACAAATGCATACAGTACCACGCTCATTGGCGTTTCCTAAAAACAAGTTCAGTATTGCTTCTATCACATGGGAAAACATATCAACACAAATTCCACATACCCCAGACAATTGTTAAAATATCTAAATATAAAGCCGGGCGTGGTGGCGCATGCCTTTAATCCCAGCACTCGGGAGGCAGAGGTAGGAGGATCTACATGAGTTCGAGGCCACCCTGAGACTACATAGTTAATTCCAGGTCAGCCTGGACCAGAGTGAGACCCTACCTTGCAAAAAAAAAAAAAAAAAAAAAAAATCTAAATATAAAAAGTTAGTAGAAATGGTGGGGGTCTTGGCTTCCGTTACTTGGCACAGGCAGTTGTCAGTACCGTTGAAGACGTGTGCCATTCACCTCTGCTGACGTCCATATGGCTGGGTGCCCAGAAGATGTTGGCAGATTTGAGGTAAGAAATACAAATCTGGCCGGGTTTGATGGCGCACATGCCTTTAATCCCACACTCGGTTGGCAGAAGTAGGAGGATCACTGTGAGTTCGAGGCCACCCTGAGACTACATAATAAATTCCAGGTCAGCCTGGGTTAGAGTGAGACCATTCCTCGAAAAACCAAAACCAACCAACCAACCAACCAACCAAATAAATAAATGAAATTTCCTGAAGTTTCTCAGCACAGTAAAGGTGGTTGGAAATACCTGGCAGGTCCTGTCTATCCAGGCAGACGGGAGTCTTTGATGTGATGTCTTACATGTGAGATGAAATGCCCTGAACTTAGCGCTGATGAAATGCCCTGGAGTTAGCTCTTACCATTTAGTTCTTTTTCTTTTTATTTTTTGAGGTAGGGTCTTGCTCTAGCCCAGGCTGATCTGGAATTCACTCTGTAGTCTCAGGTGGGCCTTGAACTCATGGACCATTTAGTTCTTCATCTCCCCAAAGCTCACTGTGGAAAGACTGTAGCCAATTGTTGGTTTTTAGTTGTTGCTGGGTTTTTTTTTTTTTTCTTTTTTTTTTTTTTTTTTTTTGGTTTTTAAGGTAGGGTCTCATTCTGGTCCAGGCTGACCTGGAATTAACTATGTAGTCTTAGGGTGGCCTCGAACTCACGGCAATTCTACTTCTGCCTCCCAAGTGCTGGGATTAAAGGCATGAGTCACCACGCCCGGCTGCTGTTGTTTTTGTAGTTATTATTTATTTTTATTTTTTCTGGCTACTTTTTGTTGTTTATTTTTTATTTATTTGAGAGCCACAGACAGAGAGAGAAAGAGGCAGATAGAGAATGGGCACGCTAGGACCTCCAGCCACTGCAAACGAACTCCAGATGTATGCACCCCCTTGTGCATCTGGCTTATGTGGGTCCTGGGGAATCGAGCCTCAAACTGGGGTCCTTAGGCTTCACAGGCAAGTGCTTAACCGCTAAGCCATCTCTCCAGGCCCTGTTGTTAGTATTATTTGGTTTTTCGAGGTAGACTCTCACTGTAATTCAGGCTGACCCAGAATTCACTATGTAATCTTGGGGTGGCCTTGAACTCACAGCAATCCTCTCCCTCAGCCTCCTGAGGGCTGGAATTAAAGATGTGTGCCACCACACTCGGCTAAATTAGCTATTATTATTATTATTATATTTTATTTTTATTTATTTTTTATTGACACTTTCTATACTTACATACAAAAAACATATGATATTTCCCTCCCCTCCCCCCATTCCACTTTAGAACACCAATCTCCATCATATCCCCTCCCTCTCTCCATTTGTCTTTCTTTTAATTTGATGTCATCATCTTTTTCTTCTATTTTGAGGGTCTTGTGATGGTATTGCTAGGCACTGCAAGGTTATGGATATCGAGGCCAATTTCTGTCTGGGCAGTTGCATTGTAAGAAGTCATACCCTTCCTTTGGCTCTTCCATTCTATCCGCCCCCTCTTCTGCAATGGTCCCTGAGCCTTGGAGGGTGTGACAGAGGTGTTTCAGTACTGGGCACTCCTCTATCCCTTCTTCTCAGCACTATGTTGCCTTTTGGTGATCCCAGTGGTCATTGCCATCTGAAAAGACAAGCTTCTCTAACCAGAAGTGAGAGTAGCATTAATATGTGAACATGAACATTAAGTGTAGTGCCCCCAGGGCAGCTTGGTGGGAATAATATATACATTTAGTCAGACAAGAGCAGGCTTTATACCCCTAAGGCTCATGACCTCACCTGCCATAGACTCTTGCTTAGGTTTTTCAGTACCAGGCATGTATTCCCTCCCGTAGAGAGGGCCTTCAGTCCAATTATGGAGCCGTTGGTTACCCCAAGAGTAGACATGCCACTATTGTACCCGTTCAGTCATTGGGCCTGTATGGCCAAACTTGAATATTCAGTGTCCACTGTTTTCACTGCTGATGACTTCTGTCTCCCATATGCTGCATGCAGTGCAGCTTTTTCCAGCTTTCAGTTGGCTGGTCTACAGGGAGAAGGTTTTCTGCTCCACACCAGCTTGCTTTCTCAGTGACCTTGCCTCTCAGGCAAGAGATGTCTTCAGCAATAGGGTCTTACTATCTGTTTCTCAAGGTCAACCAAGGGCTTTGGCAAAAGCCTTTAATGTTTTGGAGGCTACCAGGACCTCCTTGGCCAACAACTCACTGGAAGGTATCCTATCCCAGGCACTGAAAATTTTCTAGTAACAGTCTACAGCTTCTAGACGTGCCATTATTCAAATAAGTAGGTTTACATAAGTCTTATTCACAATATCTTGAATTTAGATTGACCCTCCCCCTGCCCTTCTTTTACGCATTCTCTTCCCATGACCTCACTTAGGCCATTCCTCTCCCTGTAATCTGTTCTTCTACTTACATATGTGCAATACCATACACTTAATTCCTTCCCTTTCCTCCCTCCCTTATAGCCTTTTACCAGCTTACTATATGATCCAGCTATAGCACTCCTAGGCATATATCCAGAGGACTCTTCTCACTACCTTAGAGATACTTGCACAACCATGTTTATTGCTGCACTATTCACAATAGCTAGTGTTGGGCCCTATGAGGCCCAGGTGTGAGGCCTAGTGGAACTTCCTGAGTTTGGCGACCTGTCTTTGGCCTAATTCTCAGCAAGGCCTAAGCTGAAACTACCTCCACCCAGCTACTGCTGACGTGATGAAATACTATTGGCCCTTATACCTTTCTCCCCCCGCCCCCTTCCTCAAAATATGTAAATACCTCCCCTGACAATAAACGGAGAGATTTCCGCCTTGGACGTTTCTCCCGGCTCAATGTGGTTTTCTTTTCCCCGGTGGCTTGGGGAGGTTTTTTGAGTCGTCGACACCCGCCTTCTCGCTCAGCCTCAAGAGAAGCGGCTGGCCCGGTTCTCTCTCTCTTCTGCTCTACCTGCCGGTGGTGGAGGGAAAAATCCCCGGCAGCTAGGAAATGGAACCAGCCTAGATGCCCCTCCACAGATGAATGGATAATAAAGATGTGGTACATTTACACAATGGAGTTCTATTCAGCGGTAAAGAAAAATGAAATTATGAAATTTGCAGGGAAATGGATGGATCTGGAAAGGATTATACTAAGTGAGGTAACCCAGGCTCAGAAAGCCAAATGTCACATGTTCTCTCTCATATGTGGATCCTAACTACAAATGTATAAACTTGTGTGTGAACTGGAACCAAAAATAGCTATTACTTTTTAAAGTCCCTCATGATAGTGTAAATATCTCCCTTCAGAAGAGGAGACCAATACAGACTTCTGTCCATTTTTTCATGGGTAGGTGTGTATACATGTGCATTCATGTTTGGAAGTGTGGGTGCACGTGTCATGTTAAGAAAACCTTGGTTAATTTTGGCAATAAATTATTTTTAGAACCATTTACTCATTTAACTACCAATCCAGAGGACTGAAGGCCACAAGCAATAACAAAAATTGTGTACAATAGGACAACTTTTAAAAAATATTTTATTATTTATTTATTTCAGAGAGAGATAGATACAGAAATAGGCAGTTAGAGAGAGAGAGTGGGCGCGCCAGGGCCTCCAGCCACTGCAAACGAACTCCAGATGCGTGCGCCCCCTTGTGCATCTGGCTTACGTGGGTCCTGGAGAATCAAGCCTTGAACCAGGGTCCTTAGTCTTCACAGGCAAGCGTTTAACCGCTAAGCCATCTCTCCAGCCCTAGGACAACTTTTACAAAGAGATTGAAACATTTGTCCAATAAAATATGCTCTATGATTACTATGTAATTTAGTGAGAAGTGCCCCAAATATGAATGATTCTTTTAAAAAATATTTTATTTATTTATTTACTTATGAGACAGAGAAAAAGAGAGAGAGAGAGAGAGTATGGGTGCATCAGGGCCTCTTTCCACTGCAGATGAACTCCAGACTCAGGTGCTACTTTGTGTGTCTGGCTTTACAAGGGTACTGAGGAATCAAACCCAGGACGTCAGGCTTTACAGGCAAGTGCCTTTAACTACTGAGCCATCTCTCCAGCCTGAATAATTCTCCCCCCCCGTAGGGTTTCACTCTAGTCCAGGCTGATCTGGAATTCACTATGTATTCTCAGGGTGGCCTTGAACTGTCGGTGATCCTCCTACCTCTGCCTCCCTAGTGCTGGGATTAAAAGCCTGTGCCACCACACCCGGCCTGAATAATTCTTTCTAATGAATTTTGTCTTTTAAGGCTGTGGCTTTCCAACAAGGGAACACTTCAACTTAAAGGGAAAACATACACATTTAGCATTAGCACACATTTGTATCTTCATGTTGGAGGCATTTGGGCAAAATCTAGTTGTCTGCTTTCAAATGTTCATTTGGCAAAGATAAAACAAAGTGATCTTATTCTGTAGTCCATTAGTTGTTATTGTTGGAAATGTAAGACACCCTTGCTCTAAGTGGGAAATTATATTTTAGTTTTATATTACTTCATTTAACTTTGACATATGGAATTTTTAAAAAATTTTATTTATTTATTTATTTGCATGCAGAGAGAGAGAGATAGAAGAGAGGCAGACAGAGAGAGAATGGGCATGCCAGGGCCTCCAGCCACTGCAAATGAACTCCAGATGCATGTGCCCCTGGCTTACGTGGGTCCTGGAGAATTGAACCAGGATCCTTTGGCTTCGCAGGCAAACGCCTTATCCGCTAAGCCATTTCTCCAGCCCCTGACATATGGAATTTTAAGTAATCTTTAATTACAGCAAACTTAAGCATGTATATTTCTCTTTCATAAACCTTCTTATGATACACTTTAATATTCCACTTTTTTTTTTTATTGGTCTATTTCCATTTGGAACAATATTTTACTTCTATGACAAAATTAGTTGATAATCTAAAATCCTTTTTTATCCCTAAATATGTCTGTTTTCTTTTAACCTTCTTTGCCAACAATGTTTTCCACACCAATAACTTTTTAAATCGCTTTCTCTTCCTTACTTCAAAGCTACCTTTTGTTTGTGGTAGTGGGACTGGAGACAGGGCTCCATAGTGCTGTTCACTGTCTGCAGAGTTCCCCTAATCTTTTAAGGACGTCCATTCAGATAAAACTCAAAAATTTTTTTCTTGTGTGTGTGTGTTTTGTATGCATATTTACGTGCCCTTGCAGTGCCCCATACACTCACCTTCAGAGGCCAGAGTGGAGTGTCAGGTGAATTGCTCCATAAATTAAAAAAAATAAATAAAGAAAGAAGAGGAGAAAGAAAAGTACCAGATAAGATCTTGTGCCAGAAAAATATTTCCTGGATCAAATCTACATCTCAACTTAAATCATAGAAAACCAGGGCTGGGGGGCTGGAGAGATGGCTCAGTAGTTAAGGCACTTGCCTGCAAAGCCAAAGGACCTTGGTTCAATTTCCCAGGACCCACGTTAGCCAGATACACAAGGTGGCACATGCATCTGGAGTTCGTTTTCAGTGGCTGGAGGCCCTGGCTAGCTCATTCTCTCTCTCTCCTTCTTTCCCTCTCTCAAATAAATAAATAAAAATAAAATATTTTAAGAAAGAAAAGGAAAAAAAAAAGAAGAAGAAAACCGGGCCTGGGGACCAAGCTCAGAAGTAGAGCATTTGTCTGCCATGCATGAGGCTGTTGATTCAATTCCAAGCACAATGAAAAAAGGAAGGAAAGGAGAGAGGGAGGAAAGGAGGGAAGGAGGTGAGTGGAGTGGAGGGGAAGGGAAGGGAAGAAGGGTGGGCAAGAGAGAGGGAGGGAGAGAGGGCAGAAGGGAGGGGGTGAGCTTGGGACCTGCTTTCACTCCTTTCTGTGGCTGTAACAAAATACTACAGGTAATTTATAAATATAAAAACAGGCAATTTATAAATAAAAATTTGTTTCTTGCAGTTCTAAAAGTTGGGAAGTTCAAGACCAAGGTTTAATATCTGGTGAGGGCCCAGTCTCCCTGAACCCGAGATGGTTCCCTGTTATGGTCCTTCAGCATGGAGGAATGTTGTATGTTCACATGGCAGAAGATATGGACAGGCATGATGTGTGACGCTTTTGAGGCTGACCTGGAATTCACTATATAGTCTCAGGCTGGCCTCAAACTCATAGTGATCCTCCTACTTCTGCCTCTGGAGTGATGGGATTAAAGGTGCCCCCACACTGCCTGCCAGGCTGTCATGCCTCTTTTTTTTGAGAGAGAGACACAGAGAGAGACAGATAGAGAATGGGCACACCAGCAGCCTCTCAGCCACTGTGAACGAATTCCAGACACGTGCGCACCCTTGTGGGCAAGTGCAGCATTGTGCCTTTGTGTCACTTTTGCCTCTGGCTAAACGTGGGACCTGGAGAATTGAGCGGGTGTTCTTAGGCTTGGCAGGCAGGCGCCTTAACTGCTAAGCCATTTCTCCAGCCCTCATGCCTCTTTTATAAGGGCTTTAATCTCAATGACCTCCTTAGGGCCCCGCTTCTTAGTACTGCTGCATTAGAGATTACATTTCCACATGACTTTGGGAGGGATGCAAATGTTCAGACCACAGCAGAACCTAAGGAATGAACAAAGCACAGCCTCTTTATTGAAGAGGTCAGCAAAGAGACATTTCTGTCTTGCTCTTCAGCGGTGGTTGGAAAAAAATTCAGAAAATTTGTGACCAAAACTCAGTTATTGTGTAGAATTGCAATCCTAAATCAGAAAAAAAAAAAATGAGAGCAAGCCTCAATTATAAAACTGAATGGGGGCTGGAAGAATTGCTTAGTGGTTAAGGCATTTGCCTGCAAAGCCAAAGGACCCCGGTTTGGTTCCCCAGGACACATGATAGCCCAATGCACAAAGTGGCACATGCGTCTAGAGTTTGTTTGCAGAGGCTGGAGGCCCTGGTGCGCCCATTCTCTCTCTCTTCCCTCTTTCTCTTTCAAAATAAATAAATAAATAAATAAATAAATAAATAAATAAAAAAAACTGAATGGGCTGGAGGTATGGCTCAGTGGTTAAAGGTGTTTGCTGGCAAAGACTACTGGCCTGGGGTTCAATTCTGCAGTATCCATATAAAGCCAGACACAAAAAGTGGCACGTGTCTGGTGTTTGTTCACAGTGGATGAAGATGCTGGCACATCCACCCCCACACACACAAATAAATGAAAATTTAAAAAATGAATTCATGTTAAATAGCTGTTTGGGGAGATAGTTCAGTTGGTAAAGTGCTTGCCACATAAGTATGGAGACCCAAGTTCAGACCCCCAAAACCCATGTAAAACCCCAGGTGGGGTGGCTGGTGGGCACCTACAATACCATCATCCCTGGGGCCTGTTGGCTAATTAGTCTAGCCAATTTGGTGAGCTTCAGGTTCAGTGTGAGACCTTGTCTCAAAAAAATAGAGGAAAGGGGCTGGAGAGATGGCTTAGTGGTTAAGGCATTTGCCTGCAAGTCCAAAGGACCCTGGTTTGATTCCCCAGGACCCATGTTAGCCAGATGCACAAGGGGGTGCACTTGTTTGGAGTTCCCTGGAGGCCCTGGCTCACCCACTTTTTTCTTTCTCTGTCAAATAAATAAATAAATAAAAGTAAAAAAATTAAAAAATAAAACGGGGCTGGAGAGATTGAGAAAAACACCCAATGTCTACCTCTAGCTTCCACAGGCATGCACACGCACGCCCACGCACCTGCACACATACGTATATTCACACGTGTATGAACACACATGCATATACACCACATAAACATATAAAAGCAAAACGCAACAAATAAAAAACAATACAGGGGAGACATGTGGATTAGTCACTGGGTGTGTAAGGACTTTCAACTCTAAGAAAGACGTGAAGTGAAGGTCGTTCAGGCTGGAGAGGCTTGCCATGGGAACCCTCTTGACTGGTGGGGAAGCAGTCATGCCATATAACTGGTTAAGCCAAGGGAGAGAACCTTGTGCACAGGCTCTTTTGGACATAGGGACAGGAAGCCTTCCTGCTCAAGGAAAGGCATGACCTTTGTCAGTGTCCCACTCCTTTTTGTCTGTACTCACCTCTGAGGCTGGCCTCCTACTGGGATCAGCCCCTCACCAACACCACCGCGTGCTCTCCACGCCCCACCCCATGTTGCGGGCCTGCCACCTGAGTTGTCATGGACTTACTCCACACATCATACCTGCTGGTCATCCCAGCCCCGGACACAGACCTCAGCTCTGAGGGGACTCCCGCCATCATTTTGCTCTTCCTCCAGGACTGCGGTGGGGAAAGCACTGATAGGGGAAAATTCCCTTTTAATTCCTAGTAACATCAGAAGGGCTCCTAAGGTAGATTGCGGAAGATTACGCCACCTTGCCTGCCCGAACTGGCCCGCCCTTTCTTCCAAACCAACTCCGAATCCTGGGCCCCATGAGCTTTGGAGAAGGTTGGGGGGTGGGCAGGTGCTGGAGCTCCAGCGTGCAGAGGGCAGCCCCCACCACACCTGTTGTCTCCACGGGGACCAAGGACTAGAGACGACAGGGCCTTAGGGATGCCAAAAAGCCCTGTGGTGGCTGCAGGAATGAGGGAGGACAGAAAGAGAGAGGAGACAGAAGAGATAGGAGAGAGGGAGAGAGAGAGAAGAGAGAAGGAACCGAGAACAAAGCGAGCCAATCGAGGTCTGGGCGGTGGCGCCGGCGACGCAGTGGCGGCCCCGCGAAGCGCCCCGCAGCCCTGTGCGTCCTCTCTCTCTCTCTCTCTCTCTCTCTCTTGGCTTGGGGGCTGGCTCCTCCCGCCGGCGGCTTAACCCTCGCCCTCCCTCCGCCCTCCCTGCGCGGCCCGGAGCCCCGAGGCGGCGGCGATGCGCGCGGGTGCCCTGCATCCCTCCCAGAGCGGCGCCGGGAGCTGGCCGTGGTGCTGAACGCGCGTTGCTCCCGCTCCGCCAGGCGCCTGGCTCTAGCGCGACCGCGCCCTGCGACACTCCGGGCATCCCCCGCGGTAAGTCGCCTAGGCCCCGAAAGGCTGTATCGGTCCCTGACCCACAGATATAGATCGGGGATCGCGGGGACTGGGGAATGCTTGTGCGTCCTCTCGTGCGATGGGCGGCTGCATGAAGGAACGGGGATGCATACCTTCACTCCACGATACCCAGCGAAGATGCACAGGGCCTGGGGTCTGAGGGCGGTGACCGGTTTAGGTTTGGGTTACAGAATGGAAGAACCCCTCCTCTAGCCAATGCAGGTTATTGGTATTCATCTCTCCACTTAGTAGGGCTTCACTCAAAGGAGGTGCACGGGGAACTCTGCTCCCCAAAGGACCCTTTGTCTCTCCAATATGGGGGTGGGTGGCTCTCACCGCAGATTCTATTTCTGCTTTATTCCCCACCCCACCCCCAGCCCAGAATACAGGAGGTTTTGCATTTCACAGTGGCCTCTCTAAGCCAGCAACAAGGCAGACTGTTAGAGAGATACACCACTGTCCCCTAGCCCCCACCTACTTCCACCCCAACCTCTAGTGTGAGTCCCAGGGTGAGGCTCCCTCCACCGAAGCCACCCATTCTTACACCTTGCACCCCTTTGCAGTTCATTACTGTGACTCGCAAGGATATTGGTGGTGTGGGGGGGGGGCGGGGAGAAGGCAGAGCAAAAAACATTTTATGACTCAAAGCATGTCCATGAATTGTCACTCCGGGGATTTTCATTTTGCTTTATAAAAATCATTCTCATGGCAAAGAAAAAAAAAAAAAAGAGAGAAAAGGAAGGCACAACATCACCTTCTCAATAGAAAAAGGAAATCCTAGGGAGCTAACTGAAGTCACTCACTCAGAACAAGCAGCCGGTGGACCACTTCCTGTGTCAATCTGCGTAAATCCCGTGGTGTATGTGCCATGTGTCAGAAGGACACAGGCATTTTCGAGACCACATTCTCTCCACTAGCCTCTGGGGTGGCTTGAACCCAGCTCCTGGCCTCCTCTCTTGCCCCAACTTTCTAGGTCCACCTGTAGCTAGCTTCCCATGAGTCACAGGATGAAGGTCAAAGCCCTTCCGTAGACCTCAGTCCTGGCCTGGCCCCGCTGGCTTGCTGGTCTGGTCACTATGATAACTTTTGGATACTTAAATATTCTCTGCCCCTTGCACGTTGGGGCCCTTCGTGGGATGTGCTTGTTGCCTAGAATATGTTTCACACATCTTCGGATTGGTTGTCTTCTCCTGTCATTTAGGTTTTGGCTTAAATATCAGATCCCTGAGATAGGAGAGATTAAATACACCTCATAGAATTTGCAAGCTCCTCTTACATATAAAAGGCCTAGCCCAGGCCCTTTATGTTTCTTGGGTCTATCTCAGAAGATATAGGTACAAATTATGTTCATAGAATGACAAGTCCCAGACCAGGTTGGGAAAATGGCTCAGCGGGCAAAATGCCAGCTGTGCAAGCATGAGGAACGAGTTTCAATGCCCTGAACCCATGTAAATGCTGGAAGTTGTGGCATGCCTGTAATTCCAGCTGTGGGGACTCAGGGACAGATCTCCAGGGCTTGCTGCCTGTTTAGACTAGTTGAATAGGTGAACTCTGGACTCAGTGAGAGAGCCTATCTCATAAAACAAGGTAAGCGGGGCGTGGTGGTGCACGCCTTTAATCCCAGCACTCCAGAGGCAGAGGTAGGAGGATTGCTGTGAGTTCGAGGCCACCCTGAGACTACATAGTGAATTCCAGGTCAGTCTGGGCCAGAGTGAGATCCTACCTCAAAAAACAAAAACAAAAACAAAAAAAAAACAAAAAAACAAAACAAAAAAAAAACCCCAACAACAACAACAACAAAAAACAAAACCAAGGTAGACGGTGGTAGATGCAGATACCTGACCTCCACCCCGGCCCTTACAGGGCATGCACCCCCACATGCACGCACCCCCACATGCACGGACAGCCACACACGTGTGTCCAAATATATGAGCATACACACACACACATGCATACCACACACACATACACATGGAAAAAAATTCCAGACCCAGTATCCTATTTAGGAAACTCATATGTAAACATATGGTCAAGGTGTCTGAAACACATAAAATACTTAATTTATATAAATAATAACATTTTAACTGTCTATTGCAACTAAAGTCCCTGACCATAACAATTTCCCATGCTGTTCAGGAGAGAGACGGAGCACTAGACCAACAGTTGGCAGTGCCGAGCACTGCTTGGTGACCACAGGGGACAGGCAGTCTGCTTCCCTTTTGGAAAGAGAGATGTGGCAGGTGGTGGCGGAGGATATGTCATATTTTGTGTGAATTTCCACTGACAGACCATTAGCCACAGAGTCACAAACGAAGTGTGCATTCTTGCAGCTGAGAATGTAACAGTTACAGGCAGTACCAGGCAGGCAGGCGTCTGGCCGTCCACTGTACTTCTGAAGACTGCTGTGGAAGGTGACTGCTTGGCCTGCCTCCACTCAGGCAGCTGACTAAGACAGCTAACTAGAATTAACACAGACGGGAGACCATGTGATTGTCCCAGGATTGATGTCCCGGGTTCATTGTTCTGAACACTGTGTGCAGAGTGCTAATTAAATCAGGAGCAGACTTGGCTATATTATTGACTTTGAGCCCAATCATTTTGTTGTAATGAAAGCTGTGGCAAAAGTTCATTTTGCAAGTTTAGAGCGCAGTGGAGTTGTCAGCTTTGCACTTTTCACTCAGTTGATTGCTCTGAGAACTGGGCATCTGGTGGGTTTACTGGTGGAGACCTCTGTCAGAGCACGTTAGTTCTTGCAGGTCAAACTTCTGAATGCCATGAAGTAATCCTCATGGAGGCCAGGTTGGAGGTATCTCCAAGAATATGGCAATCAAACTATTTCTAAAACATTTTGATGAGGACAGGTGAAATAAACATCTCCTAACCAATATCTGAAATTTCTTGCCATTAAATTATATTGTTTTCAATGATGAATTTTCTTAAATTTGTGTGAGCTACCTCTGTTGTCTGAAATCTTTACTCTCATTGTGCTTGCCAAAATGCCTTATGAGAACACATTTATTAATCTACTTTTGGGTTTCTCATAAAAGGGAGCCTGAACCAGGTGTGGTGGTGCATACTTGTAATCTGGGTGCTCCGGAGGTGGAGGCAGGAGGATGAAGAAGTCAAGGCAGCTTGAGCTACAAAGTGATGGGGAAGCATCTTGAACTGTTGGTTCTGACCCTCAGGTTCAAATCCCAGCACTTTCACTTCCATCTACGTGTCCTGAGCCAATTTGTTTACTTTCTGAAATCTGAACTGAGTTTAAAAAAATATTTATTTATTTTATTTATTTATTTGAGAGAGAGAGGAAGAGGCAGATAGAGAGAAAGAGGAATGGGTGCGCCAGGGCCTCCAGCCACTGCAAACGAATTCCAGATGCATGTGCCTCCTTGTGCATCTGGCTTATGTGGGTCCTGGGGAATTGAACTGGGGTCCTTAGGCTTTACAGGCAAACGCCTTAACCACTAAGCCATTTCTCCAGCCCATGATTTTTTTTTTTTTTTGTAAAGTGAAGATTACAATAGTTTATCCTCTATATAGGTTCTAGGGCAATCTACCTGGTTAGGTGGATATGACTAAAACACAACTTGGGGTCCCCTGACACCAGATCCCAGACAGTAAGCATTCTACCAGGGGCAGCAGAGACCATAAGAGCTAGAGAAGGCCCTATCTGGGATACAAAGGAATGTGTAGAGAGCAAATGGTATATTTAGATTTATGATGGGAAAGGCTTGGCCACATGCCATGTGCCAGAAGGCAGAAAAAGCAACCATGTCAGCTTGAGGCACTGTACCCTGCCCAATGTGTCACCAAGCACTGAGCTTCACCTGGAGCCAAGCCTCGGTTCTGTGGCTCTTGTGGGGGTGGTAACTTCTTTTCTTATTCCCCGGCCAAAAGTCCCAGGTGCCACCTGGAGGGGAAGTGCTGACCACTGGTGGTAGCAAGTGGCAAGAGCTCAGTTTGCCCACGTTTCCCTGTGTCGCTAACATCACCAGATGGACTTAGGCGGGCTCTGTGCCCAATCAGGTCTCCATGCAGGAGCACTTCACGGACTCTGGCACTCACTCAGTCACCTCAGAGCTGTTGTGCTACCATCTGGAGGTAGCGGTGAGGCTTCTTTGGGGTGGCTCTACAAGGCCTGCGAATGGACACAACCACTTCCTCTCTGCCTGCGATAGTCTTCCTCACAGCCTGGGAGCTGGAGTAAATGACTATAGGGGATTAATACAGGGCAATCCTGGAGAGTCAGAGGGACAAGTCATAGGGTGCCTCTTCCAGCCTTCTCTGGCCGTACAAACAAAGGACTCTCTGCCAAGCAATGGGGACTGGGGACAGGGCCAGGCCAAGAGCAGTTCTGTTTTAGGTGTGAAGAGCTCAGGAGATTCTCTGGTCACGCTCTGGCTTTCCACACTTACTTCAAGGGCAGCATGGGTAAACAACTAGACTCTTCTCCCCCAAACCAAAGGCCTGAGGTGGAGATAGGACTCCAGTTCCTGCTGTATCTCTTCACCCGGCTGCTGACTCTCACGCTCCTCTGTGGACCCTGTGGCTCTGCTTATAGCAGCATTCCCCTTACTCCCCGCCATGGTCAGCCTCGGGTTGCTGAGATGAACTTCCAATCCACGCACAATTATGGAGGGAGGGAATTTATCTGAAGTTTGCAGATCCAGGGGAAGTTCTATAATGACAGAAGAAGCTGGCCCACTTTCACAGGTCCATGGTGAGTGAGAAAAAGCTACCACCAGCACCAGCAAGCATGCTCCAGGAACACAAGGCAGAACTCCAGCAAAACTCCAGCACTTTGCATATCTTTATATATATATTTTTTTCTATTTTTTCTTTTATTTAAAAAATTTTTTTTATTGACAACTTCTATACTTACATACAAAAAAACCATGATATTTCCCTCCCCTCCCCCCATTCCCCTTTAGAACTCCATTCTCCATCATATCCCCTCCCTCTCTCCATTAGTCTCTCTTTTAATTTGATGTCATCATCTTTTTCTTCTAGTATGAGGGTCTTGTGAAGGTATTGCTAGGCACTGCAAGGTCATGGATATCAAGACCAATTTCTATCTGGGTGGTTGCATCGTAAGAAGTCATACCCTTCCTTTGACTCTTTCATTCTATCCGCCCCCTCTTCTGCAATGGATCCTGAGCCTTGGAGGGTGTGACAGAGGTGTTTCAGTGCTGGACACTTCTCTGTCCCTTCTTCTCAGCACTATGTTGCCTTTTGGGTCATCCCAGTGGTCATCGCCATCTGAAAAGAAGCTTCTATAACCAGAAGTGAGAGTAGCGTTAATATGTGAATATGAACATTAAGTGTAGTGCTTTCAGGGCAGCTTGGTGGGAATAATATATACATTTAGCCAGATAAGAGCAGGCTTTATACCCCTAAGGCTCATGACCGCCCCTGCCATAGACTTTTTATTATTTATTTATTTATTTGAGAGAGAGAGAGATACAGAAATAGGCAGGAGAGAGAGAGAGAGAGAGAGAGAGAGAGAGAATGTGTGCGCCAGGGCAGCACCAGGAATGTAGATGCATGCACCCCCTCATCTGGCTATATTTTCCTTTAAAAAAACCACTTTTTTTTAGACTTTTGCTTAGTTTTTTCAGCACCAGGAATGTATTCCCTATATTTTCTTTAAAAAAAATTTTTTTGGTCATATATATATATAATTTATTTGAGAGCAGAAAGAGGTAGAGAGAGAGAGAGAATGGGCACGCCAGGGCCACTAGCCACTGCACACAAACTCCAGATGCATGCGCCCCCTTGTGCATCTGGCTTACGTGGGTCCTGGAGAATCAAACTGGGATCCTTTGGCTTTTCAGGCAAAATGCCTTAACTGCTAAGCCATATCTCCAGCCCATATATTTTCTTTCTTTCTTTCTTTTTTTTGGTTTTGCAAGGTAGGGTCTCACTGTGGTCCAGGTGACCTGGAATTAACTATGTAGTCTCAGGGTGGCCTCGAACTCTCCGCGATCCTCCTACCTTTGCCTCCCGAGTGCTGGGATTAAAGGCGTGCGCCACCACGCCTGGCTTATTTTCTTTTTTTAAAAAGTTATTTATTTATTTGAGAGAGTCAAAGAGAGAGAGAGAGAGAGACAGACAGACAGACAGACAGACAGACAGAGAGAATGGGCACACCAGGGCCTCCAGCCACTGCAAATGAACTCCAGACACATGTGCCACCTTGTGCCTCTGTCTTACATGGATCCTGGGGAATCAAACCTGGGTCCTTTGGCTTTGCAGGCAAATGCCTAAACCGCTAAGCCATCCCTCCAGCCCCACTTTGCATATTTTTAGACTGGAATTCCAAATCCGGCCCCACATCTCAGGGATATGCCCTCACAGTAACACCTCCTCTAGCCAGGTGGCTGAAGATCTAAACTACAAGCTTTAATAAAACTTCCTGAATCTATTGGGGGACATCCATTCAAAACCACCACGCTCCGCACCCTCAGTCCCTTTGGCTTACCTCTTGCCCACTTCATAGATTCTGTCCTCTACCCAGAGGCCAGCTACAGCAACCTCCTTAATGTCCCTGCTCCCACCCCCTCATCAGGGGACCAAAGTAGTGCTTTGCTGAACTCAGGATAAGGCCAGATTCCCCAGCAGCACCGGGACAATCAAATTCTAGCATGTTGCCCCCAAACCTCACCCCCACCCCAGTGCTTTCCCCATGGAAGGTCAGTGTGGACCTGTGAAACCACCTCTGGATAGAGTCCAGGTACAAGTGTCTATTGGTGACAGCTGCCTGCCTTTCTGGCCCATGATGCTGTGCGTCATGTGCCATGTCCTTGCTGGCCCTCCCACATGCCTCCTGTGATTCTTGGTTGCCTCTAGGTAGACTGAGTCTCGCCTTCCACAGCAGGTGCCTGGTCCTTCTACAGATGGCCTGCTGCCTCAGGCCTGGGAGGCACCATGCTTGGATCCTCTGTTCCATGCATTAAGAAGGGCTATGTTACGTCTCCTTCCTGAGGATGGAAGTATTACTGGTAAGCGCTGGGACCTGGAGATAGGAGTCTGAACTGGCTGGATGAGCTGGGCAGACTAAGAGCTCATGGATGCAACCATCGCCAGGCCTCTCATTTTGGTCCAGACTGAATGTGCCTTTAAGGCATGTGGCTTGATGGATCAGGGCCTCAGCGATGTGTGAGATGGAGCAGGGTACCAGCGTAGGAGGTACCATTTTCCTCTTATATTAGTTACCTTTTTCATTGCTGCAATAAATACCTGAGAAAAGCAACTGAAGGAAGGAAAAGAGGAAGAAAGGAAAAAGGGAAGGAAGGGTTTATTTGGCTTCTGGTTTGAGGAGATATGGCCCAAGGTGGTGGAGGAGGCATGCAGGCAGGAGCAGGAACCAGCTGGTCACATGATGTCTACAGTCAGGAAGTAGAGAGTTGAATGCGGGTGCTCATTCTGCTCTCTCCTTTTTTTTTTTTTTTTTTTTTTGAGATAGGGTCTCACTCTAGCCCAGGCTGACCTGGAATTCACTCTGTAGTCTCAGGGCGGGCTCAAACTCATGGTGATCCTCATACCTCTGCCTCCCCAGTGCTGAGATTAAAGGCGTGTGTCACTGCCTGGCATCTGCTCTCTCCCTTTTATTCAGTCTGGAACCTCAATCCACAGTTAGGGTGTGTCTTCCCACTCCAGTTCACCTAATCTACAGACTTCCTTAAAGACATGCTCAGAGCTCTGTATCCTGGGTGTTTCCAGATGCTGTCAAGTTGACAAATGAGATTAACCAACACAGATCTCCTCCCTCCCCCACCACGGAGGGACCCCATAGACCTTCCTTCCCGTGTCAGGTGTCAGGTGCTAAGCTCCTCCTGCTTTCCTCCACAGAGGCCAATGCACTGGCACCATGGAGCTGAGGCGGGGAAAGACCTTCATCAAATCCAGTCTGTTGATTTCCCAGGAGAAGCCCAAAGATCCAGCAGCCCCTGCTTCAGCCAAGGAGGATGAAGGTCCCTGCCCAGGCGCACCGGGAGCTCAGCAGAGACTTTACAGCGAGAAAGGCTCCCAGACCAGTCCCTGTGCCCAAGGGTATGGAAGGTGCCCTGACCAGGAGACACAGTCCGACCCTGAAGTGGGTCCTGCATCCATCTGTGGCACTACCTTCAAACTGAGGAAGAGCAAGACGCATGACAGTGTTCCCAGAGCTGGAAAGGCAGCTGCCGCCACGGGGCAGATGGTGGGCAGTGTGAGCTTCCCGGAGAGCCCCAGTGGCCAGCGTATGATCGACTACCGCCACTTTGTGCCACAGATGCCCTTCGTGCCGGCTGTGGCC
The DNA here is from genome assembly GCA_036365145.1 of Orientallactaga sibirica. NCBI lineage: Eukaryota > Metazoa > Chordata > Mammalia > Rodentia > Dipodidae > Orientallactaga > Orientallactaga sibirica. The sequence goes on along the minus strand of JAEOAD010000555.1, from coordinate 11,050,851 downwards.
AAGAGCATCCCAAGAAAAAGGATTTCCTTGAAACGATCCAAGAAGTGCTTCCGAAACCTCTTCCATATCCGCAGAAACAAGGCAGAGAACTTGGCCTCCCTGGCAGCTAAGGGGACTGGTCCGTCTTCCCCTGGGATCCCATTGAGGGCAATGACCCAGCAAGGCAACTCCTTCCTCCCTGTGGGTGACAGGCTGGACTGCCTTTGCCCAGACCTGTCTGATAGTGAACTTCTGCCCCCAGACACTTCCCTTGACCTCTGCAGTGCCCTGTGTGAAGATGTGGCCTCCCTCAAAAGCTTTGACTCACTCACGGGCTGTGGGGAGATCTTTGCAGATGGAAGCTCCGTGCCAACTCTGGAGCTGAGCGAAGTTCCCAGGAGTCCAGCCCAGGCACCCCGGACCCTGGACAGCAAGCCTCGCAGAGGCCCCTCCCAAGGCAGTGTGGAGCAGCTGGCATCACCTGCCCAGAATGAGGCGTCGGACTTCTCTAAGTTCTGGGACAGCGTGAATCGCTCCGTCAGACAGCAGCAACGCGCCCTGCTGGGTCCATGGCTGGCCAGCCCCCAGGGCACAGAAACGGAGCAGCCCAAGCTAGACGCAGCTGGGTTGGCTGAGCTGCCCCCGTTCCCCTGCAAGGGTCCCCCGAGTGGCTCCAAAGCCAGCTCCATAGACACAGGCACCCCCAAAAGTGAGCAACCTGAATCTGTGTCCACAAGTGACGAGGGCTACTATGACTCCTTCTCGCCTGGCCTTGAGGATGACAAGAAGGACTCTGTGAACCCCGCCACCCCTGCGGCTGCCTTCCCAAGGGACAGCTACAGCGGGGACGCACTGTACGAGCTCTTCTATGACCCCAGCGAGGCGCCCGTTGGCCCCAACCTCGATGATGACCTCTGCGTGTCCGAGAGTCTGTCAGGGCCAGCCCTAGGGACACCACTGTCCATGTGCAGCTTCCATGTGGGGGCAGAAGAGAACCTGGCTCCAGCCCCAGGTCCTGACCTGCTCAGCCAGGGCTTCCTGCAGAGCTCTTGGAAGGGCAAAGAGTGTCTCCTGAAGCTCTGTGACACGGAGCTGGCCATCACCATGGGCATTGTCAACTGGCTCCGTCGCACCCCGCCTGCCCCCATCCCTGCTTCTGGGGAGCCCACAGCTCCACCTGGCCCTCAGAGAGTCCCTAGGGGACCAGCAGAGAACCTGGAAGGCAGGAGAAACCAGACCTTAGATATGGGCAAGGCCATGGTGTGTTTGGTGCCCAGCAGGCAGGAGTTATGGTCAAGTCCGGGCACCAAAGACCTGCCTACTAAAGAAAGCAAGCCCGCAGGGGAGGCTGGAAAGGGACCTGGCATTCCATCGAAGGACTCCTCACCAGAGCAAGGGACACAAGAGTGCCCTGAAGCTTTGTCCTCTGTGGGGTCTGCAGCCATCACAACAGGTGTTCACAACAAAAAGCAAGGATCCAGCCCCACTCGTCTCTCCCAGGAGGAACCTAGACTGTCTGGGAACCAGGCGTATCCCCAAGGCCTCTGGAGGCCAGGTCATGGGGCAAACACTTTAGATTCAGGGCCCATGCCGGTCAGCTGTGTGGCTCACGGGGCAGCCCTGCAGATCTACCCAGATGGCCAGTCTCCAAGGCAGGACATGGACAGTGGCTTCGTCAGGCAGCCTCAGGCCTGGGGTCCTGACACTGTACAGCCGAAACAGACCAGCAACACTCCCAATGGGGAAGATGCCTGTGGTCCACCCTCACTGGCCAGCCCACAGAACCAGAGATGTTCTGATTTCTTCCTGGACCTAAACCAGCTTAGGTTGGAGCCCACCAGGCTGGGTGCCCAGACCCATGTCTCTGTGGACAACCAGTCTCTGCAGCTCAGCCCCACGGCTCCAGGGCAGGCAGGACTTAGAGGTAAGCCTGATCCCAAGTCTCCCTTGGCCCTTGCTGTCCGCAGAAGTCCCCAGGGTTATCCTCCAGAAAAAATAGACAGCCAGCAGTAGCAGGGGGGAGGGGTCTTCTGTGTGTGCTGCAAAATGCTGTTGCAGCCTCTTGGCCGGACAGGGCCTCCACTGTGGCTAGCAAGAAGCTGGGGCTCGCAGGGCCACCCATGGCTGAGGCCCACCAGTGGGACAGCCTCATCCACATCAGGAGCTGCGTATTCGTGTCCACATTCAGAAGAACCCAGGATCTCCATCGCCATCTTTTGTTCCTGATGTGAGGACTGTCTTGGGAGTAGAGAAGGCAGGGGTCAGACAAGCAGGGGCAGGAAGAGTAGGGGATGGGATATTTCCATGTGCAGGCATCCTTGCTTGAACTCAACGTCAAGCACAGCTGGAATTCCTAGCTGTTCCTCATGCAACAGGTCAGACAGGAGCATAGGCATGTGGCCCATAGACAGATCTATGGATGGACTACGTTGTAAATGCAGGTCGAAGCAACCAATCTGTTTTTCTTGGGATGTGTGAGAAGTTTGGGGTCTGAGGCTCAGGGGAAGACACATAGGATTGAGCTCATTAGGATCTGCTGGCCTCACCCTGGTCTATTCTTTGTCCAAGACAATTCTGGGACCCTGAAGGGTGTTCCTTGGAAAGAAGAAGTTGAATCCATCCCATCTCAGCAAGACCCTCAAAGCAGTAACCACGCCCAGGCTGGCCAGCCATGCCTGATCAGCATCCCAGGGTTCTTTGTCACAGATCATTCCACACAGGCAACGACTGCCCTCAACTTACACTCTGACTGGTGCCTTGCATGACAAAATGCCCTTTGGGAAGAAAATCGTGGTTGCTCTTCCCAGTTCTGCCATTCTGCCTTGGAGTAACAGAGGCCTTGACTCTACGCCCTTCCTCTGGTCAGCATCACTGTCCCTTTTCCAGAAAAGCTCCCTCTGAATGGAGCTGTGACCTCCGCCTTCAATCGGAAATTCACAATACATGTGCAGCGCCCAGGCATTCAGAATCATGACAGGGGCTGGTGGCCCATGTCTCCAGGAGGAGCAAGATTCCCTTCTGGCTCTGCATCAGGGTAGAGCAGGTGCAGGGACAGATGTCCCCACCACTTCCTGTAGGATTCGATTCTACCTCAGCCAAAACAACACTGAGGGGCAAAGGATGGGAGGCTACAGGTACCTTTGAGATGTGCTTCCAGAGTCATGTGGCGGGCAGACTACTGGAGAAGTCACTTGTTTTGTGTGTAGAGCTTTCATGGGAAGGGAAGGGAGGTACAGCTCTGACGGCAAGGGATTCCAGACAAGGGCTTCAGCCTCCCAGGCAGCACAGGCTCAGCACGTAAATGCCTGACACTTAATTTCAGGCTAGAAATGCTCTCCTAGTCCTTGTCTCTATCAGTTCACAGCGGGCGAGGAGGGAAGAACTGGGACAGAATGCAGGCCACTTATAATAGCTTCAAAAGCAAGCTGAGGAGATAGCTCAGTTAGTAAAGTGCTTGCATGTAAGGGTAAACACGAGGACCTGAGTTCAATTCCCAGTACCCATGTACATGCTTGTATGATCCTTGAGGCTTGATGGCCAGTGTAACTTAACTGGTTAGCTTCAGGCCAATGAGAGCCTCTATCACAAACAGAGGTGGACAGTGTACCTCTGCTCCCATGTGTGCATGGCACACACACGTGTGCACCTCACATATAAACATGCACACATACATGCACAACATACACCTATGTACATTAAAAAAAAAACTGGACTCATGCTCGATCATGACATTCCTGAGCCTGGCAGCAATCTAAGGCAGTTCTTGTTTTCATTTTCTGACCCAGGGTCTGAGACACAGCTGATATGACCTGCCCATGGACAAACAGAGAAAGTGTGGGGGAATGTGGGTTTCGAATCCCCCCCCAGCTCCGCATCAGGCTCTGGATCCTTCCACTGGTTTCCCACAGCTGATGCCCGTCATAGACTTCACCCCTTCCTTCTTATAGGCCACAGATGCCCAAGCACCCTAGGGTGAGAGTCATGTGTTTCTGTGAGCTGGGAGCCCATCCTCCCTCAGTGCTGTTCCTGACAAAGTGCTCAGTAAATACTTTAAAAAGAATGAAGTGTCAAAATGTGCATTTGGATTTCTTGTTGTCTCTGAGTTTGCGTCTGGAGAGAAACTGCATTGAGAAACTCTGCTCGGGAATCAGACACCTTCCCCGTCAGTGGGGAGAGTGTTTCCCTTGCATGCCTTGTGATACAGTGACTTATGGTGACGTTGAAGAACCCAGCCAGCTCAAGAGCACTTCACAGTGCAGAACCAGAGGTTGAAGATGTAGGTCCATTGGTAGGGCGTGTGCTCTGCAGGCGTGAGGCCCTGGGTTTGATCCCCAGCACTGTACCAACTGGGCATGGTGCCACACACCTATAATCCAAGCACTTGCAGGCAGGGGGATCAGGAGTTTAATTTCATCCTTAACTACATAGCAAGCTCTAGGCCTTGTCTGGGCAGGCAAAGGGCAGGGCCAATGACAGGCTTTGGTAAGGGGGAAGGGAGGGTGACAGGTAGGGTGGATGGTGAGAAGACATGGGTGGCATGGGGAATCAAGAGATCTTGCAACAAGTGTGAAGGCCTGGTCAAGCTGGAAGAGTCTGAAGACTGAACTCTGGTTTCTTATTATTTTATTATCTTATTGTATTATTTTATTTTATGGAGTTGAACATGTGAGATAAAGTTCAAAGTCACAGAAGAAAAAACAGCAAAACTCAAATTTCTGTCTTTCCTTCCTTATTCCTCTGTTGTGGAGAAATTAATTCACAGTGACCACAGCCAACCCCAGTGATGAGAAGTGCCCTGTCTTCTGTCCTTTCAACCTCTGCTGCGTGTCTTCAGACTCTCTCAGAGTCCCGTGACGTGAACAATGTGATCCTTACTTCCACCCCTTTTTCTTACTGCAGGAAGTCCTTTCTAAGCTCAGCAGTCTCTCCTTACTGCCTTGAGCAGTTGCAGACAGTCTCGAAAGGACTCAAAGTCAAGTTCCCTTTGAGCCCAGGGTTCCCCAAGCATGGAAAGTGACCAGGCTCTGCACAGCAAGGCTGGAGTGGACACTTCTGCTCTCAATGTCCATCTGACACACTTGGTGGGATCTTGGAGAGCTCCAAGAGTGGAGAGAGCCTGGGTGTCCCACCACTCCAGCTCACAAAGATGAGAGGATAACTATGATTGGGTTACAAAAGAGACCACGGAGACTCTGACACTGTGTGTGAGGAAGAGTGCTTTCTAAGCCCTGGTCATTCCCTAATGACCAGAGCGCATTCCAGGCACTCCAGGGACAGGCTGGAGGTCAAGTATACCCACAATTCTCTGCTGACACCAGTTTCCTTTCTTCATGGTTAAGTAAGCCATTATGTTATGTTGTGCTGTGTCACAGGGATGTCATGTGGTGGCAAAAGGCACATAAGTTGGGGGTACGTGGATGTGGAGTGGGTGACCATGGCAAAGCACACCTACACCCATGTGACCCATATATTCAGCTGGTTTGGCCAAGAAGGACCAGTTTTCTTCAAATGCCAGTCATCTGAGGTCTGGCACTCAACACCAAGTGCCAAGGAACACATCCCTCTTTGATTAAACTTGTCTTTTGGGGGCTGGAGAGATGGCTTAGCAGTTAAGGCACTTGTCTGTGAAGCCTAAGGGCCCATGTTCAACTCTCCAGATCCCATGTAAACCAGACACACAAAGGTGAGGCAAGCTCAAGGACATACATGCCCACTAGGTGGCACAAGTGTCGGGAGTTCAATTTCAGTGGCTGAGGCCTTGGTGCAACAATTCTCTCTCTCTCTCTCTCAAATAAAAAAAAAAGAGTAAAAATAAATAAATAAAAAACTAAATAAATCCACCTTTCCCTTTCTCTATACATTATGTCATTTTCTCTTGATGGGGACAGTGAGCATTTGAATCCAGACACACATGACCAGGACTCCAGGTATCATTCTGATGTCCAAGCCTGATTTCCTATCAAGCTTCTCCTGAGGCTGTAAATGCCCTTCAGCCCAGAAAAAAAGGGGGGGCTTCTCCTCGCACATGGGCCTAGTGAGGTCACCTCTCCAGGACTCCAATCACATCTGCACCTGGACTGAGGCTTGTTAGAGACATTGATGGTGGCTAGGGAGACCCCTGTGCCAACATGATGGAAGATTTAGGGAAGCCTGTGGACTGCATGTATGGAACCCCCAAAACTTGCAAGGTTGGTCATTTGTGTTCTGAAGATGAACTTGTGTTCACTGTGATGTGAGGCCCAAGCCCAGGAGCTGCCTGTGCAAAACTAGGGCAGGCCGTGTGTTCTACAGAGGCCCTCTGTGACTCCCCTGAGTGGAGATCTGGCGCTCCTGCTGAGGAGTGCCCAGGCGTGTCCTGCAATGTCCCACCAGTATATTTCAGAACTTTGGTGCTTTTTTTCTTTTTTCTAGTCCTACAAGCTACCACTTTTCTCAGAGCCAGGTGACAAGGCTCTTCCCTGCTTTTAGTCACAACACTGGATGGCGTGTGTGTCTCCATTCAAAGGCGAGGACACAGAGCGTGGGATGGCTCACAGTATTACACTTACCAAAAATAAGGCTTCCCCCGTTAGCCGCTTTACCTCACTGCTGGCTGGGAATCTGCCTTTCCCAGGGCTAGACTACTGGGGACTGGGTGGCACAGCCCCATCCTTGCAGTTCAGGCTGCAGCACCTAGGGCTGCTCCAGGAACCCTCTGCGCTCCCGCAACAACGCACTGCTGGATACTGGGGGGCGCCGAATGCTTCTCAGTTTCTAAGGCAACACAGAATCACTCCTGGCCAAGGTGGTCAAAATAGTGACCACTGGCTGTGTGTCCCAGTGTGCGTGCAGCCCAGGCCTGCCTGGCCCATCTGATACTCTGCAGTGCCCCCTGGAGGAAGCAGCAAGAAGAACAGCCGTGGCCATGAAAAACAACCTGCTATTTCTTCTCGGGGTCCCGCGAGGGCGCTGCAGCCCCGTGGAAGCGAAGGCGATCATGCATTTAACCAGATGAAGGAGGGAGGGCGGGAGGAGGTGGAGTGGAGGCCACAAGGAGCGCTCTGTAGCTGCTGATTCACGCCGCCCCCACTTCTCTCTGGCCCGAGGGGAGATGACTTGGCTGCATTGAACAGGAACTTACATGTTCTTCTGTTCTGTGGAGGAGGGAAGCTTGCAACAGATCCACTGGGACCCAGGGCTGCAAGGGGGCTGGCTGATCGGCTGCGAGGTGTACTTCGGGCGTAAGTGTAGCACACTGACAATGCCCTGGGTGTGAGGACGGAGGTGAGGGGGAAGGAGGGCTGGGAGCACAAGCTGAGGAAACACTGTCCAAAGCCCGCTGGCACTGATCTCCAGGCTACCAGCAGTGAATCGTCCCGAAAGGACTCTGCCTAAGAGGGCAGCCTTACACAGGAGGGGCTCACCGGCATAGCGAGAGTAGAAGCTGGGGAGAAGGAAGAGGTTAACCAGAAAGTGTGGGGTCCTGCTCAGGGTGATACCAAAGAAGACCACAGATTTCCCCCCCCCCCCGGAGCCCAGCCCCTCTCCCATCTTATGTGGGGGCCACCATGAGAGAGGACATGGACATTTCCCTGTCATTCAACTCCTCTCCCTTGCGTGGGCCTGGCTGAGTCAGCCCTGGAAGGGCACAGGATGTAGATCCCTACCCCCCCCCACACTCCCTTTGCAATCAAGTTCAGGACTTTGAGCAGACGGTGGAACATACATTCACGTTTTCATTTGAACTGCACTTCCTTCTTTAAATAAAAAAATTAAAGTCATTTGTTTAGTTGGTATATAAAATAACAGGTTTATTATATAATATTTTTTCCTCCATCTCTTTCTTTCTTTCCCTCTGTCTCTCTCTTTCTCTTTCTCTCTTTCTTTCTTCCTTTTGACAGGGTTTTATGTGTCCCAGGCTGGCTTCAAATTAAATATGTAGTCAAAAATGACATTGAACTTCTCCTCCTCCACCTCCCGAGTACTTGGATTACAGGAATGTACCATCATGCTCAGTTTATGACATGCTGGGGATCAAACTCCATAAGCCTTGTCCATGCTAGGCAAGCACTCTACCAATTAAGCTACATTCCCAAGTTTAAAAAATTTTATTATTTTATTTATTTTTTGGTTTTTCAAGGTAGGGTCTCACCCTAGCTCAGGCTGACCTGGAATTCACTATGTCGTCTCAGGGTGGCCTCACATTCACAGTGATCCTCCTTTCTCTGCCTCACGAGTGCTGGGATAAAAGGCGTGGAACACCATGCCTGTCTCTTTTGTCACATTTTTAAAAATTTTATTTATTTATTTATTTATTTATTTATTTATTTATTTATTTAGTTGCAAGCAGAGAGAGAGAGAGATAGAAGAGATGCAGACAGAGAGAGAATGGGCACGCCAGGGCCTCCAGCCACTGCAAACGAACTCCAGATGCATGTGCCCCTTGTGCATCTGGCTTACGTGGGTCCTGGAGAATTGAACCAGGATCCTTTGGCTTCGCAGGCAAATGCCTTAACCGCTAAGCCATTTTTCCCAGCCCTTTTGTCACATTTTTAAAATGCAGGAACAACAGGCAACAGGACACTGTCCCTTCTCTTTAAGGATATGAAAGACTTATGCTTGATAATTTAAAACCCTGCTGAGGCTGGGCGTGGTGGCTCACGCCTTTAATCCCAGCACTCGGGAGGCAGAGGTAGGAGGATCGCCATGAGTTCGAGGCCACCCTGAGAATACAGAGTGAATTCCAGGTCAGCCTGGGCTAGAGTGAGACCCTACCTCGAAAAAAAAAAAAAAAAAAAAAAAAAAAAAAAAACCTGCTGAGGAAGCTTTAGAAGATCAAAATAAATGGAAAGCTTCATGCTTGTGGTTTGGAAGACTTAATACTGAGGTGGCACTATTGCCCTAAGTGCCTGTAAAGCACAGCGCTTAGTAGAACTAAAGCAGGTCAATCCTCAGACTCAGGGAATCTAAAGGACTCTGAATAGTCACAACAGCCCTGACAAAGAGGACTCACACGACCCAATTTCAAAACTTCCTACAGAGCTACCATGATTAAAATTGTGAGTTATGGACAGAAGATAGATATACAGATTGATGGGGTACAGCAGAAACTCCAGAAATAAACTCTTACATCTACAGCCAACGGGCTTTAAGCAGAGGGAGCAATTCAATGGGGAAGAATGGTTTCTTCAACAAACAACAGAGACAACTGGATTTCCACATGCAAGTGAATGAAATTGGACCCTCTGCTCCATATCATGTTCAAAACAGAACTCCACATGGAGTAATTGCAAACACTGAAACAAAATCACAAAACACTTAGAAGAAAAAACATGGGATATATATATTAAAGGCGTGTGCCACCACACCCAGCCTTTTTCGTTTGTTTGTTTGTTTTTTTTTTGAGGTAGGGTCTCACTCTGGTCCAGGCTGACCTGGAATTCACTATGTAGCCTCAGGGTGGCCTCGAACTCTTGGTGATCCTCCTACCTCTGCCTCCTGAGTGCTGGGATTAAAGGCATGTGCCACCACGCCTGGCTAGGTATATATTTTTTGCACTTGGACTTTGCACTGGATTCTCAGATAAAATCAAAAGTATGGCTAAGGTACAGGAAATGGATAAATTGGACTTCATCAAAGTCAAAGCCTGTAATTCATCAAAGGACATGATCAAAAAGTTCAAAGACAGGGGCAGGAGGGATTGCTCAGTGGTTAAGGCCCTTGCCTGCAAAACCTAACAACCTGAGTTTGATCCTCTAGTACCCACATAGACAAGCAAAGTGACGCACGTGTCTGGAGTTTGTTCAAACTGGCTGGAAACCCTATGTGACCATTCTCTCCCTCTCTCTCCCTCCCTCCCTGTCTCTCTCTCTCTCTGCAGGCAGAGGTAGGAGGATTGCTGTGAGTTCGAGGCCACCCTGAGACTACATAGTTAATTCCAGGTCAGCCTGGGCCAGAGTGAGACCCTACCTTGAAAAAACAAGAAAAAAAAAAGTTCAATGACAGCTATCAGAACAGAAAAGACATTTTAAAATTTATATATCTGATAACGAGTGTAATAGCCAGAATAGATTTAAAACTCCTTACAACTCAATGACAAAGAGAGAGCCCAATCTAAAAATGGACAAAAGGCTGGAGAGATGGCTTAGCAGTTAAGCATTTGCCTTGAAGCCTAAAGACCCCCGTTTGAGTCTCAATTCCCCAGTACCCATGTAAGCCAGATGTACAAGGTGACACATGCATCTGGAGTTTGTTTGCAGTGGCTGGAGGCCCTGGCATGCCCATTCTCTCTCTCTGTCTGCATCTTTGTCTCTCTGTCTGTCTGTTGCTAATAAATAAAAAAAAATGGACAAAGGACTTGAATAGGCATTTTTCTTTTTTTTTAAACTTAAATTTTTAAAAATTATTTTATTTATTTTTGGAGAGAGACACAGAGAGAGACAGACAGAGAGGGAGAGGGAGACAGATAGAGAATGGGCGCGCCAGCAGTCTCTCAGCTGCTGTGAATGAAATCCAGATACGTGCGCCCCGTGTGGCCAAGTGCAGCATTGCACCCTTGCGTCACTTTGCATCTGGTTAAACGTGGGACCTGGAGATTGGAACCATCATTCTTAGGCTTAGGAGGCAGGCGCCTGAACCGCTAAGCCATCTCTCCAGCCCTTTGAATAGGCATTTTTCTAAATATACAGAAATAAGCCACATGTATATGTCAACTTGCTCCATATAGCTCCTCATTAGTGAAAGCCAAATCAAGGTCATAATGAGGAGCAATTTCACCTACCAGGAATGCTACACACATGGCTACAGTTTTTGCATGTGTGTGGGTGCACATTCATGTGCGTGTACATGCATGTGCATGTGTGTGCATGCGTGTGGAGATGAGAAGACCATTTCAGTTGTCCTTCCTAAGGAAGGTTATCCACACTCTTTTATTTTTATTTTTTTTAGTTTCTTGTGGTAAGGTCTCACTCTAGCTCAGGCTGACCTGGAACTCACTTTTGTAGTCTCAGGGTGGCTTCAAACTCATGGCAATCCTCCTACCTCTAATTTCCAAGTGCTGGCCATACCTGGTCACGTTTGTTTTTTGTTTGCTTTTGGTTTTTTTGAGGTATGGTCTCGCTCTAGCCCAGGCTAACCTGGGATTCACTTTTGTAGTCTCAGGGTGGCTTCAAACTCACAGTGATCATCCTACCTCTGCCTCCCAAGTTCTGGGATTAAAGGCGTGTGTCACCACACCTGGTTTATTCTGGGCATTTTTATGCAGGTTTTAGAGAGTGAATTCTGGCTGTCATATTTGCAAGACAAGCACTTTACCAACTGAATTATCTCCCAGCTCTAAGCTTGTCCTGGCTTACATTTTCCTGCAGCATACTTGTAGTTGGGCGTTGGGTCCATCCTGGAAAGCTGGTTGGTGCAGGAAAGGCTCTCTGAGATATTTTCATCAGTTTCTGAAGGTAGGAAACAGTCTCTGAGTGGGAGAAGTGGGTGTGACGGACAGGAACCAGGTCATGGAGAATGCCTTTGTAGGAATCAGGAGAAGTCCTGACTCCTGCCAGGCTTCCCAGGAGGGATTTGAAACCATATTCGGTGCTTGCATGAAGATGGAACAGTTGTTTAGCGGCCCGTGGGACAATGTTCCCATGATGCTTGAAAGGCACATGCTGGCTGCATCATTACATCAGTAGGAACACATGCCAGTAGTATCCTTACACAACCATTTTCATGTGACACTGTGTGCTGTGTTTATCCTCACTCCCCTGGAAATGCAGGGTTCCAAAGATGGAGCATTTTTCTTTGTGTTCTAACTGACCCATCACTTCTTGCATTGCTGAGTCTTGAAATGCAGCTCTATGGGCATTCTAAAAATCAATCCAGCAGTGAATAAAAATGCTGAGCTTTTTAAAAATCCAAATTGCTTTTATAATGAATGGATGTATATTTTGTCTCAAAGGTTTAGTGGCTAAGGAATTAGCCTAAGGGGGTAAAATGGGACATTCGCTTCTTTTATTCTACCAAATAAATTGCTAATCATGAAAAATTGATGAATTAATTCATTGCGTTAACTCTAAAATTTCCAATTATTCCTGCCACTTAGGAACCCAAATACAGTGCATAGTCTAAGCTCTGATATAGAAAGTGTGTCTAAAATGACTGCTTCTCGGCTCTGGACTTCCCGGTGTCTAGGTTTTTGAGGCCAAGCAGGCAGAGCTCTTCAATGGTCAAGGACCCCTGTTCTGAAGTGAGAGGACTTCGGAGTGAGTCTTGGCTCCACTGCTTACTTGCCGAGGGGATTTCGGAAGTTACCTAACTTCCCTGAATCTTTGTTCCTGACTGCAACATGGGGGAACCTAACCCCAAACCCTAGGTTTAAGGATAGCTTTGTTAGGCAGTTAGGGTGACTGAGCCCTAAAAGCATCCATGTAGTCTGCACTTGCTAGGGATTCAAGGTATGATCTGACTTCTTATCTCTTCCCTAGATCTGTTTTTCCACAAAGAACCTGGGCCTCTCTTGGGGAGGAGGTCTTTCCTAGGATTTAAATTGAATCCTGAAGGTCCTTGCTATTCCCGGGGGTCATTGGCCACCTATGTCCTGGGCGCAGGAGGAATTGGGGGGAGCAGGGTTTTGGAGTGGGTGAGTGTGGCGGGCCATGAACCACCCAGGAGACGGTCTGATGGATGGCATTCTCCTTTATTCACAAGGGGAGTGGGTTTATAAACACTTGAGAAAGGTTGAGAAGGCACATACAGATCAAAAGCTGATTGGATACCACCTGGGTCGCTCTTGGCTTTTGAAATGCTAATCATTCAATAAGAGATAACAGAAGTTTGTTTTTTCATTAAATAAACTGTTTCATGTACAATGCATAAAAAAAGCTGAAAGCAGCCATTTAAAAACAGAGTTTAAGTGCTCAGGTGCTTTGGGATAGGGGAGGGCTCTGGGAGAAGAGGCACACTATGACCTTTAATCCCAGCACTTGGGAGGCAGAGGTAGGAGGAACCTCCATAGCCGTGAGTTCAAGCCCAGGCCCTGAGACAGTCCCAGCAATGAATTCCAGGTCAGCCTGAACTTGGCATCAGGCTGGCTGAGACCCCCTAGCCCACCAATCAGCTGTCTCTCTGGCTTAAATAAAAAAATAAAATAAAATAAAAAATAAACAGAGTTTAGCAACCTCAAGTACACCACCACTGTTAACCTTTGGGAATAATTCCTTTCAACCTATTTCTGAATATCTGTCTGTGTTAGATTTTTTTTTTTTTTTAATAATTATCCTTCTCAGTTTTTTTGTTCAGGTAGGGTCTCCCACACTGGTCCAGGCTGACCTGAGAATTAACTATGTAGTGGAGATCAGGGTGGCCTCAACCCATATTCGACTCGATCCTTCTACCTCTGCCTCCCACACTAGGTGGTGCAAGTGCTGGGTTCATTAAAGGTCTGGTGTGCCACCACACCTCTCTCTTGTGTTAGATTTTTAATTTTTTAAAAATTTTATTTATTTTTTTTGGAGAGAGACAGAGAGAGAGATAGACAGACAGACAGAGAGGGAGAGGGAGACAGAGAATGGGCACATGCCAGCAATCTCTGAGCTGCTGTGAAAATGCCATTGAGTGGAAATCCAGATGCATGGTGCCTGGAGCCCAGACTTTGGCTCAAGTGCAGCATTGCAATAAGCTGTGTCACTTTTGCATCTGGCTAAACGTGGGACCTGCAGATTGGAACCGCTGGGGATTGGAACCAGTGTTCTTAGGCTTAGCAGGCAGGTGCCTTAACCGCTAAGCCATCTCTCCAGCCCTTGTGTTAGATTTTAAAAAAAATATTATTTATTTAGTTATTTGAGAAAAAGAGGCAGAGATACAGAGAGAGAGAGAGAGAGAGAGAGAGAGAGAGAATGGGCGCACCAGGGCCTCCAGCCACTGCAAACGAACTCCGGACACATGCACCACCTTGTGCATCTGGCTCACATGGGTCCTGGAGAATCAAACCGGGATCCTTTGGCTTTGCAGGCATGTGCCTTAACCACTAAACCATCTCTCCACACCCCCTCTTTTTAAATAAAATATATTTTATTTATTTATTTGAGAGAAAGAGGCAGAGAGACAGAGAGAGAGAGAGTAGATTTTTTGGTTTTTCGAGGTAGGGTCTCACTCTAGCTCAGACTGACCTGGAATTCACTATGTAGTCTCAGGGTGGCCTCGAACTCATGGTGATCCCCCTGAGAGAGTAGATTTTTTTGTTTGTTTGTTTTTTCGAGGTAGGGTCTCACTCTGGTCCAGGCTGACCTGCAATTAACTATGTAGTCTCAGGGTGGCCTTGAACTCATGGTGATCCCCCTGAGAGAGTAGATTTTTTTGTTTGTTTGTTTTTTCGAGGTAGGGTCTCACTCTGGTCCAGGCTGACCTGCAATTAACTATGTAGTCTCAGGGTGGCCTCGAACTCTCGGCTATCCTCCTACCTCTGCCTCCCGAGTGCTGGGATTAAAGGTGTGTGCCACCACGCCTGGCGAGAGTAGATTTTTTAATATTCTGTTATTTTGTGAGCTTACTTGATTTTCTGAAGCTTTTGCAAAATTGTTACATGTATATATGTGAGTGCATAAATTGCTAGATAAATGATAGATGGATTATTGATAGTCAGATGATAGATGACAGATAGAGGTTTTAAAATAGCTGATAATAACTTCAAAGAGTGGGGTGCCCCTTAACACAATGACTGAGGGCTGGCAAAGCTGAGGGTAAAAAAAAATTTTTTTTTTAATCTCAAATGTCTATCAATGAAGATATGTTACTTTAATTCTCTGATGTCCATTCTTTTCAAGTTAAAATGGTCAATGCATATAATTGTAAATATATAGAGTTTTCAGGAAATTTAAATGAAACAGTGCATTTAAGAATAAGAAAAATAAGCAGTTCGTGACTTTTCCAACAAGAGCAGTCCCTGTGGGAGCTGGAAAGAAGGCTCGGTGATGAAAAGAGCTTGCTTGTCAGGCCTGATGGCCCGCATCCATTTCTCAGTACTCACATAAAGCCAGATGCACAAAGTGGCCCATGTATCTGGAGTTTGTTGGTGGCTCCCCCTGACCCCCCTCTCTCTCCTCCTTTTTCTCTCAAGAGAGCCCTGGTGTGGCTCATACTCCCAGCCTGGGAGGCAGAGGTGGAGGATTCTCTCCCCCACCCTTTTTAGTGAATTCTCTGGACAAGTAAATTAATAAAAATATTAAAAGAGCAGTCATTATATTAATTACTGTGATTTGAATAATCACACTATGTCCCCTGATCTAGCTGCCACCTTCCTCCTTGGGCTTTTCTATAACTTAACTTAGCAACAAGGTAGCTGTGTTTGTACCTGAGGCTTTTTACTATGGATGTTTTTATTTTGTGTTATAATTTGTTTATTTATTTGACAGAGAGAAAGAGAAAGAGAGAGAGTGTGTGAGAGAGAGAGAGAGAGAGAGAGAGAGAGAATGAGAATGGGCCCATCAGGGCCTCCAGCCATTACAAACAAACTCCAGATGCACACGCCACCTTGTGCATCTGACTTATGTGGGTCCTGGGGAATCAAACCTGGGTCCTTTGGCTTTGCAGGCAAGCGACTTAACTGCTAAGCCATCCCATGGTATTCTTTTTTTTTTTTTTTTTTTTGGAGAGAGACACAGAGAGAGACAGAGAGAGAGGGAGAGGACTCTCAGCCTCTGTGAATGAACTCCAGATGTATGCGCCCCCTTGTGGGCAAGTGAGGCATTGCATCCTTGGGTCATTTTGCAACTGGCTAAATGTGGGGCCTGGAGATTGGAACTGATGTTCTTAGGTTTACAGGCAGGTGCCTTAACCGCTAAGCCATCCCTCCAGCCCATGGTATTTTGTTGTTGTTGTTGCGTGTGTGCATGTGTGTGCAGGGTGCTGGTGGTGTGGTGTATGCACTTGTACCACCCGAGGAGCTCTCCTGCTGTAGCCTGAGCATAACATCCCAACACCCCCTCCATCACTTTTCCTCCTGTTTGTGTTTGAACCACAGTCCCTCCTTCACTGATCCCAGAACTTGCTAGTTGTTTTTTTTTTTTTTGAGCCCCAGCAATTCTTGGGTCTCTGGCCCTCTGCTAGTCTGGGGTTACAGATAAATGGCTATGCTCAGCTAATAGTGTGGGCCCTGTGGACTTGAACTCCAGCTATCTCTCAGCCTCCTCAGGTCCTCGTGCTTGCACAGGAAGTACTCTTACTGTTGGGCAGTCTCTTCAGCCTGACATTTATTATTAATTGTTATTACTATTATTATTATTATTTTTGAGAGAGAGAGAATGGGTGCACCAAGGCCTTTCAGCTGCTGTGAGTGAACTCCAGATGCATGTGCCCCCTTGTGCACATGTGTGACATTGCACCCTGGCATCACGGTGCATCTGGCTTATGTGGGACTGGGAGATTCCAACATGAGTTCTTAGGCTTCACAGGAAAATGCCTTAATATCTGAGCCATTTCTCCAGCTCCAGCTTGACATTATTTATTTATTTATTTATTATTTATTTATGTTTTTTCAAGGTAGGGCCTCACTCTAGCCAAGGCTTACCTGGAACTTACTCTGTAGTCTTAGGCTAACCTTGAACTCACAGTAACCCCCCCAGCTCTGCATCCTGAATGCTGGGATTAAGGTGTATGCCACCACACCTGGCTTTATTATTTTATTTATTTTATTATTATTATTTTTATTGACAACTTTCTTAATTGTAGACAATATCCCATGGTATTTCCCTCCTTCCCACCACTTTCCCCTTTGAAACTCCACTCTCCATCAAATCCCCTCCCCTCTCAATCAGTCTCTCTTTTATTTTGATGTCATGATCTTTTCCTCCTATTATGATGGTCTTGTGTAGGAAGTGTCAGGCACTGTGAGGTCATGGATATCCAGGCCATTTTGTGTCTGGAGGAGCACATTGTGAGGAGTCCTACTCTTCCTTTGGCTCTTACATTCTTTCCGCCCCCTTCTCCACAATGGACCCTGAGCCTTGGAAGGTGTATTAGAGATGTTTCAGTGCTGTGCACTCCTCTGTCCCTTCTTCTCAGCACTATGGTGCCTTCTGAGTCATCCCAAGGTCACCACCATCTGAAAAGAGAAGCTTCTCTAACCAAAAGTGAGAGTAGCATTAATATATGGGTATGGACATTAAGAGAAGGGCTTACTGGGCAGTTTGGTGAGCATAGTATACACATTTAGCCAGTCACCAGCAGATGTTACACCCTTAGTGCTCATGACTACCCCTGTAGTCGGTTTTCAGTATCAGGGACATATGCCCTCCCATGGAGCAGGCCTTCAGTCCAATTAGAGATGGTTGGTTTCCCCCATAACAGACATGCCACTATTGCACCCGTTGGCTCCTTTGGCCTGTTTGGGCAAATTTAAGGTTTGCAGTATCCACTGTTGAGTACCTTCACTGGTGATTTCTCTCTCTCCCATTGAACTGCATGCAGCATAGCTTTTTCCAGCTTTCTGTCAACTGGTCCACATGGAGGAGGCTTTCAGCTCAGCTACAACAGGATTTCCCAGTGACCTTGCAGGCCAAGTATGTGGAGTCTTTAGCAATAGGGTCTTACCATCCATTCCTGGTGGGAAACCAAGGGCCTCGGCAATGGCCTATAATATTTTTGTGATATCTGTGACCTCCCTGGCTAACAACTCACTGGAAGGGATCCCATCCCTGGCACTGAAATTTTTCTGGTAACAATCTATTGCTTCTGAGTGTTCCATTGTCCAGAAAAGTAGGTTTCCATATGACTCATTTATATCCTCTTAGATTTTGATTAGCCCTCCCTCCACCTTTCCTTTACTCAATCTCTTCCCCTGACCTCACTTAAGCCTTTTCACCCCCATTAATCTGTTCTTCTACTTACATATATACAATACCATCCTATTAAGTCCCCCTCCCTCCCTTTTTATTCCCTTTATATCCCCTTTCTAGCTTACTGGCTTCTGCTACTGAGTTTTATTCCTACTCATATAGAAATCCAATCATTTGTAGCTCGGATCCACATATGAGAGAGAACATGTCATGTTTGGATTTCTGGGCCTGGGCTGGCTTTATTGTTTTTAATTTTAATTTTAATTTATTCTTATTTTTTTTAATTTGAGAGGAAGAGAGAGAGAGAATGGGTGCGCCAGCGGCCTCTCAGCCACTGTGAACAAATTCCAGATGCGTGCCCCCTTATGTGCATGTGCAACATTGTGCGCTTGCATCACTTTTGCATCTGGCTAAACATGGGACCTGGAAATCGAAAGGGCGTTATTAGACTTTGCAGGCAGGTGCCTTAACCACTAAGCCATCTTTTCAGCCTGGCTTTATTTATTTATTTGGTTTTTCAAGGTAGGGTCTCACTCTAGCTCAGGCTGACCTGGAATTCACTATGTAGTCTCAGGGTGGCCTCAAACTCACAGCAATCCTCCTACCTCTGCCTCTCAAATGCTGGGATTAAAGGCATGCGCCACCATGCCCGGCCCACCAGCTTTATTTTTAATACTAGAATTTTTCACTGTGGGTTTTGAGAGCAACGAAGGCTTTCTCAGCTGTGCGTGGGTGTTAGACAGTTGGATTCTCAACGGTCATTGAAACTCCCCAAAGCCAGTGTTTTCCACGTTCTTTGTCTCTCGGTCATGTAAAATGGAGAGTGAGGGCAGAAGGAGGGCATGCAGGGAAGGGTGTGCAAGCAAGATTCATTGAAGAGAGCTAGAACAAAGCTTCCCATAGAAAGGGACAAGGGAACTCAACAAGACTTGCCATCCACCCTGGGGACTGCGGTGGCCTTTAAATAAGTTTGGAATGATGACTCATGTTGAAATGAAGGATGGAAAGGAATAGATCATGACAGGTCTACATAAACACACCCAGGGGGTCTCTGGTTGGCAAAGAGGTCAGAAAATATTGCCCATGTTCAGGTGGATGCAGGGAATGCTGAGAACAGTGAGCCAAGGCAGGTGGTCGGGCTGGTGTCGTGGTGAGTTAGTGTCAGACATCCAGGCAGATCAAAGCTTATTTCTTCTTGAGGACCTGTGACCTTGACTAAAGTGTCTACAGTGTGAGCTACTGGGCCCTAATTTCTATCATGAGGGTTGACTGGTGGATGTTAGAAAAATGCATCACCCTCTGCATTCTCTTGACTTTTTTTGTTCAAATTGAGAACTTCATTGTATAAACTTGTTGGTCATATTCCCACTGGGTTTTACTCTGATGTTCTCCCCACCCCCATTCCACGGAGGACCCTCCTCAGTGGGATTATCAGTAATCATTGTGGGGTCTGAAATGCACTAGTTAGTCTCTGTGACAGGAGACAATGCATCAGAGTACACCTTCCTGGCCGGCGGCTCTTGCACTCTTTCCTTCCTCTGTTCTGCAATGTTTCCTGAGCCTTGCAGGGCATGTTATAAATCTCCTTTAGTGTTGAGCTCTTAGCAGCCTCTGATTTTCTGCTTTGATGAATTTTGAGTCTCCTTGGTGTCTACCGCCATCTCCCTACAAAAGGTTCCCTGGCTAGTAGTGAGAGTAACATTCCTATTTAATATTTTTATTTATTTGCAAGCAGAGAGAGAGAGAGAAAAATGGAGAAGCAGAGAGAATGGGTATGCCAGGGCCTCCAGCCTCTGCAAATGCACTCCAGATTCATGTGCCACTGTGCATCTGGCTCTGAGTATTGGGGGAATAGAACCAGGGACATTAGGCTTTGCAGGTAAGTGCCTTAACTGCTCAATCATCTCTCCAGCCTACCACTCATATTTAATCCACCTCTTCCTCTGTAAGGTTTCTGGCTTGACTTTTGACCAGGTTGACTTGACCTTGGGGCAGCTTGTTCCAGCCCTGGACTTAACAGGATGCCCACTTCTATTTACTCTTTACCCCTTTGTTCTTTCTTCACCTCTATTGCTTCAGTACCCTTTTCTCTCCCTAATTCTATGCATAAAAACTGATTATTATTATTTAAAAATATTTATTTATTTGAAGGAGAGAGAGGCAGATGGAGAAAGAGAGAGAGAGAGAGAGAGAAAGAGAGAAATGAATGAGCACACCAGAGCCTCTAGTCATTGCAAATGAACTCCAGACACATGGCCACCTTGTGTATCTGGCTTATGTGGGTACTGGGGAGTTGAACCTGGGTCCTTAGTCTTCTCAGGTGGGTTTCTTAACTGCTAAGCCATCTCTCCAGCCCCAAACTGATTATTTAAAAAAAACTTTTTTTTGAGGTAGGGTTTCTAGCCCAGGCTGACCTGGAATTCATAATCTCAAGGTGGCCTTGAACTCACGGTGATCCTCCTACCTCTGTGTCCCAAGTGCTGGGATTAAAGGCATGCGCCACCCCACGCTCAGCTTTAGAAATATTTTTATTATTTATTTATTTGCAAGCAGAGAGAGAGAGAGAGAGAGAGAGAGAGAGAGAATATGAATATGGGCGTGTCCAGAATATGAGATGCATGCACCACTTTGTGCATCTGGCTCCAGCCACTGGAGAAAACCTCAAGATTCAACCATGCACCAAAACTTTGTTTTTCTTTTTTTTTTTTTACTGGAGAATTGAGGCTGACCTGGGTTTTTAGGCTTTCAGGGTGGCCAACTGCCTCCTCCTAATTACTGGGAACCATGCCCACCAGCCCAAAAAACTCTTTTTTTAATTTTTATTTTTTTGGTTTTTCAAGGCAGGGTCTTGCTCTAGCCCAGGCTGATCTGGAATTCACTATGTAGTCTCAGGGCAGCCTTGAACTCACAGCAATCCTCCTACCTCTGTCTCCTAAGTGCTGGGACTAAAGACTTGTACCACCATGGCCGTCTAAAACTGGTTTATATATATATATATATATATATATATTATTATTTTTATTTATTTGTTTATTTTTATTTATTTATTTATTTTTGGTTTTTCGAGGTAGGGTCTCACTCTAGCCCAGGCTAACCTGGAATTGACTCTGTATTCTCAGGGTGGCCTTGAACTCATGGCGATCCTCCTACCTCTGCCTCCCAAAACTGGTTATTTTTAACCCACATGTGTTTACATTATATGCAGTGGCAGAGGAGGGTGTCAGGTGTCCCCTCTGTTGCTCTTCTACCTTATTTCCTTGACAAGACATCTCTCACTGAACCTGGAGCTCGTGTTTTTGATTAGACCCATGAATCCCAGCACTGCTCCTGTTTCTGCCACCTCCCCCGCCCCCTCAGGGCTGGGGTGACAGGCATCCATGGCCCTATGCAGAGACCCTCAGTCCATCTCTGAAAGTTAGGGTTTTCCTGAAAGCTTCCCGAGAGATGGTCCGGAGCACAGTGGCCAGGCAAGAAGGAATTGACGAGGTGGGAGGGTGGGCACAGGCAGCAGCCTGGGAAACACAGGCAAGGGGGAGGGAAGGGGCTCAGGCCACTACAGAACGTGAGCAGGTTGGTGTGTTTGTGCAGGAACTTAAGATGTTCTCCAGTGTCTGTCTGTCTGTCTCTGTTTCTCTGCGTGTCTGTCTCTGTTCTCCCTCCTTGGCACCTCTGCAGCTCCTGCTCCCTCTTTCTCATTATACCTGTGGAAGCCAGTATCAGTTAAGGAGATTATTGACACTAATGGCTACAGGGGAAGATAGGAAAAATGAGAAAGGAAGGAAAGAATCTTAAATTACCTCTAGAAGGACAATAGTAAAGACAATTCCTTCACATTTCAAAAAAAAAAAAAAAAAAAAATCAGTGATTTTCATTCTGAAAATCTCCAGCCAATTTCCTTCTCCCTGGTTTCATCGGCTCCATTCTTCCCAAGGTCATCACCATGACTTCAACTCTGGGACATGCCCACTATCGGGCCTCTCACACACTGCTCTTAGAATTGTCTATCCTGGGATCCATGCCTAAAGCTCACTGTTGGTAGCTAGGAGACAGTAAATTCTGTGTGCAAAAATCAAGGTAGGGCTGTGAAGATGGCTTAGTGGTTAAGGCACTTGTCTGCAAAGCCAAAGGGCTGAGGTTCATTTCCCCAGGACCCATGTAAGCCAGATACAGACAGGTACATATCCTGAAGTTTGTTTGCAGTGGCTGGAGGCCCTGGCAAGCCCATTCTCTATCTATTTTGACCTTTGTCTCTCTCTTTCAAATAAATAAATAAATTGAAATAAAAAAAAAATCAAAGTACATTCTGGAAAGGAGAAAAAAATGCAGGCAATTGGCAATTGGCCCTTTCCCAACATAGCAGAAAACATATCAAAATATTTCACTTAGGGGCTGGAGAGATGGCTTAGCGGTTAAACGCTTGCCTATGAAGCCTAAGGACCCCGGTTCGAGGCTCGATTCTCCAGGACCCACGAAAAGGGGGTGCATGTATCTGGAGTTTATTTGCAGTGGCTGGAGGCCCTGGCGCACCCATTCTCTCTCTCTCTCTCTCTGCCTGCCTATTTCTGTATCTCTCTCTCTCTCTCAAATAAATAAATAAATAATAAAATATTAAAAAAAATATTTCACTTAGAAAATAAAGAAAAATGACATATGAACCCTTCCAACGACTTTTTTTTGGTATTCTGAGAATCCAGTTTCTCTCTCTCCCCCCTGCCTCCCTCTTTCTCTTTCCACTCGTGTGTACATATGGGAGTTGAGGCCAGAGAACCACCTGAACTTATCCTAAGGAATGCCATTCACCTTTCTGGAGACAGCATGGAGATCACAATTAGACTCGACTCACTAGCTAGTGAGCTCCAGGCATCCTCCTATCTCTGCCTCCCAGGGCTGGGATGACAGGTGTGTACCACCATGCCAGCATCTACAAGGGTACTGGGCATCAAATTCTCTTTCTCATATTCACATGGCAAGCATTTTACCAATTGAGCCATCTTCCCAGCTCACATTATTTTGAGATGGGGTCTCATTCTGTAGCCAAGGCTGGCCTTAAATTCATTGTGATCCACCTGTCTTAGCCTCCTGAATGCTGGGATTACACATGTGAGCCATTATGCCCATCTCCTTAGGTTTTTTTTTTTTTTTTTTTTTTTTGGCTTTTCGAGGTAGAGTCTCACTCTAGTTCAGGCTGACCTGGAATTCACTATGTAGTCTCAGGGTGGCCTCGAACTCACAGGGATCCTCTTACCTTTGCCTCCCGAGTGCTGGGATTAAAGGCGTGCGCCACCAAACATTGACAGGGATTTTGAGAAATTAGAATTGTCATTGCTGAAAGGAAGCCAGAATGGTGCAGCCTCCATAGAAGGTTCATGGCTTCAAAAAAAAAAAAAAAAATCAGCATAAAATTCCCATATGACCCACCAGGTCTGCTGTGTATACAACCCCAAGGAATTAAAATCAAGGATTCAAACAATTTAATGCCAATATTCATTGCAGTGTTTACAATAGACAAGAGGAGGCTATGACCCACGTGTCCATCAGTATACGGCTGTATCAATAAGAAAGGCAGTATACATCTTGTGAAGGTTTGAATGTAAAATGCCTCCCATAGCCTCAGGGGGACGCACTTACAATACTAACCCTTGCAAGTGCCCAGTTTTCCTCATGTAATTCTCACAGCATTAACTGGGCCACACCTTGTTTTACAGTTCAGAGCACTTGTGTGTCTTGCCCAATGACACACACTGAGGAAGATATCTAGGAGGGATCACTTCCTGTTTCTCCAGAGCCTTTGGCTCTTCCTCACTGTCAGGGGGACCACAGGTCCTTCAAGAACCCATGGGTAGGACTGGAGAGATGGCTTAGTGGTTAAAGTGCCTGCCTGTGAAGCCCAAGAATATTTGTTCAAATCTCTGGGTCCTACATTTAGCCAGATGCAAAAGTGATGCAAGCATGCAATGTCACACATGTGCACAAGGGGGCGCATGTGTCTGGAGTTTGTTCATAGACCCTGAAAAGGCCCTGGTGCTCCCATTCTCTCTCTCTCTTCCTCTCTCTCTCTCTGTCTCTCTCAACTTAAAAAAAAAAAAAGACCCCATGGGTAAAAGTTGATGGTGACTTCTGGCACTGGGAGAGGGGAGCACATGGGACTCTCTGGAAGAATGTTCCCCCAGTGGGGAAACTCATTTCATCATGTGTTTTCTGGCAAGGATCTGCACAGGTCCTGGGAGCAGATTTTGAATCTTGAAGGTTGGTGGAGTTCTGGGCTCCCTCTCTGCAGAGAACAGGTCTAGGCAGGATCTAAGAGAAGGAGCCACAGGCAGGATAGGCAGCAGGACCTTGCCCACACCCAGACACACCCACCTCAGCCTGCTGTGGCTCCAAGCCCAGGAAGACTCTGTCATTGGTGCCCATGGTGGGGGGGGGCACGTCAGGCCAAGTAGGGTGAGTGGTGAGAGGATTCCCGTGAGCAGACATGGCCTGGCCTGGAGCCCACACAGCCCGGCTTGCTTGGCTGGTGTACAGGGAGGGCCCTTCCCTCTCCATACAGCCCCCAGCTTACTCCAACACTCCAAGAAGACAATCACACACACGTGCACAAGCACACGTATGCACGCATGCACAGACACACAAATAAATAAAATTGAGAAGTTGTAACTAAATTAAAATAGCTTCTTTGGGCTGGAGAGATGGCTTAGCAGTTAAGCACTTGTCTGTGAAGCCTAAGGACCCCGGTTCAAGGCTTGATTCCCCAGGACCCACGTAAGCCAGATGCACAAGGTGGCGCATGCATCTGGAGTTCATTTGTAGTGGCTGGAGGCCCTGGTGTGCCCATTCTCTCTCTGTCTTTCTGCCTCTTTCTCTCTTTGTCTGTCACTCTCAAATAAATAAATAAACAAAAAATAGCTTCTTTGTGTACTGAATTTGTTTGTCTCTCTCCAAAAGTTTTTTTTTTTCATAAAAACATTTACAATATATTTAGGGAAAATATTTTAGACATAAAATTAGCAGCCCATGAACCGAGACAAAGAGAATGGACATTTGGATAAAAGAGAGGAAATAATGAATAATTTAAAATGATTTGTAATAATTTAAATTAAGTTCAAATGCTTTTAGAGGTACTTTTTTTTTTTTTTTTTTTTTGAGACAGAGCCTCCTAAGTGTTAATAATACAGTCCACAGACTGGACTGAGAAAACCCAGGGATTTGCATGCTACAACACTCCATCAAGAAATTTGCTTCAAGTATTTGTAACTTTGGATCTTCCTGGTTAGTGCGCTTTACCTCCTAAGTGTTAATAGAACTCATGTAACAGCTAAGTATGGATGTGGGCCACCAAGCACAGACAGTTCATGTCTGGTTCTGAGGACTCAAACAAGAACGGGCAGGTAGAAGGTGCAGTGAGACACACTTCCTGCATGGCTAGTCCATGGGCATTGCAAACCCTCCACTCCATCAACTTAGATAATATGAATCAACTCCATGATGCTAATCTCTAACTGTTTATTTTCAAAAGGACAGAAAAGATGCTCAGAAGCAGAACAGACACAGGAAAGTCACAAAGACAAGCCTGAAACACAAAGGAATACATGGTTCAGAAAAAGTGAGTTGGAGGTGGGGGAGCCTTCCTGCCTGCCCCCAGAAATGAAATAGAGAACAAGCCCTGTGTCCACCTTTGTCTAGGAATGCATGTGTGGCTGCCTTTATATGCAGTCATATGTTTAAAAGATAGTTCCCATAATTGGTGGGAGGGAGAGCCCTTGCAGAGGATTATTTGAAATGTCCTCCCCTGCCTATTCCTCTTACTGTCTGATCCACTGTATTCCACTGAAGGCAAGCGAATGTGACTGAGGCCTCTAAAACTGTGAGCCCAAACAATTATCATTTCCCA
Organism: Orientallactaga sibirica; assembly: GCA_036365145.1. Classification (NCBI taxonomy): domain Eukaryota; kingdom Metazoa; phylum Chordata; class Mammalia; order Rodentia; family Dipodidae; genus Orientallactaga; species Orientallactaga sibirica. The sequence goes on along the minus strand of JAEOAD010000555.1, from coordinate 11,025,183 downwards.
TGCTTTGTCACAGTGACAGAAACCTGGCCAACACAATGTGCATCATGAAAATAGCACAAGGTGTTGAAATAGCAGTGAGGGGTCACTGCAGGGCCATCCCTGTCATATCTGAGCAAATGCCCCACTTTCAAGATGCTCAAGTGAGAACTTGTTTCTGCTTTTATTTATTTATTTATTTGAGACACACAGAGAGAGACAGAGAGAGATGTGGGGCCCCTTGTGCATATGACCTGAATTGAACCGGGGCTTCAACCACTAAGCTATCGCTCCAGCCCTTGTTTCTGCTATTTATTTATTTATTTATTTATTTTTGCTGCATGTCCATCCAGCAGCCCCCAGAAATGAAATCAAGCCCTGTGTCCACCTTTGTCTAGGAATGCATGTGTGGCTGCCTTTAGCAGTCATTGTTTACAAACACCAGATTGGTGTTTGAAATGTCCTTATTCCTCTTACTGTCTGCAAGTGCACTGCATTGCACTCTTGCATCACTTTTTTCTGGCTAAGACAGAGAGAGAGGGATAGGGGGCACCTGGCCTCTCAGCCATTGGAACAAACACCAGATGCATTCTTTGCATCACTTTGCATCTGGCTAAACGTGGGACCTGGAGATTGGAACCGGCATTCTTAGGCTTAGCGGGCAGGCGCCTTAACTGCTAAGCCATCTCTCCAGCCTGAAAGGAAAATTTTGAATGTCAATAGTTACTAGCACTCAGCATTTAATATTCCTAACAGCTAAGGAAGTGTTACCACCCCAGCTTGAGACGATAACAGGAAAGTGTGGAGCGAATAAGGGAAACCCATGGCTTGGGAAGGACAGGATCAGATTTGAAAAAGAATTAATTCATTTCTGTTGCTCCAACAGTCTGTTGAGGATGGATGCTTTATAATAAATAGTTCCAGGGGCTGGAAAACCAAAGAGCATGGTGCTAGCAACTTTTTTTTTTTTTTTTTTTTTGGTTTTGTGAGGTAGGATCTCACTCTGGTCCAGGCTGACCTGGAATTCACTATGTAGTCTCAGGGTGTCCTTGAACTCACAGCGATCCTCCTACGTCTGCCTCCCAAGTGCTGGGATTAAAGGAGTGCGCCACCAGGCCTGGCACTAGCATCTTTTTTTCAAAAAACTTTGTATTGGCAACTTCTATAAATATAGATAACAAACCACAATAGTTCCCTCCCACCACCCTTATTTCCTCCTCCCAAATCCACTTTCCATTAATCCCTTCATCTTTCCAGCTAGTCTTTCTTCCACTTTGATGTCATCATTTTTTCCTCCTATTATGATGGTCTTCTGGAGTGGCATCAGCCACTGTGAGGTCATGGATATCAAGGCTGCTGGGTCTGGAAGACAGTATTATAAATACACCTCCCCTCCTTTGGCTCTTACATTCTTTCTGCCACCTCTTCCACTATGGACCCTAAGCCTGGGAGGGTGTGATAGAGATGTCTCACTTAGTGTTGACCATGCCACTGCCACTTCTCAGCACTGTGGACAGTTTCGAGTCACCTCAGTGGTCACTGCCGTCCTAAAAGAGAAGCTTCTCTAATCAAAAGTAGCATTCCTATATGGGCATAAACATAAGAGTTTAGAAGGCAGTTTGGTGGGCATAATGTATCCCATTAGCCAGACTATAGCAGTGGTTACTCCCTTAGGGCTTGTGACCTCCCCAGCCATAGGCTTTGACTAGGTTTTCAGTACCAGGCATGTCTTCCCTCCTGTGGAGCGGGCCTCCAGTACAATCAGAGAGCAGTTGGTTTCCCCCATAATAGACACACCACCATTGCACCGGTTGGCACATTTGGCCAGCCATAAGGTTTGCAGGGTCTGCTGCTGTGTAACACCGTTGATGACCTCTCTCCTAAAAGGCTGCATGCTTCATGCCGCATAGCTCTTTCCATCATTCTGACAGCTAGTCAACAGGGAGAGGTTTCCAGCTCAGCTGCAGCTTGATTTCTCAGTGACCCGCAGGTGCTGGCTCCTTGAGGCATTCTAACAGGGTGGAGGGCATCGCACAATGACATAGAACAATGTGCCAGCAGGGTTCTCGCTTCCTCTTCTTACAAAACCCCTAATGCCATCATAGGGGCTCCACCCTCATGACCTCACCTAACCCTAACCTTCCAAAGGCTCCACCTCCAAATACCATTGACATGGGTATGGGAGGGGAAGTTTGTGCTTCCTGAGCTTTCTCTCCGGAGACATGTTCCCATCACAGCAAAGCCCAATCAAACAGTGAAGGTTAACAGTCACAATCATATTAAAGTTCCATATCACCAAGCTCAGACCAAGCATTCTATCTGACCTTGAAGCCATCAGCATTTGGGGCAGGGGAGATGGCTCAGTGGATAAAGAGCTTGCCTCACAAGTTTGAATACCTGAGCTCTAATCCTCAGAACGCTTAGAAAAGCTGGATGTTGTGGCAGGCGTCTGTAACCCAAACATGCGTGTGGTCAGAAAGGAGACAGAGACAGGCCAGCTAGCCTGGTGATGGAAGTAGTGAACAACAATGCGACCCTGCCTCAAACAAGGTGGAAAGTGAAGATCTACACCCATGTGCCTGTGCTTCCACACTTAAGCACACGCGCGCGCACACACACACACACACACACACACAACCATGGTCAGAGAGCCTACAACAGCCAAATTTCCCAAAGAACTTTCTCTATGACATTTTCCTCTATGACAGTAAGGTTCCCGCACCACCTCAGCCTTTACATAGAAGTGTTACCCTGAAGTAACCTGATGCCATTTACGTATCTTTCTATTGCCATCTTCTATGACCCACTTGAATGCAAGACCTCATACATGCTAGGCAATTGTTCTGCCACTAAGCTATATCTCCAGCTCCCTCTTTTTTTTACTTTTTCTTTCTTCTTTTTAAATATATTTTATTTTTATTTATTTATTTGAGAGAGGGAAAGAGGCAGAGAGAAAGAGAGAGACAGAAAAAGAGAAAGAAAGCCGGGTGTGGTGGCGCACGCCTTTAATCCCAGCACTCAGGAGGCAGAGGTAGGAGGATCACCATGAGTTCGAGGCCACCCTGAGAATACATAGTGAATTCCAGGTCAGCCTGGACCAGAGTGAGACCCTACCTCGAAAAACCAAAAGAGAGAGAGAGAGAGAGAGAGAGAGAGAGAGAGTGAGAGAATGGGCCCGCCAGTGCTTCCAGCCACTGCAAACAAACTCTAGATGCATGCGCCACCTTGTACATCTGGCTTAGGTGGGTCCTGGGGAATGGAACCGAGGTCCTTTGGCTTTGCAGGCAAGTGCCTTAACCACTAAGCTATCTCTCCATCTCTTTTGAGGCAGGATTTTACTAAGTTGCCCAGGCTGGCTTTGAACTTGCAATCATCCTGCTTCAGCCCTGAAAGTAGCTGGGATTACAAACCTGCATCATTAGACCAGCCTGAGATTCCTACCCGCGATGTAAGTCAAGATCCTGGCTGTACCCGGGGAGCTGTCCCTGAAGCACTCCTCAGGCTGCACTGGGGGTGACATGGTGTCTTTGGCTGCCATACACCCCTGAGCCTCATCAGCTCCCAGAACCCATTGCTACAGTTGGCTAGGACTAAGCCACTCCCATAAGGATGCTCAGCATATTCTCAGGAGCCAGCAGCCCTTCCTCCAAGGGCGGAAGGCAAAGGCATCGGCTCCCCGTGAGAGACCCTTTTTACATAGAATGTCCATACCAGATCCAGCATGGGTCACAAACTTCAGGGACCTCCTCCCTCTGCACAGGCACTGCCATTGTGCCCTGCCAGTAGCATAGGAAACAAAGTTAGATCTGATGGCAGGAAGCTGGTATAGCTAACATAGCTGGAACTAGAACTTTCCCCAGCTATACTTAGGTATAATTGACAAGAAAAGAAAAAAACCAAGCCTGTGTATATTTACATTTCTCACTGTGCTGAGTTGCTACCTCAGTAATGATGACCACAATCAAGATAATAACACACCCACCACCTCACAACCTACCCCTTAGCATGTTTCTAGAACATACAACATTCCTGTTAGCTTCTGTCACCACACCGCTTCTCAGAGCTCCAACATTATTCATCTTGCCTCTGTAAGTTTGTATCGTTTGACCAGCATCTTCCCTGTCCCCCTCAACCCTGCACCCCTGTGGAATTAAAATAAGCTTTAACTCCAATGCCAATTTTAATCCTCACAATGTCCCTATAAGGTAGGGGCTCTCTGCTTCCAAGGTGAGGCAACTGCAGCAGAGACTTAGTGCACTTTGCTCCAGGTCACACTGTAATATATGTCAGAACTGGGGCTTATCAGGCAGGCAGCCTGCCTCTAATCCAAGCTCTTAAGATCATTGAATAAACTCAATTGAACAAACGGAGGGGAAGGAAACGAGTGGTTCTTCAGGGCCTCACAGCTGCGCCAGGGAGAAAAGACTCCCTGGCTTGAGCGGAAGCTTCTGGACCGTGTCTCAGAGTGGATTTTTAAATGCCCTCTGGATCTCAGAGTTGGGGTGCACAGTGTGCTGAGACATGAGGCTAGGTCCCCAAGGTGAAGTCTAGAAGGATTGACTGGAGGGCTCTATCTGGGTCAGCATGCTCCTGAAAGTGTGTTTGTTCTGGAAACTGCCTGATAGGCCACGGCACAGCACGGGGTCCCTTGAACCCCTGCAGAGAGCTAACTTCTCCATCACTGATCACATGGCTCCCCTTTCTGCACTTGTGCTGACAGGATTGTGGAACTGGGCAAGTGACCCACAAGGTCGTCCATTGGATCCAAGTCTTTCCTCTGCCACCAGCAGGGCACGGTGGCACTGCCCGTGGGTTTAGGACACACCTTATCCTCCTTGTGCAGTTCACATCCTGACTCTGTCAGTCTGGGAGGGAAGGGAGTGATCTCGGAGCCTCTTGTCCCCACCCATCTATGCAGCGGACCACTGATGGGTGATGTACCTGTTCCATGTCTTGCAACAAGCACTGTGTACGTGACCCAGGTAAAATGGCCTTCAGGAGACCCAGGGAGCTGGTTGGTGATCTTGTATATCCCATCTCTGCAGACTGTGCAGCCAGTGCCTGGGAGGGTTGAGAGACCTGCATATAGACACAGCATGTTCACCCAAACAGTGCCTTCATTGAAGAGCAGCCTGCTGTTCCACTAGGTCACTTCCTGTCCTGAAACCTGGTGCTTTCTGTGGAAGAAAAGGGGTTCACAGAGGTGCAAACATTGTTCAGAAGCCCCAAGATTCTGCCTTGGTTTCCTGCTGCCCATGGGAGCCCCCTGATGACTGGCCTTCATTCAGTCTTTTTATTGTGTGTGAGCACCGCTGTCCTGTGTGAGCAGGAGTGATTCATACACGCGCACCATTCCCTTTTGCAAAGGCTTCTCACACAGGCGCACAATCAGTGTGCTAGACAGTCTCACTCAGGCTAGATTGAGAGATTTCCCTCTGAACACCCGTTGCTAAGAGCAGCAGTCTTGGCCTGGCTCCCAGCCACAGGGCCTCAACAGCCACCCCCGTGGCCGCATGCTCTTCGGGATGGGTCTGTCCAGTTGGAGTGCTCCGGGTCATCTCATGTTGGGGCGTGTTGAGCATGGTGGCAGGCTTGGCAGGATGATCCTGCAGGGCTGCCAGGTCATCTCCTGTCCAGAAATCTCCAAGGGCCCTTTCAAAACTCGGCCTAATGTTTGCAGGAAAGCTCTCGGTCTGTAGACCACCTTAGAAGGGGACAGGGCTGAGATCCCCATCCCACAGACTGGCTCAGCAAGTGGGATGCTCCGTGAGAATCCTTGGCTAGCTTCTCAGCAGAGATTTTCACAGGTCTTCCCCCCGCCTAACCCCCCACGCTCCTAGGTCCTTCCTTCTAGAACGAAGGTTTGTGTCGAGGCCATGGTGCACCGACGCCCCTGGCTACATCAGCACCCTCATAGGAGGACCTTGCGCATGCTTTCTGTCAGAGAGGAAGTGACTTCCCCTGGGTCCCACCTTGCGACATGAGCACATGCATGTGGCCAGGGTGGAGCACAGAGTTGGGGCTCAGCCAGGGCAGCTGAACCATGCTCCGGGGCCCAGTCGTCACCGGGCATGGGTGAGGTGAATGTAGCCGGGAAGACTGACTGTGGTGGTATGCTGGGGAGTCAGGAGACGGTGGCCTGACTCTTTTTTCCATCCAACTACAACTGGTATCATTTTGGACCACCGAGAAAAAGGACAAGACCTTGCTGTGGCAACCATGCCAATCGTTCTGCAACATGCTCCAGCCCCGTCCTATTAGACAGGCATGGAAAGGTCTTTTTTTTTTTTTTTTTGGTTTTTCAAGGTAGGGTCTCACTCTAGCCCAGGCTGACCTGGAATTCACTCTGTATTCTCGGGGTGGCCTTGAACTCATGGCAATCCTCCTACCTCTGCCTCCTGAGTGTTGGGATTAAAGGCGTGCGCCACCATGCCCTGCAGAAAGGTCTTTTGCACACTGACTGGGGCGCTCTGCTCAGGTTCCAGGGCACCCCACCCCACCACGCCCCTACTCAGAGCATGCAGCCTTCTGGCCTGGGACCTGGGGTTAAAACTCTGGTTGCCTAGCAGGAGTACAGAGTGGGCATCTTTGCCATGTTTTATGGCCCCTTCTTTCCTCCCGCCACGGTCTCTCTCCTGCGGACCCCCCTCTCTCAGCAGTTGCATACAAAAAGCCCATTCTGGCCTCTCCCTTTGAGACCAGTGTCACCCTGGAGACTGGCGCCTTTCAGCCGTCTTCTTAGCCCAGCCCCCAGGCTGCTGGCTCACTGTCCTTAGCCCCAGCTCTGGCTCCCCTCCCGTGAGCGGAAGTCTGCTTGTCCTCCAGGGGTGAGGGGATGCTGGCAGCACTAGCTGACTTTTCTGGCATCTGCTGCCCTGGACCATCCTTCTTGAGTACCCACCTTGCCCCTGCCCACCATCCTATAACAGCTCCTCCGTTTAGTCCTCCATGGTGTCCAGAGCCACGTCACATTCTCCCACAAAGCCCCAACACCTTCTTCAAGGCCAGTGTCACCGGCTCTTCAGGTCACAGCCTGAACCTGTGCCAGCTGCTTGGTGGTGGATGTGTGCTTTAGCCCTCCCAGAACATCATGCCACTGAGCAGTGAGCTTGGCATGAGGGGTGGGAGGCAGAGTGTGGCCTTTACAAGGACAAGAGAAGTCATTCCAGATTGCCTGCCCACTGGGAGGATGAGAGCAGGGAAGAGAGTAGGAGAGGGGCTCCTGAACACTCAGGCTGCAGCAGACCTGATCTTTTGACTTCTGTCTATCTCTGGGTTGTGCCCACTGACCCAAAGGGGCATGTCACCCCTACCTTGGGCCTCCAGAAAGCCTTTAATAGCTCTGGCCCAACCTCAGTCTGGCCTGGCTCTGTGGTAGCCCCTCCTCCATGATTCTGACCCCTCCTCTGGGATGTTGTAGGCAGGACCTGTGTGGTGGACTCCCTGGGATAGCCCCCCCCCTTCCAGATGCAGATCTCCAACTGTAAAGATGAAAAGAAGGTCCCTGTTGTTCCCCAATAAAGACTGACTGCTGGCGCTTTCTTCCTCTTCATTCCTTTTTTTCTTTTCTCTCCCTTTGTGGTCAGTGATCCATGGTGTTGGCCAGAATGTGTGGATGCTGTTCTTTGCCCTGCATGAAACAGCTCTGAGTCATGACCTCAGAAAGCCACCCAGAGGCTCTTTGGACCCTTTCTCAGGCAGAGGGGTAGAGGTGGGAGAGGGCTGCTTGCTGTAAACTGACCTGGTTATGTTGTTGAGTATTTCATTCCGTAGACTTGCAGTGTCCCAACCTCACCCTCAGGGCAGCATCCCTACCCTGGGGACAGGGGACAAAGCCTTGTCCTCTACCTTTGGAACTGTGCGCTAGCCCGTGAGGTAGTACGGCACCACTCCTGCTGTGGCCTAGCCCAGGGATCAATGACTTTTCTGCGTGGGACATGACACATTCTTTTTTTTTTTTTTTAAACCAGTACAGGGATGCTTACTGCAGCTTTTTAAAAAAAAATTATTTATTTATTTATGTATTTATTAGAGACAGAGAAAGGGAGAGGGGGAGACAGAGAGTGAGAATGGGCACGCCAGAGTCTCTAGCATTGTGACTCAGATCCTGGCTGGCGGCACAGGATCACAGGGAAGGATGGGAGTGCCATTTGGTCTCCCCAGCCTTGTCTTTCTGCCCCTGGCTTTCCTGCTGCTTGGTGTGTGCTGAGATGACCCTCTCTGGGATCCTCCATGCTGCTGAATGTCTCATTACAATATGAAACAGACATGAACTTAGACTCATGTTTAAATATGCGGGACTCAGATGACCGGAAACCCTGTTGTAGACACCCTTCAAGAAAGACCGTAGCCCTATCTTTAATTAATTAATTAATTAATTAATTTATTTATTTATTTATTGGTTTTTTTTTAAGTAGGGTATCTGTCTAGCCCACGCTGACCTGGAATTCTCTATGTAGTCTCAGGGTGGCCTTGAACTCACGGCAATACTCGCACCTCTGCCTCTCAAATGTTGGGATTAAAGGTGTGTGCTACCATGCCCTGCTTATTTTATTTTTTTAAGATTTATAAAAATTTTATTGGGTTGGAGAGATGGCTTAGCGGTTAAGGCCCCCTGCCTCCTAAGCCTAAGAACGCTGGTTCCAATCTCCAGGTCCCATGTTTAGTCAGATGCAAAGTGACGCAAGGGCGCAATGGCACACTTGACCACAAGTGGGAGCATTCAACTGGATTTCGTTCGCAGCAGCTGAGAGGCTGCTGGCCCGCCCATCTCTGTCTTCCTCTCCTCTGTCTCTCTCTCCAAAAATAAATTATTTATTAGAGACAGAGAGCAGGAGAGAGTGTGAGAATGGGCATGCCAGGGCCTCTAGCCACTGCAGTGAACTCCAGATGCATGTACCACCATGTGCATCTAGCTTATGTGGGACCTGGAGAATTGAACCAGGGTCCTTAGGCTTTGCAGGCATGTGCCTTAACCACTAAGCCACCTCTCCAGCCCTTATTTTATTGTTTTATGAGAGAGAGAGACAATTGGCATGCCAAGACCTCTAGCCTTTGCAATAGAACTCCAGTCACACATGCCATCTTGTGTGTATGTATCACCTTGTGTGTCTGGCTTGTGTGGGTTCTGGAGAGTTGAACCTGGGTCTTTGGGCTTCACAGGCAAGTGCCTTAATGGCAAAGTCATCTTTCCAACTCTATTTTTATTTTGTTTATTTGAGAGAGAGAGAGAGAGGGAGAAAGAGAGAGTGACCTACCAGGGCCTCTAGCCACTGCAAATGAACTCCAGACATATGCGCCACTTTGTGCATCTGGCTTGCATGGGTCCTGGGAAATCAAACGTGGGTCCTTAGGCTTTGCAGACGAGCACTTTAACTGCTAAGCCACCTCCTCCAGCTCCTATTTTTTTTTATTTATTTTTTTTTTTTTTGGTTTTGCGAGGTAGGGTCTCACTCTGGTCCAGGCTGACCTGGAATTCACTATGTAGTCTCAGGGTGGCCTCGAACTCTTGGCGATCCTCCTACCTCTGCCTCCCGAGTGCTGGGATTAAAGGCGTGCGCCACCACACCCGGCCTTTTTTTGAATTTTTTTAAAAATGAAAAACAAGACACCATCATGCAGTCAAGTCCTTCTAAAACCCTGTTGCCAGAAGGAGAAGGGAGAGAGAAGGCTGTGGCTCACTAAGTTCCTCTTGAATGGTTGATGTCGGCTCATGCAGGACGGCTGACAGGCAAGGTCATAGCACGTGTCCTTGGGAGCCAGTAGGGACTTGGTAAGTAGAACCATCTGGGTAATCAGCCTACCCGTGGGGTCTGCCCCTCAGCGCAATGCCTTCCCAGACAGGCTCCCAGGACCTGCTGTCCAAGGGTGGCCTCAGTACCAGCAGCATCCCGGTCACTGGCAACTTACTATTTGGCAAAGTCTGAGGCACCACTGCAAACCAACTGTGTGCAGACTCTGGATGGCCCTGGCTGTTAAGCCCTGATATGTGCTCCAGATGGTTCTGAGGATACTTGAGTCTGAAAAGCTATGGCTCAGGGCCAGTCCACGGGTCAGATGAAGAGCTGCTCCCCCCACATAACAGTGGAACTAGTGGCCATGGCAGTGTGCATTTCCAGCAGACCCCACCCACTTTTGCAAGAGCTTACCATTAAGAGGCCAGAATTCAGGTTGGTTGGGAACCTGCGGGACTTAGTGGGTGTTGTGGAATTGTTTCCTCCAGACTGAAGCTTTCTCTCTGAAAGCAGGGAAGAGGAGGCTTACAAAACTCACAAACAACCAAACAACAAAATCCCTCCCAAGACTGAGGAGGTACACAGAGCAGTAAACAGTTGTTGGGGCAGAAGAGGGGACGTCCGTCTATGGTGGCCCTGTCTGTCAAGTTTCAAGGAGGGTGAGGATGTGTTGTAGCCTTCATGCCAGGGTGGGCTTTTCAGGGCTATAGCTGCTGTCACCACTGTCCTGAAAGGAACCCCCATAAACTCTGATACTCCAAGCTGGGCTTGGACAGGCTTTGGTGTCTGGTTGCCCTCTCTATCTGAGGTGAATAGAAACTGGGAACGTCCTGAAAGACTGGGTCACTTCCTCCTCATGGCGGTCACAGCAGACAGGTTCCTCTCCCATGTTAAGGATCACACTTGCACATGTAAAGTGCAGCCTGAGCCAGGAGTCCAGATCTGAACGCCCCTTTTCTCCCGCTATCACAAAACTCAGAGATGCAAGATCGTGAACCCTGGGTGGCACAGAGGATGGTGGGTGTAGCACTTCCACGTGGTCTCATGGTGCCTCCTGGGCTCATAGACCCCCACCTATCTCTAGGCATTTGCCCCCTGGGGTCCCACCCTGGTCTGGCTGCTCTGGGAACCTGAGCAGAAGCACGGGTTGTTTGGGAGGGGGTGGGGGACAACACTCTACCAGGCACCCCTGGGTCTGTGCTGATGATGAGGCACAGCAGAGGGGCCAGGTCTTGGGTGAAAGGTGCAGGCTTGGGCAGAGGTGCCCAAAGATCAACTGCCCCCAAAGCCCCATGGGACTCTTGACCCCATCCCAAGAGCACACAAGCCCTTGGCACTTTGTCTTTATTGCATAAAGCTAGAACAATTCTATTGTACACACAATTCAGGTTGGCTTCATTGTCATCACACTCAAGAAGTTTTTCTTTTGGAATTAATGTAAGTTCATATTTATTTACTTATTTGCAAGCAGAGTGAGGGAGAAAGAGGAAGAGAGAGAAGAGAGAGATAGAGATAGAGAGAGAGAGATTGAGTATGGGCGTGCCAGGGCCTCCTGCCACTGTAAAGGAATTCCAGACACATGTGCCTCTTTTGCCATCTGCCTTTATGTGGGTAAGGAAGGGAATTAAGCTCCTGGCTGGCAACCTTTGCAAGCAAGCACCTTTTATATTAAAAGAAATTAAAATGTTTATGTCCCATAAAAACAATGGCCCTATGTGCATCCTCTGTGTTCTGGGAAGGCCTCACCTGCTACAACTCCACAAAGAAACAGGCCAAGCAGGGGCCCCTTTTGTCCCTTTGAAGAAAGTTCTCTGTGATACCCCCACAGCCACTCTCCTTCACTCACACCTTGTCCATCTGCCAGAGCATTCCCGGAAGGGTAGGAATTTAGGTCACAGGGATTTGAGTCCGCCATGACCCCACACTAGCTGGGCGCCTTTCCACTGCTGCAAAGCCTCCAATTCCTCTTCTGGCCACTGAAAAGGCACCGCAAACTTAGCTCAGAAAGTTCTGGAAGCTTGACAAAGGGCTCAGGCAGAGTGGGAGGCCGCCCCTCCCACCAGAAGGCCTGCAGCACACTGAGTCACCGGACCTGGTGCCAAGCAGGCCAAGGGGACCCCCGGGTGGAGACTCCAGCCTGCCTGTGGGTCCCCAGCGGATGTGAGGTGCGGGGTCACTTGCCCTTTCAGAAATCACGGATGGGCACCCGTGGGCTCGAGCTCTGCCTGGCCCTGTCCCCGGCCAGCCGCGGTGTGTCTGCGCGCCCAGGTCCCGCGGAACCCTGGGGACGGCCGGCAGTCCGGACTCGTCTCCGGGGCCTCGCACGGTGCCCAGCCTGGGACCGGGAGGCGGCGCCCGGCGGGCAGGGGCGGAGCCTGGGCGGAGCGCGGGGCGGCGTCCGGAGCGCGCGGCTCGGCTCTGCCGCGGAGCTGCCCGAGGGCTCGGCGCCCCGGCGGCACCATGCTCGGCGTCGTGCACTTCCTCCGGAGCTTCTTCAAGGTAAGGGTGGCTGGCGTCTGGGGACCCCGGGTCACGCAGGTGGCCTCTGGCTGGGTGGGGAGCTGCGTCTCCAAGCTGCTGCGTCCCCAGGCTGTGCGCCCTAGCCGTCCGCGGGGCCCGGGGGCGGCCCGAGGTCCCCGGGGCGCTTCCCCGACGACGTGCGAGTCCGAGGTGCAGTGTGGCCTCGCCGACCCGGGAGGCGGACTTGACTTGTCGCCGTCATCTCGGTCGGTAGCTGTTCCAGGAAGGCGGCTGGTTCCTGCCAGGAACTCCCCAGGAAGTGCTGGCTGTCGTTACTATTACCTGGGCTGAAGGTACCTCAGGGACAAGCTGGGTTGGGGCGCCCCATGGCTAAGCCGCGGCCGGAGGATGGGAACCCAGGAACGGGATCCCGGAGCGTCCACTGCCCTGGACCTGGCTGCAGGTTGCCAAGGACCACCATTGCACAAGAGCACTGTGGGAAGCTGAGGATGGGCTCTGATGGCAGGACCCTGGCTTGAAGGGGCCAGAAAGCCTGGGCAGGCGGTCCAGAGGTGGGTGAGGCTGTGTTTTGGGAGGTGGGAGAACCTGTCTTGGCTGTGTGGTCATGTTCTAGGGAGGCAGACCCAAGGGTGGGGCACAGTTCCTGGGCCCACAGAGTTCTTGAGAAAGCAGCTTTAGAAACCAGGTGACCCCGGGCAGGCTCTGCTGGAGCCCTGCCCTCAGCCATCACGGGCGGGCAGCCTGGCCAGCAGCTCTAACCCTCGAGTCACCTGTGTGTAGACAGACATCAGGAGGGGACAGGGCAAGGTGGCCTTCCAGGAACTGACCCTGGGTAGGCAGGGCATGCGCAGCTGCTCTCATAGCGTGGGTTCTGCTGTAAGACTCTTGCTAAGTCTCCCTTGCATTTCTGATTCTGTCCCTGACCATACGATCTTGGAGCAATCCCTTCCTTACCCACTCTGGTGTTTGTCCCCCACCCCTTTTTTTTTCTTTGAGTTTTCAAGGTAGGGTCTCACTCTGGTTCAGGCTGACCTGGAATTAACTATGTAGTCTCAAGGTGGCCTCGAACTCTCTGCAATCCTCCTACCTCTGCCTCCCAAGTGCTGGGATTAAAGGCATGCGCCACCACGCCCAGCTTGTTTTCCCCTTTTGATGAACGTGGCTAACCTTTCTACCGACTATCAGGTGAAGATCTTAAGTTACATGTGCATGTTTTTCTTTTGTAAGCTCAAGGTCTTTTAAAAATTTTTTTTTATTTTGTTATTTATTGATTTATTTGAGGGGGAGGGAGGGACAGATAGAGAATAATGTTCCAGGGCGTTGGGCCACTGCAAATGAACTCCAGATGCAAGAGCCACTTTGTGCGTTTAGCTTTGTGCGAGTTCTGGGCAACTGAGCCCTGTGTCAGCTGGCCTTGCACTCAAGCACTTTAACCACTGAGCAATCTCCCCGCCCAAGTCCAAGGATTTTTTTTTTTTTTTTTATTTTTTGGTTTTTCGAGGTAGGGTCTCACTCTGGCTCAGGCTGACCTGGAATTCACTATGTAGTCTCAGGGTGGCCTCGAACTCACGGTGATCCTCTTACCTCTGCCTCCCAAGTGATGGGATTAAAGGCATGCGCCACTACGCCCGGCTTAGTCCAAGGATTTTTGTGAGTTCAAGGGCTTTGGTTCTTCCTCATCTGTAGCATCAGTGGCAGCAGGTCACCTCAGTGACAAGGCAGCCAGGAAGACTCTCAAATGGCCTTGGCAGCCTCAGCTCATGGAGCAGGCAGAATGTGTCCAGGGGCGGTGAGAGGGCATACTGGTCATCCCCAGGTAGCCACCTTGTCTTCCTGCTGACTGGGCCTGGGACCTGGGTCTTTGGGAGAGTGTTCCCAGGGACAGGGTGTGCCCTTAGGCCACTCCATGTACACTGAGGGCAGGTCACATATGCCTCTCAGAGGACCTCCTGTGGGATGGGCTGAGTGCCACCACAGCCCACTTCGTGCTGTGTAGGTAGAGCCACACGTCCATGCAGGTCACACTTGTGCTTCCAGAGATACTGCTCATGTGGGAGGTGAAGGAAGCTCCTGGCTCTAGTAGGCCTCCTGGTGTCTGTCTTGTAAGGACCATGTCGCGGCAAACGCCTGCTGGGTCCTACAGTGTCCCCTTCACCCTGGGGACCTCAGAGTCCCCAGTCAGACTGTTAGCAGAGCCATAGCAAAGCTCTACCAAGATCCAGGATGAACAGTGCCCCAAATGCCAGAGCCTATCTATATGTGATGTCTAAGATGGCTGCAGACCCTTCACAGCTCCCACTTGTGCTGTGGGCACCTGAGGCACTGTAAGATCATGAGGTGTGACAGCCGTGTGGCAGAACCCCTCCTGGTTCAGGTGGGCCAGACAGAGAGCCTGCACTTGCCGTGGCTCTCTCACAGTGCAAAGGCAGCGGCCCGTGGAGGCATCTGCTGGAACAGCAAGCTCAGGATGAATATACGCTGCCTCAAAAACAGAGTCTGGGCTGGAGAGATGGCTCAGTGGTTAGGTGAGCTTACTGTGCAAGCATGAGGACCTGAGGAGGCCCCGAACTGCCCAAGTTCAAATCTCCAGGTCATACATAAAACAGCTGGGCATGGCCACGCATGCATGTAATGCCAGTCTCAGGGGAGTGCAGCCCTGTAAACTCTGAAATCAGAGAGACTCAAACCAAGACCAGGTGGAAGAGCAAATAGAGTGGGGCGTCCCATGTTCCACTCTGGCCACTGCACACAAGTGTATGGGACACCATAAGGACACATACATGTACACCCACCACACACACACAAGCAAAAAAAAAAAAGTAGCCCAAGCCATATGTGACAGTGTGTAGGGGCCATGATCCTGTGCATCGTCAATTTCAAAGTGTTAGAGACAATGGGACATTCCTGATGTCTGTCTAGAGCCGTCCCTGAAGTGGTAGATTCTGGTTTTCGTTGACTTCGTTCCACATCTGAACGTCTGTACCCAGACACCTAGAGTATCTGGCAGCTCACTCACCTCCAAGTCCTACCACAGGACCATAGGAGGCTGCTGGGAATGGAGAGGGCAGATCTCTGCTGGCTGAATGATGGCAGAGTCGGTGAGCTGAGGCCGTGTCTTCTGCTGATGTCTGTACACACAGGCACATGCATGCTGGAATGCTCATGTGCCTACACACACGCAAACACATGCACCCCAGCATGCTCATGTACACTTGTGCACACACACACGTGCATGTGTGCACACAGGCACATGCACACTGACATGATCGTGTACACATATGCACACACAAGTGCATGTACTTTCATGTTTGTGGATACACGCACACACTTGCATCCATTTGCCCCTAAAGAAACAGCCTTGTGCCTGAGTCAGGGTTCATGGTAAGCGTGTTCCAGTATGGAGGACGTACAGGTACACAGAGAATCACAGATGCCAACCTCGGATGCCCCACCAGCTTCTTCAAGACACATGCCTGCTGCGAACTCAACTGGCAGGTTCCATAGGTCACCTGGGATGAAGTGTTGCTGAATGGGTTGCTGTTTTGGAGTGGAGAGATGTTCCAGAGACTTCCATCGTAGGTCAGGGAATCAGGGCGGAGTTCCTGCTAAGTAATGGAGCAGCTGAACACGCAGTAACTGGTGAAGTTACCACAGGGTAAGCTCAGGATTTCAATGGCTTCCATGAAGTAGATATGGGGCATAGCTCCATTTGTGACCTGATGTGCCTCCACCTTTATTAAGCCCTTACTGTTGGTGATTCTTGGTGATATCCTGGGCCACGAGGAATTGATGTCAGCCCAGTACCCATGCTCAGTACTTCTGAAAGGTCCTTCTCTTTGTAGGTGCTTTGGCTGATTCACAGTGCGCCCACATGTAATTACAGGTAACTGGTTATCAGTCAGTTTTCCGTGACTATAATAAGACACCTGAGACACCGACTTATAAAGAGAGAAGGTTTGTTTTGGCTCATGGTTTTGGAGGTTTTAGTGCATAGTTCATTTCTGTGGTGAGCTAGCACATCATGGTGGGAGTGTGTAGTGGAGTACACTTGCTCACCTCAGGGCTGGGATGTGAATGAGAGAAAGACTTGGCTCCCACAGTTCCCTTTGAGGTCACTGACTTAAAACTTTTCCTTAAGCCCCATCTCTTAACGGTTTAGTGGCTTCCCACTAGCACCACCATGGGGACAATGTCTTTGGTATATTGGCCTATGGGGGATATTCCAGACTCAAACTATAACACCGCCTCCCCCTCTGTGAAGGAGCTTTGTGTTGATGGAGTCAAGCTGGAGACTTGGATAAAGGCAGTTTTTCAACACATATTTCTTTATAAAAATATTTTATTTTCATTTATTTATTTGAGATAGAGAGAAAGAGGCAGAGAGAGGGGGAGGTGGGTAGTGGACACACCACCAAGGCCTCCAGCCACTGTAAACAAACTCCAGATGCAGGTGCCACTTTGTGCATCTGGCTTATGTAAGTCTTGGGGAATCGAACCTGGGTCCTTTGGCTTTGCAGGCAAAGTGCCTTAACAGCTAAGCCATCCCTCCAGCCCTCAACAACTCTTTCTTGAACACCTGCTGTGTGCCAGACATTATTCTAGGCGTCAGGACTGTCTGCTGCAGGACCTGGTGTACGTTCTGGCTTACATTTGTCATAATAGTGGTGTCAGGACTGTGTTTGCTTCGCCCGTCAGTTTTAGTCCTAATGGTCCCACAAGTGATTCAACACAGAACAGGGCCCAGCTTGGAACATCCCAGTGCTACTGTGGCCTTGGACGCTTAAGTGCTGACTCTTACACCTCCTCAGGCCAGCATCACATGCATACATGGTAGAATTCTCACCAGTGGGTGGGTCTCCTGCAAGCATCTCTAGATGATAGACGCCAGTGGCTGGGGAGGTTTCCCAACATGGGGGTGTACTTTTGTGTGTGTGTGCTTGCCTGTGTGTGTGGCATCCATGTGCATGCTTGCATGTGTGTGTGTGTGGAGCTTTTGTATATGTGCAGGTACATGCGTGTGCACCTGAAATTGGACATCAGAGGACAACCTCAGGTGCTATCCTCAGGACTACCATCCACCTTTTATTTTTTTAAATGTTTAAAAAATTTTTTAATTTTTTAATTTAAATTTTTATTTTATTATTTTATTATTTTTTTTGAGGTAGAGTCTCACTCTAGCTCAGGAATTCACTCTGTAGTCTCAGGGGTGACCTTGAACTCACGGTGATCCTCCTACCTGTACCGCCTGAGTGCTGGGATTAAAGGCGTGCGCCACCATGCCCTGTTCATTCACCTCTTTTTTTTTTTTTTTTTTTTTTTTTTTTTTTTTTTTTTTGAGATAGGGTCTCACTCTGGCTCAAGCTGACCTGGAATTCACTATGTAGTCTCAGGGTGGCCTTGTACTCTTGGCGATCCTCCTACCTCTGCCTCCCGAGTGCTGGGATTAAAGGCGTGCGCCACCACGCCCGGCTCTCATTCACCTCTTTTTGAGATAAGGTGTCTCATTTGCCTTGGAGCTGATCAGTGAATCTAGAGTGGCCAGTCAAGAAGCTCTAGGGCTCCTTGTTTCCACCTCCTCAATGCTGGGATAACAGGCTTGTCCCCCCATGCCTGACCTTGCATGTAGGTTCTAAGTATGAACTCAGGTCCTTGTGCTCGCAGGCAAAACACTTTACCCACGAGCTATCTCCCCAGTCCTTTCTCAAAATTAATTTCTTTCTTTCTTTCTTTCTTTCTTTCTTTTTTTTTTTTTTTTTTAAAAAAATTTCTTTAAAATTTAATTTTATTCATTTGACCAAGAGAGGAACAGGCAGAGAGAGAGAGTGAGAATGGGTGTGCCAGGGCCTTCAGCTACTGTAAATGAACTCCAGATGCATGCGCCACTTTGTGCATCTGACTTACCTGGGTACTGAGGAATTGAACCTGGGTCCTTTGGCTTCTTAGGCAAGTGCCTTAACTGCTAAGCCATCCCTCTAGCCCCTCGAAATATTTCTTATGCTTTGGGGTTGGGCTTGTCCGTCTCTTGAGTTCTCCAGGGAGATGAGTAGCCTTGAGCACGTCATCAGTGCACACCAACAGTATACAGCCTCAGGGAACACTTGGCATTTCCCTTACAGTTCATGGGACCACTGTCCAGCCAAGATCTCAGTGAATCAACAGGTCCCCTGTCAGGGTGCATTCTGTTGTTGAGCCAGCATTCTGCTCCGCAGTGGGTGGATGCCCCTTCTCCCCATCAGTGCATGTGGCTGGCGGTTTCTCCCTGCTTAGTCTGGCTTCCTCAGGATCCATGTCCTCCTGTTCAGGTTGGTGAAGGCATGTTATACAGCCAAAGCATGGCTGTTTCCTGAATGTCTTCACTATATGTGAGTATGTATGTATGTATGTATGTATGTATGTATGTATGTATGTATGAATGTCTTCACTGTATGTGAGTATGTATGTATGTGAGTATGTATGAATGTCTTCACTGTATGTGAGTATGTATGTATGTATGTATGTGATTATGTATGTATGTATGTATGTATGTGATTATATATGTATGTATGTGATTATGTATGTATGTATGTATGTATGTATGAATGTCTTCACTGTATGTGATTATGTATGTATGTGAGTGTGTATGTATGTATGTATGAATGTCTTCACTGTATGTGAGTATGTATGCATGTATGTGATTATGTATGTATGTATGTATGTGATTATGTATGTATGTATGCATTCATGCATGTGAGCTGAAACCATGGCAGCAAGGATGGGAGCAGCTGGGCCTGAGCATGACTTCCCTTTGCAGGCTCCCAGGGCTGTGACAACAGGCTCTTGAATGTGCTGGAGGGGAGCTCGGATGATAGATTCCATTCAGGGGTCCGCTTCTTCTCTGCAGTCAGCGTGGGAGGACACAGTCCATTCAGCTGGCTGTAGAGTCACCAGTCCCCCTACCCAGTGGAATCCGGTGTCTTTGGAGCTTGGATTGTCAGGTCTGGGGTGCAAGAGAGAAGCGTTATCTTACAAGTCGTAGAGAGCACTGCACTGCACTGACACTCAGGAGCTGAGTTTGTTGTTTCTCTCTTTCAGCCAGACAGGGCAGTTAGAAGAAACAAGCTGATTTATGCTCTGGAATTCTTTGTGCCTTTCTTTGGCTTTGTAGCAAGATCTGTTTTTCCCCTCAAAGCACTCAGCAGACACTTGGCCATGGTCGGTGATTTGTTCAGGGGCTGACCACGCATGTCATGAGAAGCCACAGTTCTAGTTTTGTGTGTGTGTGCATGCCTACGCACATGTCAAATGTGTGTGCACATGTGTGTGTATGCCTACCACATGTCAGGTGTGTGTAGGTGTGCATATGGAGGTCAGAGGACAACCTTTGTTGTCATTCCTCAGGTGCCATTTAACTTTTTTTTTTTTTTGGAGAGAGACAGAGAGAGAGGGAGAGGGAGACAGATAGAGATGGGCGTGCCAGCAGTCTCTCAGCTGCTGCAAACGAAATCCAGATGCACACGCCCCCTTGTGGTCAAGTCCGGTATTGCGCCCCTTTGCATCTGGCTAAACGTGGGACCTGGAGATTGGAACCAGCGTTCTTTAGGCTTAGGAGGCAGGCGCCTTAACCGCTAAGCCATCTCTCCAGCTCCATTTAACTTTTTAAAATATTTTATTTATTTATTAGAGAGACAGAGGCACATAGAGATAAAGATAGATAGATAGATAGATTGAGAGATAGAGATAGAGATAGAGATAGAGATAGAGATAGAGAGAGAGAGAGAGAGAATGGGTGTACCAAAGCCTGTAGCCATTGCTACAGATACATGCCACACCTTGTGCATCTGACTTTAGATGGGTACTGGGGAGTCACACCCAGATCCTTAGGGTTTGCAGGCCAGCTTTTTAACTGCTGAGCCATCTCTCCAGTCCTCAACTTTTTTTTAAGACAAAGTCTGTCACTGGCTTGTGATGAGCTGGCCATTGAGCCTCCTCTGCCCTGGTCTGCCCATAGTTTATGCCCTGTTTCTCCTTTAGGGTGTGGCAGCACCTCCTCTTGGGAGGCTTCCCTGATGTATCTTGACCTCTTCTTCTGGCCCCTTCTCAACATCATAGTGGAGCCTGGATTTCCGTGGCCACAGGAATGCCTTGGGTTCACACGCATTTCCATGTCCCTGTGTTAAAGGTCTAGTTATTTCTCCTTACTGATACGTTTTCAAACTTTTTATTGACAACTTCTCTACATATAAACAACATACCACGATCACAATCCTCTCCCACCTCCCTTCCTTTTCCCTCCCCCCTCCATGGAATCTCTTCTTTCCAACTAGTCTCTCATATTTTGATGTCATACCCTGCTGGTATTTCTGATATATGATACACTGATAGTTCTTACTGTTTTCAGAGGATTCCATGACGTGCTCACTTTGGGTTCCGTTTTCCCAAGCCCCAGCTTTCCCAGCTCACTCTCAGATGCTGTGCTGGAGACAGCCGTACCAAAGTAAGCCGTTTCCGGTCCCTCACACCCCTCAGCAAAATCCCACCCAGGATGGAAACGGCTTCTCTAATATTTATATACTGTATCTCTAATATTCCTTAATACTTAACGAGTTTACTAATCCAAAAGTTAGCCAGTTAGGCGGGACATGGTGGTATACACTTGTAATCCCAGCACTCGGCAGGCTGAGGCAGGAGGATCATGAGTTCAAGGCCAGGGGTCACATAAGGAAACCCTGCCTCAAAAAAAAAAAAAAAAAATTTGGCCAAATTTAATAGTGGGACTGATGGATGGGTTTTCCTTTCATTACTTCAGAATCTATAGAAAAGCTTTTGTTTGCGTTTGTGTCATTGACTTTATTATTTAAAAACCATGAGGAGAAGACAGGAAAGGAACATTTAGAGAAATGCTTTTTTGTTTGTGTGCTTTTGACCTTTGAGGTGAGGCTGCACAGGCCTCTGGGGCAGATGCTAGGGCGGATGCCCACCAGACTGCCTTCTACAACTGCCCTTGGAGGACAGCAACCTCCCTCAGGCTGGGGTTCAGTGTTAAACATCTTGCACTGTGCCCTAGACTACTCAGTTGAGTCTAGGGGTTCAGTCAGTTGTTAATTGTTATTTTTATTATTATATGGTTTTTCCCAAGATGGGGGTCTCACTCTAGTCCAGGTAGATCTAGAACTCATTCTGTAGCCCCAGTCTGGCCTCAAACTCAGCAATCTTTTTACCTCAGCCTTCCAAGTGCTGGGATTAAAGGCGTGTGCCAACATGTGAGTCTTACTGTTGTTAACGATAGTGCCAAACTGTGAACAACACAAATGTCTTTGAACATTTGAGAGGATGCACTAATGGTGGCATATCCACACAGCAGAATCCTGCCCAGCAGCAAAGACTGAGTTACCCATACTGGCATCCACATAGACGCACCTCAAAATAGCTACGCCTTATAGATAGGAGCCAGCAACCATGTATTTGACTCCTTTTATAGAAATATCCAGAACAGGGCTGGAGAGATGGCTTAGCAGTTGAGGTGTTTGCCTGCGAAGCCTAAGGACTCCTGTTTGAGGCTCAATTCTCCAGGTCCCACGTAAGCCAGATGCACATGGTGGCACATGCATCTGGAGTTTGTTTTCAGTGGCTAGAGGCCCTGGCGTGCCCATTCTCACCATCTCTCTCTCTTTTTCCCTCTCTCTGTCTCTAATAAATAAATAAAAATTAAAAATTAAAAAAAAGAATATCCAGAACAGGTAAATACAGAGACAGTCCAGCAGTTGCCTGGAACTGAGGCTAAGTGTTGAGGGGCAATAAAGATGCTGAGAAGTATGAAGTTTCTTTGGTGGAGGACAACAGTAGTCCAAAGGTAGACTGGTAAAGGTTGTACAGCCGTGTGAATTTATTTAAATCATTTGATTGCTGGATATGGGTGATCTGTAAGGTATCTGAATTAGAGCTCA
Organism: Orientallactaga sibirica; assembly: GCA_036365145.1. Taxonomy (NCBI): domain Eukaryota; kingdom Metazoa; phylum Chordata; class Mammalia; order Rodentia; family Dipodidae; genus Orientallactaga; species Orientallactaga sibirica. Next base: position 11,003,069 of record JAEOAD010000555.1, on the reverse strand, counting down.
GTAAATCGTAACTCTTTCTTAAATCAGTGACGGGCGGGAGCAGGGCGACACCACCATCCAGCTGATGTGGAATGACTCAGTCTGCTTGCTGAACTCCACAGACTACGCAATAAACAAGGAGCAGACATTTACGGAAGGGAAGTCCAAGAATGCAGGACTGCACCTGCTAAGTGCCTTCTTGTTACGCCATGTTATGGTAAGAGGGCAAAGAGAAGGCAAGAGAGACAGACAGATAGACAGACCAAGACAGAGAGATAATCACCTCGGGCCTCTTTATAATCAACATCCATCCATCCATGAACTAACTTGTTATCTCCACCCTCTCCTAACACTACTGCTCTGGAAGTTAAGTTCTCAACACATGCTTTTGGGGTGGCGTTCAAACACAGCAGGGCTAAGTTACATGAGGTCATACTTATGAGCCTCTGTATACCCTGGCTATAAGAACTTCATTATTAGTGGTAAGTGTATTATTAACAGGAAAGAGATTGCCATTTAATATCAAGAATGAACTCCCAGCAATTAGAGGAGCCCAGTGTCTCACAGGCATCTCAGCAAGGGATCACATAGGGAGGGAGGGGCACTTGATAAACAATGGCTACTGCTTCCTTGGTATGCTGCGGACCAAGACATCTCCCCAGCCCCCACAAAACTTCTTTTCTTCAATTTTCTTAATGTTTTATATTTTAAATTTAGATATATGATACACATTGAGTTAATTTTTATATAAAATGGGGAATTGACATGTAAAGGCCCTTTTTGTTTGTTAGTGATAGGGTTTTGTCTTGTCTCGTTTACAAATGGGTGTTTGATTATTTCAACACACTCATTGAAAAGACTTCCTTTAGCAAGAGTGGGAAGAGATAAGAGAATGTAATGAGGGGCTTAAGGGATGGCTTAGTGGTTAAGGCGCTTGCCTGCAAAGTCAAAGGACCTATGTTTGATGCCCCAGGACACACACAAGGGAGCACATGAATCTGGAGTTTGTTTGCAGCTGCTAGAGGCCTTGGCTCATCCATTAATTCTGTCTCTGTCTGTCAAATAAAGACATTAAAAAATAAAATAAAATAAGGAGAGATGGCTTAGCAGTTAAGGAGCTTTCCTGTGAAGCTTAAGGAACCATGTTCGATTTCTTCAGATTCCATGTAAGCAAAGCTGAGGCAAGCACAAGGTTGCACATACGCACTAGGTGGCTCAAGCATCTGGAGTTTGATTGCAGTGGCTAAGGCCCTGGCGCACCAATTCTCTCTCCCTCTGTCAATCTCTCTAAAAATAATGATAAAAATTTGAAAAGAAGCCGGGCGTGGTGGCGCACGCCTTTAATCCCAGCACTCAGGGAGGCAGAGGTAGGAGGATCACCGAGAGTTCGAGGCCACCCTGAGACTACATAGTTAATTCCAGGCCAGCCTGGACCAGAGTGAGACCCTACTTCGAAAAACAAAACAAAAAAAAAAAAAAAGAGAGAGAGAAGATAATGGGGATGGGGTGAATATGATCAGAGTTCATTAGATACATGTATGAAATTGTCAAAAATATAAAGACATTCATTAAATACCTTCCACCTTTGGCAAACGTTTTTATTTTTAAAATACCATGTTTTATTCAGATTTTATTAAGGAGTGCAAAAAGGGAAAGGCTGGGAGGTAAGGGGAGATAAAGTGGGGAGAAGTATTTATTTATGAGAGGGGGAAAGAGGGAGGGAGAGAGAAAGAGGCAGATAGAGAGAGAGAGAATGGGCACGTCAGGGCCTCCAACCACTTCAAACAACTCCAGATGCATGTGCCACCTTGTGCACCTGGCTTTATGTAGGTACTGAAGAATTGAACCTGGGTCCTTTGGCTTTGCCAGAAAGTGCTTTAACCACTAAGTCATCTCTCCCACTCCTTTGGCAAACTTTAATTAGCCAGTTTTGTCTGTGTCTGCTTGTAGGTTTTTGGTCTTCCCACTCATTCATCTGCTATACTTTGGGTAAGTGTCCCCTAAGGGAATTTACATTAAAGGCTTGGCCTCCAGCCTATAGCACAAGTGGAAGTTAGTATTGGACATGCCATGAAGGGGATATTGAAAACTGACCTCTTAATGTGTTACTCTTTTTCTTTTTGGCTGCTATAAGATGATAAGTTTCCTCCATCACATGCGTCTTGTCATTAGGAACTACCTCTCTAACTGTCCCCAAACAAGGGTACCAACTGAACATGGGCTGAAGCATCAAAAACTATGAGCCAAAACAAACCTTTCTTCTTTTTAAGTTTATTATATTGGGTATTTTGTTACAGTAATAGTTAACACACTCCTCCTTCACTGATGAACATTTTCCTGTTTACTGTTGCTTTATGGTAATACTTGAAATCAAGTGATGGGATTCCCTCCTCTGTCCTTTCATACCATTTTAGTGATAAACACAAATTTTAGAATCTACTTGACCTTGCCTATTTAATCAATCTTGCTAAGATATCAGTTGGGAAGATCTAATATCTTTGTTGAGTCTTTCAATCCATAGACATGATATGTCTCTCTGTTTGGGCTGCTCTGATTTTTTTATCAGTGACTTATAATTTTCAGCATTAACATCCTGTATGCCTTTAAAATTTATGCTCAAATATTATATTTTTAGAGCCATTGTAAATATTGTTATTTTTTTCATTTCCAATTGTTTGTTGCTGGTGGATAGAAAATTATGAGTTTTGTGTATCTCATTACCTTGCAGAATTGACTGTCAGTTCTAGGAGCTTTTTCTATAGTCTCTTGGAATTTTCACATAAACAAGCATGACATCTGTGAACAAAGACAATTTTATTTTTATAATTTTCAATTTATGTGGATTTTCTTCCTTTTCTTGTCTTATTGCATTGGCTAGCATATCCCATATGATACTCTCACTATAAAGCTGATGTTAACTGTGAGTTTCATGTAAATGGTCTTTAATTTTTTTCAAGGCAAACCCAATAGATTGACCTTTCTTTATTCGATAGAGAGAGAGAATATTGGCATAGGGCCTCCAGCCACTGTAATCAAACTCTGGATGCGTGCACCTTGTGTGCATGTGTGACCTTGTGCACTTGCATCACCTTGTGTGTCTGCCTTATGTGGAACCTGAAGAGTGGAACATGGGTCCTTAGGTTTCATAGGCAAGCACCTTAACCACTAAGCCATCTCTCCAGCCCATAAATGGTTTTTAAATATTTTTATTTTTATGCATTTATTTGAGAGAGAGAAAGAGAAAGGGAGAGAATGGGTATGTCAGGGACTCTAGCCACTACAAACAAACTCTAGACTCATGCACCACCTTGTGCATCTGGCTCATGTGGATACTGGGGAATTTAACCTGGGTCCTTAGGCTTTGCTGGCAAGTGCCTTAACTGCTAAGCCATCTCTCCAGCCCATTTAATGTTCTTTATCAAGATGAGGAAGTTTCTGTTCTCAGTTTGCTGATAGTCTTTACTGGGACGTGATGTTGTATTTTGTCACATGCTCTCTTGATCCATTTGTGTGATGATATTTCTTCTCTAGCCTGTGGATAGGGTGGATTCTGTTAGTTGATTGTTGAGTGTTGAGCCATCCTTGCATGCCTGGGATGAATCTCACTGGTCATGGTATATGATTCTCTTCACTTGTCAATGGATTTGATTTGTTAATATTGTATTGAGGATTTTTCATCTATTGTGCATGAGGGACCCTGATTGTGGCATTTCTTTCTGATAGTATCTTTTCTCATTTGGCCTTATGGGATAAATTAGAAAGTGTTTTCTTTGCTTTCGTGTTTCAGAACAGACTGTAGAGAATTGATATCATTCATTCCTTAAATGTTTGGCAGAACTCACTGGTAAAGCACTCTGGGTCTGGTGCTTTCTGAATGGAGTGTTATTACTCATCTGTTAATTTTATTTCATTGCTATAGGCCGATTCATATAACATTTTTAGTCTGTGAGTGCTAGATAGACATGTTATCTTTGTGCCTTTCAAGGAATACATCCATCAGGTTACTAAACTGGAGGGCACAGAGGTGCTCACAATGTGCCTTCATTATGCTGTTCGTGTCCATGCACCTTTAGTAATGGCAATCTTTTATGTATCGTATTTTGATTTCCATTTGGTTCAAAATATTTTCTGATTTCAATTGTGACTCCCATTGGGATATAAGAGATTGCAGAAAAGAAAAAACAAACAGAATCATCTCACCCTTTCTGTGTATGACAAGGTCCTTTGCCCCTTGATTCAGCCAGTACTAGATATGCCCCTCCCTGCCCATGCACTTCCTGCGCCTGGGTCACCACGTCCAGATCCTGAGATTCCATAGATGAGAAACTCATCTCAGTAGTATTTTAAGTTCCTTAAAGTCTTGTCCCCTCGCCATGTCTACTTACTTACTCTGAAGAGTCCTTGATACCTGTGCACTATCTCAGCTGTGTAGCTGCAGTTGGAGAGGCAAGCTGTGGCTGCATAGTTTATATAGAACCTCAGAGGAATTTTTTTTTTCTCTACTGGGGATTGAACCTAGGGTCTCATACCTGTCAGCTAAGTACTCTACCACTGAACTAAAATTTCTAGCTCTCTTATTTATTTATTTATTTTTTATTTGAGAGAGACAGGGAGAGAGTGAGAGAGAGTCAGATAGAGAATGGGCACTCCAGCGGCCTCTCAGCTGCTGTGAATGAACTCCAGATGCATGCACCCCCTTGTGCTCATGTGCAACATTGCATGCTTGTGTCACTTGCGTCTGGTAAATGTGGGACCTGGAGATTTGAACAAGTATTCTCAGGCTTCTCAGGCATTTTAACTGCTAAGCCATCTCTCCAGCCCTCTTGCTCTCTTTTTACTCTAAAAAATTTTTGAGTCAAGGTTTCACTAAGTTGCCCAGGCTGGCTTTGAACTCACTGTGTAGCTCGGGCTAACCTTAAACTTGAACTCTTCCTGTCTCAGCCTTCTGAGTAGCGGGATTATAGGCATATATCACCTGGCCTTGTTGAGGTCTTTTTCTTCTTCCTCCTTTTCTTCCTTTTCCTTTTATTTACTTCTCTTTTCCTCTTCTTCCTCACTCTCCTCCCTTTCTCCCCTCTCTTCCCTTGTTAAGTGTTTTCTTGTAAGATGTGTTAGTTTTGCATAGCTGAGACCAAATACCTGATAGAACAACTTAAATGGAGGAGGGCTTTCTTTTCGCTTCTATCTCCAGTACATCATGACAGAGGCTGGCATGATGGAGCAGAACTGTTCAACCCACAACCATCAGGAAGCAGAGTGAACACAGGAAGGGGCCAGGACAAGATGTACCCTTCAAACACACACACCCTGAATCCTATGTTCTATCTACCTGAAGCTGTATAAAGTGAGATTTTAGAGCGAGAAAGCAGTCTGGTCTAAGAACGGGGTACTGAGTCCAATTATCTTCTGGTTCTTTCTGGAGGCTCTGAGGAAAGCATCCACTTCCTGCTCCGTACTGGCCATGGATGGTCTGGCTTATGGCTGCCTTTGTGTCTTCAATCTCTGCTTCCTGCATCTTATCATCTCTTCTCTCTTTGACTCTTTCCTGTGTTTCTCAGGTATCCTTGGGATAATCTTGGTTAGTCTCCCAACTCAGGATTCATTCTTTCTTTCTTTATTTGAAAGCATATAGGGAGAAGAGAGGCAGAGAGAATGGGCGCATCAGGGCCTCCAGCTGCTATGAATGAATGCATGCACCACTTTGTGTGTCTGGAATCCAACCAATGTCTTTAGGCTTTGCAGGCAAGTGCCTTAATCTGTGAGCCAACTCTCCAGCCCTAACTCAGGATTCTTAGTCACAGAGTCCCTTTTGTCATGAAAGGAACAATGGTTCTGGGTCACAGAGCATAGACAAGCAGGCATTCTGGTGGTGTGAATCAGAGTTGGTGAGAGAACAGTCAAGTCTAAGGCTTAGGAAGATCTGTGTCTGGTAACAAGGCAAGCTGGGGAGTAAGGCTGGGGGCCTGCAAGTGGTTTGGAAGCTGGGAAAATGCTACAGAGGACTGATAGAGAGGGGGTGGCAGTGAGGATAGAGTGGGGATTACCTGGCGCTCCCAGCAAGTGTAACCCACAGGACCTGGATCCAGGTAGCACATGGATGGACAGGAGGCCTTGGGGTTCTGCCCCCATTGAGTGGGTGCATAGTGCCTGACTTAACCAAATGGGGAGCCATCCCAAGATAAGCACAGTGATAGCTAATCTTGCTTGTCAACTTGATTGGATTTAGGTATGTATGAGGGATTTTCTCTTATTTATTTTATTTTATTTTATTTTTATTAACAACTTACTTAATTAGACAATGTCCCATGGTACTTCCCTCCCTTCCCCCACTTGCCCCTTTGAAACTCCACCGTCCATCATATCCCCTCCCCCTCACAATCAGTCTTTCTTTTAATTCTGATGTCATGATCTTTTCCTTCTATTATGATGGTCTTGTGTAGGTAGTGTCAGGCACTGTGAGGTCATGGATATCCAGGCCATTTTGTGTCTGGAGGAGCACATTGTAAGGAGTCCTACTCTTCCTTTGGCTCTTACATTCTTTCTGCCACCTGAGCCTTGGAAGGTAGATTTGAGATGTTTCAGTGCTGAGCACTCATCTATCCCTTCTCAGCACCATAGTGCCTTCTGAGTCATCCCAAGATCACCACCATCTGAAAAGAGAAGCTTCTATAACCAAAAGTGAGAGTAGCATTAATATATGGGTGTGGACATTAAGAGAAGTGCTTACTGGGCAGTTTGGTGAGCATAATATATACATTTAGTCAGACACCAGCAGATGTTACACCCCTAGGACTCATGACTTCCCCTGTCATAGGTTTTCAGTATCAGGCATATATTCCCTCCCATGGAGTGGGCCTCCAGTCCAATTAGAAAGCAGTTGGTTTCCCCATAACAGACCTACCACTATTGCACCTGTTGGCTCATTTGGCCTGGCTGGCCAAATTTAAAGCTTGCAGTGTTCACTGTTGAGTAACTTCATTGGTGTTTTCTCTCTCCCATTGACCTCTATGCAGTGTAGCGTTTTTCAGCTTTCTGTCAGCTGGTGCTCATGGAGGAGGCTTTCAGCTCAGCTACAGCAGGATTTCTCAGTGAACTTGCAGCCCGAGTATGTGGAGTCTTCAGCAACAGGGTCTTACCATTTATTCCTGGTGGGAAACCAAGGGCCTCGGCAATGGCCTATAATGTTTTTGTGGTATCTGTGACCTCCCTGGCCAACAACTCAGTGGAAGGTATCCCATCCCTGGCACTGAAAATTTTCAGTAGAAATCTATGCCTTCTGAGTGTTCCACTGTGCAGAAAAGTAGCTTTCTGTTTGACTTATTTATATCCTCTGAAATTTTGATTAGCCCTCTCTCCACCATTCCTTTACTTAATCTCTTCCCCTCACCTCACTTAGGCCTTTTCACTCCGTATGAGGGATTTTCTATTGAGCAGGGAAGACCCACTCTTAACTGTGGACTAGAGTGTCAGACTGCACAAGAGGTGAAAACAAGCTGAGCAGCAGGCGTCATCTAACTCTGCTTCCTGACTGTGCATGCCATGTGACCAGCTGCTTTCCATGCTCCTGCCGCCATGCGTTCCTGACCATGGCCTGTGTCCCCTTGAAACTGTGAGCCTAAAAAAACTCATCCTTCATCAAATTAAAAGAGAGACTAATGGAGAGAGGGAGGGGATATGATGGAGACTGGAGTTCTAAAGTGGAATGGGGGGGGAGGGAAATATCAGGTGGGTTTTTTGTATGTAAGTATAAAAGTTGTCAATAAAAAATAATAATTAAAAAAACCTCATCCTTCCCTTAAGTTGCTTCTTTTATTTATTTATTTATTTTTAAAATTTTTTATTAGTTATCTATACAATGTGCATAGAGCCATGATGGTACCATCGTTAGCCTTCTCCCTGCCCTCCCCTTAAGTTGCTTTTGTCAGGTGTTTTTTCTCAGCAGTGAGAAGCGTAACTAATACAAGCAGGGTGTCCTGGTAGGCAGCTAGTCCCTGTTCTGGGAAAGTGCTCAGGGTGGTGGTTTTGCTGTGCCTGGCTGACCCAGCAGAACAGACTAACTCAGTGTCCATCGCAGTGTGTAGAGTTAGGAAGTGTCTGTTCAGCTGAGCAAAGTGAGACTAGGCAAGGTAGGTGGCCAGCAAGCCCCTGTGAGAGGAAAGACATCATAGACCAGCCCAGCTGGAGCCGGGAGCTCATGCGCTTGTATTCACAGCTCTTCTCCAGCTGGGAGATGAGCACATTTACTGACTCAAACCCTGGAGAAAAACGGGGAATGGAATGCTTTGTGTGTGTGTATTTACCCTTTAACCTTGGAGACCAGAGGCTCTGGTTGAGGGTGGCACCACTTCTTGGAAGCCTGAGTGTGTGTGCACAGAGGGACTGAAGCCCCCACTCCCCAGAACCTCATCTGGCAGGAGAGACCCATTTGGCCATCAGGTGGCCTGTCAGCAGCTGAGAAATTCTGTTATTTGCCTTTCTGGGCACGTTCAACCGAAGAGGAATTTGGGAGCATGTGAAAGGCTCCAGGCTTTGAAAAAGAAGCCTCACTCTCTGTTTTTCTGTGTGGGACTTTGTATAAAGAAACTTCTGGAGAGATGGAGCCTGGCAGACTGTTTCGTCCGTGGGCATGGGCATTTTTCCTACTCGTGGCATGTCTTCAGCTCAGAGGAGGTAGACCGATCTTCTTCCTCTTGGATGAGCTGGGTCTTGGCCCCTGGGACTGGGGTGGGATTTCTGGAAGGACTGGGTACACAGGAAGAGTGTGTATTTCAGATGGAAGGATGGTCATGTTGAGATGGATGAGGAGAAACAGGCAAGGAGTGTGCAAGACAGGGGCAGTGGCCCTCAGCTGCAGAACAGTGTGTTCCGGGGCCTTGGCGCTGGGATGCTTTTCAGGAGTGGTAACCAGCAAGGCACACTGTGGCCCCACTTCTCACACAGACTCTGTGTGTGTGTGTGTGTGTGTGTGTGTGTGTGTGTGTCTATATATGAGGCCTAAGGTCACCCTCAGGTGTCATTCCTCAGGAGCTATCCATCCACCTTGGCTTTTTCTTTTTTCTCTCTCCCTCCCTTCCTCCCTTCCTCCCTCCCTCCTTCCCTCCCTCCCTCCCTCCCTCCCTCCTTTCTCCCTTTCTTCCTTTCTTCCTTTCTTTCTTTCTTTCTTTCTTTCTTTCTTTCTTTCTTTCTTTCTCTTTCTTTCTTTCTTTCGAGGTAGAGTCTCCCTCTAGTCCAGGCTGACCTGGAACTCACTATGTAGTCCCAGGCTGGCCTCAAACTCACAGTGATCCTCCTACCTCTGCCTCTTGAGTGCTGGGATTAAAGGAATGCCCCACCACACCTGGCTTCCACCTTGTTTTGTTTTTTAAATTTTTTTTTAAAATTTTGAGAGAAAGAGGCAGAAAGAGAGAGAGAGAGAGAAAGAGAATGGATACACCAGGGCCATCAGATGCTATGAATGAACTCCAGGCGTGTGTTCCCCCTTGTGGTGCTTGTGCCACATTGTGTGCTTGTGTCACTGTGTGTCTGGCTATATGGGACCTGGAGATTTGAACATGAGTTCTTAGACTTTTCAGGCAAGCACTTTAACTGCTAAGCCATCTCTCCAGCCCTCCACCTTGTTTTTGAGACAGGGTCTTTCTTTGGCTTAACAAGTAAGGTTAGATGACTAACCATGCAGCCTCCCTGGGAGCTCCTGTCTCTGCCTTCCCAGTAATGGGATTATAAGCATGTGCCATTGTACCCAACGGGCCCAGCTGAGCTATCTCTCCAGCCCTGTTTTTCTTTCTTTTTATAGAGAATTTTATTTTATTGAGACAAGATATTACACAGCCAAAGTTGGCCTTAAACGCTTGTTCCTTCTGCCTCCACCTCTCGAGTGCTGGGATTACAGGTTTGTACCGCTGTGCCTGGTTCTGCCTATGAAGCATTGTGTTTGGGCCTTAATTTCTGTACCTATCACCACATGTGTCTCTCAGAACTATATTACACTGAGGTGAATCAAGGTGTGAAAATTAAACAACCTCCCCAAAGTCCTTGACTTTCAGGGCTAGAGCCCAGATAGAAACCAGATCCTGATGTCTCTCCAGGGAGGAGGGAGTCACTTAGGTACGATTTACCTGCCAAAAGTCTAAATGTGTGCTGTTCTTCAGCCCTCAGCTCTCTGAGACGTAAGTGCTGTCAGCCTTCTGCCATAGATGAGTCACTGGGGCTCCATAGGCATGGGACAAGGAGCGCAGGGCCTCCCAAAACATGTCTGTAGCTGTGGGTTGCTGGTGAACTGCTCCCCAGTCACCTCACTGTACTCATGACAAACTGCTTCGTGATGTTTGTCCAGCTTTCTTGACTCCACCCAGGCCTGCAAAAAGGACCTTTCTCATCTGTTTGACATCCAGAGTTTGAAAAAGTCTTTTAGTGTATAAGGGCTTCAACAAGTCTATAGGAAAAAAATCTATTTAGCTTTGTGGCATTTCTCAAAGTTACCTGACACCTGTTTGTTCAGGTGTCACATCTTTTAAGTCCAGTGAACGCTTACTTCAAAACTGCCTCATTCCAATGACTTAGGAAAATGAGATGCATCCCTCCAGATCCCGGGAAGACTTGCTGACTCTTTATGAATGAAAAATAGTTCACTCAGAGCCAGGGATGCGGTTGGTAGAGTCCTGGTTCCATTCTCAACACTACATAGATTGGATTTGGTGGTTCATGCCTCTAATCCAGCATTTAGGAAGTAGAGGCAGGAGGATCAAAAGTTCAAGGTCATCCTTGGCTCTACTGCATGTTCAAGGTCAGTTTGGGCTACCTGAGATTCAACCAAAGGGTGTGGAGAGAAAGAGGAAGGAAGGGAGGGAGGGAGGAAAGGAAGGAAGGAAAGAAGGAAGGAAAGAAAAGAAGGAAGGGAAGGAAAAGAAGGAAGGGGAGGAAGAAAGGAAAGAAGGGAAGGAAAGGAATGAAGGGGAGGAAGAAAGGGAGGAGGGAAAGAAGAAGGGAAGGAAGGAAGGAGGGAAGGAAGGAAGGAAGGAAGACAGGAAGGAAGGAAAGGAAGGGGAGGAAGAAAGGGAAGGAAGGAGGGAAAGAAGGAAGGAAGAAAGGAAGGTCTGCAGCCAGACAGAGACCTTGTCTCTGACTTTGAGAGTCACCCTTCTCCCCTGTTTATAAGAATTCAGGAGGCGGCAGGCCGCCGATGGGGGCTCTCAGCGGTGACTCCAGATCTCGTGCCCCTCATCAGCACTGTCACCTTCAGGGGATCCCTAACGCCAGCTGTGGATCTGTGTGGTGCAGCGTCAGTGCCTTGCAGCCGTGGGACAGGTTATGCTGGGTTAGGGGGAGGCTTTGTCTTCTGAGAATGACCCAGCCCCTGTTTCACACAGTGCTGGTTATTGAAACACAGCTCAGGTCTCAGGAGAAGGAGACTGCATGTGTGTGGAAACCCCTCCTTGCTGCCCCAGGCCTTTTCTTGTATTCTTTTTTTTTTTGGTTTTTCGAGGTAGGGTCTCACTCTGGTTCAGGCTGACCTGGAATTAACTATGTAGTCTCAGGGTGGCCTTGAACTCACGGCGATCCTCCTACCTCTGCCTCCGAAGTGCTGGGATTAAAAGTGTGCCCCACCACGCCGGGCTCTCCTGTATTCTTACAAGGCCTGCTCTCAGTCTCCCATGGTTACAAAGCATGGCAGATGGAATTGTGAAGTGGATGCCATGTGGGAAAAGCCAGCCCAGGTGGCTTCTGCCCACCCGGACCCTTCTGTTCTAGAGCAGGCCCCCTACCACACACCTATTTCCAGGGCTTAGCTCCCTGCCAAGTCCGGCCTCTGTTCTGTGGCTTCTCCTTCTGGCTGAACCCTGCCAATTGTGCGTGGCTTCCCCATGAACACGCACAAATGTTACCGCAGGCAAGTTCTTTTGTGTGACTTGCGCTGGGCTTTTCATGGCTCCGCTAGGAAGGAGGCTGCTTTTCTCAGCTCCTTGCCTTCCCCTGCTGTGGCACTCTGGGTTGCACAGGGAGGGATACCAAGCAGTGGAGGACGATGGACATAAACTCAACAGGTATAAGTTGGGAGTGCTTCACAGGGCCTTGGTGCAGATTAGGGACTGGAGGCAAACCTATGTGGAATAGGTACCCCTGCCCCACTGTGAAGGGTACCACCTGCCCTGTCCACCTGCAGCTTCTGGCCCGTGGCTGGCCTAGCACATGTGTGCCTGCACAACTCCCTCAATGACACATGTGCAAATGCTTGGTGCATATCTTTAGGCTTCAGAGCCTATGGGTAATGCTCCCTTGTAGCCCATGTTAATTTTCAGGGAATGGGCACATATATAGACCCTAGAATCAAAACTGCTTGAGTTCAAATCCTCCCTCCCTCCCTCAGGCTGGTCACCTGAGCCTCATCTTTCTGCCTGTAAATGGGGATGCAGATAGACTTTATTGAGTTGTCATGAGGCTGGAGTGTGGGAGGGTTCAACAAATACTGTCACCACCGTCACCTCGATTTTATGAAGGAGGAGATAAGATGGCAATTGGCTCTGGCCACTTGTTTCTTACTGGAAGGGCAGGACTGACCAGGGCATGCATGATTTTGGTTAGTCCTCAGTATTCCAGCCACTTCTCATGGTCAAAGGAGTGAATCCCAGTGAAGATTCTGGGGAGGCAGTGCAATCAATAAAGGGCTTGCCTCACATATATGAGGACCTGAGTTGATCCCCAGGATCCACATAAATGCCAGGCATGGTAGGTAGCATGCACTTGTAATTCCAGTGCTGGGGAGGTGGAGACAAGAGGATCCCTGGAGATTGCTGGTCAGTTAGCCTCTCCTACTTAGCAAGGTCCAGACCAGTGAGAGACTGTGCCTCAAACAAGGCAGACAGAACCTGAGGAATGACACTCAAGATTATCTTTTAGCCTCGTGCATATGCACATACCACACATACCCATGCCAAAAGAATGATTAATTATTAAAAAAAAAACCAGGCGAGATGGCACACGCCTTTAATCCCAGCACTTGGAAGACTGAGGTAGGAGAATCACCATGAGTTCAAGGCCATCTTGAGACTACAAAGTTAATTCCAGGTCAGCCTGAGCCAGATTGAGACCCTGTTTTTAGTGGGAGGGGGAGGGGAAGAAGAGCCAGGCGAGATGGCACAGGCCTTTAATCCTAGCGCTTGGAAGACTGAAGTAGGAGGATCACAGTTAATTGGAAGCCAACTCAAGTTGCAGAGAGTTCCAAGTCAGCCTAGGTTAGAGTGAGACAGCCTTAAAAGAATCAAAAAGAAAATAACTAACTAACTAAATTAATTAATTAATAAAAAGGAGGAGGCGGAGGAGAAGCCCAAGTGGCAGACAACAGAAGCCAGTTGGGGTGATTCTGGGGAGAGGGCAGGCGATGAGAGCACTTGTAGGTGTGAAGGTTATCCTGGTTCCTTCCCTCACACTCCCAGTTCCCTGGGGTGACCTGACAGTCAAGGCAGCTTCCCTTCTAGCCCGGCTTCCTGCAGCCCAATAACAGCTGTTGCAGGATGCCTGGCGACCCCTGGCGGTGACTGATGGCTTTAGGCGCTTTTCCTGAGGGATGAAAGCTGGGAGGAGGAAGCCCGCTCTGGAATTGGTCCTCCAGAATCATGGAGGATGCTGACCATGGCCCTCCTGGCACCTCTGGCCCCAAAGCACAGTTCTGCTCCCATCTCACGCCTCTTATGAATTAGCAAATGCCTTACTGCTTGGTTCCAGTGCATCACCTGCTTCTCCAGCCTCCAGGCCGGAGGCTCACCTCACCTCACCTCTATCTCTTTGCGTGTCTCCTTGCCTTCTTTCTTATTTTGTGCAGAGTGCCCATGAGAGGGCAGCATGGGCAGTCTGTGCTTTTGTTTTCTCTCCTCAAACTGGGGAAAAAAGGGTGAAGGAATCCTGATGGGTGGGCGTGACAGCCGAGAGAGCCACCTGTGTCTCCAAGCCATCTGAGGGCATCTGGAGTAGCCTGCCCGCCCTTGGGCCTAACCCGTTGTCCTTACTATAGCTTGGTCTGCATGCGTGGTCTCAAATAATTCTCTTAATCTCTCTTATTCTCTTCTTCCTATATAACAAATGATAACAAAATCTGCTCAAATGTTCTTAAAAGATGATATTTTGAGGATTTGGATTAGGCCATGGGTGAGAATGTGATTACTTTAAAACAAAACAAGGCATGGGCTGGAGAGATGCCTTAGCAGTTAAGATCCCTGCCTGCTAAGCCTAAGAACGCCTGTTTGATTCTCCAGGTCCCACGTTTAGCCAGACGTAAAGTGACACAGGGGTTCAATGCTGCACTTGCCCACAAGGGGGCGCACGTGTCTGGAGTTTGTTCACAGCAGCTGAGAGGCTGCTGGCGTGCCCATTTTTTACTCTCTCTCTCTCTTTCTCCAAAAAAAAAAAAAGCAAGGCATGTTGTGCATGTGCTTTGTGTGTGTGTGTGTGTGTGTGCGTGTGCATGTGTGTGCATGTGGGGGCTAGAGTACAACTTTAGTGTTGTCTCTCAGGAGAATTGTACACATTTTTTTTTTCGAGGTAGGGTCTCGCTCTAGCCCAAGCTGACCTGGAATTCACTCTGTATTCTTAGGGTGGCCTTGAACTCATGGCGGTCCTCCTACCTCTGCCTCCCGAGTGCTGGGATTAAAGGTGTGCGCCACCATGCCCGGCACTGTACACATTTTTTTTGAGACAGGGCCTCTCTCTTTGGCCTAGAGACCACCAGTTAGGTTAGACTGGCTAGCCAGCAGAACTCAGGCATCCTCCTGTCTCCACGTCTCCAGTGCTGGGATTACACGTGGGTGCCACCACACTCAGCATTGTTTTAGGGAGTTCTAGGGATTGGACTCAGGTCCTTATGCTTTTGAGGTAGGCATTTTGCTGACTGAGCTATCTCCTCAGCCTTTAGTTGTTTTATTACCATCATTATTATTATTATTCAGTTAAGTTGGTGTGTGTGTGGGGGGGGGGATAAGTATAGGCCCAAGTGCATTTTAAGGAGTAGTACAGACAGTCACCAGATGCCTTTCCCCCAGTCCCTCCCAGTGGTAGTGCAAAAGTGTAGCATAATATTATTACCAGGGTATAAATATGGGGACAGTCATGACAGAGGACACTTCCATCACCACAGGATCTCTCATATCCTTTTATGGTCATAGCCAGTTGACATCACTATTCTGTTCTGCATTTCTATAATTTTGTCATTTCAAGCATGATACATAGAGGATAGGGACAGAGCTCCGTGACAGAGCACTTGCCTGGCGTGATGTTCATAGCTCTGGGTTTCGTCATCAGAATTGAAAAAAATAAAGTATTTTCACTTAGCATTATCTCTGGATATTCATCCAAGTTGTGCCCATTTAAAAAATTGAGCCAGGAGCCGGGTGGTGGCTCATGCCTTTAATCCCAGCACTTGGGAGGCAGAGGTAGGAGGATTGTCATGAGTTCGAGGCCACCCTGAGAATACATAGTGAATTCTAGGTCAGCCTGAGCTAGAGTGAGACCCTACTGCAGGGGAAAAAAAAACAAAACTGAAAAAAAAAATTCAGCCAGGCATGGTGGTGCATGCCTTTAATCCCAGCACTTGGGAGGCTGAGGTAGGAGGATCCACTGTGAGTTCCAGGCCAGCATGGACTAAAGCACAACCCTACTTCGAAAAACCAAAAACAAAAAGATTCCTGGAATTTCATTTTATGATGATACCACGGCTGATGGGTGACCTACTGAAGAACATCTGGGTCATGCCCAGTCTTGAGCTATTTTGAATAAACTTGTTATTCACACACAGGGTTCTATGTAAATATATTATTTTATTTCTCTGAGGTAAACATCCAGAGGTGCAAATATTGACTTGCATTTTTTTAATTATATTAGTCCATTTCATCAAGGTTGTCAAATGTATGTGTGTACCTAATTTTATGTTTTGGCCTTTTGAAGCAGGGTCTCAGGCTAGCCCAGGTTAACCTGGAGCTCAGTCTGTAGCCCAGGCTAGCTGGCTGGTCTTGAACTCATAGCACTCCTCCTACCTCAGCCTCCTGAGTGCTGGGATTAAAGGCATATGCCACCGTGCCTGGCCTGTTTTAGATTTCTTTTTCTCTTCTTTAACTGTGTTCATAGGCAGGCATGTAGATTTCAATTTAGACAGATATCTGCATTATAAATCTGTGCTATACTGTTGAGACTGTCTCACACTGTATCTCAGGTTGGTCTTGAACTTACTATGTATCCCAGACCAGCCTTGAACTTGTGGTAATTCCCCTGCCTCTTCCCCCCAAGTGCTGAGATTAAAGGAATGGGCCACCACGCCTTGCTGTTCCTCATTTCTTTGATATGTCACCTTTTCATTTTCATTCACTTAAAATCTTTTTTTAAAGGTTTTATTTTTATTTATTTGTTTATTAGAGTCAGAGAGAGAGAAAGACAGAGTGAGAATGGGCATGCCAGGGCCTCTAGCCACTGCAAACGAACTCCAGATGTATGTGCCACCATGTGCATCTGGCTTACGTGGGACCTGGAGATTTGGACTGGGGTCCTTAGGCTTTGCAGTCATGTGCCTTAACCACTAAGCCATCTCTCCAGCCCTTTGTTCACTTAATCTTAACAAGTTCTTTTGTGTTTCCCTTGGGACCTCCTCTCTAGGGATCTAGGGATTACTTAGGTAAGTTTATTTCGTCGTGGAAACTCGCTTTGTCCAAATTTCCATATTTCTGCTATTGCTTGTATTGTGGTCAGGACAGTGGTGACTACTCCGGCTGTAGTTGAGGACCTGCCTGTTTAGGTTGTTGTTCTGCCCATGCCTGCTTTGTGTACTGTGAGGGCGCTAATAATCTGTGCATGGGTGCTTAGAACTGCTGTGTCTCCTCAGAGAAATGCTCCTTAATATCATGTTATTTCTGGTTCTTCTAATTTTCTTTATAGTCTTTAACTGATTGTAAAACAGCCATAAATAAAATAGCTTTCTTTTCACTCTTTGCATAATGTGTCTTTTCTTTTCTTTTTTCTTTTTACAGCCTACCTATATGGTTTATTGTGTTTCTTACAGACAATATGACCATGGACCACATTTGACAGACCATTTTACCAATCTTTGGCTTTTTTTTTTTTTTTGCTGTTTTTAGATTATTTACATTGAATGTAAACTTTGATATTTGTTAGGGCTATTTTCTGTTTATTGTGGTTTATTTTTCATTTTCCCATTTGTGGCCAATGACTTCTCTGACATGTATCCTTTAGTGAGAGTGCATGGTAAGGGAATTTTTTTCAGCCTTGTGCTTCATTAAGTTCTGGGTATGGGGTTCTGATAAAAAAAAAAACATTTTATTGATAGTTTTTATTACATGAATGTATTATATTTTGATCATAATCTCCTTTCATTACCTTCTTTTATTCCCTTTGCCTTGTCCCCCTTCCACTGAATCCTTTCTTTCCAGTTAGTTCTTCTTCTAATTTGATGTCTTTTTTTATTTTTTGCTTTACTTCATCACCCATGATAAAATTTTGATGAGCTCAATATTATGTAGGTCTTGTGCAGGTAATGACAGTCTCTGTGACAGCCACCTCATGTTCAGAAGACAATGTTTCAAACCACTCTTCCTCATTCCTCTAGCTCTTATGTTCTTCCTGCCCCTGAGCCTTGGAGGGTGTGGTGATTTGAATGTAAATGTGTGTGCCCTATAGCCTGAGGTATTTTTTGATTAAGATTAAGCTCTGCTGCATAGGTGTGTCACTGTGGGTGGGACTTGAGTCCAGCCTGAAGATATGCAGAGAGCCAGTTTTGGCTGTTTGTGCTTGCTGGTTGTTGATTTTTATTCTCTCTCTGCTGTGGATGCTGAAGTGAGCCAGCTTCTTCTGCCAGGATGAAACTTCCCCTGGAATTTGTAAGCCTAAAATAAACTCTTTCCTCCCATAAGCTGCCTCTGGTTGGATGTTCGTACAGCAACAAGAAGGTAACTGCAACAGGTTGGTACCGAGAAGTGGGTTCCTAACTGCAGTGAATCTGTGTGGGTTTTGGTCTTTTGGAATTTGTTTGTGGGAGGAATGTGGAAGGATTTGGGGGCTGGAGAGATTGCTTAGTGGTTAAGGTGCTTTTCTGTGAAGTCTAAGGACCTAGGTTTGATTCCCCAAAACCCAGGTAAGCCAGATGCACATGGTGGCACATGCATCTGGAGTTTGGTTGCACTGGCTAGAGGCCCTGGCATGCTCACACTCTCCCTCTCTTCCCCTCTCTCTTATAAGTGAATAAATAAATTTTAAAAAATAAAAATAAAAGGATTTGGTACTTTGGATTGGAAAAGCCTTGCAGTGCTATAAGCAGAGATTGATGGGCTGTTCCTGGAAGAGTTTGAAATGTTAAATGCAGAGAGAGTTGAGGAATGTGAAGGCTTACTTTATGAACTTTCAAAGGGGAAGAAGAGAACTTTGTTGAACTGAACTACTGGCGAAAAGGCTGGTTGTGTACTGCCCATGCCCTGAGAATTTGATCAAAGTTGAGTTTTAAAGTAGTGGATTGGTATACTTTGTGGAAATATAAAACAGAAAGATATGAAATATGTACAGTTCATCACAGAAAACATTCAAGCAAGTTTGAAGTTACAGGCACAGAGACTGGTTTTAGGTTAAGCTGCAGTTGTTAAGATTACCACCATTTAGTGTGAGCCAACTGTTTTGCATTGGGACAATGGAAAAGATGCCTGAGCATGAAATCCGCCCATGGAAGGCTAGTAAGAATGCAAATTCTTTTATTTTTATTTTTTTAAATAGATTTTTAATATTTATTTATTTATTTATTTATTTATTTATTTATTTATTTATTTTTGGAGAGAGATAGAGAGAGAGGGAGAGGAAGACAGATAGAGATGGGTGCGCCAGCAGCCTCTTAGCTGATGCAAACAAAATCCAGATGTGTGTACCCCTTTGTGGTCAAGTGCGGCATTGCGCCCTTGCGTCACTTTGCATCTGGCTAAACGTGGGACCTGGAGATTGGAACTGGTGTTCTTAGGCTTAGGAGGCAGGAGCCTTAACCGCTAAGCCATCTCTCCAGCCCGAGAATCCTCCTCCTCCTCCTCCTCCTCCTCCTCCTCCTCCTCCTCCTCCTCCTCCTCCTCCTCCTCCTCCTCCTCCTCCTCCTCCTCCTCCTCCTCCTCCTCCTCCTCCTCCTCCTCCTCCTCCTCCCTCCTCCTCCTCCTCCTCCTCCTCCTCCTCCTCCTCCTCCTCCTCCTCCTCCTCCTCCTCCTCCTCCTCCTCCTCCTCCTCCTCCTCCTCCTCCTCCTCCTCCTCCTCCTCCTCCTCCTCCTCCTCCTCCTCCTCCTCCTCCTCCTCCTCCTCCCCTCCTCCTCCTCCTCCTCCTCCTCCTCCTCCTCCTCCTCCTCCTCCTCCTCCTCCTCCTCCTCCTCCTCCTCCTCCTCCTCCTCCCCCCCTCCTCCTCCTCCTCCTCCCCCTCCTCCTTCTTCTTTTTGTTTTATCAAGGTAGGGTCTCATTGTAGCCCAGGCTGACCTGGAATCCACTTGATAGTCTCAGGGTGGCCTTGAACTCAAGACAATCCTCCTACCTCTACCTCCCAAGTGCTGGGATTAAAGGTGTGTGCCACCATACCCAGCTAAGAATGCAAATTCTTGTGCTAGAAGGAGGTTTGAAGGAAGAATTCTAAAGGAGAATCCTGCTTTTTAAGATCAAGCTTATTCCCTCCCCCAGATTTACACAGCTGGTTATGCTGCCCACCTGATACTGGTTTTGGAAGCATGAAAAATGCAGGGAAGGGGGGTCATTAAATGCACAGGGTTGCAGGAACTGCTGCTGAGATATGGCAATGTGAAACAGAATTGAAATCCCTGTGTGGAGGTCAAGTTAGGACATTATATGGAACAATGAAGATGAATTGTGGTTTGCAGTGTAGACCGAAAGATGTTTTATGTATTAGATATACCAGGACTGTGAAATGGCTGCCAAGAAGTGCTGCTGGCATAAGGGCTGTGAGCAGTCCAGCTGGAGGGATGGTCTTGGAAACTTAGAGACTTCTTCATCTCTGGTTGTAGATATTGGACTTGGAACTGCAGAAGTTGTTTGTCTACTGGTTATTGATTTTGCTTTTGGTCCAGTCTTTCCTTGTTATGCCTTTTTTCAATGGAAATGTTTGCTCTATGCCATTATATGCTGGAAATATGGAACTTGTGTTTTGATTTTACAAGGCTCACAATTATGAGACAATCTCAGATGAGACTTTGGTCTTTTTTTTTGGTTTTTCAAGGCAGGGTCTCTCTCTAGCCCAGGCTGACCTGGAATTCACTATGTAGTCTCAGAGTGGCTTCGAACCTACAGCAATCCTCCTATCTCTGTCTCCCAGGTGCTTTTTTCATTAAATTCTTAATATTTAACTATTGAAAGATGTTTTCATTAAAAACAGGTCATTCTGGGGCTGGAGGGATGGCTTACTAGTTAAGGCGCTTGCCTGCAAAGCTAAAGGACCCAGGTTCGATTCCCCAGGACCCACATAAGCCAGATGCACAAGGTGGCACATGCATCTGGAGTTCGTTTGAGGTAGCTGAAGGCCCGTTGCAGGCATTCTATCTGTCTATCTCTCTCAAATAAATAAAATTTAAGAAAAAGGTCATTCTGGTTTGGTAGCTGTTTTCTCTCATTATTTCTATTTTCTGTCTTTGTTGTTGCTGCAAACCTAATGCTTCACAAGCAATTCTCCCCTCGCCCCCTCCCACCGCCTGCTGTTGCCCTTAAGACACTCCTCCACTGGTTGAAGTTTTTCACTTTCATCCTGGCTTGATTAGATAGATTCCCCTTTGCACTTACTCAGCTTTAAGCTTGTTGTACTTTTCCAGTCCATTAATGAAAATCTTGTGTCAGCTATATAAAATGCTCAACCATTAATTCTTCAGATATCTCTTTTCCGTCTTCGCCCCCTCTCCTCATCCTAAGCGGATGGTGTCAATCATGGCCTCGCCTTTCCTTTCTTCTCAGCTTGCTTGCTGTCACTTCTGTCATTTTCACTCTGCTATCTTTTGTAAGTTTCTTGATTGACTACATTTTCTCTTAGAGCAACTTACTGTGTTTCTGAATCCTTTATTGTGGTTTTAATTTTTGACAGTTCTCATTTCTGGGCGTTAGTGTCTAGCTTCTTGTTCTCATCTACTTTTGTGTTTCTCCGAGCACAGTGCGTACTTTTTATTTCAGGCACTTTGCGACTGTTACGTGCTTTAATTCTGGGAACATGAGGCGTCATTGGGCTCTTACGGGGATAGGAACACAGGCGCTTGTCTGAGTCCATTGTTACTTTGTCATCATCTGCTTTGGGTTTGATCCTTACTGGGGCTCTGTGGGGACATGACTGTGCCATAGACGGTCCCTCCCAGCCCCCAACATTCAGAGGAGAGGTAGAATTACTTGTTATAGAATAAGGAGGTTTTGTGAACCGGATTTACATCTGTGACTCACTGTGAGTTCCTCGAACCTAGGGCCTGTATCTCATCCTTCCCTGTGACTACAGTGGCTGGGACAATGAGATGTGGTAAATGCTCCGGGAATGAATGACTCAGTGTCCTGGGTACATAGCCAAAATGCAAATGTACTGAACTAATGAATGACTAAAATGGCAATTACACTCAGAAGAAACTCAGGTAATCAGTGCTTGCTGTGTGTTTATCAATATCTGTCTAGCTGTTTTAAATCAAGCTGTCTAGAAGTTTTAAATCAAGCACTGGCAACTTCCTCTATGAAGGGCGGGATTATGTATGTCTTAGGCATTGCTGACTACATGGTATGTTCATGGGTACTCAGCTCTGCCATGGGCGTCTGTCTTGGTCAGCGTTGGCTGCCTGAAAAGCAGAGCTCCACCAGCTGGGAGGCTTAAGTACGGACGTTCATTTCCTCATGGTTTGAAGACTGGCTGTCCCAGGTCAGAACGTGAGCAGTGTTGTTCTCTGGTGAGGCCTTTCCTCCGATCTATACATGACCTCTTCTCATCATGTCCTCACATGACCTTTTTTATGGGCACACACATTGCTAGTGTTTCTCTTCTTTCTATCAGATTGGAATCCTACCCCTGATTCCATAACACCTTTATTGCTTCTCCAAAGGCCTCTTTCCAAGCAGTCATACTGAGGGTTAGGGTCTCAACACAGAAATTTGGGAAGCAGAGCTGGAGAGATGGCTTAGTGGTTAAGGTGCTTGCCTACAAAGCCAAAGTTTGATTCCCCAGGACCCACGTAAGCCAGATGCACAAGGGGGCATACACATCTGGAGTTCATTTGCAGTGGCTAGGAGCCCTGGCACACCCATTCTCTCTCTCTCTCTACCTGCCTATTTCTATCTCTCTCCAATAAATAACTGTGTGGGAAGCACACAGTTCAGTGCACAAAAGTAGTTCAGAGTGGCCCTACACAAGATATACACATGCACATGGACAAGTGTGTTCTAATAAAACTTTATCTACAAAAACAGGTGTCAAGCTAGATTTGCTCATGGAGCAGCTTGCCATCTAGAGATCTAAAGACAATTGACTTGCATAAGTGTGATCAGACTTGCTTGGAGTATTTCTTCTGAGCATGGTCTTGATTAAGGCGTTAAGATTTCAGGCTGGGGCTGGAGAGATGGCATAAGGGTTAAGGCGCCTGCCTCCTAACCCTAAGAACACTGGTTCCAATCTCCAGCGGTTCCAATCTCCAGGTCCCACATTTAGCCAGATGCAAAGTGACGCAAGGGCGCAATGCCTCACTTGGCCAGAAGGGGGCGCGCACATCTGGATTTCGGTCACAGCAGCTGAGACACTGCTCCTGCGCCCATCTCTGTCTTCCTCCCTCCCTCTCTCTGTCTCTCTCTGTCTCTGTCTGTGTCTCTCTCCAAATAAAATAAGATAAAATAAAAAATTTTTAAAAAAAGATTTCAGGCTGGAGGGATGGCTTAGTGGTTAAAGCATTTGCCTGCAAAGCTAAAGGATCCTGGTTTGATTCTCCAGAACCCACATAAGCCAGATGCACAAGGGGCGCATGCATCTGGAGTTCGTTTGCAGTGGCTGGAGGCCCTGGCATGCCCATTCTTTCTCTCTCTCTGTGTCTCTCTTTCTCTCAAATAAATAAATAATAAAAAAACAAAAAAAGTTAAAAAAAAAAAAAGATTTCCTGGGAAGAGCACCACCCGGTTCTGACTGCTGTCCTCATTCCCAGCCTCCCCATAAGGCTATGAAAAGTCTCGTTTGTTGAGGACGGATACCAAATAGGTCCTGCCCGAGCCTCCTGTCACTGTTCTCGACTTTCCTTAAACAGCAGTGGGCGTGCAGCCTGGATTATGCCGCTTAGTCCTTCAACATCCATTGAGCACTTTCATTGTGCCACGTTCTGGGGAGACAGATGTGCAAAAGGCAGGTTTCCCCAGCGCCGAGATTACAGGCACATACCACCACACCAGCTTTTTATGTAGGTGGATTCTGGGGATCAAACTCAGTTCCCCATTGTATTAGTCAGGGTTCTCTAGAGGAACAGAATGGATAGAATGAATTGTATTAAAAGGGAATTTATTGGATTAGATTACACAGTCCAGCAATAGCAGGTTGCAGGTCTGAGAGTCAAGAAACCCGGTAGCTGCTCAGTCCACGAGGCTGGAGGCCTCAGCAGTCCCAATCCGGCACTGAAGGCCTGGGGGCTTCCTGGAGAGACGCTGCTCTTCAGTCCACCCTGGTCTTCAGTCCACACTGGAGAGCAGCAACACCAAGCAGCAAGTACCAAGCAGAAAACACCAAGCAGCAAGCACCCAGTGGCAAGCAGCGAGCAGCACCGGCAGCCAGGTGGGAGAGAGAGCCTTTCTTCCCAGAGCTCCTTTTTATCAGCCAGCCCCCTCCTCCAAGAGGGGCTGTCCACTCTGGGCCGCCCACTCTGGGGGAAGGGCTTACCCCTGGGGGAAGGATTCTTCCTTTAGTTAATCCTTCCTAGAGGCAGCCTCAGAAACACACTTATGAGGAATGTCTGTGGATTCCTAAACAAATCAAGTTGACACAAACTTAACCATCACGCCCATGCTCACAAGTCAAGCACTTCACTGACTGAGCCATCTTCCCAGCCCTGTACTGTTTGCTGATCATTTGTCTTGTGCCAACTTTGGCTGATTTGTTTTGTGCTGGCACCATGCTAGGCACAGGGCATGGGCTTGGCCGTGAGGTGTGGGATGGAGTGGAGCGCTGTCTACTAGGACGTGAGTCTCCTCCCTGCATTGCATGGCGACTTCCCGTAGAGTCAAGGAGTGCAGAGAGGAGAGGAGAGCCAGCCTCTGGGTCCATCAGGTGGTGCAGCCCCACTTGGTGACTGAGCCCAAGGAGAGTGGGCCTAAGGGTGCAGTGCCATCTTGCAAATGCCCCAGGCTCTGTCCAGACTTCGCATCCCAGGCATATCTCCCAGACCTCTGAAGATGATGCTGTGGAATAGAAAGCCAACTTCAGTTTCCTCGTATGGACAAGGCAGCTGAAGGTGGCCCCAGCTCGTGTGTCTGAGAGATGGTATTTCTTTCTTTCTTTATTTTATTTGCAAGCAGAGAGAAAGAGAGAGAGAGAGGGAGGAGACAGACAGAGGGAGAATGGGTGTGCCACGGCCTGTAGCAACCACAAATGAACTCCAGACACATGTGCCCCCTTGTGCATCTGGCCTGCATGGGTCCTGGGGAATCGAACCTGGGTCTTTTGGCTTCACAGGCAAGTGCCTTAATCGTTAAGCCATTTCTCCAGCCCGAGAGATGGTGTTTCTTGGGTGACGTGGATGCAGGGAAAGTCAGAGCTGAGATGGTCCTGTTCATGGAACCGTCTTGCATTGCTCGA
Organism: Orientallactaga sibirica; assembly: GCA_036365145.1. Classification (NCBI taxonomy): domain Eukaryota; kingdom Metazoa; phylum Chordata; class Mammalia; order Rodentia; family Dipodidae; genus Orientallactaga; species Orientallactaga sibirica. The sequence continues at coordinate 10,978,290 of JAEOAD010000555.1, read as the reverse complement.
AAGAACTGGGCCAGCCACACCCCTTGAGGTCCAACAAGGGGCACACAGACACCTGGCAGGAAAGAAAGCTGCCACTGACAGTGGGTCTTGCTTCAGAATCTTTTTACTTGGGCATATGTGTTACCAGCTGTAGACATCAGTGTTGGTTTTTATGAGATGGTTTTCACTTGAGCTAAACTCAATTTTTTTTCTTTAAAAAATATTTTTATTTGCTCATGCTTTTAATCCCAGCACTCAGGAGGCAGAGGTAGGAGGATTGCTGTGAGTTTGAGGCCACCCTGGGACTGTAGAGTGAGATCCAGATCAGCCTGGGTTAGAGTGAGACCCTACTTCCAAAAAAAATATTTATTTATTTGAGTGTGTGCTGTGTTGTGTGAGAATTTGTGTGTGTGTGTGCCAGGGCCTCTTGCCCTTGCAAACCAACTCAGACACATGCTCCACTTAAAATATTTTTTTCTGATTTATTTTTATTTATTTATTTATTAGAGACAGAAAGAGGGGGGGAGAGAGAGAGAGAGGGAGAGAGACTGGGTGCGCCAGGGCCTCTAGCCACTGCAAACGAACTTCAGACGCATGCGTCACCATGTGTATCTGGCTTATGTGGGGTCTGGAGAATTGAACCTTGGTCCTTAGGCTTTGCAGGTAAGTGCCTTAACCACTAAGCCATCTCTGCAGCCCAGATGCTACACTTTTTGTGTCTGGCTTTACATGGTCACTGGGGAATTGAACCCAGGCTTGCGGGCTTTGCAAGCAAGCACCTTTAACTGCTGAGCCATCTTCCCAGCCCTAAACTAAAAATTATAAATGTGTGTCTGGTGTGCATGCATTTGTGTATGCATGTTCATATGTGTGTGGCATGTGTGTGTGTGTGTGTGTGTGTGCAGGTGCCTGTGCTCATGTGTGTGGAGGCTAGGAATCAATAGGAGGGGTCTTCCTCAATCATACTCCACCTTATTATTTAAATCAAGGTCTCTCCCTGATTCAGCTTGATTAGCTAGCTGGTGTCCATGTCCTCGTGCCACACAGTGTCACTAGAACTGTCACTGCTGCCTAGAAATACAGAGGGCAGGAAGGGTCACTGACTGCAGGTAGGACGTCTGGAGAGCAGATCTGCAAGCCGATCTGGAAGACAACAAAGGCTGATGTAGAACATTCTGATGCTGCGGACTAGAAGCTAAATCCAGCAGTCAGTTGTTTCTGTCCTGTCTCACTAACGAGCCAGTTAGACCCTGGAGAGGAATATTCAGTGCAGGTGTGGGCTGTGGCCTGCCATGGGGACTGCCTCTGACAGTGTGATTTGGGGGACAGGTCTGATGAAGAGAGAGAGTTTTATATTATTTAACGTTTTTCTGCATTCCTTAGCATAATGACACATGCATTGCTTTTTGAAAACAAACGTAATGTATTTTGGGAGGGGGGAATTGTAGTCCAGTTTCACTTTAATACTTATTAAATTTTATTTATTTTATTTAATGTATTTTTGTTGTTTGGCTTTTTTTCAAGGTAGAGTGTCACTCTAGCCCAGGCTGACAAGGAACTCACTTTGTAGTCCCAGGCTGGCCTTGAACTCATGGCAGTCCTCCTATCTCTGCCTGCTAAATGCTGGGATTAAAGGCTTGCACCAATACTCGGCAACAATTTTTAAATTTTGTTTGTATATATATGTATGTGTACGTATACGTGTGTGTGCACACAATGCTAGAGTGCACATGTAGAGGTCAGAGGACAGCCTCCAGTGTTTCTCTGCTCCTTCCACCTCCTTTTTTTTTTTTTTTTTTTTTTTCTTTTTTTTCCACCTCCTTTTGTGACAGGGTCTTTCTTCGCGTTGATTTTTCACTGCTGCTGTGGACGTCACATTCTCCTGGCTCTACCTTCCATTTCTGTATAGGCTGAACAGGCATCAGCTTGGAATAGCACAGAGGTCACTGGACTATGCCTAAACTGTCCTGAGCTTCAGCATTGTGAGTTTAAACAGAAACAAATCCATGGGCCTGGAGAGATAGCTCAGTGGTTAAAGATGCTTGCTTGTAAAGCTTGATAGCCCAGGGTTCAATTTCCATGTACCCACATAAAGCTAGATGCACAAAGTAGCACATGCATCTGAAGTTTGCAGTCTCAAGAGGCCCTCCGTGCCCATTCTGTCTGTCTATCTGTCCCTTTCCTTGCAAATAAATAAATAAAAATGTTTTAAAGAACTTCAGATCCCCAGCACCCATGGTGGGTGTGGCTGCCTGAGGATAATCCCAGAGCTCAGGGGGTGAAGATAGGGAATCCCCTGAGCAAGCTGGCTAGCTAATCTACCTGAAGCACCAGTGATCTCTGGGCTCCAGTGAAAAACTGTATCTCGATAAATAAGGTGGGGAATGATCCAGTAATTTAAATATATATTTATATTTTTATAAATATATAAATATTTTTGGTTTATTTTAGAGAGAGAGAGACAGACAGACAGAAAGAGAGACAGAAAGGGAGAGAGTATGGACACACCAGGGCTTCTTGCCACTGCAGACTAACTCCAGATATATGTACCAGTTTGTGCATCTGGCTTTATGTGGGTACTGGGGAATTGAACATGGACCAAGAGGCTTTGCAAACAAGCACCTTTGACCACTGAGCCATCTCCCCAGTCCCCGGCAATTGTTGAATGTGCGCCACTTGCTGAGCATTTTACCCCTCCTATTTCACTTAGAACAGTACATATAATAGGTCCCCCCCCCCCTTGGTTTACAAGTACGGCTCAGGTAGCTTATGTATTCACCACAGTGACTCTGAGAAGTCTCCTTTAAAATTTATTGTAAATTTATTTTGCTTATGTGTGTAGGTATGTACAGCATGGTGCAGTGTGGTGTGTGTGAGGTGCATGAACGTCCCTGTGCCCCTATGCTCACCTGCAGACGCTGGAGTGGAATGTTGCATGAACTGCTCCCTGGCCTGCCTGCTCATCTTTTGAGCTGGATTCTCTTTTACTCATCCTGGAGCTTGAAGGCTTCCAGTGATTCTTGGGTCTCTGCTCCCCTACAGGGCTGGAGTTACAGGTGCATGGCCATGCCTAGCTGTTCTGTGTGGGATCTGGAGATTTGAACCCAGGCACTCTCTGCCCCCTCAGGCTCTCCTGCTTGTGCAGGAGGCACACTTAACTGATGAGCCATCTTTTCAGCCTTCTGACAACAATCTTTTAATTTCTTCTAAAACACTATGTTGCTACCATTTTAAAGTTTGAGGGCTGGAGAGATGGCTCGGCTGCTGAAGGTGCTCCCTTGCAAAGCCTGCCGACTTGGGTTCAGTTCTTCAGTACCTACGTAAAGTCCGATGCACAGAGTGGAGCACGCATCTGGAGTTCGTTTGCAGTGGCAGGAAGTCCTGGTACGCCCTCACTCACTCTCTCTCTCAAGTAAATAAAACTTGGGGTGATGGTGGTAAGGCTACAAGGAAGATGAAAAGAGATCGTGAGTGTGAAGGTTGCAACTGGCAAATGCAGGAGATTTCCTGCAGCTGTGTTTGTATTTTTTTTTAATCTGAGAGAGACAGGGGCGGGGGGGGCAGCCAGAGAGAGAATGGGCACGTCAGCGGCCTCTCAGCCACTGTGAATGAACTCCAGACGCATGAGCCCCCTTGTGGGTATGTGTGGCATTGTGCACTTGCATGACTTTTGCGTCTGGCTAAATGTGGGACCTGGAGAGTCAAATGGGCATTCCCAGGCTTATCAAGCAGGTGCCTTAACCACTAAGCAATCTCTCCTGCCCTGTATTTGTATTTTGACTTGAAGCAGCCAGCCCACCCTCCAGTGCTGGAGAAAATAGATGAGCACAGGCAGACTTAATGCCCGAGTGTGAAAAATTAATATTTAACTGTGCTGTACATCAGGAAAACTTTCTTTCTTTCACTTGTGGAGTTGTTGTTTCATTTCATCCACATTTCATCCCTGGGCCATGGACATAATAATGACATCATGTCCTCAGGTTGGAGCCTTGGCTGGGCCAAGAACACGATAGGTCTTCTGAAATCTGTTCCACTAGTAATGGTAGATGTGGGGATAGTCTGTGCTGTGGCACTGTGGGATGTGTTTACACACGTGTGTCATTGTGTCAGGACCCCATGCCATAGGGATCCTGAAGGCGTAGGACCAGGACAAAGGGTGGTGTCCTTTCCATTGTCAGAGAACTTCTAGTGGAGATGTGATGTGGTCTGACCCTGTACCTGCCTGTATGTACCAAGCCCTGGACCTGACATGGAGCAGAGGCTCACACGACACGGTGAATGATGGGACTTAGGACAGAAAGGAGCACAAGGAGGACTTGGGCTGTGAGTGTTGTTGAGGGTGGGGTTGGGCATAGCAGCATTGATCCAGCCACTGAGTTGGTCACAAAGGGGAGGCGGGAGGACCCCAATGTCAGATGCAGTGTGTAAATGTTCTGGTTGGACATTACATTGCACATTACAAATCAGATCTGCGAGTCTCTTGATGGATCAACACGCCCACGAGAAGCAGGCACTGACAAAGGAAAAGCTGCAGGAACAAGTGAGAGGCACCGGAAAGGGACCTGTAGCCCCATGGGCACTGCAGACGGAGCTGCCTTGCACTGTGTCAATCTTCCGAGCGGTCTCTCTATTATAACTGCCTATTAGCAATTCTCATGTATGGTAGATGGGAAGGCAACATAGGTGTGCTGGGCAGAATTTTTGCCCCTTCTTGTTATGTCCATAAATAGGTTTTGCTACCTGGTGGAGAGGGATTTGGGGATATATTTGCCATACAAGTATGAGGAACTGAGTTTGATCTTCAGAAGCTGCATAAAAAACCCCCAGGCACCATGTTACATGCCCGTAGTCTCAGCCCTGGGGAGGTGGAGACAGGAGGATTCCTGGAGTTCAGTGGCCACCCAGTCTAGCCTTACTGGCAAGCTCCAGGCCAATGAGAGACCACGTCTCAAAAAAAAAAAAAAAATGATGCACAATGTTTCTGAGGAATAACACCTGAGGTTGTCCTCTGACCTCCATGCCCATGCACACACATGTGCTTGCACACCCATGCCTGCACAGTTGCACCTGCACACACATGTATTATCACAGTGAACAGACTGATGTGGTGTTTCCAGAAGTTGAATGTAGACCCTGCTCCATGCGACCATCATGCCACTCCCATCGCTCCTCAGCACTTCTGCAGGAGAAACAAGCATGTGCTCATAAGAGGACTTGTGCACAAACATTTGCAGCAGCTTCATTTTAAAGGCAAAACATTATGGTGGAGCCCTAGGTGGCAATAAAGGCATGGGCTTTTAGTTACTGACCCATACAGCAACATAGATGAATCTCAAGATAATTGTTCATGGTGGCTGGGAAGATGGCATTTGCTTACAAAGCCTGCTGGTTCGGGTTCAATTCCCAAGGCACACGTGTAAGCCAGATGCAAAAAGTGACATGTCTAATGGTATTCCTTTGCAATTTCAAGAGACCCTGGCACGTCCATACATGCAAGTGAATAAATATCTAAAATTTATTATGAAAATCTAATTGTGCAGAATGAAAAAGACCAGTCCCCTCCCCCTAAATACACACCGCATAGCTATACTTCTGTGACATTATAGAAGATATAAATTAACTTGTGGTGGCAGAAATTCGATAACGATCTCCTGGGCATGGATGTGGGGTTCAGTCAGGGTGAAGGGGGCACTAAATGGAAGGATCATGAAGATCATGGACCAACTTTTGCAGCTGAGAGAAATGTTCATTACATGGAATGTGAGTTTGTTTTCACAGGTGAAGGTCAAAGCTTGCGATGTGTGTTGTTTCTTTTTGCCAACTGTGTGTGTGGGGGGGGAGATGTGGAAGGGAGTCAAAGGAGGGAGGTGGGAGCAGATTGTGATCAGAGTACATTGTGTAGATGTATGGAAGTTGTTAGTAAAAAGTTTTTAAAAATTAAGAAGAGCCCAGGAGACATGACAGAGGAAGTAGTGGTTTAACCACGAGTGCTGCTCTCAGTGCTAGCCTGAGAACCTCCTCTGGGGAGATGGCAGTAGACACCGAGGAGACTCAAAACTCGTCAAAGCAGAAAACCAGAGGCCGCCCGGTGCTCAACACTAAAGGAGACTTCTAACATGCCGCCAAGGCTCAGGGAGCATTGCAGAAGGGAGGTGAAAAGAATATAAGAGCCTCAGCCTCAGGGTGGGAAGAAGTATTCTGAGGCATTGTCCTCCCTACAGAGGTGGACTGGTACGTTCATGACCCCACGATGAATACCAGTAACCTCACTGAGGAGGAAGGACCCTCAGTGGAATGGGGGTGGGGGAGAGGGAACATAGAGTATAGCCTGATGGGAATATGACCAGTATGCAACATACTCATACAATAAAGTTCCCAGTAAAAAAAAAAAAATAATAAGTGGAAGGAAGGGAGTAACCCTAAAGCTTTGGATGCAGTAATGTTAATGTCATTGGCTCCACCACGAAGACCCAGTGTTGAAGGAGAGGCAGCTGAATGTCAGCAGAGTGGGACTCCTAATTCTGGAACCCTTGTGGACAAGATGGCCCCCAAACACAAAACACCTAGCCATCAACCCGCAGACACAAGACAGCGTTCCTTTATGTGTAGCCTCTTGATCAAACCATAACTGAGCTGCTCCCCACCCACAGGGAGCTGGAGCTCTGACAGCACGGATGGTAACCCAGCCGTGGTAAAATCATCACAAATGCTCGTGGCTACACTCTGAGTAGAAGTGATTGAGAGGTTGGATTTTGTTGGTTAAGAAAGACACGCGTCAGGAAAATAAAAGTACTACTAACTCTGGTGGTTTTCATGTAAAATGTTCCCCCCTTCGTAGCCTTAAGCGTTTATGAGTAAGTTTGCCACGTAATCCTCAGCTCTTGGAGCCTTTGGGAGGTGGAACCTTGCTAGACGTGTGTTTCTGGGGACAGAATGTGGGGTTGATTGGTAATCCAGACCCACTGGACATTCAGAGCCAGCTTGCTCAGGCTGCTCTCTGTCTGTGCTGCTGATGCGTGAACTAGTGAGGCAGTGGTCATGCTTGCTCCACTGGATGGAGCTTCCCCTCACAACTATAAGCCTGAAATAAATCCTTTCCTCCCATGAACGGCTTCTGGTCAGGTGTTTTGTTCCAGCAACGAGAAGGGACTTGCTGTACTAACCAAAAGCAAACTGCTGTATCAGAAGAGATAGCCTTTGGAGGACCAGTCTGTGTTTGGGATAATAAAGTAGAAACTGGGCTGGAGAGATGGCTTAGTGGTTAAGGCACCTGCCTGCGAAGCCTTAGGAACGCCCGTTCGATTCTCCAGGTCCCACGTTTAGCTAGCCGCAAAAGGGATGCAAGGGTGCAATGCCGCACTTGCCCACAAGAGGGCGCACGCATCTGGAATTCATTCACAGCGGCTGAGAGGCTACTTGTGCGCCCATTTTCTATCTCTCTCTCAAAAAAAAGTAGAAACCACTGTTCCTGCTGCTCTTCATGGAACAGGAAGCCATCCTGCACCAGTTTCTGTGTTGAGTAGCAATGCCGAAGCGTGTGCGTCAACAATGACAACTGAACAAGGAAGCTGACACATCCATACGGAGTTCTTAACAGCAGAGGAAGATTACTGAGGATTTCAGTACAATTAACAGGCTTTATCTAATGAGCACTTACCAAGCACTGTAGTGCATGATTACAGAACACCCTCTTTGCAAACACCTAGGGACCATTTATGAAATGGGCTCTCCATGATGTTGTAAAGCCAATTTCAACTGATGTCCAAACATCCATATCACACAGACTACACTCTTCCATCACAGTGCAATTAAAGAGAAATGAAAAGGACAGCTGAAACATACTTCTAACAAATCATGTATCAAAGAGGAAATCATGATGGAATTAGGAAAAGATTAAAACTGCCAAGGTCATGAAATGCTGCATGTTAACACAACTGGAATGCAACCAAAGTGTTTGGAAGGGATATTATGTTTTCAAACACTAGTTTTAAAAAAGGGTGGGGACACGGGAGATGAGGACACATGGGGACTGACTGTCAGCTGTGTAGGAGGAGCTGAGAAGGGAAGAGGCTGAGATGAGGTGGGATTCAGTGTCTGGTGAAGTTCATGAGTGAGGTGGGAGAAGGGAATGGCTGGAGCTTGCAGCTTACCACTGTTCTCCCCCGGGCAAGATTCTCATCTGTTAGTTCTCATTCACTCCTCTGTGAAAACTCACTGTGTGTGGCTCTGTGCTTGTTACAGGGAGAAAGCCAACTCCTGCTTCTAGCATTGGAGACCTTGGAGATTTATAGAAATATGGCAGTTAGGAAGTACATGGTTTGAGAAAACATCCGGGATTCTATGTGTCTGAGGCCATTTAAATCAGATCTGCTCCTCCATCTTGGAAAAAGCCCTAAGCCTTAGCAAAAAGAATATATATATATATATATACATTTTTTTTTTTACAAGAAAGAGAGAGAGAGGGAGACAAATGGCATGCCAGGGCCTCCAGCCACTGCAGTTGAACTCCAGATGCATGTGCCACCTTGTGTGCATGAATGACCTTGCACATGCACCACCTTGGGTGCCTGGCTTACGTGGCATCTGGGGAGTTGAACATGGGTCCCTAGGTTTCGCAGGCCTGAACGGCTAAGAGATGCTAAGCCATCTCTCCAGCCCAGGAATATTCTTTATTTCTAGATTTCAGCTCCAGCCAGTCTTGAGGCCCAGCCCAGAACTGTGCAGAGAGAGAGAGAGAGAGAGAGAGAGAGAGAGAGAGAACCTGAGAGCAGATACTTTTTTATTTCACAATTTTATTTTACATTTTATTTTGCTACTAGTTTATGCTGACAATCATTACTCCTGCATCAAACCAGGGTGAAATTTTAGCCTCAGTGTCTGCAGGCTTGGGTCCCAGTGCACTTTCATGGGCACCTAAGTCCCTGAAAGCTCAAATGCCTTGTATAAAATGGTATAGTGTTCACATATAACTTGCACACATCTTTCCAAATACTTCACACCATCTTCAGATGACTTATGATACAAGCGATAAAATGCTATGAAATAGCTGTCATGCAGTATTTTTAGATGGCAGGGACAAGAAAAACTTGGTCTGTGTTACAGAAAAAAAGTCTGTACAAATTGCAACAGATGGAATTAAAAAAAATATTTGCAGCCTGAGTTTGGCCGAACTCATGAATATGAATGGGCCACCTGAAATCACTGCTCACAGATTAGAATCTACTACTCACCCCAACCAACTGATCTGAAAAATACTCCTTTCCGTTCGGTGTTTGTGTGCCCCAGTGAACATGAAACGTGGCATCGCAGTGCTCTTGAATGTACTGCTCAGCTTTGTGATCCGGAAGAATCATCTTAGATACCTTTTTTTTCCCCCCGGAGGTTTTTATTTTTCTTGTGATTTGGCTAGGCCTCTTGCTGAAAAAGCTAGAATGCCAGCAAAGGCTTTAACCCTCCCTGAGCCGCAGGCCAGCCCTGGCTTTAGCCCTCCCTTGGGGTGGTGTCATGGGGTGATGCTGAGTGGGGGCTGGGTACGTTCCAGTCCTCTGGCATTGTGGACTGCCACTAGCCTCATCTTTGGTCAGTTGAAACTTGGAACTTTGGAATTCTCTGAGCCTGTAGCATTGACCACTGATATCAATAGGCGTCTGTGGGTGACGCCATCCTATGGCAGTGTTGACGGATTATTTGTGGGTCCTGGCTGTGATCACTATGTTGCCGAGATGGAAAAGAGGTTCCCGTGAAGCAGGAGCATGCTGGTGGCCTTCTTGCGTCCTCACTGGTGACAACGCAATGGCCGCTATGACATGCCGTCTCTGTGTTCACATCTCATTTCACCTGTTATTATCCCCACATGACTCAGGAGGTGAGTCAGTGGAAGTTTGTTCACCATGCTGTACAGCCAGGCACCTGACACAACAGAGGTGACCAGAACAAATTCCTAAGCCGGGCTTCTGTAAGAGCCGGGCTTCCCAAAGTCTCACTCCTTCTGGACACCACCTCATAGCCCTCTTTAACCTTGGTGTGAATCTTTTTTTAATTAGGATATATTAATTATACATGATAATGGGCTTCATTATGACATTTTCATACATATACATGAAGGTCATTATTCCCCGTTGTTCCCCTCTCACTTCCCCAATCATCTTCCTCTTCCTCTTCTAATTCTTCTCCCCTTTCCTTTCTTTAGCACAAGTTTCTACACTGGGATCCTGGCAGAGCCAGCCCCCAGCTCTCTTTCTGGACACTACCTTACTGCCGAGCCCTCTTTTTTGTTTTTTAAGAGAGAGAATGGGAGAGAGAGAATTGGCGCCCCAGGGCCTCAGCCACTGTAATGGAACTCCAGATGCTTGCACTACCTAGTAAGTGTGTGCGACCTTGTGTTTGCCTTACTTTTGTGTGTGTGGCTTACATGGGATCTGGAGAATCAAGCATGGGTCCTTACGCTTTGCAGTCAAGCGCCTTAACTGCTAAGCCATCTCTCCTGCCTTAGCCCTCTTGCCATATGGCGTGGCCTCGTTGCTACTGCCGTGTCACTTTGCAACACGTCTGGAAACATGCTACCCTACAGCCCCTGTCCTTCTGCCTTGCTCCTTAGTTCAGAACCTCACACGGCATACATTTTGGTGGTTTTTACTTTCCTTCTCTTAGTTACAGAGAACGAAAAGCAATTTTGCTCTGAGAAGAAGTCCCGGGGAAGCCAGGCTTGGTCAAGTGTGTTCGTTTCTTTTCTCTGACAAAACCAACTTCAGGTGGGAAGGGTTTCTTCTGGCTTCCTGTTACAGGGGATATAGACCCTCATGGTGAGGAAGGCATGGCAGCAGCTGGTCACATTGCAACATAGTCATGAAGCAGAAAGCAAACAGGAAGTGATCTGGGCTCTGAAACCTCAAGGCCCACATCTAGAGACCCACACTTTCCAGCAAGGCTCCACCTTGTAAAGATTCCATAACCTTTCCAGATAGTCTCACTTGGGGATCTTTTATTTATTTTTAGAATATTTTTGCTTGTGGATGTGTGTGGAGTAGGTATGATGTGTGTGCGTGTGCATGCGCATACATACGTGTGCAGATGTATGTGTAGATGCACCCTATGCATGTGTGTGGAGGTCAGAGGAGTACATCAGGTACCCCAACTCCATTGGTCATCTGTTTGCTTCCTTGGAATCTCTTCACTGATCCTAGAACTTTGCCTGTTTCACAAGCCACTGAGGTTACTGGCATGCCGAACTGCTTACATGTGTTCTGGGGGTATCGAACTCAGTGATCTCTGGCCCCCTCTGGCCCTCCTTCTTGTGCAGGAAGCCCTCTTAACTACTGACCCATCTCTCCAGCACCAGAAGTTGCAGAATCTGATGACTCTTGGCTGCGAATGGGATCAAGTGCTTGGCCCACACCTGGCCTGGGGGATGTTAGGGAGTTTGATGATTGAATGTTGCACACAGCGTTGCTTCACAGTTGAGGTCATAGTATGTACTGAGACATGCTACAGCCTGCATGCCTGAGGGAAAGATGCCATGCTTCTACGGACATATTATGGAATCTGTCCACATGAAACTCCAGGGCAGTCAAATCAAGACTGTGACAGAAAGCAAATCCCTGACCTGAGAAAGGACACGGAGGAATGCGGGCATTGGCTGAAAAGGGGCTGGGACTTTTGGGGGACATGGAAATAGGTCTTTGTCTTTGCGGTAGGAGACAGGTGGGTGCATATGTCAAAACCTAACTCTGGGCCGAGGAGGTGGCTCAGTGTTTAAAGGCACTGCTTGTAAGGCCTACTGACCCAGGTTCAATTCCCCAGAACCTGTGTAAATCCAGACACAAAAAGTGGTGCCTTTGTGTAGTGTTCATTTGCGGTGGTAAGAGACCCTGGCACACACATATACATAGGTGCACATAAATAAATACTCATATTTGTACATGTTAAATACATATAAGAATTCATAACTCGGTAAGGTGATTAAGAAATATGCAACTAGGGCTGGCGAGGTAGCTTAGTGGGGACAGTGCTTGCCTTTCAAGCATGAAGACCTGGGTATGATGCCCAGTACCCACATAAAATGCTGGGTGTGAGCCGGGCATGGTGGCACACTCCTTTAATCCCAGCACTTGGGAGGCAGAGGTAGGAGGATTGCTGTGAGTTCAAGGCCAACGTGAGACTACATAGTGAATTCCAGGTCAGCCTGAGCTAGAGTGAAACCCTACCTAGAAAAACAAACAAACAAACAAAAAATGCTGGGTGTGGTAGCATCCACATGTAATCCTGGTGTTGGGGAGGCAGAGACAGGAGGACCCCTGGAGTTTGCTGACTAGCCTGTCTAACCAACATGGTAAGCGCCAATCCAATGAGAGATACTCTCAATGTGATAGCATGTTCCCGGGGATAAGCAGACAGCATTCCCGAGGATAAGTATATAATATTACTGAGGATAAATAGATAATATTCCCAAGGATAAGCAGACAGCATTCCCAAGGATAAGCAGACATCATTCCTGGGGATAAGCAGGTAGCATTCCCAAGGATAAGCAGGTAGCATTCCCGGGGAAAAGCAGACAGCATTCCCAAGGATAAGCAGACAGTATTCCCAAGGATAAGCAGACAGCATTCCTGGGGATAAGGATAAGCAGGATAAGTATTCCTGGGAAAAGCAGACAGCATTCCCAAGGATAAGCAGATATATTCCTGAGGGTAAGACCTGGGGGTGTACTCTACCCTCCACAGACACCCCTCCCACCCACGTGTATCCATATACATACAAAGATGCAAACACGTCACACACATGAAAAAAAAATACAAACACTAGAGAAGGAAATTCTTCAAATTTCCTGTCCCAGCTTATTTTCTTCTTGTTCTCAAAGCTTTTTTGAACATTTACAACATCTTAAAACGTTTTGTTAGTCTCATTAAGTCTTGAGATTTCTTCTGCTCTCCATTTTTTTTTTCTTTCCAGCAAATCAAACTCAGAAAACAGTTCCGAGTGCAAGCGCATTTGCTGCAAGCTGCCAGGTTACATAACAACAAATAGGACCCAAGGTGGACATGTATTAATTTGTTCCCTTTTGCTGGATGCCTTGCACAGAGACAGGCCTCTCATCATGAGTCACACAAAATGCTTCAATTGCACATACTTGCTGCCTTTTCTGGTTTTGATAGAGTTGTTTCAACTTGTACAACGTTTCCTCCCCACTTGTTTGGGTTTGGCTTCATTGCTTGTTTTCTGTGGTCATAAAAGGTAGCTCTTTCATATTCCTGTTCCCTTGCTGTGGCTAAAAGGAAAACAATGAGATGTTTCTGAGCCTTTCTCTTTCTGATGAAGGCAGGTTTGATGGTGTGTCAGTGCCCGTAGGCCATGTCTCTGATCCTTCTTTTCTTGCCCTTCCAGACTCCGGAGACAGGGGCACACCTGCCTGGTGAAAGCAAGAGCCAAGATAACCAGCTGCCCCCACGCCCTGCGGAGGAGCAGAGATGGAGCCAGGAGACAGATCTCGATGACTCTGAGACGTTGTCCCACCAGAGTGGGAGTCGATCAGACACAAAAACAGACCCTTTTGAAAGTGCCTCTGACACTGAGTCTCTGTCTGGCAACCTCACCAGGGGAGTCTGCCTCTCTCCCAGAGGTCCTGTGGTAGACAGAGAAACAGACTGGGAATGTCCTGATGACCCAGCAACTAGACTTCCTCAGGAGCAGCATTTGCCCTATGTCCTTGACCTTGATGCAGAGGAGGAACTGGATCTGTTCCCTAGCTTGAAGGAAGACATTTATAAAGATGAGTTGTGTGCCTCGGCTACAGTTGCTGGAACACAGGAGAAAGATGCTTCCTGGGACTGCGTGACCAGCCTGGAGCAAGAGTCTGCACTGGTGGGGTGCTCCCTACAGGGGGGTTCTGGTGGCAACAGCCCCCAGCTGGCACACAGGGTAGCTGTTCAAGACCACAGGGGGCTCTGTGTTGTTTCTCTGCAGAGAGTCAGGTCTGAGGGCGATCTGGACATGCCCATGGCCTGGTCCTGTGCTCTCCAACACTACAAACTGTATCAGAGCTGGCCATGTGTTCACAGCAAGGCCCAGACACCAGCACTACCTCGCATAGCCCAGCAGGTCAGCAAAGTGCTCCTTTGGACCAGGACAAAGAAGAGAAGTCCCCAGGACCCCACAGTCTGTGCCCAACACTGCTTGGGTACACCTTGCCTCTTACACACCAGGTATCACCTTAGTGCCCCAGCAAGCATTGGGGGTAACGGAAGGACATCACCCAAACACCTCTGTCAGCATAGGAGGACTCTGGTCAGGGCCCACTCCATAGCAGGGTTTCCTTTGGGTTATTGCAAGGAGCCCAAGGGGAGGAATTTTGTGACATTTGGGACCCACTTGACGAAAGGGATAGAAATAGAACCAGACCCAAGAGCACAAAGCAACCTTCCCTCGGTGCCCACCCCACTATCTCACTTACTCCCGGCTTCGCAAAGCGGGGCTCCCCATGTGCGGGATAAGTTCAAGCTTGGTGATTGTAGCTTTCAAGGGGCCTCTTGGAACACGCCCTGTGTGGTTCTCCCACCGGAAAACCAGGTGGAGCAGGATTCTAGGTCATGTCCAGACGCTTCACACCTCTCTTCAGAATTGTTGAAGCTCGGCAGTCAGGAGGAAGTGCCTGGGCCAGCTGAAGGCAAGCTGGGACACAGCCCAGAAAGCCGACCTGAGGAACCCGGAAGTGCCCGCCCTGCTGATGTGAGCAGTAAACAAAAGTGCCTGCAAGACATTTCTGCCAAGGCAGGAAACCTGCCCGGGGATTGCGCACCAAAATGCGTCCTCAGTGAGGCCAGTTGCTCCCATCACCAGAGCCATGATGAGATCCCCGCGTGGAACAGAGGTCTGATAGGCTGCTGGGACGTGCGTGGTAGCGCCTGTGCCCCAGACACCACTCTGAAATCAGGTGCACGAGACCCTTCAAAAGACCCACAAGAGGCAATGGTTCTAGAAGTTAACGGCAGGGAAAAGGCCTTGTGGTGTCTTTCAGAATTCCCAGCATCCAGGGCCTCTTACTGCAGTGCGGGCAATGTGTGTGACCAGGTGCCTAGGGATGGTGCTAGCCTGCAGCTGGAGCCCAAAGCACAGGCCGCTTCTAGGCACCAATGCACCCTCATCATTCTGCCTGTAGAGCAGAAAGGTCTACAGGCCACTACAAGGAAGGCCAGCCTTCTGCTAGACTCACAGTGCGGTGATTTCTTAGAGGAAAGCCCTGGAACTCTGCCAAGTGTAGGCACTGCTCAGTGTGAGCGCCCCAGGAACTCAAACACGTCAATTGGTAGCAGTGGACGTGAGCTGCCAACATGCCCCGCAGTGGGGAAAGAGGACAGGTCTCTTCAGCTGCTGGTCCAAGGCACAGAGCCTGGGAAAGTTCTGGTCTCCAGTAGCACCTCAGAAGCGACACTGAGCGCAGAGGAGCCCCTGGGAGAGAGGCTGCCTGGGGAAAGCTCAGAACTGGAGCTTGTGTGTGCATGCCTGGAAAAGGCCGTCTGCCCCAAGGAGAGCCGCCAGCCCCCCAGCAACGAACTCGAACTCAGGCAAGGAGATGTGGGTGCAGATGCGCCTAAGGCAGGGCAGGGCGAGGCCCCTGAGCTTAACCCTGAGCGAGCCACGACCAGGGTCCCCGCAGCAGCTCCATCCCAGAGAGCTCACCAAGGACTCTGCCAGGGTGCTCAGAAGTCCGGGCAGCGCCCTGCATTTCTCCCGGTGACCACAGTCACGGAGAGCCCTGGAGTGGGCACGCCTTATGCTACCCTGACACCGGAGACCCATCCAGGCCCGGAGGTGCATCTCCCACCGAGTCCCTCGGACCCGTCCGAGGTGCCCTGGCACCGCGGGGACCAGAGCGCATCTCCCCAGGGAGGCGCGCGCCCGGAGAGTGCGGGCACACCAGGGGACCTCGGTAGCACCGCCAAGAAACTCCGAACAGCGGAGAGCAAGCTCAGGACCAGACTGGCCTTAGCTCATAGGACCTTTTCCAATTTTTTCGAGGCAAAAAGTGTGGAAAAAGTGAATGCGGAAGAACGTTGTGCTGGTTCTGTCAAGGGTGAGAAGGGCAGGCCGCGTCAGAGCTCCTGGCGTGCTTTTCTGAGAAGCAAAGGCGTGGAGAGCTCTAAAAGGCCCCCCTCAGAGAATGGGGTTCCAGGACCGGAAGCTGTGGATGCACGCAGTCCTTCCCCACCTGTCACCAGAAGCCACTGTGGACAGTCGGCCGAGGACACCGACAGCTGTGTTTGTAGAGATTCAGGGATGCCCCCACAGTGTCCTGCAGCTTTGTCACCCAACAGTTCCGTTTCCCCAGAACGCAGGAGGAAAAGCGAACCAACCATAAAGCACACAGCTGCCCAGGAAGGCAGTAGGTACCTCCCCTTGGGCGCCTTCCCGGAACAGTCCTGGCTGACCTCCCCCACCAGCCCTGGAGCCCAGCAGGCTGGCATCAGCCGCCAAGCTATGCCCTGCAGACCCACGAGCCCCAAGCCGCAGAATCCCAGGCCAGGCGGCCAGCCGGCTGACTTCTGCCTGCCTGGCAGGACTAATGCCATCTCCATGGTTTCCCTCGGGAGCTACCGGGAAACAGACAAATGTTCAGAGGTCTCCGAAAGGCCCAAGACTCCCAAGGCCAGGACAAGCCTCCTTCTTTCTCTGCAGACATTAAGCCAGAAGGAAGACAGCAGGTACACAAACCAGTGTCACCATGGCCTCGGCCAGGCACTCTTTCGCAGAGACGTTCCTGGGAGTGAGGTGAGTGAGCTGTGAAAACTACCAACCCCTTTATTTACCTCTGAAGGACAACTAAGGGAAGTCCCCTTGGGTCAGATTTAAGAGAAAGTTGAAAAAACATTAAAATAATAAAAGACAGCATAAAGAAATATATACTAGGTTCTAGAGAGCCATCTCTCCAGCTTGCAACCCACATTTTCAACAAGGGTAACTGGAGGGCTGGAGAGATGGCTTAGTGGTTAAGGCGTTTGCCTGCAAAGCCAAAGGATCCCAGTTCATTTCTACAGGACCCACATAAGCCAGATGCACAAGGGGGCGCATGCATCTGGAGTTAATTGCAGTGGCTGGAGGCCCTGGTGCACCCATTCTCATTCTCTCTCTCTGTGCCTCTTTTTCTCTCTCAAATAAATAAATAAAAAAAATATATTTTAAAAAAGAGTAACTGGACTATATGAAGAATGATCAGGCTGAAGAGATGGCTTAGTGGTTAAGGCGCATGCCTGCGAAGCCTAAGGACCCTGGTTCGATTCTCCAGTTCCCACGTAAGCCAGATGCACATGGTAGCACATGTGTCTGGAGTTCGTTTGCAGTGGCTAGAGGCTCTGACATGCCCATTCTCAATCACTATCTCTCTCTCCCTCTCTCTGTCTCTTATAAATAAGTAAAATAAAATAAAATCTTTTTTTTAAAAAAGAGAATGCTCAAGGGTTGGAGAGACGGCTTAATGGTTAAGACACATGCCTGTGAAGCCTAAGGACCTGGGTTCAATTCTCTAGGTACCATGTAAGACAGATTCACATGGTGGCACATGCATCTGGAGATCATTTGCAATGGCTAGAGGCCCCGGCGCACCCATTCTCCCTTTCTCTCCCTCTCTGTGTCTCAAATAAATAAATAAATAAGTATATAAAAATAAAGTTTTATTAAAAAAAGAATGCTCAAGACTCAACAGTATGGGTACAAAGAGGTTTCAATTCAGGTTTCAATTATGTTTTTCTGTTAGAATATTTGAATACATGTAAGGAGACATCTTGAGGGAGGGACCCAAGTCGAAACATGAAACTTATTCGTGGGTCATGTTCACCTTACACACACAGCGCGGAGGTCACTTACTCAGTGTGGTTAGTGCGCCTGCATTCTGACTGCAGTCTGACACGTGAGGGCAGATGTGGCCACGTGCCAGCACTCAGCCTCCAGATTGTGCGTCTTTGGATTTTGGTTCCATATGAGGGTTGATAAACCTGTATTGACATTGTTTCTGTTTTTAAGTCGTGTACAGATGCACACACTCACTATAAGCAAGATGCACAGTTTTCTTAACCTTTATATTCACACCCTCACTGCCCTGGCCTGACCAAAGCATTAATCTCTGACTCTGTCATTCTAAAAATGGGGTGAGGTGTGTGTGTGTGTCTGTGTGGTATTGGTGTGTGCAGATGCTGAGGAAGATGTTGAGTGTGTGTGATAATGAGATGCTGAGGTGTTGAGTGTGTGTGTCTGTGTGGTATTGGTGTGTGCAGATGCTGAGGAAGATGTTGAGTGTGTGTGTGTGGTACTGGTGTGTGCAGATGCTGAGGAAGATGTTGAGTGTGTGTGTGTGTGTGTGGTACTGGTGTGTGCAGATGCTAAGGAAGATGTTGAGTGTGTGTGTGTGGTACTGGTGTGTGCAGATGCTGAGGAAGATGTTGAGTGTGTGTGTGTGGTACTGGTGTGTGCAGATGCTGAGGAAGATGTTGAGTGTGTGTGTGTGGTACTGGTGTGTGCAGATGCTGAGGAAGATGTTGAGTGTGTGTGTGTGTGTGTGGTACTGGTGTGTGCAGATGCTGAGGAAGATGTTGAGTGTGTGTGTGTGTGTGTGGTACTGGTGTGTGCAGATGCTAAGGAAGATGTTGAGTGTGTGTGTGTGGTACTGGTGTGTGCAGATGCTGAGGAAGATGTTGAGTGTGTGTGTGTGTGTGTGGTACTGGTGTGTGCAGATGCTAAGGAAGATGTTGAGTGTGTGTGTGTGGTACTGGTGTGTGCAGATAAGGAAGATGTTGAGTGTGTGTGTGTGTGTGGTACTGGTGTGTGCAGATAAGGAAGATGTTGAGTGTGTGTGTGTGGTACTGGTGTGTGCAGATGCTGAGGAAGATGTTGAGTGTGTGTGTGTGTGTGTGGTACTGGTGTGTGCAGATGCTAAGGAAGATGTTGAGTGTGTGTGTGGTACTGGTGTGTGCACATGTGTGTGCAGATGCTGAGGAATGTGTCGAGTGTCGTCCTCTATCACTATTTTGCCCGTTTTCTCTGTGGTGGACTGTCTCAGAACCTGGAGCTCTCCATTTTTCCAGATTAGACCAGCCAGCCAGGGAGTCTCAGCGATCCTGCTGCCTCGGCTCCTCCACAGCACCGGGGTGACAGGTGTGTGCGGCTTTTTTTACCCAGATGCTAGGGATCAACTGAGGGCCTCGGGCTTGCACAGCAAGTGCTCTCACCTGCTGAATCATTTCCCTAGCTTCCGAAGTAAACTTCTGAGATCGACTTTTTTTTTTTAATGGAGGAAGGGATATTTATTGAAGCTTATAGATCCAGGGGAAGTTCCATAATGGCAGAAGAAGCTGGCCTGCTTTCACAGGACCAAACACAGAGAGAGAAGGCCAAAAGCCAAAAGCCAGGCAGCATACCTCAGGAACTCCAGCTAGGCACACTTTGCATATCTTTAGATTGAAATCCTAAATGCACCATCACACCTTAAGATCCACCCAGTGACACTGCCTCCAGCCAAGGTGGCTGCAGATGCAAACTATAAACTAATAAAACACTGAATATATTGGGGGACATCTATTCAAACTACCACACCCGCTAAGCCATCTCTTTAGCCCCAATATATATTTTTTAAATTTTATTTATTCTTATGTATATTATTCTGGTTTTACATTCATAGTGGTGACTCCATTATCCTCCTCCCTGTTCTCCCTCTTCCATAGGGACCCTCATCAATGGGGAATGTGGGTCATGCATTGTGGGGGTAGTCAAGAGCTATGGGGGATAGGCCAAGTCTCTGTGCATAATGCCCCAACCTGTGGCTGTAACATTCTTTCCGCCCCCTCTTCCTCAAATTTCCCTGAGCCACATTGGGGTCATTTTAGCTCTACTTCAGTGATGAGGTTTTGGGAGCCTCTGTGTCTCTGAATATCTGGCTTAGTGGGAGTTAGATGTTCTCTGTGTTTATGTCCTTCAACCTTTTTCTGGTGTCATGATCCCCAAGAGCCCTGAACTCTTGCCCTTCCTCCACATTACTCTATGGTTTCAGATGGCGCCCTGGTTAGGTGTGATTGGCTGATCCTCCCTTCAGGTTCATTGTCCATCTGGAAAAAATAAGCAAATTCTCCAACAGAGAGAGAAGTTAGTACTAGATATATGGGATGGCCATAGATATCTTGGAGGGAATTTTATAAGCGTAGGCCCTCTTCTAGCCCACATTTGGTGGTATCTTGATTGGAGACTGTGCTCATTTTTTGTACATGGTTTTGACTTATTTCCCAGTTCCAGCAATGAGTTCCATTCCACTGAGGGGATCAATTAGCCAAATCAAGAGCCGTTGGTTGCCCACCATGGCTGTGTGCCACTACTGCACTTGTTTGAGCATTACGTCAGGTTGTTTCCTGCTGGGTAGCTTAGACTGGAAGTTGTTTGGACCGATGTCGGCCATTTCCCCCCAGTTGCTCGTGTAGCACTCTGACCTTTTTATTCAGCATATGTCCTTTGAGACCCACTCACCCCTCCTTCCCTGCCATGATGAAACTTCCACTCAAGACAGGAAACGGAAATAACCCCTTTCCTCCCATCGGTGGCTTTTGCCCCAGCCACGAGAAGAACTACAACAGCTAGTGATGTTGAATATGTTTTCATATGTTTATTGGTCATCTATACTTCATCTTATTTTTAAATATTTTATTTATTTACTTGAGAGAGAGAAGGCAGGGGGGAGAGAATGGGCCCAACAGGGCCTTTTGCCATGGAAAACGAGCTCCACATGCATGCGGCACTTTGTTCATCTGGCTTTCACAAAGGTACTAGGGAATTGAACCGGGGCCGTCATGCTTTGCAAACATGTACCTTTAACCACTGAGCCATCTCCCTGCCCCGGTACTTTATCTTTTGAGAACTATCTGTTTCATTGGCTCACTTATTGACTGGGCTGTTTGAGTTCTTTTTGTTGAGTTTTTGGGAGTTCTCTGAAGATCCCATGTGGTAGTCCACTGCCAGATTTCTAGCTGGCAAGGGCTTCTCCCATTCTGCAAGCTGTCTGTTAATTTGATTAACTGATTCCACTGCTTGCAGAAACATCCATTTAATGCAATCCCAATTTTCAGTTACTAGCACGATTTCCTGAGCACTCAGAGTTCTTTTCAGAAGCCTTGCCTGTCTTTTCCTCTCAAGGTGTCAGGTCTTCACTCCATTTGGTTGATTTTTAAAAATTTTTTTATTTTTTTTATTAATTTATTTGACAGAGAATGAGAATCGCCAGGGCTCCACTCCATTTGGTGGTGATTTTTGATCTGGCTAACATGGGTCCTGGGAATCAAACCGAGACAGAAATCTTCCTCCAGCCCTTGGTGGTGATTTCATTCTTTTTTTTTTTTTTTTTTTTTTTTTTTTTATTTTTCTCACTCTAGCCCGGGCTGACCTGGAACTCATTATGTACTCTCAGAGTGGCCTTGAACTCACAGCGATCCTCCTACCTCTGCCTCTCAAGTGCTAGGATTAAAGGCATGCGCCACCACGCCTGGCTTGGTATCATTCTTTTATATATTGCTATTCAGTTTTCTGACATGATTTGTTGAAGAGTCTGTCTTTTCCCAAAAGTCTGTTTTTGAAATCTTTGTGGAAAATCAAGTGGCTGTGCGGGCTGATATCCGTGCCCTCTATTCCATTGATCTACGTGTCCCGTTTTATGCCAGTACCATGCTGTTATTACTGTAACTTGAAATCAGGTGTGGTGACACCTCCAGCATTCTTTTTGCTCAAGACTACTTTCTTCTGTTTTTTCTTTCTTTCTTTCTTTCTTTCTTTCTTTCTTTCTTTCTTTCTTTCTTTCTTTCTTTCTTTTTTTTTTTTTTTTTGGTTTTTCGAGGTAGGGTCTCACTCTGGCCCAGGCTGACCTGGAATTCACTATGTATTCTCAGGGTGGCCTCGAACTCACAGCAATCCTCCTACCTCTGCCTCCCAAGAGCTGGGATTCAAGGCATGTGCCATCATGCCTGGCTTCTTCTGTTTTCTTGAAGAAGCACGTAGGACAGTGTTTTTGTTTCTATTTGAACATTGGGTCGAATTTTCCAATGATGGCTATCTAGGCCAGATTTATTTCTTGGGAGTTTTTTTTTTTAAGTTACAAAATCAAATTGTAATATTTATTGGGCTGCTCAGATTACTTAGTTCATATTTGGGTGAGTTGGTTATAGTTTGTGTTTTCTAGAGAGTTGTTTCATTTTATTTAATGTGTGGGAGGGTTTTTAGTGTTACGGGTTTGGTGCCTTTGTGTATATAAGATTACCCCTGTTTCATTCTTGAGATTGGCAAATCACCTCATCACTGTGTTCCTGTCTTGCTGTCATAGTTGCCTGATAGCTCTTTTTTTCTTCTTTTTACTTTCGACTTATGTATAACATTAGTTTAAAAATCAGTTTCTTAGCCGGGCGTGGTGGCGCACGCCTTTAATCCCAGCACTCGGGAGGCAGAGGTAGGAGGATTGTTGAGAGTTCAAGGCCACCCTGAGACTACATAGTTAATTCCAGGTCAGCCTGGACCAGAGTGAAACCCTACCTCGAAAAACCAAAAAAAAAAAAAAAAAAAAAAAAAAAAAAAAAAACAACCCCCCCCCCCCAAAAAAAATCAGTTTCTTGGGGCTGGGGAAATGGCTTAGCAGTTAAGGTGTTTGCCTGTGAAGCCTAAGGACCCCGGTTTGATTCCCCAGGACCTATGTAAACCAGATGCACAAGGGGCACATGCATCTGAAGTTTGTTTGCAGTGGCTGGAGGCCCTGACATGCAACACATTCTCTCTTTCTCTCTGCCTCTTACTTTCTCTCTCTCTTTCTCTCAAATAAATAAAAAAATCAGTTTCTTATAGACAATATGTATTTGGGTCAGTTTTTAAAACTATTTTTCAGTTCTATAATTTTTACTTGTATTTCTTTCTTGTGGTTCTCCCTTTAGAGAGGTGTTTTATTTTCCCCTCATTTGTCTCAGGATGATTTGTGTTACTTGTTTAACCAACTTTTTAAGTGATGATTACTCTAAAAATCTTTGTCAGAGACAACACACCTTCTCCCTAGTGTTGGACTGTCCCTGTGTTAACAGTCCTTTTTAAATCCCTTTAAGCTTTTCCTGGCTCTTGGTGTGATAAGCGTCAACTTCATTCCAGATATTATAGGTAGTATAAGTCTTCTATTTGGCCAAGTATCATAATAGCACTTACATGGGGCAAGTTGGGTACCACCTTACTACTGCCAGGAATAGGTCAATTCCCAGGTTCCTTATTGGCCTCTATTGCCATGTGGATGGGTAGGGATGGTAGCTAAGGGTCTCCACTAATGACTACATGGTGGGCGTGAACTCCCTCATGCCTCCCCATGCGGCTCCCAGGAATACTGTGGAGTGAGGAGGCCTTGTGAATCTCCAGTGCTGCTGAAAGTCCTGGCTCTCTAGCAGGTCTCCTGTGTCACTTTAACATGGCAAGGAGCGAGGGCAGGAGGACTGGCTTCACACACTGTGCTACCTGACAACTCGGTGGGGGGGCGTGCCTCATTGCCATAGGGAGATGAGTCTCAGCTCCCACTCAGCCTTTTCTGACAGCACTTCGTGGAGGGGGACGTTTGGGCTCCATCACAGACAGGTTGGGAATTCCCCACTCATAGTTTTTACCTAGCATTTGGCTAAAGTAGGGAAATGTTGTCTAACTATTTTATGTTTTGCTAGCATTGACTAGAGACAGCAGGCATCGGTTGGGGCTTTTCTGTCTGTACCTAGAAGCTTCTATATTGCCTATACATGATACATGTATGCATGGATCATGTGAGACAACAGAACACCTAGGGACACTCCTGATGTGTGTCTCTGCTGTCCTTTGGATTCTGAGGATCCTTGTTGATCCACTTTTCTTCTCTCCACAATTCCCAGTCTTCACGTCTTTGTGGGTTTTAGATAATTTGCTTGTTTTACATAGTTACTGCATACACTGCAGGAGTGCAGCGGGCTGGGCAGTAAGTGGAGTACTGCCTGGAGCCATACCACTGTTCTCAATATACCATCGGAGGTTTCAAGCTGCGCCTCGTGCTCCAAGGAAGGAGAAGTGTGTGTGTCTAGGCCATCTTTTCCAGAACTTGCAGCTCTTGGTGGGGGATCTTCAGAGCATCCTGCTATTGTCTCATATCCTACTTTGAGGTTAATTTTAATGCTGTTCAAGTTGTCTTCTAAGTTCCTCATGTCCTTTCCCTTTTCTTAGTGTGTTGGGGTTTTCCTAAATGACTTGCAATTTCTTTCATATTTATTGAGAGGGAGGCTTCTGTATGCGTGTTTGGGGCTCATGCACTTGCAGACTTCAGGACCGAGTGGTCTGGAGGGAAGTTGCTTATTTTGTAAGTCTATTTGGAGAGTTTCTTCTCTGATGTGGCAATTTCTCCATAGCACTGTCCTCCAGTTGCTTGTTTTCGAGGCCATGTTTACTTGGAGGTGAAGCAGGGTGCTGAGTGGCCCTCTGATCATTACATAGACTTTCTGAGTGGCCCTCTGATCATTACATAGACTTTCTGCGTGGCCCTCTGATCATTACATAGACTTTCTGAGTGGCCCTCTGATCATTACATAGACTTTCTGAGTGGCCCTCTGATCATTACATAGACTTTCTGGTCGTCCCTGTTTTCACACTACACACCTCTCCTCTGTTCTCACCAGCTCATCTGGAATCCGCAGGATCTAGAGCCACTGGCTGATGGGCCAGGGCTCATTACGAAGGCCATGCCTGTATAGATAGACTAACTCAGGACCTCTGCATGCTTTCCAGGATAGCCTCTGTCCTCCACAGCTCCTGAGCATGCCAAATATTTGTGTCATTAGAAGATACCGGTGCTCTGATACCGTCCTGACTTTGCCCACATCCACTTTTGATCAATTTTGTTAAAATTTCTTCTCCTCTTCTACCACTCCATTGTTTCTCGTGTGTGTGTGTGTCTGTGGTATACATGTGTATATTCATGTTAATATACATGTGGGTGCATGTATTAATGCAGGTGTACTGTGTGTGTGTGGATGTGTGTGTGCACATGCATGCGAAGGCCAGTGGTTGATGTTGGTGTCTTAATTACTCTCCACCTTGGTTTTTTTTTTTTTTTGGCTTTGGAGAGAGAGAGAGTTGAGAGAGAGAGAGAGAGAGAGAGAGGGACAGACAGATAGAGAATGGACACACCAGCAGCCTCTCAGCCACTGTGACCAAACTCCAGACACATGCGCCCCCCTGTGGGCAAGTGCGGCATTGTGCCCTTGCATCACTTTTCATCTGGCTAAACGTAGGACCTGGAGAATCCAACGGGCGTTATTAGGCTTAGCAGGCAGGCACCTTAACCGCTAAGCCATCTCTCCAGCCCTCCACCTTGGTTTTTGAGACAAGTTCTCTCACTGGACCCAGCGCTCACAGAACCAACTAGACTAGTTAGCCAGCAAGTCTTAGGGATGCTCCTGTCTCTGCTTCCCCAGTGTGGGGATTACAGGTGTGTGCCCCCATATCCAGCTTTTTATGTGGGTGCTGGGGATCCACACTCAGTCTGCTTGCCATGCAAGCACCTTGCCCACTGAGCAGCTCCCCATCGCCTCCATCATTTCTTAATAGTTGCCCTTCGGAACTAGAAAGATGAGCAGTAGGTACTGAACTACTGACAGCTCCTCCGTTTTGAATGATCCCATCCCAGTCTGCTTTCCACCCTAGGATGTGTGAGGAGCACCAGAATTGCAGGGGTGCCCCAGTTCTCTGACATCAACCTGTCTGTCGGACACAGTGGCCATCATGCTAGCCGTGCACCAGAATTCCCTAAGGAGCACCTTAAAAGAGTGCTGGCCCTCAGAATTTCTGAATTTGCAGTTGGTCTTGGTGGGGATTACTCCTTGCAGTTCCAGTACTTTCCCAAGTGTGTGTCATTTACTGCAGGCCTTGGGGCTTGCCTGTGTTATGGGGTTCGGTGTTGCACAAGTATTTCTTTACACCTGGTGCCTGACTCCAAGGTTGTGATGAGACTTCCGCTGGCTCAAAGCTTCACTACAGCTTGTCCTGCTTCGGAGCTTATTCCCATGGTGGCTGCTGGCTGGAGACACTAGTGTCTCCGTGTTGGTCTCTCCATGGGACTGCTTGAGGACGTGAGCTGGATTTTCAGAGCCGTGGCTCCACAGCGGTTCTCCCAAGATAGAAGCTTTCTTGGAATCGAACATGAAAAATGATAGCTTATCACTCCTGCTGGACCCTGGTCATTAGAATGAAGTCACTAAATCCAGTCCTCACTCAGGAAAAGGCTCAAACAAGAGACCAGGAGGTGGGACACTTGGGGCATCTGAGAGGTGGCACTGGCTGCTGCTGCTGTTCTGGGGGCTACCCTTTGACAGTACTGCTCTAAGTAGTAGCTTCAGAACAAAGACCTTTGCTCCTGAGATGGAATCATTTTTTTTAATCAGAGAGAGAGAGATAGAGATAGAGAATGGGCATTTCAGCAGCCTCTCAGCTGCTGCTGTGAATGAACTCCAAACACATGTGCCCCCCAGTGGGCAAGTGCGGCATTGTGCCCTTGCATCACTTTTGCGTCTGGCTAAATGTGGGACCTGGAGAATCGAACAGGGGTTCTTAGGCTTTGCAGGCAGGTGCCTTAACCGCTAAGCCATCTCTCCAAGCCCCAGATGGAAGCTTCTGATGAGTGAGTGAATATACAGCCATCACAGCCCCTCAGGGTTAGGAAAGGGCAGGTAACTCTTGTCCATTAACTTGATGGAAATATGAGTGTAAAGCTTTTCTCTCTAAATGTTCACACAAAGGCATGAGAGTGCTCAAATTCTAAAGGCCAAAGAAGGTGGACTGCCAGATGGGATGGGGGGAGGGGCTTACAAGGCTCCACCCTTCCCAGAGGAGCACTAGGCAGTCAGTGGCTGCTGGGGGAAGGTGAGAGGCTTTGTTCAGTGGTGTAGCCCTGGTAAGTGCCTATGCTCTTATAAACAACCTTCCACTCATCTCTATAAGCAGCCCTAGAGAAAGT
This sequence comes from Orientallactaga sibirica, assembly GCA_036365145.1. Taxonomy (NCBI): domain Eukaryota; kingdom Metazoa; phylum Chordata; class Mammalia; order Rodentia; family Dipodidae; genus Orientallactaga; species Orientallactaga sibirica. Next base: position 10,951,304 of record JAEOAD010000555.1, on the reverse strand, counting down.
CATTGAGTGGCCAAAATAAATAAATAAATAGACTTAAAAGCAGAGAGGCGACTAGTTGGGAAGAAGAAGGGGATCAGTGGAAGGAAGGGGTTTTGGGGGTAGAATAGGATCAGCACACATTGTTATGTATGAAAATGTCACAATGAAGCCTATTACTATGTATGATTAATATATGTTAATAAAAGATATATATATATATATTTTTTTTTCGAGGTAGCATCTCACTTTAGTCCAGGGTGACCTGGAATTCACTATGTCATCTCAGGGTGGCCTTGAACTCATGGGGATCCTCCTACCTCTGCCTCCCTAGTGCTGGGATGAAAGGCGTGCGCCATCACGCCCAGCAATCAAAGCCCAGTGTAAAGCTAGGTGTAGCTTAGTGGTAGAGCGCTTATTGTAGCCTGTTAGGTACACTTTGTATATCTTTACATGCAATCTTAAACAATTATTACACCTTAAAATTGGTCCCCAGTGACATTGTCTTTAGTAAGGCAATTGTAGATGTAAACATAAATTAATAAAATATTGAATATATTGGCCCTGGGTTCCGTCCCCAGCACCTCAAAACAAACAAACAAACAAACAAAAAAACAAACAAACAAGCAAACAAACAAACAAACAATGTGATTGCATTATAACTTTATGGCAACAACTTGGGCACAAACTGGTGTAGATTTAGGAGTCTGTGTATTGGAAAATAATCGGAAGGCCATTACCTTCTACTTTGATAAGAACAGAGCTGTCCTCCGGTTGTGGTGACCATCCCGGTGTGAGGGTGGCCTTCTGTCCTGAACTCTGAATGGCCTTAGAACTCAGGCTACCTGCCTGGTATGCAGAAGGTGTGTACTATAGAGACATGCTCCGTCAATATTTCTGCCTGTTCAAGAGACTGAGGGTTGTGGAAAGAGTCCAAGCTGTGGCCTTTGTCTCATTACAGAGATGTGGTTTCCATCTGTGATGCAAAAGAGCTGAAAAGATAGCGTCAGGAGTCTGTTTGCAGCAGCTGAAGACTGCTTGGGCGCCCATTTTAAAAGTCAGTTTTAGTTTTTCTTACACAGTTTTTAAGGAAAAAATGAACTTTTCCCTGGAAGAGCACGCAGACTTTTTTGTTTTAGGAGTTTTTGTAAGATTAGGGCAATAGTAATATATATGAGTACAACATAAGTCTCAAAAAATAGCAGGTTCAAAATAAATAAAATAATAAAAAATTTAAAAAATTAATCTCCCCATCAGGTTTTTATTTAAAAGAGTCAAAAACGTTTAAAGACTCCGCCATGAACACCAATGACCCAAAAGGTCTAGTGAACAAAAATGTGTTGTCTCAGAGTCTCAGCAAGTCACAAAGCTCTCTGAGTTTCTGTCACCTCATTTTAGGATGTGGCAAATCTACCAGATTTTTTTTTTTTTTAATGTAGTGCAATATTGGGAAGCTAAACAGAAGTATATTTGGTCGCTGGTTCTCAGTTTAGCTGCAAGTTACGGTCACCTGAAGAGCTTAGAAAAAGTTTCAATGCCTTAATTATACTCCAGAACCATACTTAACAATTACCCATCCACCTACCCATCCATACCTCCCTCCTCTTTTTCTCCCGTCTCTTCTCTCTCTCTCTCCATATGCACACACACACTCTTTTCATTATTTATTTTTTATTGACAACTTCCTTAATTGTAGACAATATAAGGGCCAATATACTTTGAGGAAGGGGTCCCAGAGAAAGGTATAAGGGCCAACAGTTTTCATCACGGTCCCAGCTCTGAGTCAAGGGCTGGTACTCAGGCTCGACTAGGCCTTACCGGGAATAGGCCAAGATTGGCTGGGCTAACCACTCGGCTTCACACCGGCAGAGCCCAACAGACAACTTCTTAATTGGTACTTCTCCCCCCTGACTTTCCCAACCTGGACCAGAGTTGCAACAAAACCAAAAAAAAAAACCCCACTCTCCATCATATCTCCTCCCCCTCTCAATCAGTCTCTCTTTTAATTTTGATGTCATCAGCTTTTCCTCCTATTATGATGGTCTGCACACACACTCTTTTAGGCAGATCCTTGAAGAGTTCAGTCCTCATCTTCCACAAGATAGAGCGTGCAGGTGCTTGGGGGTGGTATTTTTCAGAGGATGTTACTGAAAAGTACATGTCTGCTCAGTTGGGTGGGGAGGTTTTAGAAAATTTGTAAACACGTGGGAAGAAAGGAGCTTCTTCTCCCAGTGGCTATGGGTGATTCTAAAGAACATACACGGTGGAGATGTCAACAGAGAGCTTAATTATTCTGCTGGTGTGGACAGATTTTATTTTGAAATGGTTATGTGTATGGCACAATGCAGGCCTGGCCCTAGCCAGACTGCATGGCAGAGAAACCAGGAAGTGGCTTCTGTGAACATGGCGTTCTGCGCAGGCTTGGCATGACAACAGCTACAGTCACATGCTCGCGAGAAACCTGCTACGAGAGGATCTGTCTGGAGACAGGCTGTCATTGGTCACAAAAAGGGGATCACCCCATACAATGATTGACCAGTCAAGCCCCTTAAAACTCCGTGTACTTCCTCAATAAATGAGTTTGCAGCAACTCGCCCTCTGCTGCTTCCACCCAACTCCCGGAGTCTGTGTTGTGACTCCGCGCCTCTCACCCCCAACTCGGCAGAGATCCTACCATCCCTCTTGGGCTGGCCCTAGGGGGGACCCCAACAGTTATGCAGCCTGAGTGCTAGCCATGAACTGGGGTAGTGGTAGTAGTTGGGGAGGTGGGGTTTACATATAGTATGCTTCTGCTTAAAGTTCTGTATCCAAGGGACACCATTTAAGCAAGAGATCTGGTCTAATTACAGGCCTTTAAAAAGTGTTTCTAGGGCTGGAGAGATGGTTCAGTGGTTAAGGCGTTTGTCCTGCAAAGCTTAAGGACCCATGTTCGATTCTCCAGGTCATACATAAGTCAGACACACAAAGTGATGCAAGCACACAAGGTTGCACACATGGTTGCACATGAGCACAAGGTGGTACGTGTGTCTGGAGTTCAACTGCAGTGGCTGGAGGTCCTGGCTCACCAATTCTCTCCCCAACTCTCTCTTTCTTCATTAAAAAAAATATTTCTAGAGAGAGTGGTTCATGCAGTGCAGGTATGAGGACCTGAGTTCAATCCCCAGAACCTAAGTAAAACTTCCAGGCATGGTGCAGCCTTGTCATCCCAGCAATGAGGAGGCAGAAACAAGTGGCTGTCTGGGGCTCAGTGGCCCCAGGCCAAAGAGAAACCTTACATTGAAACTGTAGTAATCAGTTTTCCTGAGAAACAATACCCATGTTTGTCCTCTGACTTCTCACATGCTTGCTCACATATGCATGCGTACCCACACACATACACATGCACATAAGTACAAATATTTCTAATGAGCATGTTAAATTTACATTACATATTACTTTCAAGAACGAGTCTTTTTTTTTTTTTTTTCATTTTTCGGTTTTTCGAGGTAGGGTCTCACTCTAGCCCAGGCTGACCTGGAATTCACTATGTAGTCTCAGGGTGGCCTCGAACTCGTGGCGATCCTCCTACCTCTGCCTCCTGAGTGCTGGGATTAAAGGTGTGCACCACCACACCTGGCAAGAACGAGTCTTTGATTAAAGTAGAAGGCTGGCTTGTTTGAAATAGTTTTTAAAGTAGACATTCAACACAGACAAGATTTATTTTGAATGTAAACTTCACCTTCACATATTTTTTAAAATTTATTTATTTATTATTGACAGCTTCCTTAATTGTAGACAATATCCCATGGTACTTCCTCCCCTCCCCACTTTCCCCTTTGAAACTCCACTCTCCATCATATCCCCTCCCCCTCTCAATCAGTCTCTCTTTTAATTTTGATGTCATCATCTTTTCCTCCTATTAGGATGGTCTTGTGTAGGTAATGTCAGGCACTGCACCTTCACACATTTTGAAATTACTGTGAATGCAGTATTTCATTGTAATGTGTATTTGGAGAATAAGTAAAAACACAGTGTTATAGCCAAAAGAAATGGGTCGGAGGAAGAGCAGCAGGCCCAGGTGGTCCATCCCTGTTCTGACCTCTGATAACACATCTCCTCTGCTCTTCAGAGTCTCGTCTCCCGGGAGAAACCACCAGGCAAGGATCTCAGCTGCTCCCATGTTCAGATGGTTTTCCCACAGAGCCTGTTCAGAGGCCCTTGTCCACCACTGAGATGGTGATGTGGACCCCGCCCTCCATCTCCATAGAGGAAGCACCCAGAGAGTTCTCTTCACAGCCCAGGAGGGTCTCTCAGCACTCAGACTTCAGTGTGGATGACCTGTGGGTGGAGAAGATTCAGAGGAGGAAGCTGGAGAAGCATGGGAAACTTAGAAGGAAGACGTGTGTAGGGATGGTGCGTACAGACCAAGTCCAGGTAAGCTGGTCACGGGCCAGCATCTTTTCACTTGGCCTGGTATTCCTTTCCTTTCCTCTAGGGTTGCCTGCCACTTCCTAATGCTGTCCTGCACTGCCACATGTCACCTTTGATCTCTTGCATTGTAGCAGCTGAAGAGACCTTTACCCAGTATGAGTCTGCATGTGTTAGTTAGCTTTTCATTACCGTAACAAACACCTGGAGTAAATCAATTTATAAAGAGGAAAGGTTTATTCTGTCTCACAGTCTAGGAGGCTTCAGTCTTCATGGCCTTGGACTTGTGGCCGCATGGTCCATCATGGTGGGAGGGCACAGCCAAGAAAACCTGTTCACCTCACAGCAGCCAGGGAGAGAAGGGAGAAAAGGTCTGTATCTGTTGCTTTCCCATTGCGATAACAGAACCCATGATGGAATCAGCTTAAAAAAGGACGGGTTTATTTTGAGGGTACAGTCCATCCTGGTGGCTCCTGCTGGTGCTCAGCTTTCTCCTTCTTTCTTTCTTTCTTAGCAGGAGACATCTCTCCAGCCCACATCAGGGATTTTTGCACAAAACTGACGTCATATTAAAAGTGACTTCACGGTCTTTACAATACACCTCTGTGCAATCATTGATAGCTTCTCATTCTTCACCTTTCTAAAATGGCAATAATTTTTCTTTTTCATCTTTTTGTTCATATCATTTTCACATCATTATAAAATCATACAATCAAAAGCTTCAGATATCATAAAGTCCTCACACTGCCACAGTGAGGAATGTAGGTTCCAGCACGTACACTGTTCTTTTAAAATTAGTTGCTTTTTTTTTCATTTACGACTTCCTTAATTGTAGACAATATCCCACGGTATTTCCCTCCCTCTTCTCACTTTTCCCTTTGAAACTCCACTCTCCATCATATCCCCTCCCCCTCTCAATCTCTCTTTCATTTTGATGTCATGATCTTTTCCTCCTATTATGATGGTCTTGTGTAGGTAGTGCCAGGCACTGCAAGGTCATGGATATCCAGGCCATTTTGTGTCTGGAGGAGCACATTGTAAGGAGTCCTACCCTTCCTTTGGCTCTTACATTCCTTCCGCCACCTCTTCTGCAATGGACCCTGAGCCTTGGCAGGTGTGTTAGAGATGTTTCAGCCAGCACATACACTCTTAGGGACACTCACAGACCAGAAGCATGCACTCAACAGGCACCAAGTGAAAGGGGTTGACACATTTGATCGTCATGGAAACCATTAGATACAAGCATTGATGTTTCCTCCCATTTTCCCACTTCCTCCCATTTTTCCATTGAGAAAAGGAAGTCATAAATAAGAGCGAGGGGGCTGAGGAAATGGCTTGGAGGTTCACAGTGCTTGTTTGATTCCCAAGTACCAGCATAAAGCCAGATGCACAAAACAACACATGTACCTAGAGCTTGTCTGCAGCAGCGAGAGGCCCTGGTGCTTCCATTCTCATTCATTCATTCATTCATTCATTCATTCATTCATTCATTCATATTCTCGTGCTAAAGAAATAAACAAAAATATTCAAAATAAAAATAAAACAACGGTTTGCCCAAGGTTTCATAAATAGTTGTGGGACTTTTCCAGGGGAGACGTTAGCAAACACCTATTTGAATACTCTCTAGGGAAGCGGTAAGGGACCAAAGAAAGATTGCACTCGAGTCGTTTCAGTGAAACAGCGAGTTCGCTGGGATTACATACAGGAGCGTGGGCACCTCCAACGACAGCTGCATCACCCCAAAGCCCACCCAGTGTGGGCAGCAGTCCAAAAAGCAGCATCCCAGGAGTTCCCTGCATAACTTGCAACAGGTCAGCCAGCTGGGGGGGGTCTCGTCTGCCCATTAACTGTTACAGCTTTATATGACCTTGTGGAGGGACCTTGTGCCTCCTATAGCTTCCCAAGTCTTGTGATTTTCCTGAGCCTCTCTCCTCACTCGTGGAAGGGAGTGTCTGAACGAGGAGGAAATGGCTACACCAGCACCGGAACTGCTAGAGAGCCATGGTAGCTTTCAGACCTAGGAGTCTGTCTCTGGGGTCCCTACTTTAACCGCCACGTGATACAGCTTCTCTCAGACAAGGTCATGGATGTAGTTAAGACACAAACCTTCTGGATTTTGATGGTCATGAGCCACTAGGCTGATAGAAAGGGAAGAGTCTAGCCAGCTGTGGTGGCGCACGCCTTTAATTCCAGCACTTGGGAGGTAGAGGTAGGAGGATCGCCATGAGTTCGAGGCCACCCTGAGAATACAGAGTAAATTCCAGGTCACCCTGGGCTAGAACGAGACCCTATCTCAAAAAAAAACAAAATAAAAAAAAAAAAAGAAGAAGAAAGGGAATTGTCTAAAATGTCCTCGGATCTGAACTGAGGGATGAATGATACCAGCCCCCGACACAAGGAAGACAGGGCTCACTGCCTTAGCCATTTTGGCCTCTTTATAATGGTGCCACCAAACAGGTGCTTCTCAACAGCTCTGGAGGTTGGCAGTCCAAAATCAGGGTGTCAGGAGAGTTGGGCTCTTGTGGCTTGCAGGTAGCTGAATTCTCGTTTGATGGCCACATGGCTCCCCAGAGCCTCTTCCTGTAACACCCCTGACTCCCCTCAGGGAGGGCTGCACTCTGGACACCTGGTGACTTCCCAATGGCCCCATCTCCCATCTACCAGCACACTGACATTCAGTTTCCACGTATGAATTTTGGAGACACCAACAACCAGTCCATTGCACCTAAGATGCAAAAATGGGGAAGAATAGTAAATTCTCTTTGTTGGGTCAGAGATACTTGTCATTTATTTAAATAGGTGAGTCTCTTAGCAGTGCTGGAGCTGAGTCTAAAGCTGGGAGAAAATGCAACAGTGATTAACCCTGAGAGTCTGCTGAGCAGCAGAGGAGGTGGAACCTAGGGGGACAGCCAGAAGAATCTTTTTTTTTTTCTTTTGGTTTTTCAAGTTAGGGTCTCACTGTAGCTCAGGCTGACCTGGAATTCAGTGTGGAGTCTCAGGGTATTCTCAAACTCACTGCGATCCTCCTACCTTTGCCTCCCGAGTGCTGTGATTAAAGGCGTGCGCCACCATGCCTAGCCAGAAGAATCATTTATAAGGGTGGTTAACCAGGAGACAAGGAGTAGAATTGTTAGCCAGGAGAGAAGGCAGTATAATTGAGCCAGAACCTTGGGATGGACAGCCATGCCGAATGCAGCAGACATCTCTGACAGTGGCCAGCAGAATTTACAGCATGAACTTAACTACCAAGACCCTTTAAAGTCGCTTGCTTGCATAGGTGGGGGTGGGCAGAAGCCAGCCCGGCCCGGAAGGAGTGCAGGAACTAATTGGGAATGGAGGTATAATCTATGAAAACTTTCAGAAAGCTTGGCCCAGGAAATAGGGTGAATGAAGACAAGTTTCTTCAGGTGAGGCAGGAAAGTTACCATGAGTTTGAGATCAGCCTGGACTCCATAGCGAGTTCCAGGCCAGTTTGGGCTATATTATGATACCATGTCTTAATTCTCCCCCAAGAAAAGGCTACATGGATGTTTTTAAAAATCAATGGGGGCTGGAGAGATGGCTTAGTGGTTAAGCGCCTGCCTGCTAAGCCTAAGAACTGGGTTCCAATCTCCAGCGGTTCTGATCTCCAGGTCCCACGTTTAGCCAGATGCAAAGTGACACAAGGGCACAATGCTGTACTTGACCACAAGGAGGCGCATGCATCTGGATTTCGTTCGCAGCAGCTAAGAGGCTGCTGGCGCTCCCATCTCTATCTGTCTTCCTCTCCCTCTCTCTCTGTCTTTCTGTGTGTCTCTCTCCAAAAAAAATAATAATAAAAAATAATAATAATAATCAATGGGATGTTAATATCTTTCTACCTTGCTGGGTTACTTGGAATAAAACAAGAAATTATGAACAAAGTATATGGCAGTATACTTGCTTATCACGTACTTAATGAAAGCCAGGTTCCCTCTATTCCTCTTGTCAGCTTTTCTGTGGACAATGAGCCAACTGCAGAGCTGTATGTGGGGACAAAAGACCAAGATAGTCTCTGTCCTCAGGGAGTTTACAGTCTAGCCAGGGTGATGACACAGTAACAAAGGGCACTGCAGTGCCTTGTGCACATAACTGTACAGAGCCTGGGCTGTGATGAGGCGTTGCCTTGATGTCAGTGCCATGCTGGTGACAGGAGGGATGGGACTCCATACAGAGGAGCACTGGGGAGGACTGCACAGAGGGAGATATGTCTTTGGAAAGGGTTGAAATTTCACCAGGGAGGGCATTTCAGCCCAGGTAGTCTCATGATTTAGGGCACAGTAGTGTGAAAATTCAGCTTAGGAGGAGTTAGTGAAGAGCCTGGTGTCAGAGGTAGATGACAGGAGTTGTCACAGGGGTCATCAGACAGTATTTGAAAAGCTTTGGGTTCCATGAAGTAAATATTTTTATTCTTTAAGCAGTGTGAAGCCATATGCTTTTTGGGTGAAGGGGAAAGCAAGGGACACTGGGGATTGAACCTGTGGCTTGTACACACTCTCCAGGCACTCTGCCAGTAGCTGTAGCCCCAGTCCTCTTTTGACACAGGGTCTCACTGTGTTGCCTAGGCTGGCCTTAAACTTGGTATCCTCCCACTTCAGCCTCCTGTATACTGGGAAGATAGGCCTGAGCTGCCCTGTGATGCTGGTAAACAGGTGGGTAACGTGGTGATGCTGGTGAGAAGCAGAGAGAAGGGTTAGGAGAATATTGATGTCTTATGTGCATAATAGTTTGATAATAGTTTATGAAAAGATGGCCATTGAACATGGGGTTCATACCTGTAATACCAGCACTCAGGAGGCTGAGGAAGGAAGGTTACCGTGAGTTTTAGATCAGCCTGGGATTCATAGCCAGTTCCATGCTAGTTTGGGCAACCTTATGAGACCCTGTCAAAAGAAAAAAAAAAACATAAATAGGATACATGGACATTTAAAAAAGTCAGTTGTAAATTTGTCATGTATGAATACATGAGCGGGATCTGGTGTCCCCTTAACCAGGATTAAATACTAAAGAATTCCAACTTTGGGGCTGGAGAGATGGCTTAGCAGTTAAGGCTCTTGCCTGTGAAGCCTAAGGACCCAGGTTTGATTCCCCAGTACCCACATAAGCCAGATGCACAAGGTGGGGCATGGGTCTGGAGTTCATTTGCAGTAGCTGGAGGCCCACTCTCTCTCTCTCTCTGCCATCTTCTCTCTCCCAAATAAATAAAATATTATAAAAAAGAATCCCCAAGTTTAAGATTCTGTGATTATAAAAGAAATTTTTAGTTAGTTAAGTCAAATAATGATCTGACTACATCTACTAATGAATACACGAAAATAAATTACAGGCATGACAAGCAAGAGTAGGAGAAACATCAAGGAGTAATGGAGAGTCCCGTGGGAGCCAAACACCAGGCGTGAAAGAGCTCAGGCAGGGAATCCAGGGAGTCGGAGCTCTTGATCTCAGCCCTGAGGCGGTCACTGGGCTACTGGGGTTATCATCAAGTGTGGAGACTTCTAGGTGGGCGCGGCTTTCCAGGTTCCTTTCTATTACTGATTTCTAGCTCCATTCCATGGCAGCCAGAGAAGGACACTTCATTATGAGATGCTTTTCAAATTGTTTGTTGCTGCGCTTATGACCACTGAAGTTATGGCCACTCTTGAGTGTTCCCTGTGCACTTGAAAATGATGCAGATTGTACTGTTGTTGGGCCTTCCACAAATGTCAGTCAGCTACAGATTGTTGATGGCACGTGGTTCGCCCTGTTGTCTTGCTGTGCCCTGCTTGGTCTCCCGGTTTCTATGTGTGTGGGGGAGTCTCCAGCCACTACTGTGAGTTTCCCATTTGTCATCTGCCTCACATTCGTTTTTAAAATTTTATTATTTACTTATGAAAAGAGGCAGAGAGAAGGGGCATGCCATGGCCTCTAGTCCCTGCAAATGAACTCTAGATGCATGCACCACCTTGTGCATCTGGCTTTGCGTAGGTCCTGGGGATTGAACCGGGATCCTTAGGCTTTGCAGGCTAGTGCCTTAACCGCTGAGTCATCTCTCCAGTCCCTGCCTCACAGTCTTTGAAAGTCTGTGGTTGGGTCCTTGCCTAGAGGTTGGTTTTGTCTGATACTGATACGGTTGCTCGAGTTCTTTTTTTTTTTTTTTTTTTTTTTTTTCAAGGTAAGGTCTCACTCTAGCCCAGGCTGACCTGGAATTCACTATGTAGTCTCAGGGTGGCCTTGAACTCACGGCAGTCCTCCTACCTCTGCCTCCCAAGTGCTGGGATTAAAGGCGTGTGCCACCACGCCCGGCCTTCGAGTTCTTTTTGATCAGTGTGCGTGTGGCAGTGTGGTTTTCCATAGTTTCACTCTTTACCTACTTGTATCATAACTTTGCAAATTAATATGTTGGGCTGGGGAGATGACTAAATGGTTAAAGGCAAGTTGCTGGGATAAATATCCAGCCAGACACAGTTTGTGGGAGGACTGGATTTATTTCAAGCTTACAGATCCAGGGGAAGTTCCATCGGTGGTGGAAGAAGCTGGTTCCTTCCATACATCCACGAGGAGAGAAACAACCACACAGACAGCAAACACCAACAAGCGGCAAGCAGGAACTGCAAGCTCACCCTGCCCCTGCACACCTTTGCGCTGGAGTCAGATCTGCCCCCAGTGACATACTCCCCTGTAGCAGTTACAAACTCAGTTTTAATAAAACACCTGAGTCTATGGGACCATACATTTACACTATCACATTCAAACCACCACATAGCCCTTGCTCTGCAAGCCTGCTGACTGGAGTTTAGATCTCCAGCGCCCATGTAAAGTCAGACTTGTAGTGATGTGTGTATCTGTAATCCTGCCCCGCTGACAGCAATGGGAGGAGGAGTGAGGAGACTTTCCAAGCTCATGGACAAGCTAGACTGGCCTTCCCACTGACAAACAACAGACCCTGCCTCAAACAAGGTGGAAGGAGAAAACCAACACCCTGAGGTTGTCCTCTGACCTCCATACGTGTTCTGTTACATACAAGTGTATACACACACACACACATGCACGCACGCACGCACGCACACACACAATTTATAAAAAGAAAATTAGTCTCTTATGGACAGCATATTTTCAGTGGGTTTTTTCCCCTTTATTTTGACAATATCTTTTTTAATAAGAAATGACGGTTGGAGAGATGGGTTAGTGGTTAAGGCATTTGCCTGCAAAGCCTAAGGACCCAGATTTGATTTCCCAGTACCCACTTAAGCCAGTTGCACAAGGTGGCACATGCATCTAGAGTTCATTTGCAGTGGCTAGAGGCCCTGGTGTGCCCATTCTCTCTCTGTATCTGCCTCTTTTTCTCTCTCTGAAATAAATAAATAAAATTTTTCAAAAGAAATGAATTTGTATTTAAGTCTGTTGTAAATTTTTCTGTTTCCTGATTTTTATTGCTCTATTTCACCTTTTGTTTTTATGTTTTTATTTAAGAGACAGAGAGAGAGAGAGAGAGAATATGAATATGAGGATGAATAGGAGCATGCCAAGGCCCCTTGCTGTTGAAACAAATTCCAGATGTATATGCCACTCTGTGGGTCTGCAGTCTAGTGGGTACTGAGGAATCAAACCTAGGCTGGTAGACTTTGCAAGCAAGTGCCTTTAACAGCTGAGCCATCTCCCCAGCCCCTATTTCACCTTTTTTTTTTTGTTGTTGTTGTTCTTTTGGGCTATTTGGTTGTTTTCCACCTTCACTTGTGGCGTGAGCTTTTAACTGTATTCTCTTGGTGGTTTTTACTAGTCACTTTAGGGATCACTATAAGTCTTGAACTTCTCAGTCTACTTAGAGTTAATATTTTGCCACTTTGGATGGGTCATGAAACCTTCCTCCACATAGGTTCCTTTAATACTCTTGCTATGGCTTGGATTTGGTTTGTCTGCAAAGCTCAAGCTGATGCTTGGTCTCTGGTGCCAGGCTATAGTGAGGTGGAGGGATCTTTAAGAGGTATTTTGGGGCTGGAGAGATGACTCAGCAGTCAAGGTGCTTGCCTGTGAAGCCTAAGGACTCATGTTCGACTCTCCAGGTCCCACCTAAACCAGACACACAAAGTGATGCAAGAGCGCAAGGTCACACATGTGCACAAGGGGGCGCACTCATCTGGAGTTTGATTGATGTGGCTAGAGGCCCTGGTGTGCTAACTGTCTCCCTCTCTGTCTCTGTGTGTGTGTGTCTTTCTTGCATAAAAAAAGGCCAGTCTGTTGGGCTTGCCTCAAAAAAAAAAAAAAAAGGTATTTTTGTCCTAGAGGACTTCACTGTCATGAAGGGGTTAATGTAGTTCCTGTGAGGGTGGGTTAGTCATCATGAGAGGATTGTTACAACCAGGTGAGCACCAGCACCCCCTCTCACACATGCGTGCCCCCCCCTACTTGTGTCTGCTTCCCTTTCTGCTTCTCAACCATGAAACCGAGAAGATGTTAGCCATGCTCCCGAACAACGTCAAACTCTTTTCTTTACAAAGTACCTGGCCTTGGGTACCTTGTCACAGTACTAGAAAGAACTGATTCACCTAATTAAAAAAAAAAAATTTTATTATTATTTTAATTTATTTTTGGAGAGAGACACAGAGAGAGAGGGAGAGGAAGACAGATAGAGATGGGCGCACCAGCAGGCTCTCAGCTGCTGTGAACGAAATCCAGATGTGTGTGCCCCCTTGTGGTCAAGTGTGGCATTGTGCCCTTGTGTCACTTTGCATCTGGCTAAACGTGGGACCTGGAGATTGGAACCGGGTTCTTAGGCTTAGCAGGCAGGCGCCTTAACCGCTAAGCCATCTCTCCAGCCCTCACCTAATTTTTGTGTGGTTATTTCTTGTGTCATTTTGAGTTGTGTTCTGTTTTTTTCTGCTGTAGTAGGGATTGAATCTAGGCTGTCACACATGCTATACCCAGCTCTCTTTTTCACTATAGGTATGTATGTACCTCTACCTAGCTACCTATCATCTGTCTTTGTCTATATCTATTCTCTCTCTCTCTCTCCCTCTCTCTCTCTCTCTCTTTATCTATCTATCATCTATCTACATCTATTCTTATCTATCTACCTATCATCATTTATTTTAATTTTTAAAAACTTTATTTTGAGAGAGAGAGAAAGAGGCAGAGAGAGAGAGGGTGGGAATAGGTGTGCCAGGGCCTTCAGCCACTGTGAATGAACTCTAGACACATGCACCCCTTTGAGGCACATGTGTGGCATTGTATGCTTGTGTCACTGTGAGTCTGGCTACATAGGACCTGGAGATTCAAACATGAGTTCTTAGGCTTTGCAGGCAAGTGTCTTAACCACTAAGCCATCTTTCCAGTCCCATTTATTTTAATTTTAACACAGGGTCTCACTAAGTTGTCCAGGCTGGCCTTGAGCTCACTTTAGCCCAGGAAGGTCTTGAACTTGTGACTACCCTGAGTCAGCCTCCTGAGCAGCTGAAATGACAGACCTGCACCACTAGACCCAGCCTGCAAGGGCTTTTTTGGAAGTTGTTTGGCTCATGCCCAGCTTCGGGCTGCTGCTGAGTTCAGGCAGGGGCAGACACTTGAGAAACAACCAAACAGGTGATTCATCACAGGATTAAAGTGACCTTCTAATCTGGTTTCCTGTTCCAAACAACTCACTACTGTTTACTTCCAGGCTTCCCAGACAGAGATCTGTCCATTCTGCCGGAGGTTTCTGGTTGCATTCAAATGGAAGAGACGGAGTAGACTAGTCGGTCCATCTTAATCTTTGTTTTCCCAGAAGCTACTAACAGAATTTACCAAATACTGTCTTCTTAATATTGTGAAGAATGTAGAAGAGGAAGGGAAAGGCACTGAGGTGAATACATATATTGATTTTTAAAAATATAATGATCTTATAAGGAAGCAAAAGTGGAAGGCACCCTGCTTGTAGACAATGAGAGGATAAAGAAGACAACGGAATTCCTTCCCTTCCCAAGACCCCATGCCACATTGGCCTTTATGTCTGAAGGAAGAGTCTTGTTATTTTTATTATTATTATTATTATTTTTTTTTTGGTTTGTCAAGGTAGGGTCTTGCTCTAGCCCAGGTTGACCTGGAATTCACTATGTAGTCTCAGGGTGGCCTCGAACTCACAGCAATCCTACTGCCTCTGCCTCCTGAGTGCTGGGATTAAAGGCATGTGCCACCATGCCCAGTTTGTTATTTTTGTTTTAAATATGTTTTTTTAACTTTTTAATTTTTTATTTATTTATTTGAGAGAAAGAGGCAGAGAGAAAGAGAGAGAATGCGCGTGCCAGGGCCTTCAGCTACTACAAATGAACTCCAGATGCATGTGACCCCTTGTGCATCTGGCTTACGTGGATTCTTTGGCTTTGTAGGCAAATGCTTTAACTGCTAAGCCAACTCTTCATCCCCTACATAATTTTTTTTTTGTTTTTTCGAGATAGGGTCTTGCTCTAGCCAAGGCTAGCCTGGTATTCACTATGTAGTCTTGGGCTGGCCTTAATGTTTTAATTTTATTTATTTATTTATTTATTTATTTATTTATTTATGAGAGAGAGAGAGAGAGAGAGAGAGAATGGGCTCACCAGGGCCTCCAGCCACTGCAAACGAACTCCAGAAGCATGTGCCACCTTGTGCATCTGGCTTACATGGGTCCTGGGGAGTCCAACTGGGTCCTTTGGCTTTGCAGGCGAACGCCTTAACTGCTAAGCCATCTCTCCAGCCTCTGGCCTTGATGTTTTAAATATATTTACTTATTTGCAAGCAGAGAGAAGGAGAGGAGAGACAGATAGTATGGGCACACCAGGGCCTCTTGCCCTTGCAAATGAACTCCAGATGCATGCATCACTTGTGCATCTGGCTTTTTATGGATACTGGAAGGGTTTGCAAGCAAAAGTGCCTTTAATCACTGAGCCATCTCTCCAGCCATATTTTTGTTTTTAGCATTTTTACTTTGTTTTCTGACAATTTCATACATGTATATAATGCAGTTTTACCACATTCACCCCCACTGCTCTCTTCTGTCTTCATCCTACCACCACTAAACTCCCTGTTCTCCCCAGACTTCTTTTCACAGTCATGTGTCTATTTTGTGACCTACTGAGTTTAATTTAATGAGCTTGCATGAACATGGACGGGGGTTGTCCACCAGATCACGGGTGGATCATCCTACTAGTGGCTATACCCCCGAAGAACATGACATGACTCCTCTTCCCTTAACCATCACCTGCCAGTAGCTCCTCAGAGGGGGGAGTCCCATGAGCCCCTCACCTGTCAGCGATGGAATGCCAGCACCTAATACTGTGCAGGTTACTGTGAGTTTGTGAGTGCAACAGCTGTGTCATGTCCAGAAGACAGAATACCATGTAGTTATGATGTACCCAGGTCTTTGGGAATCACATTTTAAATAAATGCTCCCCAAAGAATATGATTTAGCTGGGTTTTTCTTTGGAGGAGATATTAGGCTCTCTGGCTGGCTAGCACTTTCCCCACAGTCCTCATTCTACATTGTAGAGGTAGCCTGTGCCTCCAAGGACACATATCTAGCTACACACTGCACACTCCGGGAGTAGTTTGCCTCCTGGGTTTGGGCCTGAACCACACCTCGCAGAGCAGGGTTCATGTTGAACCATACCTCCTAGAGCTGCACTCATTTTAGCCCACAGGAAATGTCCTGGGTAATTCAGGAAATCAGACAGTGGTGGTGACAGCCTGTCATCTGTTCTCTTCAACTACTCTCTGCCTCTTTCCTCCTACCCCAGTGCTGGAGGAAGACAGCTGTCACCTCTCCAGAGTCTCTGCACCTCCCTAGAAGAAGCCAGCTGCTCTCCCAGAGTGCCCCGATGGGACTGGACCACAATGGCTGCCCAGAGGCCACGCCTGACATGGGTGAGCCGAGTTCTCTGCCTCTCTTTATTATATACCCAGTGTCCTGGCAAGGGCACGAGTGAGTGTTTTGATAGCTATAACTAAGTGTGAGAGAGCGGGACAGTTGTCTCATCCCTTCATCTGTGAAGGAGAGAAGGGGGACAGCTTGGGGCAGATGCCCTGAGGGACTCCGGGCCTGGTTCCACGAGCTGACTTTGAGCAGAACAATTGGTCCTCTAACCGGACAGAATTTTCAGAACTATTCACGGAGTGAGCGTTCTTGGATCTAGTCATGGAACTTTTGGTTCCAGGTTCCAGAGCCTCGTGGCAGGAAGGTGTTGGCTGGGGCATGAGGCATCTGTTCCCATTCAGTCCAGGAAGCAGTGGATGCTGCTGCTTTGACTCCCCGCTGTGGACAGTCCAGCACCCTACCCACAGTGAAGTGGCTCTTCCCACCCCCATGCATTTAATAACAGGCACACCCAGGGGCTCACCTTATCTACGGAATCCCTCCCAGGTGATTCTAGGCCCTGTCAGGTTGACAACATAAATTATCACAGCAAGCCTCTGAGTTTACTTCACAAACTGCAGCGTACAGTGTCGCATCGTGTATGTCCCTCAAAGGGGATGACTCTGTGTGCCACAAGGGCAGTGGTCCCTAGAAGAGCCAGGCTGGGACTCTCCATGCATGGGCACCACGTTCCTCAGCCACACTCAGGGAAGGCTGTGCTGAGGGAAGCTCTTGGGCTCCGGCAGACAGGGAAGATGATGACTCTCCATTCCCGACCGCATACACGTTATGTCACAATATACGTTATGCCTGACAATCTAGGAGCAGTCAAGTAGCTGGAGGGGGAGGTGTGGGGGGGGAGGTCCTTGTAGAGGAACACCATTTACCTGTTTTGAGACAGGGTCTCTCCTTGACCCAGCAGTTGCCCGTTTGGCTAGACTAGCTAGCTAGCCACTGAGCCCCAGGGATCCTCTGGTGCCCACCTCTCCAGTGCCGGGGTTATAGGCATGCACCACCCTACTAGGCGTTTTTACATGTGTTCTCGGGATCAAAGTCAGGTCCTCATGCTTGGAAGGCAAGACTTTCCTGACTGGGCTGTTTCCCCGGCCCCTGGAGACAGGTGAACAAGGGCATTGCCCTCAACAGAGTTGGATAAGCAAATAGCACTCAAGAAAACAAAACACTCCCCTTGCTAGGCGGGGAGAGCTGTAGCTGACTCTCGCATTGTGCTGTTGGCAGCTGGGCCTGTGGGAACCAAAAGGCCACAGAAGGCCAGGGAGGGTAAGGCATGGTTGGCACCAGCAGTAGGGTTTGCCTTTGGCAGGCAAAGGAGGCAGCTCTGGGGGAGGCCCAGGTCTTAAGTTCTAAAACCACTTGATGTACACTGGGTACTGTGGTGGGCTTTTGGTCTTCTTTTTAAAAAAATATTTATCAGGGCTGGAGAGATGGCTTAGCAGTTAAGGCGCCTGCCTCCTAAGCCTAAGAACACCGGTTCCAATCTCCAGCAGTTCCAATCTCCAGGTCCCATGTTTAGCCAGATGCAAAGTGACACAAGGGTGCAATGCCGCACTTCACCACAAGGGGGTGCACGCATCTGGATTTTGTTCGCAGCAGCTGAGAGGCTGCTGGTGTGCCCATCTCTGTCTGTCTTCCTCTCCCTCTCTCTGTGTCTCTCCCCCCCGCAAAAGAAAAATATTTATTCACTTATTTGAGAGAAAGAGAGAGAGAGAAACAGAGACTGATTATGCCGTTCCAGAGCCTCCAGCCATTGCAAACAAGCTCCAGATGCATGCGCCCCTTTGTGCATTTGGCTTTATATGGGTACTGGGGACTTGAACTCAGGCAGTCAGGCTTTGCAAGCAAGCACCTTTAATGGCCCAGCCATCTCTCCAGCCTGGCTTTTGGTTTTCTTTTCTTACCTTCCCCCTCCCTCCCTCCCTCCCTCCCTCCTTCCCTTCCTTCCTCCTTTTGGGTGAGTATGAGCATGCACATGTACTGGTGCATGTGCAGAGGTCAGGGAACCACTTCCAGTGATAATTTGCCTTCCACCTTGTTTGAATACAGCAAGGTCTCCAGTTGTTAACTTATGGGTTTGCCAAGCTAGCTGGCCCATGAGCTTCTGAGCAACCCTCCTATCTCTGCTTCCCTTCTTGTCCCCAGAAACACTGAGTTTACAGATTTTGCAGCATCTGGCTTTTGATGTGGGTTCTGGGGACCCAAATTCAAATCCTCACACGTGTACAGCAAGTGCTTCATCCACAAGCCGTCTCTCCCGCTCGGGGCTTTTAGGTTCCCATCAGCAAATGAATCTGCTGAGAGGATCATTTTTAGGGAAAAGGCATATCTCTGATTATACTTCATGCTGGATTAAGAAGCTGGATACATGCCATTTCTCTGTATCTTAATGCCTTTTAAAATTTTTATTTATTTGGGAGGAGAGAAAGAGTTGGGAGACAAAAGGAGTAAAGGAAGAAAAGAGGGAGAGAGAGAGAGAGTCTGAGAGAAAGAGAGATTGAGAGTGAGTATGGGCATGCCTGAAATCCTTACCACTGCAAACGAACTCCAGATACATGCACCACTTTGTGCATCTGCCTTTACGTGGGTACAGGGGACTCAAATTCAGGCCATCAGACTTTGTAAACAAGCGTCTTTAACCACTGAGCAATCTCCCTAGCCCCCAAATGACCTTTTTGTCACCAAGGAGTGGACAGTCCTGCCTCATAGGAGAGTGAGGGGCTCTGGGTCTCTGTGTTCGGCTTAAGTTAACTTTCCTTCCCTCTCTCAATTATGTTGCTCCTCCACCTGCTGTGTTCCAAACATCTGGGATTTTGGCTTCATAAGATTTAGTTTCCAGTTTCTATCTCCAAACCTCTCATCACCTTCATTATTTTTATCCTTTTTCTCATCAGTTCTGGGAGAAATCCTCACTTGTACATTCTGCTTTGTTTTTCTGGTCTTCTCCACGGTCACTGTCTTTTTCGGGGAATGTGGTTTGTGGTCTGATTTGTAATCTCCACATTCTCTTTCCCGTGCCTTCTAGGAGCTTCAGGACGGAAAAGTCGGGATATTGGTAGTTTTCTTCTGCTCTTGGCTTTCAGCCACTGTCCACACCCTTCCGCTCTTCTACCAATAAGTAGACGTTGTTAGAAGGTCCAGTTCTTCTGTTGCCTCCTTCCCCAGCATCGCCTTATTGTGCAGAGGCGCTGGAAAGAACATTCAGGGATTGTTACAGATGTATCTTTAAACCCGCCCAGCATGACTGAATCGTGATGTGGAAGGTGACACCTTCACCCTGGGTTCACTTGTCCAAAGCCTTACACCATCTGTAACCATCTATGTGTAAATTTCCGAGTCTTTCTTCCACCTGTTCAGACCAAATGCCGAGCCTTTTCGTGAGTTTATTTTTGTCATGGTGCTTCTCAACTCTGAATTTCCAGCTTGGTTTCTTTAAAATGATTTCTGTCTCTGGCATTCTGTGTAATGCAATATTGCCCTACGATCTTCTGATAACTGCTGTTCCTTTGGTTCTGGGATATGCTTGTAATGGATGCTTTGATTTTTTTTTTTTGACAAATAGGACAACTGGCCATTATTCCAAGCACTGTCTATGAACTGATTTTTTTATATAGCTATTGGTCATACCTTCTTGTTTCTTTTCCTATTTCATGCTTTTTGGTTGGAAACTGGCTATTTTATTTTTTGTATTTATTTACTTGGGGAGAGAGAGAAAGAGAGAAAATGAGAATGTGAATGGATGTGTGAAGGCCTCTTGCTGCAAATGAACTCCAGATGCATACACCACCCTGTACATCTGGCCCTATGTGGGTTCTGGGAAACTGAACCCAGGCCGACAGGCCTTGTAAACAAGCACCTCCAACTGATGAGCCATCTCCTTGGTTCTGAAAGATAGTGTCTTGTATCAGTTATGAACACTGCTTCCCACTAGGCTTGATACTGTCATTTGCTTGCTTAATAACTGGGTGGATTGTTTTAGGGACATTTATTTCTCTCCCACAGCATGAAAACTCTGATATGCTCAGGGAGGCGCCCAGCGTCACCACAGGACCGTGGCTTTGCTTGTGCTGTCTGTCCTCCTCCTCCCACCACAGGCTTCACTGATTGGCTGTTGCGCATGCTGTTACTTTCATCATTGTTCTAAGAGCTTAAATGTCCTGCCAGTAATCCAGTCAAATTCTGGCTTACGGGCTGGGGAGATGGCTTAGTAGATAAGAGTGCTTGCTGCACAAGCCTGTGGACTTGAGCTGATCCCTAGCACCCATGTCAAAAGTTGGGCGTGGGGGCTGGAGAGCTGGCTTAGCGGTTAAGGCGTATGCCTGCAAAGCCTAAGGACCCCGGTTTGAATCTCCATGTACCACGTAAGCCAGGTGCACATGGTGGTGCATGCATCTGGAGTTTGTGTGCAGTGGCTAGAGGCCTTGGCACACGCATTCTCACACCCTCTCTCTAATAAATAAATAAATAAATAAATAAGAATAAAATAAAATAAAAGTTGGGCGTGGTCATGCAACCCTGAAACCCAAGTCCTGAGGGGGTGGTTCTGGGGGGATGGGGCACAGACACAGGAGAATTGCTGGAGGTCATTGGTCAGCCAGTCTGACCAAAAACAGCAACTCCAAGTTCAGTGAGAGACTCCCATCTCAACGATTCAGTGGAAAAGTAATAGAAGGGGACACCCAGTATCCTCCACCGGCCTCCACATGCGTGCTTGCTGGGCACGCACACCTGCACACAGACGTGCTTATTCTAGACACACGCACCATATAAAAACACACAAAACAAATTATGATTCATTTGAGAGAATACTTTCTGAGGTCAATATCTGACATTTTTCTGACCCTAAAGAACTCCTCCCAGGTCTCTTTATTCCAGCTCCCTCTAGTGGGGTTACCCTAGGCTGTCCCTTCCTTAGATGCTGGAATTTGCCCGATTCCCTTACTAAACCTCCTCTATTCTTTTTTTTTTTTGGTTTGCGAGGTAGTGTCTCACTCTGGTCCAGGCTGACCTGGAATTAACTATGTAGTCTCAGGGTGGCCTCGAACTCTCGGCGATCCTCCTACCTCTGCCTCCCGAGTGCTGGGATTAAAGGTGTGCGCCACCACGCCCGGCTTAAACCTCCTCTATTCTTGACAGCACATGTAGGTTCAAACGTTGTGGTGCTCTGTTATAAACAAGGTCAGATCCTCTGGGAAGAAACTGGGTGCTGCTAGATCGCCTGCTTTTTCTCTGAGGCAGAAATCTTTGGGTCTGGTCTGAAGATGGAGGGGTGGGGACAGTGGCAAGCTTCTCTCTGAGCAACACTCAATGGAGCTCGCAGGCAGGGCAGCACTAGCTGAGTTGTCTGGGCTTGCCTCATCTTGCATGGAACTACCCCAACCACAGTATTCCTCATGGGCCAGAGAAGAAAGTTGCCGGGACTCACCCACTCCCTAGGGAATCTGTCTTAGCCACAGGGAACTGGGGAAGGCTGAGGAAAGACCTAAGGGAGCTGAGCAATGGTAATGAACGCTGGAAGTGAGTAGATGATGAGAGAAAGATGCGTGTTGAGATGTGAAGGTGGAGGAGGAAGCAGAGAAAAGAGCATCCGGGTACAGTAAGTGCCAAGACCGTGAGGCAAGGGGGACAAGCAGTGTGGTCACTAGCTGGTTCACAGAGTCAGGAATGGCCAGAGGGACAGAAATCAGTCCAGCCAGAACACACAGGGTCTTGGGGTCATTTGGGTTGTGAAAAGAAGCCTTGGAAGGAATTTGCGCAGAATTACCTGTGCTCGCAGGTTCCCCCTACTGGCCGTGAGCCTGCAGTTGTCCTCCAGACCAAGTGTGGTTGGTAATGAGAGAAAAGGGTTAGCCCCGACTTTGCCCTTGGCAGTTGGAGGCAAGTGACGCGTGCTTTCTATGTCGTTCTTCTTAGCACAGCCTAGCAAAATGCAGAAGGTAACCCTCCATGCATAAGGCCCGTATCTGGGAAGGAAAAGAATGGAGGCAGGGCCCTGAAGTGTCGGAGCTGGGCATGGAGGAGGTGCCAGGAAGGGAAACAGGAACCCTCGCTCCCCAGATGAGTAAAATAAACTAGGGACGTGGCCAAGGTACTCCCCAGTGTCCATCAACTCAACACCTAGTGCCAGGATGTCGCGGAGCATGTTCAGAGCTGGTCATTCACTTAGAACCCTGGAGCCCCCAACACTGTAGCCCCTGCGTGGCTAGGACCGAGGGTCTATGCGAACATGCAGGGCTCCTGCCTGTGTGAAGCAAGGAGCTGTGCGGCTTAGGAATGGAGGTGGGTTCGGGAAAGGGGCCTCAAACAGAATGACGGGGAGAGCCGCCCGCTCTTCCCCAGTGTCCACCCTGTACTGGCCGTGTGTCACCGTCCTCACCTGCCACACTTACAGCACTTTACCATGGAACCAATTTCCAAGAACTTAGCAGGGTAGATGCAGAGGGAGAGGGAGGGGAAGGAGTGAGGAAGGAGGGGAGCCGGGAGGGTTGGTAGCTGGCTCCAGAGTGCTCGAGGTCCCCAGAATCGGCAACGACTACCCTTCACCCTGTGCCACCCTGTGTAACACCTGGCTCCCTGACAGATGCCTTCGGTGATCTTTTTGTCTTTGCCCTGCGCTTTGTAAAACTGTTTGGCGTGCACCGTGACAGTACTTTTTGGGGATCCTTAATGACCACCACCCCCACACACCATCCTGCCAGCCTCTGGCACTCAGGAAGGTCGTGAGTGCCAGTGGTCACCGCTCACCTGTGCGGGAGGGGCGCGCCCGGCTGAGCGCATGCCCCCGAGCCGGCGTGCGTGGCTGCGGGCAGAGGACACCCCCCCACTTCCCCCGGGGCCCAGGGGCCTTTTCGCTTGCGTTTCTCGGGGACGCGCCGCCGTCTTTCGGAGACAGCCTCCCGTTCCGCCCGCCAGCACGGCGTCTCCTGTGCTCCTACCCGAACCCACGCGTGCGAATGGTGGTGGCGTCCCGGGCTGCGGCTGGCCGCTGGGCCCCTACGGGGACGGAGGGCGGCCCGGGGCCCGCGTCCGCGCCGGCGCCCCAGGTCTGCGTGCGCGCGGGCGAGAGCGCGCCGCCCGACCGGCGACCCGCAGCGGGGACCCCGCGCGGCTCTGAGCCCTGCCGGGTGAGCGCCGGGCGACGTCGAGCGCCGCGGTCCCCCTTCCCCATCCGCATCCCCGTCCCCGCGCGGGGCTGGTCCAGGGTCCCGCGGCGGGCCCGAGCGCACGGCGGCCGGCCGCGAGTCTCCTTGGCGGAGCCCCGTGATGTCAGCGGAGCCGCGGCCGCGCGGCGGGGATGGGGCGCAGGACCCCGCGCGGACGCCCGCTCGCCCCTCGCCCCCCGGCCCCGGGCCCGGTCCGCGCGCCCCTTCGCCGCCCGCCGCGCTGTGGCTGGAGCTCGGGCCCGCGTGCCGGGAGGAAGCGCCGCGGTGCCCCAGCGAGTCGAGCGGGCCGACGAGCGGCGAGCTCGGCACGAGCAGCAGCGGCAGCAGCGCCGGGCTGTCCCCCGGCTCCGACTCGGACAGCAGCGGCGTGGTGTGCGGTGGCGGCCGCGGCGGTGGCGCGGGCATGCGCGGCGCCCCGTCGCGCTCCCGGAGCCTGGAGAGCCTGCGCTCGGCCTCGGCGGGTAAGGGCGCCGCCCTGCGCGCCGCGCCGGGGTCTGTGCCCCGCGCCCCCTCGCCCTCCGCTCCCCTAAGTCCTCTCTCCTGGCCTGTTCCCTCCCTCGCTCGCTCTTTCAGCTTCGCCTTTCTGCCTCCCGGCCCCTTCCTTCCCAATGCTTCCCCCCCTTTCCGGCTAGCCCTTCTTGGATCCACCTCTAGCAGGGGGCCACCTGTTTGGGACTGCCTCGCCCGTCGTCTGCTGGGGAAGCCTAGTGCTTAAGGTGAAACTCAAAAGTCGGTTCTTCTCCCCCAGCCCTTCTTGACTGGCACGTGTCTGTCTCTCTGCAACCCTCTTGACTTCTGTAAAGGTGGGAAGATGAGACCGGGGACAGATCTCACCTCTTGCTGGTCCTGGCCTCAGGATGGAGGCGCCCAGGCGCACACTAGAGTGAGGTTTCCCAGATGGGATGATGGTGTGTAGCCCGCGACTGTGAGCTCTCTGGTGCTCCCAGTGTGTCTACCTGGACGGCCAAATTCCTGGTAATGACAGGGAGGGAAAGTTCGGCCTTCGTTAAGGAGGGAGGAAGTCCGCTGTGGCTTTCTGAGTGTCTGGTTTCCATTTGACTTTTTGGAAACACTCCACCGGCGTCTTGAGAGTCTGTAGTGGGTGCTGTGAAGGAAGACAAGTTGCTGTTGCAGAATCAGGGAGGTAATACACCCAGGATGCTTTGGCGTGGAGCCGGGAGCTACACACAGGTTGAGAATGCCGCAGGGTAGGTGCCACACAGGTGTAAGGATGAGACTGGAGCGTACAGGTCATACCATCAGACACAGACAGAAGCAGTGGGGCTTTGCAGGAGCAGGCTCCCCTTCCCCAGGATGGAGCACAGGCTATGTTTCAGAGTAGAATAAAAGTTGCTCTGGCAAGGTAGTGAGACCGTGAGTGACACATCGGAGGATCTGGACATGCAGACTACTGTGCTGAGTGCTCCACGACTCCCATCTGCTCTCTCCCAGTGGAAGGATCCAGCTGTTGGTACCTCGGGCTGAAAGTTTTTCATTGCCTCTAGCTGTGATTCCCTCTCACCCCTTGGTGACATCTCTAGAAATGGTTCCTTCCTCGTGAGTGCTTAAATAGAACCTATTTTGAGAAAACCAAGCCAGATAGGACCTGAGTGGGACTTCAGCCCCACGGGCACAAGACCTCTTCCCCTGTCTTTGCCCAGAAGCTTTCCCTTCTTCTTGTGGAGTTAGAAATCATACATCTTTGGACTCTGGATCTCTAAACCAATCCAGAGGGTCTCAGAGAGGCGGCTCCAGCCCCCATCAACCACCTTGTGCCTTCTGTCCCAGGGAATGTGTACTAGTGAGACAAAAGGAGCTGACAGAAATGTGGGCTTATTAGGGACACCCCACCCCAGACAAGGGCACTAGGGCATGGGTGAATTTTAAAGACAATGCAGACATTTGATGAAAGTCTTGGAGAGGGGCACAAGATAAAAGATGGCACCCAGAAGGCACAAAGGGGTAAGCAACACAAGGCTGTAGTGTTGGTGTGCCACCCAGAGCAAGTGTCACACCCTCTAAAAGTCACTGGATCACTCAGGGTGGGTTCTAGGTCGCACTGGGTTGTGTGCTTGGAAAGTGGCAGGCAGTAAGTAGTCAGAGGCACTGGGAAAACATTTCTGGTCCCCCCAACCTTTCTGCCCAACTTCCATCCATCCCTCTGCCATGTTGGTGAAACCCACATAGTCAGTGATCAGTGCTGGATGTGTAAAAGGTGCTTGCTTGTGCCGTGGAGCCATGTGAGTCTGAAGTCTGGAGTCTGCATTCCTGGTTGAATGCCCCTGATCCCATATGACAGCCGAGGGACCTGATGTCGTAACTGTTCTCTCCTGCTACAATACAACCAGCTATTTTTTGTCCTCAGGAAGAATTGAGAAGACACGCATTTCAGAAACCCTCTTTGGAATTTTTTTTTTTTTTTTCGAGGTAGGGTGTCACTCTGGCTCAGGCTGACCTGGAATTCACTCTGTATTCTCAGGGTGGCCTTGAACTCACGGTGATCCTCTTACCTCTGCCTCCCGAGTGCTGGGATTAAAGGCGTGCGCCACCACGTCCGGCCCTCTTTGGATTTTTGTTTCAGTTGAGGGCTGGTTCTGCTAGGGAAAAGAACCTGACTGGGAAGAGAAAGGGAAATTACAATTTCTGTGCATCTGTATCTGTATGTGTGTGTGTGTGGAGGCCAGACGACACATGGTGGTTTGATCCAGGTGCCCCCCGTAAACTTATGTGTCCTGAATGATAGGTATGCAATTGGTGACAATTTGGGAACTCCTGGAGGTTGTTGGGGGCAGGCTTATGGGTGTTATAGCCAGCTTCCCCTTGACAGTGTTTGGCACATTCTCCTACTGCTGTTGTCCACTGATGTTGGTCAGGAGGTGATGTCCACCCTCTGTTCATGCCACGTTTTCTCCTTCCATCATGGAGCTTTCCCTCAAGTCTGTTAGCCAAAATAAACCCTTTCCTCACATAAACTGCTTTTGGTCTGGTGATTTGTACCAGCAACATGATGCTAACTGCAACAGACACTCAAGTGTTATCCTCAGAAACACTGTCCAGTTTTATTTATTTATTTGCAAGCAGAGAGAGAGAGACAGAGAGAAGAGAGACAGACAGAGAGAGAATGGGCACGCCGGGGCCTCCAGCCACTGCAAACGAACTCCAGATGCATGTGCCCCTTGTGCATCTGGCTTACATGGGTCCTGGGGCATTGAACCTGGGTCCTTTGCAGGCAAATGCCTTAACCGTTAAGCCACCTCTCCAGCCCCCACTGTCCACGTTTTTAGAGGCAGAGCCTCTTGTCAGTCTTGAGCTCACCGATTAGACTAGACTGGCTGGCCAGTGAGTCCCAAGGACCCTCCTTTCTCACCTCCCCAGCACTGGGATTATAGGTGTGTGTGTCACACATCCAGCATTATTTACATGGGTGCTCCGTCCTCCTCCACCTGTCCTCATTTGAGCTAGAGTCTTACTGATATGTTTTGTCTGAGTGTGTGTGTGTGTGTGTGTGTGTGTGTGAAAGAGAGAGAGAGAGAGAGAGCCCAAGTGATTCCCTCTTCTTTGCTCCCCTTTGCAGGACTGGGATTACAGGTACATGTGGCCACACCTGGCTGTTTAGGTCTGATCTGAAGATTCAAACTCAGGTGGTTCTAGGCCCCCTCAGGTCCTCATGCTTGGTCAGCAAGTGCACTTAACCACTGAGCCATCTCTCCAGCCCCACATAACTTTCTGAGGCAGGATCTGTCACGGAAAGCAGAGGTCATTTATTGGGCTAGACAAGCTAGCCAGTAAGCCTCTTTTCTCCTCCGACCCAAATTAGGGATTACAGATGGGCACCACCATGCCCAGCATTTTATGTGGCTGGTGGGAATCCAAAGTCGGGTCCTCATGCTTGCATGGCAAGCACTACCAACTGAACCGTCTCCCAACCCAAGCCATGGCTTTTTAAATCCCTATTCTGTTACGTTGCCTGATGGGCACAATCTCAGTCCATGCTAGAAGGGTCGACGGCTTTACTTTGTGGGTTTTTGCGTGGTCAGAGTTGTATGATTTCTTCTTGGAACAGAGTCCACGTTCCTTCCGCATTCTTCAGCAAGCCACTGAGCCTCATGTCTGGACCAGTCAGACATTAGGCTTTTGGGCAGACTGGGCCTCTCCTGCGTCTTGCATCAGGACTATACCTGTCCTGGGCACAGGAGAGGGACTAGAGCTGATAGATCAGCTTCTTGTCCTCAAAGACATCCCAAGGCAGCTGGATGTGTTGGGACACACCCATATCCCAACACTCAGGAGGTTGAGACAGGGCGATTGACAGTTCAGGCTCTCTACCCTGGGCTGCCCTATCAGCAAAGGAGATGGTAGGAGGGAGGAAGAGAGCGAATGAGAGAGAGTGAGAGAGAGGTCCTGGCTCAGCAGACGGGCAGCAGTGATCCGTTCATTATGATAAATAGTGTAATGGAGGTAAACACAAAGGGGTGGTGTAGTGGGTGCCCATGCCACCCCAGCTATGCGAGAAGCACTCTGAGCTCAACAACACCGTTCCATGCTCTTGCTTCCACTTTATTTTTTTTTGTTAGTTGGGAGATTTTTTAATGTCTTTTTTTATTAATTATTATTTTTTATTGACAACTTCTATACTTACATACAAAAAACACATGATTTCCCTCCCCTCCCCCATTCAGTTCCCCTTTAGAACTCCAATCTCCATCATATTCCCTTCCCTCTCTCCATTAGTCTTTCTTTGAATTTGATGTCATCATCTTTTTCTTCTATTTTTGAGGGTCTTGCAAAGGTATTGCTAGGCACTGCAAGGTCATGGATGTTGAGGCCAATTTCTGTCTGGGCAGTTGCATTGTAAGAATTCATACCCTTCCTTTGGCTCTTCCATTCTATCCGCCCCTCTTCCACTTTATTACAGTGAAAGGATGCAGGCGAAAATCAGCAGAGGGGAAAAGCCTGTAGGGCAGTGTCCAGGAACCCAAGCTTACCTTGGGGTCCTATTCCCTGATCTGTATGGGCACGCTTAATTTTCAGGCAGCAGCACCTTGCGATGTGTGAAACCTTGTCAACTGGGGAAGTCCCTAAGCCTGGGTGGGTGTCCTGTGTCTTTACTGGAGATTGGCTGTGTAGGCAGCATGGTAGTGCTCACCAGACTTAGCAGAGGTCAGACTGATAAAGAGCACTGCGGTTGCTGAATGTAAAAATGTCCCCATTGCAGCCGGGTGTGGTGGCGTACGCCTTTAATCCCAGTACTCGGGAGGCTGAGGTAGGAGGATTGCTGTGAGTTCGAGGCCACCCTGAGACTACACAGTGAATTCCACGTCAGCTTGAGCTAGAGTGAGACCCTACCACGAAACCATAAAAAAAAAAAATGTCCCCATGGCCTCGTGTGTTTGTGATTAAGCCTGATATTCAATCCGCAGCTTGTAAAGCCTTTGGGGGGTGGAGCCATGCTGGAGGAGGTATGTCACTGGGGGCGGGCCTTGGGGGATTATAGCCTAGCCCCACTTACCCCACTGAACTCAAGTTTTCTTTTCTTTCTTTTTCTTTTTCTTTTCTTTTTTTTTTTTGGAGAGAGACAGAGAGAGAGGGAGAGGAAGACAGATAGAGAATGGGCACACCAGCAGCCTCTCAGCTGCTGTGAACAAACTCCAGATGCGTGCGTCCCCTTTTGGTCACGTGCAGCATTGCGCCCTTGTGTCACTTTGCATCTGGCTAAACATGGGACCTGGAGATTGGAACCAGCATTCTTAGGCTTAGCAGGCAGGCGCCTTAACCGCTAAGCCATCTCTCCAGCCCTGAACTCAATTTTTCTACTTCCCGCCTAGTCATGTGAAGATGTGATCTCAGCTGTCTGTTTCTGCCAAGCTTTCCCCACCATGATGAAACTTCCCTTAAGTCAAAAATAAACCCTTTCCTTCCATGAGCTATTTCTGGCCAGGTGCTTTGTCCCAACAACAAGAAGGTAATTGCTACAATTTCCTTTGAAACAGCATCTCTCACTGGCCTGGAAACTTGCCAGTTAGGCTAGACTGGCCCCTGAGCTGCAGGAATCCTCTTGTATCAGCCTCCCCAGTGCTGGGGTCACTGGAACGTGTTACCAAGAGCATTAGAGATACAAGTCAGGTCCTCATGCTTGCTAAGGCAAGCTCTTTGCCATTTGAGCTATCTCTCCAGCCCAGCAGAAGTGGTTGAAGCTATAACTCTTCCTCTGAAATATT
The DNA here is from genome assembly GCA_036365145.1 of Orientallactaga sibirica. Lineage (NCBI taxonomy): Eukaryota > Metazoa > Chordata > Mammalia > Rodentia > Dipodidae > Orientallactaga > Orientallactaga sibirica. The sequence goes on along the minus strand of JAEOAD010000555.1, from coordinate 10,921,668 downwards.
TTAGCTGAATCTCACAAGTTTTCTTATGTTATATTTTATTTTTATTCAACTTTCTTTTTCTTTTTTTTTTTTTTTTTAAGGTAGGATCTCACTCTAGCTCAGGCTGACCTGGAATTCACTACGTAGTCTCAGGGTGGCCTTAAACTCACAGTGATCCTCCTACCTCTGCCTCTGGAGTGCTGGGATTAAAGGCGTGCGCCACCATGCCCAGCTTTTATTTATTTATTCATTTTTATTTATTTATTTATTTTTTGGTTTTTTCAAGGTAGGGTTTCACTCTGGTCCAGGCTGACCTGGAATTCACTATGTAGTCTCAGGGTGGCCTCGAACTCATGGCGATCCTCCTACCTCTGCCTCCCAAGTGCTGGGATTAAAGGCATGAGCCACCACGCCTGGCCACGCCCAGCTTTTATTCAATTTAAAATATTTTCTAACTTTCCTCTTAACTTCTTTTATCTATAGTTTGTTTGTTTGTTTGTTTGTTTATTTATTTATTTTTGTTTTTGTTTTTTGAGGTAAGGTCTCACTCTAGCCCAGGCTGACCTGGAATTCACTATGTAGTCTCACGGTGCCCTCAAACTCATGGCGATCCTCCTACCTCTGCCTCCTGAGTGCTGGGATTAAAGGCGTACGCCACCATACCTGGCTTATATATAGCTTTTTAAAGTGTTTTCTGAGTTATTTTTTAAAAAATATTTTATTTATTTATTTACAAGCAGAGATAAAGAAGAGAGAGAGAGTGTGTGTGTGTGTAGGTGTGTCAGGGCCTCTTGCTGCTACAGACAAGCTCCACTTTGGTCATGTGGCTTTACATGAGTACTGGGGAACTGGACCCATGCTTTGCAAGCCAGTATCTTTAACTGTTGAGCCATCTCCCCAGGCCCAGGTATTTTTGTAGTTCTAAATAATGCAGATTTTTTCCCAAATATCTTTCATTGATTTTTAAAGTATTATTTATTTATTTATTGAGGGCGGTGAGGAAAAGAGAGAGAATGGGTGTGCCAGGGCCTCCAGCCACTGCAAGCAAACTTCAGACACATGTGCCACCATCTGCATCTGGCTCATGTGGGTTCTGGGGAATGGAACCTGGGTCCTTAGGCTTCACAGGCATGCGCCTTAACCACTAAGCCATCTCTCCAGCTCATCCTTTATTGATTTTTAATATCATTTGATTATGGCCATTGCTTTATATGATCTAGTGCTCTAAATTTGTTACACCTTACATTATAACCCCAAATATTGTCTATTTTGGTTAATATTGGATATAAATTCCATTTCAAAAGTTCATTGCCGTATTTATATATTTGGAAACTACTTAGAATTCTACCAAGAACTGAGTGAGCTGTAGAGAGTAGAGCTGCCAAGTTTTGGAGTTGTCTTTTAAGATAAGTCAAAATAAAAGAGCAGTTACGTGTTGCTGAATGGCACGGCGGTGAAATGAATTGTTAGGTGATTTCGTGGTAGCTTGAACATCATAGTGTCCCTAAGTCTAGGTCACACACTTAGGCTACATAGTGCGTGTGTGTGTGAGTGTGCATGTGTGCGCGCGCCTAGCCTGTCGTTTCTGGCACTGTGATGAGCAAATCAGCAGGACATCAAATCAAGCAAAAGAGAAAGTGTGTCAATGAAGGGCCATTTCCAGTGAGGCGGCCCACGCCTTCCATCCGGGCCTCAGGAGGCTCTGGTAGAAGGACACCATGAGCTCAGGGCCAGCCTGGACTACAGAGTGAGTTCCAGGTCTGCCTGGACTAGAGTGAGACCCTACTTCAAAACTTCAAAAAACAAAAACGGGGAGTCATAGTAGGGCGGTGGTTAAAGAGTGCTTGTTGCACAAACACGAGGCCTTGAGACTGCTGGAATTTGACTCCCCAGAACCCATGTAAACAGCTGCAAGCAGCTGGGCATAGTCACTTAAGTCTGTAACCCCAGTCCTACAGGGGTTAGGGACTTACTGAGAAACAAAATGGTGAAAAAAGTACCACTGGGTTGAATGAGAAACTCTGTCTCAAGGAAACAGGCAATAAGCGAAAAGGAAGGACACCTGACAGCCTCCTCTAGCCTCCCCACATGCACACAGGGCACACACATGTGCATACACCACACGTGCATGTGCACGCATATGCACGCGCACGTGCATGCACACACTCCAAAAGAGCCAGGGTAATGCCGGTCCTGGTGGTGCTGGCCTGCAATCCCAGCTACTCAGGCAGTAGATGCAGGAGGATCACAAATTCAAGGCCTGCCTCAGTTACAGCGTGAGTTCAGGGCCAGCCTGAGCAAACTTAGTGCGACCCTGTTTTAAAATAAAAAGAAGGGCTGGAGGGATGGTTCAGCAGTTAAGTGTCTTTCTGTGCAAACATGAGGGTCTGAGGTGGCCTGAGACCATCAGAGATCAGAGCTCTAGACCTCTTGTAAAACAGCTGGGCATGGTCACCAGTGCCTATAACCCCAGTCCCACATGGGAACAGAGAAGAGCATTTGCAGAGCCCTGCAAGCTTTGGGACCAGTAAAGCGACTGGCTCAAAATCAAGACTTGGCAGAGGAACAGTGGAATGGAATGCCTGATGTTCCGTCCCAGCCACCACAGATGAGTGTTCCCCACCACACGACAGTACACGAAGCACCATACCACGCCACCCCCCCACACACCCCACTGCACATGGACACACAAGGACCAACAACAAGTGAAAAGAGGGCGGGGGTGTGGCTTAGTTCAGAGTGCCTAATATGCAGGAGGCCCTGGGTCCAACCCCCAGGGCAGCAGAAAAACAAAGGCGTGGTAACCACATGATGTAGGAGGCTGCTGCGACACAGCCCAACATAGTGGTTTACTGTGACAACGTCATTCCTACGAATGCACTCTCACACATCAGTAAGAAACATAACATTAGCAACTACAGGAAGAGTGACATTTCATCACCCTTGTCACATGTGTTGCCGGTAATTGTATTGCTACAGTGTTACAGGACAGTAGGTTGGTTTCCAGAAGCATCTCCACAAACACAAGTAATGTGTGTGTGGATGAAGTCACCGTGGCTGTGACAATGCCACTGGGCAGCGGGCATTTTAAGCTTCGTTATAACCTTACAAGGACCCATGGTGGTCCTTGTGGTATGTGGTGACCAAAACATGCTCCTTCCATGTGTGTGTGGCAGTCCAGCTTGTGACCCTCGCTATAGCAGTGTAGGCAGGAAGCAGACATTTTGAAGTTCGGTCTGTGAGCAGGAGAGGAAGAAGGCAGAGAAGGCGGAAGGAGAATCCCATTGAAGCCAACTTCCCAGGGCACCTGGGAGTGTGGTGAGCCATTGCTGCCCTTCCCTTTCTGGGGGTGGGGGTAGGGAAGGTCCTCTGTAGGACCCGAGGCTTCCAGGTTCTTGAAATCTCAAAGAGTTTAAATAGCCCACACTAATAGCAAAGAGGCAAGAAGTTTTGTGTAAGGAGATAGTGGAAGAATATATTGCAAAGGAGGAGCAGACTACTTGAGCTCGATTGCCCAAGAGCAGAGGGTTACCACTGGGGGCCTCTTTTATGAAATCTATGAGGAGGGGCTGGTTACTGCAGGTGACGTCTGAGTGGTTCTCTGTTTTACTTGAGAGAGGGGAGAGAGAGAGAGAGAATATGAGCGTGCCAGGGCCTCTAGTTGCTGCAGACAAACTCCAGCTGTGTGTTCCACCTTGTGCAGCTGGCTTATGTGGGTCCTGGGGAATCGAACCTGGGTCCTTTGGCTTTGCAGGCAAGCGTCTTAACCACTAAGCTGCCTCTCTAGCCCGGTTCTCTGATTTGATTGATAGACTTGAGTTAGGTAAGCTTTTATCTACCATGCATGTCCTTTCCCATGATGCATCTGATTTTAATCATATGCATGCCCAATCATGCATAGGCATGAGATGGTAATTAGGGGATTTTCCCTAAAAGTTCACTCAAAGGACACAGTTTGCCTTCATTTGCATGCACCCGAAACCAGTGAATGCTGGATGGTCCCCGGCCTCTTGCTCCTGGATGTGTTGTAGGACATGTGTGAGTGTAAAGTACCCACCGAACGGGAGTAACTAAGAGAAGGGAAACTTACTGTATTGCTTGGAGGGTGGTGAACCTGCAGCTGGATGCAGGTGGGGGACCCAGGTTGCTAAGTGCATTGTTAGGAAAAGGGGTGGGTTGTTTCACTCAAGGCAAGTGGGGTCCTGGGTTGCCAAGCTATGCTTGTGCTTGCCTGCCTCACCTGATAGATGGTGGCCACTTCAGGAACAGGTTGGCAGTGAAGCCTGCCCACCTCCAGCTTTTCAGAATCAGTGAGTCTCTCCTGACAGGGTGTCTTGAGGAGCTTGGCAGAGAGCGTGGGCGTGCGATCTGCAACTCCTGGGATGTGAGCTGGGGGGCTTGGAGGACAGAGAGATCACTGAGGTGCCCAGGCACAGCAGGCTGGGGAAGGACAAGGCTGACCTTCCATCCTGTTGACAACATGAGATGCAGTTCACACTGAGGACTGATCTTCAGAGGTCACTGGGAGCCGATTGTGCTCGTCTGTTTTCGTGTTCTGTGTTTCCTGGCTCTCAGACAACACAACACAGGGCCTTGCTGTTCCTGGAGAGACTGACTCGCCTCTCCCTCAGAACTGACTAATTCTTAGAGGTGACAGCCACCTATCAGAGTGTACCCCTTAAATGCAGACCCACCAGCTCAGCCATTTCCTCTGCAGAGCCCTGTATGAGCTGAGCCACGTCCCCTTCCCCTAATCACCCCACAGCCACGCCCTAGACCTCAAAGCACAGCCAGTAGTCCCCAGAGCCTACTGACATGATTCACACTCGACCATCTTAACATGCGTGCCCTGTCTTGCCTCGCCTTTCCACAGAAGCCACCAGAAAGCTCTTCTGCGGGTTCTCCTGTACTCCCTGTCTGCTGACCTGACCTACTGCTTCCCCATGCACCCCTATGCAGTGTGCTCTGCCTCCTGTTCATGTCAATTTCTTCCTCATGACCGGCGTATCTGTACCTATTCTTACCATCTCTGATTACAGCAACCCCTGGGCAAGAGCCTGGTATGGGGGCACTTGCCTCTAATCCAAGCAGTTGGGAAGATGAGGCAGGAGAATTACGAGTTTGAAGGCTAGAATGAGAACTCAGTCAGTAGGGCGTTTGCCTCACAAGCATGAAAACCTGCACTTGATTCCCAGAACCCACATAAAATTCTGGGCATGGTGGCTCATGCTTGTAACCCCAGCACAGGGAAGACGGTGACAGAGGATCCTTGGGGATCACTGCCCTGGTAGTCTAGGTGAATGTATGAGCTCTAGGTACAGTGAGAGCCCCTGTCTCAAGAAAAGAGGCTGGGGAGATGGCTCTGGTTAAAAGCACCTGCTCCACAAGCCGGCCAACAAAGAGTTCAGATCCCAGTACCCATGTAAAGCTGGATGCAAAAGTGGCACGCACACATCCATAACCCCAGTGCTTCTACGGCAGTAGGAGGCAGAGGCAGGAGAAAGCCAGCTAGCATGGCTTTCCCCGTGGCAATCATCGAGAGCCTCTGTCTCAAGCAAGGTGGGAGGAGACGGCCAATACCCCAGGTCATCCTGTGACCTCCACACTTGCTCCATGCTGTCCATGCATGTGCTTGTGTAAACATACTACATACACACACACACAAACCAAGTTTCATCTGAGGTCCTTCACTCTCTGGACGCACGCTGGTTACCAAAAAAAAAAAAAAAAAACCTTGAGTGATTTGAAAGTACTAATTACCCTGCACGTAAAGTAATTGCCCGAGGGATACAGGGATCTTGGCTTCCTAGCCGGCACTTCGGCTCTCTCCCCGGGAGAAGTGCCCTCTGCAGCAGGCATGGCCCACACTGCTGAGCCACGCAGAAGAGGATTGGGAAGAGCAAGCGTCAGTGTGGCAGAGACGTGCCCTGCTCTGTCCTCTCTGCAGTTCTATGTTCTAGGTAAGGGAAGGGAAATGAGCTCACAGGGAGGTGGACGGGTCTGGCCACTGCGGGTCACCACACCTCACACAGCTTGCTGCTTGAGAAATGCAGTTTTGACATCAGGTCTGCGTGACCTCCGTGTTTTCTGCCTTCTGTCTGTCTGCTTTGAGGTTGTTGCCTTAGAGAACACGTGAGGAGACCGGTGCATGGAGAGGTCGTCCAAAGCAGCGAGCGTGGAAGTGGCTGCGAACATCGATCTTAGAGGATTGTAGCAGTCAGCTTTGTGTCGCTGCAATAAAATGGAAGAGGCTGCAGGCTTTAAAGAAAGAAAGTGTTTGTTCAGCTCACAGTTTGGAGGATTTGGGATCCCAAATTGAATGGCCTCTGGTCAAGGCAGCAAACATAGAATACTTGTGTGGTGTGGTTATGTGGCATGTGGGTACTGCATGGGTGTATGTCGTATGCATATGTGTGGTGTGTGGGTTTGTGCTTATGTGTAGTGTGTATAAGTGTGGAGTATGAGGTATGGGTATGGAGTGTGTTTCTTTCTTTTCACTGCTATTCTGTCACCTTCTGGAAAACACTCTGGAAATCAGTAATGTCCCCAGGTCCCCTGAGACAGCTCATGATGCACAGGTTCAACTGTGGTGGCCTAGCCACATCTCCTTCCCAATTCTGACCCCAGGGGAGGACCTGGCTGCCCCACCCTCTGTGAGCCAGCCAGGTGCCATCCCCAAGAGATCTCATTTTAAATGCTGCTGACACAGGAAGTAGGGAAGACAGAGGGCAAGGAGAGAGACCCAGGCACGGTGCTAAGGCCTTGAACTGGGAGAGGCCCTGGTGAACAGCAGCACAAGTTGGCAGTTGGCGGGGAGGGATGTCAGCTACATGGTATGGAAGCGAAGCTGTTACGTGCACAAGAGGCAGCAAGTGGCTGCCATGGCGACCTCAACAGCTCAGGACCCTCCACCGGCATCTGTGTATGTCCCAGAAGGATAAAGTGAAGCTCTCCACCCACAGGACCCGCTTCACTTGGTCACTCCACCTCGTGCCACCCTGCAATCTTCTTCCCTGAGAAGCAGGACTTGAAATGGGTGAGGTCTGAGGGGCAGAGGACATTCTGAGAATTAATGGCTTCATCATTTGCAAGTCCCCGTCCTCTCACCTGCTCCCTGTGTGCTGACGACATTCGGCAGGCTTCAGAACTGTCCTCCTGTTGTCTCTCCCTGTCATCCGGAGAGCCCCGGCTCTTCGGCCTGTGAGTGGTCTCCACTGGTGGGTCTGGTGGAGATGGGTGAAGCGCGATCTATAGAATCCTCCAAATGTTAGGCCTCAACTCAGCGAGCTCACTCTGAACTGTCCATCCTTGTCTTCTTGTTGCTGCTGCTACTACTATTATTACTTTATTTTGCTGTATCCACTGTGGAATCCTGGTTTTTTTTTTTTTTTTTTGAGGTAGGGTCTCACTCTGGCCCAGGCTGACCTGGAATTCACTATGTAGTCTCAGGGTGGCCTCGAACTCATGGCGCTCCTCCTACCTCTGCCTCCCAAGTGCTAGGATTAAAGGCGTGCACCACCATGCCCGGCTTTTTTTTTTTTTTTTTTTTGACCAGTGACCAGGACCATGGCTTGTGCATGGCTACACCAGTGGCCCATTGTGGGCACTGACCTCGCCCTGTGCTGCAGCCAGTGTGCCTGCTCAGAGCCAGCATGCTGCCCAGCACCACTACCCCATCAGCTGTGCAGGTTACAGGGAGCCAACTGTGAGAATTCAGAAGGCCTAGCTATCATTCCCAGGCTCTGGAATAAGCTACTGGAGGGACAGAGATGATGGTGAACTTTGTCTCACTTTTCAATGGCCTCCTCTGACCAATGTGCGTTCTCTTGGGGGTGCTGGGCTGAGAGCCCGCAGACCTTGTGATGGGCCCTGTCAGTTATGGCAAGGCCACATTGGCTGTGGAATTTTAATATTTATTTATTTATGTATTTGCAAACAGAGAGAGAGAAAGAGAGAGAGAAAAATGGGTGCACTAGGGCCTCCATCCACTGCAAATGATTTTCAGATGCATGCAATACTGTGCATCTGGCTTTATATGGGTACTGGGGAATTGAACCTGGATCATTAGGGTTTCCAGGCAAGCATCTTAACCACTAAGCCATCTCTCCAGCTCAGCTGAGGAATTTTAATGCAAAGGGAGCTTACTAATGTGTGTGTGTATCTGACCTCTGTTAAGTCTGGTGAGCACGACCATGCCTACACAGCCAATCTGCGATAAAGACCCTGGACACCCACTCAGGCTTAGGGACTTCCCTAGGGGCTTTTGTGTGTGGTATGCATGCATATATGTGTATTCTGTGTGTGAGGGTGCACATGTCTGTGCAAGGGTGTATGCACATGTGTGCATGTGTGTGTGGAGGCCAGAGGACTACCTCGGCTGTTTTTTCTCAGACCTGCCATCCACTTTGTTCTTGAGGCAGCTTCACTCAATGACCTGGATGGAGCTCACCAATTGGCCAGATGAGCCCCAGGGATCCTCCCATCTCTGCTCCCAAGTGCTGGGATTACAGGTGCGTGTCACTACACCTGGCATTTTCATGTGGGTACTGGCCATTGAACTCAGGTCCCCATGCTTGCAAGGCAAGCACTTAACTCACTGAGCTGTCTTCTCAAATCCAATCTTTTAGTTTATTTTTAAAAATGTGGGAGAAGTGTGGGGCTGGTAAAGATGCTGGACCCGGGAGCCACCTGGGTTTGGATTCTAGAGACAATTTGATTTTGTTCTTGTCTCGTTACTTATTAGCAGATACTTTGCAGTGGAGTAGATGTAGCGGGGGCTTCAAAGTTTGCCCATCTGTGGTCCAGTCCTGCCTCCCACCCTTGTGGGCTATGTGGCCTGGGACCAGTTGTCTCATTTAGAGCTGGAATCTTCTCATCCCTGGAGCAGAACTAAGAATGTGCCAGTTATTGAGCTGAATGGCAGTGACAAAGCTGGTTGGTGTACAATGGATGATTAATCTAAGTTCATGTTTTCTCTGGATATCCCCAAGGACCCCTGTCAATGGTTATGACCTAAGACTGGAACCAGTATTCATCTCATATTCCTAACTGGCCAGGCGCTGTGAGTGGAAAAGGGATAGGAAGTTGGCTGACAGAAGTAATGATCCTGGAATAACAGCATTGAAGGTTTTGAACAAAGTGTTGATAGCAGAATTGTAAGTGTGGTGTGCATGTATGTGTCTGCATGGTTGTGTGTGGGAGCACGTGTGTGTGTGTGTGTGTGTGTGCATCTGGAGGTCAGAAGTTGATGTCCATCAGATCAGATGTCTTCCTCAGTCACTCTTCATCTTATTTTTTAAAAAAATTTTATTTATTTGCAAGCAGAGAGAGAGAGAGAAGAGAGGCAGACAGAGAGAGAGTGGGCACACCAGGGCCTCCAGCCACTGCAAATAAACGCCAGATGCATGTGCGCCTTGTACATCTGGCTTACGTGGGTCCTGGATAATTGAACCAGGATCATTTGGCTTTGCAGACAAACACCTTAACCGCTAAGCCATTTCTCCATCCCTCTTCATCTTATTTTTTGAGACAAGTTCTCCTGCTGAACCTAGAATTCACCTCTTTAGCTACACTAGCTAATCAGTAAGTCCCAGGGGTCCTCCTGTTTCCACTTCCCCAGGGCTGAGATTAGTCACATGACACTGCACCCTGCTTTTATGTGGGTGCTGGACATGCGAGTCCTCATGCCTGCATGGTGAGTGCTTTACACACTCAACCACTCCCCAGTGCAGCATTTGGTTCACTTACTGATTATTTTTTTCTCTAGTGAACATAGGCTAGCCCGGCGTGGTGGCTCACGCCTTTAATCCCAGCACTTGGGAGGCAGAGGTAGGAGGATTGTTGTGAATTCGAGGCCACCCTGAGACTAAATAGTGAATTCCAGGTCAGCCTGGGCTAGAGTGAGACTCTACCTCAAAAAACCAAAAAATGTATTCTAGATATGATAACTACAATTTTGTTTCTTTTTGAAATCTCTGTGGCTAAGGAGAAGATAGCGTAAAATGTTTAAAGATATATGTAAGATGCTTGTGAAGAGAAGTGTTTTGGATATTGGCACAAAGAAAAGAAAGAGCTGGGGAGATGGCCTACTGGATAGAAGCACTTGCTTGCAAAGTCAGCCAGCCAGTGTTTAGTTCCCCAGTACCCACGTAAAGCCATATACACAAAGGAGGGCATGCATCTGGAGTTTGTTTGCAGCAGCAAGAGGCCCTGATACAACCATATTCCCCCCACCCTTTCTGCAAATATATAAGCATATTTAAAAAATACAAGAAATTAAGCTGGGCGTGGTGGCGCACCCCTTTAATCCCAGCACTTGGGAGGCAGAGGTAGGAGGATTGCCGTGAGTTCAAGGCCACCCTGAGAATACATAGTGAATTCCAGGTCAGCCTGGGCTAGAGCGAGACCCTACCTCGAAAAACCAAAAATAAAATAATAATAATAATAATAATACAAGAAAAATGCCAGGTGCAATGATACAAACATACAGTCCCAGCACTCTGGAAACTAAGACAAGAGTATCATAAATTTGAGTCCAGCCTGAACAAAGTGTGATGTTCTCTTTAAAAATTGAAAACAGTAAGCAATCTTGACATTTAACAGAGCAAAAGTCTATGATTTGTCTGCTGCAGTGGAGGTGTAAATTGTTTCGTGAGCTTCTTGAGTAGACAGCCCAGGGGCTGCAAGTCGGCAGTATTTTATGCAGTGGTAAAGATGAAATTACAACGTTCAGTTCTGCAAGATGGTGTGCTGTGACGACTTCAAAAGCTCTCCTGCTGTAAGACTCCTCACCTTTGGGCTGGGGGAGGGGTGGGCAATGAAAATTACCTTAACTGCATATCTGAACTCAACAGGGGAGTAGCCCAGGTGTGGGCACCAGGAGGTTCTGAAGATGGGAGCTGATGCCCTAACCACATGTCCCTTGATTCCAAGACTCCCTGTGGATGCCAAAATCTGCAAATGCTTAAGTCCCTTACTTGAAATGGAGTGGCATTTGCATAGAATCTGTCCACATTCTTCAGTTTACTTTAAATCATATCTAGATCACTTATGATCCCCCATATGATGATAAAGTTATATAATAGTTGTCCCACTATGTCCTTGAGGAAATGGGGCACGATTGAAAAAAAGTTTGAGCTGGGCGTGGTGGTGCATGCCTTTAATCCCAGCACTCAGGAGGCAGAGGTGGGAGGATTGCCCGTGAATTCGAGGCCATCCTCAGACTACAGAGTAAATTCTAGATCAGCCTGAGCTAGAGTGAGACCCTACCTCGAAAAATCAAAATAAATAAATAAATAAATATTTTTAAAAGTTTGCATATGTTCTGTACAGAGGCGGGTTTCCTCCTTTCCAAAATGCGGTTCACTTGGCCTTGGGTCCCAGCTTAGAGATGGAACTTAAAGCTCTTACTCAGAACTGGGGCCTCTAAAAGCTGTGTTGTCAGGCAAATGTAGATTTCTACTTTTATTTTTTGAGTGTGTGTATGCATGTGTGGAGTGCATGTGTGGTGTGTGCGTGCATGTGGACATTAGGTATCTGCCTCAATTATTCTCCCCCTCTTTATTTGAGACAGGGCTCTCTGTTGCTAAACCTAGAGCTCACAGGCTCAGGCAGACTAGCTAGCCAGTAAGCCGAGGGATCCATTTGTCACTACCTCCCCAATACTGGGATTGCAGATGTGTGACCCCCACAGCTGGCATTTTACAGGAGAACTGCAGGTGTGAACTTGGGTCCTTGCATGACAAGCACTTTAACCACTGAGCCACCTCCCCCAGCCCTGCAAGTGTGGATTTGAATTGTGCATAACCCTTGCTGTCTCGGTGTGGGTCTTGGGTAACATGAAACTGCCCTGAGGGTCTGAAATCTTGGCCTATACCTTACCTTGACTTGGGGTTCAGATTTATACTGACTCAGCGTATAAACTGAGCAAACGATATAGTAGGAAGCAACATAAACATTTGTTTGAAGAATCAGTGAATGTTCACAGAGTTTCCAAACTTATGGAAGACACAGAGGAACTGTCAACAATGACAGTTTCCCACTTGTGAACAACAGAGCTACAGAATATCAAATTTGGATATATTAAAAGCAGAGGACTGGGTGTGGTAGCACACACCTGTAATGCCAACACTCGAGAGGCTAACATGAGATCCGGGTCAGCCTGGGCTAGAGTAAGACCCTGCCTCAAAACAGAACAAACAAAACAACAAAACACCAATCCAATTAAAGCAGAGGGAGGGAGAGGTAGATCGCTCATGGAGTCATTAGACTGCAAACCTACTTATCACCAAGGTGAGTTGGAATGAGAGGTTGATGGAATAATGGAGCCTTAAGAACTCTTTATCCAAATAAATGGTCATTCAAGAGTCAGGCTAAAGTGAAGATTCCGAGCCCCTCCTCTTTGCCGTGATCAGCCTCAGGCTGTTCATCAGGATTAGTAAAAGCAGAGGACTGACTGCAGTTGGCTGGGGCTGCAGTGAAGAGGCAGTGCATGTGTTTAGCCTGTGCAAGGCTCTGAATTTCATCCCCAGCGCCAAACATTCTGATTTCTTTTTTTTTTTAAAAATATTTTATTTATTTATGTATTTATTGGAGGGAAAGAGAGAAAGAGGAAGATAGAGAGAATGGGTGTGCCAGGGCTCCAGCCACTGCAAACGAACTCCAGATGCATGTACCACATTGTGGATCTGGCTTATGTGGGTTCTGGAGAATCGAACCAGGACCCTTAGGCTTCACAAGCAAATGCCTTAACCACTAAGCAATGTCTGTAACCCCAATCATTGTAATTTCTGTTGAAATTTATTTATTTATTTATTTAAATATTTTACTTTTATTTATGAGAGAGAGCTAGAAAGAGAGCACACCAGGGCCTCCAGCTGCTACCAACCTGTGCCACCTGTACATTTGGCTTACCAGGGTCCTGGGGAATTGAACTTGGGTCCTTTGGCTTTGCAGGCAAGTGCCTTAACCACTAAGCAATTTCTCCAGCCCTGAAATGTGTTTTTGACCATTTTTGAGAAGTGATCTATTAATTTTCTTAGATAGGAAGTTGGTAGGTAGGGAGGTAGGAGGGTAGATAAATAAATGGTAGACAGATTTTCTAATTAACTTTTTATTCTTAAATTCTGGCTTACTTATGGTATGCCACAAAAAGTGCTATAAAATTTGTTGAAATTTGGTAGATTTTCTTACTATTTTCAATGTTTGCCTATACACTTAGAACCTTTTTTGTTCTTTTTCAATACAGGATATGCCAGTTAGTTTAAATTTTGTTCTTTTTTTTTTTTTTTTTTTTTTTGCTGTCTATTCTATTAATAGTTGAATCACCAAATCTTCTACTGGGATTTTAATTTTCTATTTGCTTTTTATAGGTAGAGGCTATATTGGTAAGGACATACAAATCTACCTCTTAAGTGCTAAGATTACAGGTTTGTAGCAGCATGCCCAGTTTTTTTTTTTTTTTTTTTTCCACATTCTGCTAAGGATCAGATCCAGGACAAGCACTATACCAGTTGGGCTACGTCTCCAGCCCTCAACTACATATTTTCCTGTCAGCTTTTTCTCACTGTTCTTCCCAAGTGAATTTCTAAATTATAGGCTGCTGTTACCAGAAGCAGGAGTCTGCCATCCTATGCCTAAGGTCTGCCTATGTTGCTGTGAACATTTCATCCTGTCTGTGAGGTGCATCCACCATATTTTACTCATTTTTCCAGTGTTGTTCCAGCTGTGTATATAATTACGGCTCCCAAGAGGATAGTGCTGTGTTGTCAAGGTCCCTGTATCAACTGTGTGGGAATTTTCAGGATTAGAAACCCAGGAAGGACTAAGGGCTGTAGGGATTGCTCAGATTCATTATAACTGATTGCTTCCAGGTGACTTTGCTAGAGAGTGGTCACATGTCCTCTGCCAACAGTGAGACTTCCTGTGTCCTTCCTTCACTTCCTGTGTCCTTCCTTCACTGCTTCCAAAACCTGTCCTTGCTTTCTAGTTTTCCCTGAGTCTAATGTATGTAAAGTGTCATGCCTAGTGTGAATTTCTCTGATTATACATTTTCTGTTTGGGTTTATCTTTTTAAAATTTATTTATGTGTGTGTGTGCTTATGGGTGTGTGTATCAAGGCATGTGTGTGGAGGTCAGAGGTGCACTTTGAGGTGTCTGTGCTCCACCTTCTTAGAGAGAGTCTCTTCCCACTGCAAGCACAGACTGCAAGTGAATGTCAGACTAGCTGCTTGTCAGCTTCAGATTCTCCTGGCTCTGGTGCCCATTGTCATAGGAGTGTTGAGATCAGAGATGCATGCACCACATTGCACCTGAAATTTATTATTTTATTTATTTTTGGAGAGAGACACAGAGAGAGACAGACAGAGAGGGAGAGGAAGGCAGAGATGGGTGCGCCAGCAGCCTCTCAGCTGCTGCGAACGAAATCCAGATGTGTGCACCTCCTTGTGGTCAAGTGTGGCATTGTGTCCTTGTGTCACTTTGCATCTGGCTAAACGTGGGACCTGGAGATTGGAACTGCTGGAGATTGGAACCAGCGTCCTTAGGCTTAGGAGGCAGGTGCCTTAACTGCTAAGCCATGTCTCCAGCCCTGCACCTGGATATATTTGGGTGCTAGAAATTGAACCTGGGCTGGCAGGCTTTGCAAGCAAGTGCCTTTAACCACAAGCCATCTCCCCAACCAGAGATTTTTGTCTTTTTTCCTTGTTAATTTGTTTGAAAAAATATTTTAATTTATTTATTTGAAAGAGAGAGAGAGAGAGAGTATCAGTGCACCAGGCCCTCTTGCCTCTACAAACAAACTCCAGATATATGTGCCACTCGATGCATCTGGCTTTACGTGGGTACTGGGGACTTGAACATGGACCTGCAAGGCTTTGAAAGCAAGCACCTTTAACTACTGCGCAATCTCCCCAGGCCTCTTGTAAAGTTCTGTGTTAGTTTTCTATTGTTATAACAAACGTCAGGGATAATTGACTCCTGTGTATGCGCATGGGTGGTGTGGTGTACTTGTGTCTGTGTGTGCTTGTCTGTGGGAGGAAGTGTGTGCACATGAGTGTGCATGAGTGTGGAGGCGAGAGGTTGACACTGAGCATCTTTCTCAGTTGCTCTCCACCTTAGTTACTGAGGCATCGTCTCTCACTTCAACCCAGAACTCATCAATTAGGCAAGTCCAGCTTGTCCTGTGATTCCCTGTCTCCACCTCCCCAGTGCGGGGATTGTAGATGGGCCACCACACCCGCCATTTAAATGGGTGCTGAGGATCCAAAATAAGTCCTCAACACTTGTGTGGCCAGCACTTTCCCCACTGAACCATCTCCCCAGCTAATCAACTCTTCACGAGAACAGGAGTGGGGTTTTTTGCTTCACAAAAGTTTCAGTATGTGATTGATTGGTCCTGTTGGAGTGTTTCTTTAATCAGTATAAAGTGACCATCTTTATCTTTTCTCACTAATGTTGGCTTGAAGTCCATCCTGTCAGGTATTAGGATAGCAACCCCTGCTTGTTTTCTAGGCCCATTTGCTTGAAATACCATTTCCATCCTTTCACCCTAAGGTAGTGTACTGTCCATCTTTTATTAATAGATGAGTTTCTTGGAGGCAACCAACAACAGATCCTGCCTTTTAATGCAGTCTGCAAGCCTGTGTCTTTTGGTTGGGGCATTGAGGCTATTGATATTAGGAGTAATTATTGGGCTGGGCATGGTGGTGCACGCCTTTAATCCCAGCACTCGTGAGGCAGAGGTAGGAGGATCACTGTGAGTTCAAGGCCACCCTGAGACTATATAGAGATTTCCAGGTTAGTCTAGGCTAGAGTGAGACCTTACCTGGAAAAACAAACAAACAAACAAACAAACAACAACAAAAAAAGGAGTTATTATTGGAAGGGATGTTATTTATTCTCACCATTCTTCTTGTTTTGTAGTGCTTCCTGTTTTCCCTTTACTCGCTTGTATTAACTGTTATTTGAGTATGGTTTATTTTTTCCCGTTTTCCACATGTATGTGCTTTCCTTTCTCTTCAGCATGAAGGATTCTTTCAAGTATTTTCTGTAGAGCTGGCTTAGTGGTCATATATTCCTTTAGCCTGTTTTTGTTCTGGAATGTTCTTATTTCTCTATCTATTTGGATGGATAGTTTCACTGGGTAAGTAACCTTGGTTGACAGTTGTTATCTTTCAGAACTTAGAATACATCATTCCAAGCCCTTCTGGCATTTAAGGTTTGTGTTGAGTAATCTGCTGTGATCCTGATGGGCTTGCCTCTGTATGTGACTTGATGTTTCTCTCTAACTGCTTTCAATATATGTTGTTTGGTTCGTGTGTTTAGTAGTTTAATTATAATGTGGCAAGGAGAAGAATTCTTTCCTGGTTTTGTCTGTTTGATGTTCTTAGAGCTTTATGTATCTGTATTGGTGTCTCTTTCTCTATTTGGGGGGAAATTTTCTTCTATGATTTTGTTGAAAACACCTACTATGCCTTTCAGTGAAATTCTTCTCCTTCTGCTATACCCTGAATTCTTATGGTTGATCTCTTCATAATGTCTGAATGTCTTGAAATTCCCTTCCTATTAGTTTGCCTTTCTCTTTGTTGGACTCTACTAGATCTGCCCCCTGGTCTTCTAGCTTAGACTTGCTGTTCTCTCCTTCATCCATTCTGTTGGTGAGACTTCCCACAGAGTTTTTGGGATGGCTTTGGTCTCACCTATGCTGCGCGTCTGCTTGGGTCCCTCTTTACTGTGCTGTGGGCTCGGCTGTGGCTGGGTGGGCCTACTGCTCTGATCACCTGTGCTGGGTGCTGTGTAGCTGAGTTCCCTTTCCCAGGTCTCCAGTGGTTTGCTGGCGAGGACTGTGGAGGGTGCCTGAAGTACTGAAGCTGCGTAGCTGCTCCCGTGATCCTCTTCTTTGTGAACCGCTCAGCCGGTCCCTGCTGTCTGCTCCTTCAGGTTTTTGACTTTGTGAGGAGGCTGGTATGATTGGAGAGTCCCCCCACCTGGGTTCTGCTCCTGTGGCTTAGGCACATAGTTCTTCCCAGAGACAGGGGCTGAGACCTGTGCCACAGTGGGAGCTGATTCTATCTGATTGCCTGCTTGCTAGAAAATCTATGTCTGTCCTGCTTCTCTGCTGTGGTTGATAATTTCTTAGGCACGTTCAATTTTTGGTAGAAGAGTGTATTGTGGCATTTTTTTCTGCTTATTTCTCCCCCTAGGCTGCTTTGGTGTGGCTGCTACACTACCACCATCTTATCTGGAGTCTTTAAAAAAAATTCTTAATTGATCAGTCATTTTTGTTTATGGTTTGTGCTTTGTGATATTACTTACAAGATCATTCACTGCCCTTACTTTTTATTTTATTATATTGTGACCTTTTAATTTTGTATGTCTGCCTGCACTTAGAAGTCTTTAAACCCTGCAGAACCTACTCTTGTGCACTGACTCTTGATTTCTGTCCCTCTTGTGTCATCATCTTGATCTAAGTCTAAGTTTCCTTGGATTTTATCTTGAACATTCTATGATGTTCCACTGATCCCTTCCTATATAGCTAAACTGCTCTTTTTTGCTGTTGTTTTTAAAATAGTTTATTTATTCATTTGAGAGAGAGGGAGAGAGAGAGAGAGAGAGAGAGAGAGCATGCTAGGGCCTCTAGCCACTGCAAACTTCAGACACATGCACCACCTTGTGCATCTGGCTTATGTGAGTCCTGAGGAATTGAACCTGTGTCCTTTGGCTTTGCTGTCAAGTGCCTTAACCTCTAAGCCATTTGTCCAGCTCAAGTTCTGTTTTTTTTTTTTTCTGGGGGGGATGGGGTTTGTGTTAGAATCTTACTATAGCCCTGGTTGACCTGGAATTCATTGTGTAGTCTCAGGGTGGTCTTGAATTCATGGCAATCCTCCTACCTCTGCCTCCCAAGTGTTGGAATTAAAGGTGTGCGCCACCACACCTGGCCTAAGTTCTGTTTATGAAGATGTGTTTTAAAGTTGATATATAATAACTTTTGCATATATGTTGTCAGGGTAGTTTATCAAGTTCTTCAGAAAATCTCTAACCCTTTCATCAACCTTGCACTAAGTAGATAGCCTAATAGTCAAATGATTAATGTCTTCAAGTTATTTCATCTGATAGTATTTGTGAGCATGCATTGTAGGACCTTGGTTTGATTCCCCAGGACCCACATAAACCAGATGCACAAGGGGGCACACACATCTGGAGTTCGTTTGCAGTGGCTGGAGGCCCTAGTGTGCCCATTCTCTCTCTCTCTCTCTCTTACTCTGCCTCTTTCTCTCAAATAAATAAAAATAAAACTATAAAAAATTCATTTTTATTACCTATTGTATGAGAGAGAGATGGAAAGAAAGAGTCCAATAGGGAGAGAAAATGGGCATGTCAGGGCTTCCAGCTGCTGCAAACAAACTCCAGACGCATGCACCACCTGGCTTATGTGGGCTTTGGGGAATTGAACCTGTGTCCTTAGGCTTCACAGGCAGCACTTTAACCACTAAGCCATTTCTCCAGCCCAGCATGCACTGTCTTTACTTGTGATATTTTCTGTTTCTTTTATTAGAGTTTCAAAATGTTCTCTCTAGGGGTGTTAGCCAATTCTGGTGAATTTCTAGATGTTGTAAGTATTTTGCTGTTGGGTGGTTGATTTTGCTACTTTGAATACTCTCTTTTCGTGACATTTTCTAGCAGGGTGCTGCTATTAATGGTGTAGAAAAGCCTTGTTTTCAACCATCTTGCTAAACTTCTTTACAGATGGTCTGGTGCTTATATATGTTTCCTTCTGGGAAGATAAATAAGATATTTCTAAAGTATGACTTTTCTTCCCTCGTAGTCTTTAAGCCTTTTATTTCTCTTGCTTTGCTTTTCAGTCTGCCAAGGACCTCCAGCTCCCTGATGAGCAGTGGTTGGGGGAATAACATCTGCATTTGTTTCCTGTCCTAAAGCAAACCCACTTGTGCTTTCTCCATTCAATACAGCATTGCTAAACCGGGCATGGTGGCACACGCTTTTAATCCCAGCACTCGGGAGGCAGAGGTAGGAGGATCACCATGAGTTCAAGGCCACCCTGAGACTACATAGTGAATTCCAGGTCAGTCTGGGCCAGAGTGAGACCCTACCTCGAAAAACCAAAAAATAAAAATAAAAATACAGCACTGCTGTGGGTCTTGGTGGAGACCTTTGTCCAGTTAATAAAGTTCCTTCCCAGACTGACCCTTCTAATTCCAGTTCTAGTTCTGTGAGGTTGAAGCAGAGCAATGAGCATGTACATTTCACTCTCTTTTTTTGTAAGTTTTTTTATGGTGGGGAGAGAAATTGGCATGTCAGGACCTCCAGCCACTGCAATCAAACTCCATACGTGTGCACCACCTTGTGTGCATATGCAACCTTGTACGCTTGCATCCCCTTGTATGTCTGGCTTACATGGGCTCTGGAGAGTCAAACATGGGTCCTCAGGCAGGCACCTTAATCACTGAACCATCTCTGCAGCCCACCTTCTCTTTCATAGTCCTATATTCTGCTTGCACACTTGTTCTGAAGACTCAAGTTTATTCCAGAATGATTGACATGTTAGGAAACAGTTTTTGCTTGGTACACTTGCAGTTTAATCCCCCAAGGAACACTAGATGACCCAGAAAAACTGTACCCCGAGTGAGTGGAGCTGGGTGGGAGCTGACAGACTCACACCCCAGACAGCAGCTATCAGCTGCCCGAGTTCATGCATGTGTCACAACCTGTATTTCACCACACATGCAGTTAGAACCCCTCATTCCAGACTCCCTTCCTCCAACTCTTCGCAGTAACCAATTGCCACAGCTCCTCTGATGCCTTCTACGGGGCAAACTACAGGTCTTTTCACAGTAAGGCTGTGTATTTGCATATCTCTTAACCATTTAATATGTCAAAACTGTGCTACTGTGTTCAAATGGACACAGTTTATTTTCCGGGTCATTTTAGATTTAAAGAGAAATAGAACAGGAAGTCCAAGCTCTTCACTGTGACCCCGTCGTTGGCCTCTGCGTTAGCGCGGCCCGAAGCTCATGACTCATGTGCAGTACGGGTGCTTCACCACTGACCAAAGCTACTCTTTGCTTTAGGGCCCACTGTTTGCATTGCACAGTGGTGCATTCTGGGGGACTTGGCAAATGCACAGTTGCATGTCCCACCATTACAGCCCTAAAGCCCCTCTGGATGGTATCTGTTCATCTTGAACTTTCAGCCACTACTCATTTTTTCCTCAGGAGTCCCTTAGTTTTCCTTTTCCATAATGTTATGAACTTGCAATCATCCAATACATAACTTTCTGAAATTAGCGTTCTTTCTCTTGCCATGGTGCGTTTTGCTTTTCTGTGTGACTTTTCGGGACTATATCTCCTTTCTTTTTATTTTATGGAGTAACTTTCCACTATCTGGTTCTTCCTCTGTCCACTTACTGAAAGACATCTCTATTCCAGCAATTATGAATGAAGCTGATATCTGCGTACAAGGGTTGAAATGGACATCTTTTCAGATTAGTTGAATAAATACTAATGGTGTGGTAAGAATTTAGTTCTAGCATAGTACCACAGACTTGTCACCCCAGCACCCAGGAGGCTGAGGCAAGAGGATTGCCATGAGTTTGCGGCCAGTCTGAGCTACACAGGAAGACCCTAGTTGAACAAAACAAAACAAGAATGGGTGTATTTTTTTTTATTTGAGAGAGAGAGAGAGAGAGAATGGGCACTCCAGGGCCTTCAGCTGCTGCAAACAAAGCTCCAGATGTGTGTGTCCCCTCGTGTGCACCATTGTGCACTTGCATCACTCTGTCTGGCTACTTGGGACCTGGAGATTTGAATATGAGTTCTCAGGCTTCACAGGCAAGCGCCTTAACCCCTAAGCCATCTCTGCAGCCCTGGGTGTAGTTTTTAAGAACTTTCAAAAGGGGCGGGGCTATGGGTGAGTGGGCAAGAGCACTTACTACACCAGCATGAGGGCCAGAGAGGATGAGATCACCTGAGTTTGACCCCCATTGCTCAGGTATAAAACAAAAACAACTGGGTGTAGCCACGCACAGCTGTAACGCCATCGCTGAGTGGGGTAGATACCTGAGAATCGCTGGGGCTTGCTGGTCAGCCAGGCTGACTGAAAATGGCAGCTCCAGCGTCTGTGAGATGCCATATCAAGGAAACACGTGGAAGAAGTGGTAGAAGAGGGTACTCCGTGTTCTCCTGTGGCCCACACGCATGTGCACAGGGCATGTGCATCTGCACACACATGTTCATACACACCCCACACACACTCTGGACACACATGTGTGCATGTGCACACATACACACAAAAAGAAATTTCCAATGTTTTCCAAAATGGCTGTCCGTTTTGCATCCCCATTAGCAGTGGACATGAGTGGCTCTCCATCCTGCCAGTGTTCGTGTGTGCTGGAGTTAGCCAGTGTAGTAGATGGGTAGTGGTCTGTCATTGTTTTGACTTGGAATTCCCAAATGGCATCATTTCATGGGTCGTCTGTCAGCTTAATCTCCTTTAATAAAGACTATTCAGGTCTTTTTCAACTGGGCTCTTGTCTGTTGAGTTTTGCAACTTCTTTGTGTTTATATGGATACTGGCATTTTTTTTTTTTGCCAATGTTTTGCCAATCTTTTTTCCTAGGCTGTGTCTTTTCTTTTCATTCCTTTTAAAAAATTTTTTTTATTATTTTATTTATTTTTGGAGAGAGACACAGAGAGAGATAGACAGAGAGGGAGGGAGACAGAGATGGGCGCGCCAGCAGTCTCAGCTGCTGTGAACGAAATCCAGATGCGTGAGCCCCCTTGTGGCCAAGTGCGGCATTGCGCCCTTGCATCACTGCATCTGGCTAAACTTGGGACCTGGACATTGGAACCGCTGGAGATTGAAACCAGCGTTCTTAGGCTTAGGAGGCAGGCGCCTTAACCCCTAAGCCATCTCTCCAGCCCCTCTTTTCATTCTTTTGAATCATGCTGTGGTTGGGCTGTGGCATGGACCCAGGGTGGGGCATTTTGCATGAGTACTGGGGATCCAACTCAGGTCTGCCTGCTCATGAGTCAAGCACTGTACCAACTGAGCTTTCTCCCCAGCCTCAGCTGCTGAATGGATATTTCTGAACCCCAAAAATGTGAAAGACACTGGGATAGGGAACATGGGATCCAGGAGCAACAAGCCATGCTCCTTCTGGAAGCAGTCATGTCATGTATTTGGGGGATGAGCAGGGCTGGTGAGCAGTATCAATGATGAACATTCTCCATTCTATCTCCAGTGCCAGCTCCGAAGCCCTGAACGATGGAGGCCAGGGTTCCAGGACTGTCTGTCACACAACACTCCATGCCCTGAGGGGTGGGTCATGCTGTTAGCTCCAAAATGCAGCTTTGTATTAAATGATTTGTGGCGAAATGTCTGGCAACATGACCTCTCTGGTGCATCATGACCTCTAGGCGACATCATGACCTATCTGGGGACATCATGACCTTTCTGGGGACATCATGACCTCACTATAGATGCTGGTTTCTTTTCCTTCTCAAGCCTGTCTCTTGGCCCGCAACCAACACTGAGTACCCATTGGTGTGTGGGAATGCTCAGTTCGCTGAGTCCCCAGAAGCGTTAGGCTGAGTTGCTATAGGGCAGTGGATGAAAATAGTGTAGCAGCCATGGTAGAGGCCAGATTTGCTGGGTGAGAAAGAACACGGCCCAGGAGCCTGCAAGGTCAGCCTGTCTCATAGCGTCAAGGGACACTTTGGTTGAAACGGGGATAATTGTTTCTGACTTCTGATGGGGCTGGCAGTCTGCCTTGCCTTACAGTGTGTGACAGCTGGGGCGACATTAACACTGCAGTGCAGACACATTGATGAGGAAATCTTCTTTGACAGTCTAGCACAGATACTCGGGGCTGGGCATGGCTGTATCTTCATCAGCGTTCTGTGAAATTCCTGGACCTAATCAGAAAGCACTTAACCAGGAAGCCTGCTTGGTGGTGAATCGGAAGTGTTCCTGTAGGAACCCCTCACAAGTGATTTCATTGAAATAGAAACTTCAAACCCCAAACCTTCAAGAACTTCAGGAGCATCTTTGCAGAGGACCATGGTAGGAGGGGATCTTTATCCCATAGAGCTGTCAGATGCTTCCAGTGCCAGATCCACGAGGGAGCAGATGAGGACTCTGTGCGATGTGAACTCTGGCTTGCTTCTGGAACCAGAATACCTCTGTGTTACTTAACTGATACATACTGAGTGCACAGACTTACGGATCGCAATGAGATAGCTTTCTGCATAGGTGTGTGTGTGGGATGCATACATGTGTGTATGTTTGTCATATGTGTGCAGCCTGTGCACCTGGGTGTAAACGCCAAAGGTTGACATTGAGTATCTTCCTCAGTTGTGCTCCACTTTGTTTTCTTGAGACAGAGTCTGTCATTGAACCCAGAGCTCACTTATTTGGCTAGTTAGTCAGTAAGCCCCAGGATCCTCCTGTTTCCACTTCTCTAATGGTGGGATTACAGGAGCGCACCACCGTGCCTCAATTTTATTTCCCCGAGTCACAGGGTGCGGAATGCACATTCTTCTCAACAGCATAAAGAACAGCATTCAGGACAAATGATACAATGGGGCACAAGACATGTCTCAACACATTTTTAAAAAGTTTTATTTTATTTATTCATTTATTTATTTATTTATTTGAGACAGAGGGAGGGGGGAGAGTGAGAATGGGTGTGCATGGGCCACTAGCCACGGCAAATGAACTCCAGATATATACGCCCCCTTGTGCTTCTGACTTATGTGGGACCTGGAGAATCAAACCAGGGTCCTTAAGCTTCGCAGGCATGTGCCTTAACTGCTAAGCCATCTCTCCAGCCCTCAACACTTTTTTTTAAATTATGAAGGTCTATTTAACTGTGTGGGGAGATGGCGTGAGATTGTCCTTGGACTCGGAATCATGGGTACATGCTTGCTCTTCCTCAGGGTGGTCACTCCATACATACATGTGTTCACCAAGGCAAGGAAAAAAAATGGCTGCGTGATTACCATATCAGCGGGGTTTGATGGAACAGGATAGGCAAGACAGATAACTCTTTGCAGTCACTTATTACTTTGTGTCTCAGGGTTTGGCAAGCATTGATTAAGGAATCATTTTCTGGATGGATGAAGAAACTCAGCTATGGTCATCTGCCCCCACTGGAAGTTAATGGAATATACTACGTAACATGGGACATATAATATTTAACAAAAACGAAAAAGGAGGCTTGGGAGATGACTTAGTGGTTAAAGGTGCTTGCTAGCAAAGTTTGCTAGCCTGGGTTCAGTTCCCTAGTACCTGTGTAAAGCAGATGCAAAAAGTGACGCATGCATCTGAGGTTCATTTGCAGCAGCAGGAGGTCTTAGAGCACTGTGGTGGTTTGATGCAGGTGTCCCCCCCCATAAACATAAAAAGTGTTCTGAATTCTAGGTTCCCAGCTGATGGAGCTTTGGGAATCAATGCCTCTTGGAGGCTGTGTATTGTTGGGTGTGGGCTTATGGGTATTATAGCCAGTTTCCCCTTGCCAGTGTTTGTCACACTCTCCTGTTCCCTTTATCTATCTGATGTTGGCCAGGAGGTGATGCCCACCCTCTGCTCGTGCCATCGTTTCCCCCTGTCGTCATGGAGCTTCCCCTCAAGTCTGTGAGCCAAAATAAACCTCTTTTTTTTTTTTTTTTTTTTCCTCACAAGCTGCTCTTGGTCAAGTGTTCTCTGGCAGCAATGCGAACCTGATTGCACTCATTCTCATTCTCTCTCTCTGCTTACAAGTAAATTCCATTTTTTAAAAAAATGAAAAAAAAGGGCCTAGAGAGATGGCTTAGTGGTTAAGGTGCTTGCCTGCAAAGCCAAAGGACCCAGGTTCAATTCCCCAGGACCCACATAAGCCAGATGCCCAAAGTGACACATGCAGTGGCTGGATGTGCTGGTATGCCCATTCTCTCTTTCTTTCCCTCTCTCTTTTTCTCTTTCTCTCTCTCCCTCTTTCCCTCTTAAATAAATAAATAAATAAATAAATAAATAAATAAATAAAGTATAAAATATAAAGTATCTTGAGCTGGAGATGTAGCTCTGTAGACAAAGTGTTCACCTAGCATGCTTATACAGCTCTTGATTCAGTCCCTAGCACCACATAAAATCAGGTCTAGTGGTATACCACTGAAACCTAGCACATGATAGGTGAAGGCAGGAAGATCAGAAGTTCAAGGTCATCCTCAGCTACAAGACCAGCCTGAGACACACATATAGACCTTGACTTTCCCAAACTAAAAAGATATAAGGTTCCTTTTCTTGGCACAATGCAAAACAACTAAAGTTCCATAGCAAGAACTTTGGAAATGATACAAATACCTGGAAATTAAATAATAGGCTCTTAAACAACCAGTGGGCTAATAAAAAAATTAAAAGGGAAATTTACAGGCGTACTGAGGCTGAAGCAGAATAGTGAGGTGAAGGACAATTTCTGTGACCACCTGGAAACCTGTCTTTTGACTGTCCAGTGAGACCACGACCGCGGGTTACCCTGGTCCTGCCTTCGGCAAAACCGTAAGAGCAGAAGCTCAGCCAATGGCTTCCTTCCTCTGAGTCAGCTAGCCTCTGGCTCCTGCCAGCTTTGCACCATTCTCCAGTGCCATCAGGTAGTTGTTCTTGAAAAATGTTTTTCCACGGCTGGAGAGATGACTTAGCAGTTTACCACTTGCTTGCTGGCAAAGCCAAAGGACCCAGGTTCAGTTGCCAAGTACCAGATGCCAGATGCCAAAGCCAGATGCACAAGGCAGCGCATGCATCTGGAGTTTGCAAGTTTGCAGTGGTTAGAGGCCTTGATGTGCCTGTTCTTTCTCTATCTGCCCCACCCCTCTCTCTCAAATAAACAAATAAAATATTTAAAAAATATTTTTCCAGGGCTGGAGAGATAGTTCAGTCCATCAAGTGCTTGCCTTATAAAAATAAGGATCTGAGTTCAGTTTCCAGAATGCCAGTAAAACAGCCAGGTGTGGTGGCACACTTGTAATCCCCATGCTGGGGAGGCAGAGACAAGTGGGTCACTGGGGCTCGTTGGCCAGCCACTCCAGGCAGCTTGGTAAGCTCCAGACCAGTGAGAGATCTTGCCACATGAAAGGTGAATGACACCTGAAAGGACTGACACTGATGAAGGTGGTCCCTTCGTCCTCCACTCCTACATGCACACACATGCATCTACACACATGAACATATGAAAAATATTTTATAGAATATATATATATATATATATATATATATATATATATATATATATATGTGAATGATCAGAAGCCTTTACAATAAAATAAATATTTTAATCATTGAGTGACTGAGGGAAGCTATTGAAAGTTTTATTATTTATTTATTTTTTTAATTTTAGGGAGAGTGAGTGAGATAGAGAGAGAGGAAAAGAATGGGCAGACCAGGGCCTCAGCCACTGCAATCGAACTCCAGATGTTTATGCCACCTAGTGGGCATGTGCAACCTTGCACTTGCCTCACCTTTGTGCATCTCTGGCTTAAGTGGGATTTGGAGAATCGAACACGGGTGCTTAGGCTTCGCAGGCAAGCGCCTTAACTGCTAAGCCATCTGTCCAGCTTGAACGTTTTACTATAATTGATGGTTAATATATTTTGATCATAATTCTCTCCTCATCCCCACTGAACCCCTTCTTTCCAACTAGTCCCACTTTTTATCAGTTGCTTTCTTGTACTGGAACAAAACACCTGACCAGAAGCAGCTTACAGGAAGAAGGGGTTTGTTCTGGCTTACAGTTTTGAGGGGAAATCATGGTGGGAGCAGAGGTCAGTCTTCCCATCTGTAGAAAGAAGTAGAAAGCATAAACGCACCAAGCAGGGCTGGGCTATATCACTCCAAGGCTCATCACCAGTGACATACGTCCTCCAGCAAGAATCCACCTCCTAGGGCTGGAGAAGCGGCTTAGAGGTTAAGGTACTTGCCTGCAAAGCCAAAGGATCCAGGTTTGATTCCCCAGAACCCATGTAAGCCAGATGCACAAGGTGGTGCACTCATCTGGAGGTTGCTTGCAGTGGCTGGAGGCCCTGGTGCACCCATTCTCTCTCTTTCTCCCTCTCTCTGCTTCTATCTCTTAAATAAATAAATAAATAAATAAATAAATAAATAAATAAATAAAAATATTAAAAAGGAAAGAAAGAAAGAAAGAAAGAAAGAAAGAAAGAAAGAAAGAAGGAAAGAATCCACCTCCTAAAGGCTCCACAAACTTCCCAAACATTTCCACCAGCTGGGCATGAAGCATTCATTACTTTCATGTAGTTTCCTCCGCCTCCTTCCAACATCCATGACAGAATGTTGATGGGCTCGATATTGTACAGATAACAACAGTTGCTGTGAGGTCATGAACTTAACACTCACCTCATATCCAGAACACATCATTCCACAGCACTCCTCCTCATTCTCTGGCTGTTACATTCTTTCTTTTAAAAAAAATTATTTTAATTAATTTATTTGACAGAGAGAGAGAGAGATTGAGCAAGGGAATGGTCTGCTAGGGGCTCCAGTCGCTGCCAGTGAACTCCAGATGCATGTGCCCCTTTGTGCATGTGGCTTATGTGGGTCCTGGGGAATCGAACCTGGGTCCTTTGGCTTTGCAGGCAAGCACCTTAACCGCTAAGCCATCCCTCCAGCCCTGTTATGTTCTTTCTACCATCTCTTCCATAATGTTCCCTGAGCCTTGGAGGGAGTGATAGAGATGTCTCATTTAGCACTGAGCACTCAACAGTCACTTATTCTCAGCACTCTGATGAGTTTTGAGTCTTCCCAGGAGTCAATGCCAAGTGCAGAGGAAGCTTCTCTGAACAGAGGTGAGAGCAGCACTAATCTATGGGCATACGCATAAAAAGTTAGAGGGTAATTTCATGGGCAGAACTTATATATTTATTCAGTAGTAGCTTCCCTCCAAGGACCTGGGACCTTTCCAGACATAGGATTTATTTTTATTTTTTGAGAGTCAGAGTCAGAGAGAGAGAGAGAAAGACAGATAGAGAATGGGCACGCAGCAGTCTCTCAGCCACTGTGGGTGAAGTCCAGATGCGTGGTCCCCCTTGTGGGCAAGTGTGGCATTGCGCCCTTGTGTCACTTTACGTCTGGCTGAACGTGGGACCTGGAGAATTGCACGGCATTCTTAGGCTTAGCGGGCAGGTGCCTTAACCGCTAAGCCATCTCTCCAGCCCCAGACATAGGATTTTAACGAGGTTTTTGGAACCAGGTATAGTTTCCCTCTCATGGAGCTGGCCTCAAATCCGATCAGAGAACAGTTGGTTAGCCCCAGAATAGCCATGCCACCTTTGCACCAGTGGACACATCTTGCCTGGCTGATCGATTGTGTAGCTCCCAGGGTCCAGTGCTGGGTAAGACTGTTTTGTTGTTGTTGTTGTTGTTGTTTTTTTTTTTTTTGAGGTAGGGTCTCACTCTAGCTCAGGCTGACCTGGAATTCACTATGTAGTCTCAGGGTGGCCTCGAACTCATGGCGATCCTCCTACTTCTGCCTCCTGAGTGCTGGGATTAAAGGCGTGCACAACCACGCCTAGCACTATAACAGCTAGCCAGCAGGGAGGAAGCTGCCTGCTCAGTTCCCTCTTGATTTCTCAGTGTCTTGCAATTGAAGCATGTGGTGACTTCTATAATAGGGTTTTGCCATCTAGTTCTGGTGGGCAACAAAGAGCAGTGACAACAGCCTGTGTATTGTGAAGTCTTCACGGGCTCCCCTGACCGACGAATCACTGGGAGATGTCCCACCTGAGGGAGGTATTTTTACTCTCTGTCATAAGAACCAATTGACATCCAAGAAAATAAAGGATGGGTAAGACAGCAGGAGTGTGGGTTTATAACTGAGGTTAGCTTATTTCTGCACTTGTTATATGATGATCAAAAGCTAAAACCACATCCTTACAAAGCTTTGTCCTTCAGCATATCTTCAAGGGTGTTTCTAATTCTAGAAATTCAATTCAAGTTTATGTGTTTAAAGCACACCCAGAATGGACAATATTTGCAAGATAATTTTGGACAAGTCTTTTTTTTTTTGAGAGAAGACCTCGTGTATCCTAGGCTAGTCCTGAACTCATGATGTTGCTCACGATAGCCTAGAACTCCTCCTCTCTCCCTCTTGAGTGCTGGGATCACAGGCATGTGCCACCATGGCTGGTTTATATGGTGCTGGGGATCAAATCTAGGGCTTTGTACATTTTAGGCAAGCACTGTACCAACTGAGCTACATACCCTACCCCTGGACAAGTCTTTAAAAAACATGGTAGACAAACTGGCAGAGTATAAGCTTGTATGTTGGAAGCTAACAGGCCTGAAAGCAAGGACTCAAGTGTGAATCACAACTCTGCTGCCCTTTCCAGGCTGCAGACCTGTACCTTTTGCAAAATAAGGACAGATAGCACACTTTGGGTAACCAATACAAATGTTTGTTGAAAAAGGCTGGGTGTGGTGGCACATATTTTTAATTCCAGCACTTGGGAGGCAGACATAGGAGGAATATAAAGAATTCGAGGTCAGCCTGAGACTACATGGTGTATTCCAGGTCAGCCTGGGCTAGAATGAAACCCTACCTCAAAAAAAAAAAAAAAAAAAAAAAAAAAAAAAAAAGTTGTTGAATTCATTTCTTGGTAGTGCAACAAAATAATCCAGGTATGTTAGCACACTGGTCCTGTCACCTTGTGTATCCCAACTTTAACCCCTTCTCCCCTGCCCCAGGTTGTTCAAAGTTTCAACAGTGTTCAAAAGCCCATGCCTAGGACAATTTATGGCAAGTATTTTGACAAGGGGAAAAACATGGCCTTGAGCAAGTTTGGTTCATCCGTGTGGAAGGATGTATGATCCGAAGAGACAGTGTCACAGTTGATGAGGAGAGCAGGAACAGAAGCTGAAAAAGCAAACTACAGTTGACGGAAAGTCTGCCCACTTCCAGGAGTGTCGGGCCTGCAGCATGCACTTCAGTGTGAAGCATTGCGTGCTGTTCATATCCACTTCAGTGGTTGACTGCTTAACTTATTTGGTCAGGAGTCTGTCGGAGCCAACGTGGTGTGGACAGCTGCAGGAGACATGAGGCTGCAGTGGCAGCAAGCTCGGGGTGCTACTGGAAGGACCTTGACTCTCACCCAATTGGATGGAACCTTGGCTCTGGGGGCCAAGATCTGACATTGTGATCTGATTGCATGTCCTTAAGGACCCTGGCTGTTGCTGAGGACAGAGATTCAAAGTGGATAGCCGGCCGGGAGACTCTTGGTTACTCTGTGGAAGGCGGAGACAGGCTTTAGGAGTTGATGGTGGAGAGATGGACTGTAAGATTCTGGCTAATCAACTCTCCAGATGCTAGACAGGGCTGCTAGATTGGCGAAGGGGCGTGGATGTGAGCTGTGAGAGAAAGGAGTCAAGGGTGACTTCAGATGATCATGTGCACACAGTAAGCCAGCCAGGCAGACAAGTCTTGTGTGTGTCCTTTCATGTGGGCTCAAGAGAAAAGAAGGAGGGAGGCAGGGAAAAGAGAGGGAGAAGAAAGAAAGAGGAAATAAAAATAAAAATAAAGATGCAAAGACAAGAAAGTAGAAGGACAATTAGGAAGTTTCCTGCTGACAACTTTCTACCCAAGACAAGAGCCAGTACTTGTCCAGAATTCCTAGCACCTGTAATCTTGGCACTCAGGTGACTGAGGCAGGAGTTGAGAGTTTGAGGCTATCCTGGTCTACAGCCATTAAGAAAAACAAAATCATATACTTTATAGAAAAATGAGTAGAACTGGAGACCATTGTGTTAAGTTATATATGCCAAGTTTTGCATGTTTTCTTTCATATGTAGAATCAAAAGAGAGAAAAATGCCAGTTATGGTGGTGCATACTTGTATCCCAGCATTTGGGAGGTGGAGGCAGGAAGGTCAGAAGTTCAAGTTCATCATTGGGTAAATAGTGAGTTTGAGTGAACCTGGACTGTATGAGACCCGGTCTCATGAAACAAATGAAGAGAAAGAAAGAAAGAGAGAGAGAGAGGGAGGAAGGGAGAAGAAAGATAACGAGAGAGAGAGAGAGGGAAGGAAGGAAGGAAGGAAGGAAGGAAGGAAGGAAGGAAGGAAGGAAGGAAGGAAGGAAAGAAAAAAAGAAAAGACATGCAGGTAGAAGGGTGACTTACTGAGGGGGAAGGAGACTGGTGTGCTGGGGGAGGTAAATGGATCCACTATCTCATGTACATGTGGAAAATTCCACGGCACTCACTACTTTGTATCATTAACACACCAATAAAAAATCAAGCAAAATAAGCAGGAAATAAAGCAAAGGGAACAAGGATAGAGCCAAGCTCTTTGTTCTGAGTCAGAGCAAGCATGTGGTTGAGAACCGCTGGTAAAGGACGCCTGTGAGCTGAGCAGGTTCGAGAAGGCCCAGCCTTAACTTTGAGATGTCACCACGTGTTTGGCCGACAAGCAGTTGGTGGCAAAGTGAGCTGTGTGACAGAAGCAGAATTTCCTTCTCTTCACTGTAGCCTAACCGCCGATCAGAGCCACATGACTGAGCACCCATGGGAGCCCTGAGAACAACCAGTGTAGACATATCCCGAAGTGACCCAGACACTGTGCCAGGCAAAAGGTAGATCACATGGACAGTTTCAAAGCTTGGAATGGAGTGGGGGCTGGAGGGATGGCTTAGCGGTTAAGGCATTTGCCTGTGAAGTCTAAGGACCCTGGTTCAAGGCTCAATTCCCCAGGACCCACGTAAGCCAGATGTATAAGATGGCACATGTATCTGGAGTTTGTTTGCAGTGGCTGGAGGACCTGGTGCACCCATTTTCTCTCTCTCTCAAATAAATAAATAAATAAATAAATAAATAAATAAATAAGTAAGTAAATGAAAATAAACAAAGCTCAGAGTGGGTACACTTTTCAGTGTGAGCTCATGTATTACTGCAACATGAGCCAAGATTTATGCAAGGGTAGCAGTGGCTGTGACAAGGATGGTGAGAACACCGCTACCCATACATAATATGTCTGTGTGAAGGATGAGACTCAGTCACTAGCCACTGTATTTAAGATGGAAAACTTGGGCTGGAGAGATGGCTTAGCGGTTAAGCACTTGCCTGTGAAGCCTAAGGACCCCGGTTCGAGGCTTGATTCCCCAGTACCCACATAAGCCAGATGCACAAGCAGTGGCTGGATGCCCTGGTATGCACATTCTCTCTCTCTCTCTCTCTTTCTCTCTGCCTGTTGCTCTCAAATAAATAAATAAAAATAAACAAAATTTTAAAAAAAGATGGAAAACTTCTAATTCAAGAAGCTAGGGAAATGCCTTAGTGGTTAAGGTGTTTGCCTGCTAAGCGTAAAGATCCTGGTTCGATTCCCCAGGACCCATATAAGCCAGATGCACATGCACATGGGGGCACATGTGTCTGGAGTTCGTTTGCAGTAGCTAGAGGCCCTGGTGTTCCCCTTCTCTCTTTCTCTCTATCTGCTTCTTCCTCTCTCTCTCTAATAAATAAATAAAATATTTTTAAAAAGGAAGCCGTATCACTAGAAAGAGATTAAGGAGGGAAGCTGAGAGAAGCAGCCATCAGGAGGCTGGAGCTGGCGGCCGTCGTGCTGAGCAGAGACAGGTGTCTGTGTTTTCTCTTGTGTGCAAGTTAGAGGGGGGAAAGGACGTGAAAGAAACTGGTGAGCATTAGGGACATGGGAGGGATAGAGGATGGGGGGAGGAGGGCGGAGACGGTGAATGTGAGCAAAGTGTGTCACAATGAAACCCAATATTTGGTATAATTAATATATGGTAATAAAAACAACACAAGAAAGGGCTTGGGAGATGGCTCAGGCTGTAAAGTGTTTGTTGCACAAGCATAAAGGTCAGAGTTCATATCCCTTGCACCTATGTAAAAGATGGGCATGGTGGTACACCCCTGCCATGCACACACTTGGGAAATGGAGACAGGCAGACCCCTGGAGCCAAATAGGTTTAGTGAGAGACCCTGTCTCAAAAGAACAAGGCGGAGTGACTGAGAAACATCTGGTCTCCACATGTACACACACACACATACACACACCACACCTGTGTACACATGCACCCACATCTATACAAACTCGCATACCCGTATGTATGCATGCAAAAGATAAATAAATATAGCCAGACATGATAACTCATACCTATAATCCTAGCACCCTGGAGGCTGTGGTAGGAGGATCACTGTGAGTTCAAGGCCAGCATGGGGTGTAGAGTGATTTCCAGGTAAGCCTGGGCTAGAAATCAGACCCAGTCCACATAGATGAATAAATAAATAAATTAGAAATTAGAAAGAAAATGTAAGAGGAGCAGCATAGGGCCAATGGGCCCTGGCTCTCTCCAGTCTGCAAGTGACTTATCATGCCTGAGACACGGTAAATGCTGTGTAGCTAGTTGCTAAGGGGAACAGTCTCAGCATGGTCAGTACAGATGCATTTCACCCCTCCATCTTTTTCCTGTGTTTGATTGACTCCACACAGGCAGAACCTGTGGATAGGGAAAGCTAAGTACATATTAGTATGTGTTATTATTATTATTATTGTTATTTTGGTTTTTCAAGGTAGGTTTTTCTAGCCCAGGCTGAACTGGAATTCACTATGTAGTCTCTGGGTGGCCTTGAACTCACAGCGATCCTCCTACCTCTGCCTCCCAAGTGCTGGGATTAAAGACATGCGCCACCACACCTGGCTCAGTATGTGTTATTTTTAAAAGAGCCAAATACATATTAGATATCTAACTTTGGGCTGAAGAGTGCTTACTTGCAAAGCCTAATGGCTTCCCCCAGTACCCATGTAAAGCCCTATACACCAAATGGCATGTGCATGCATCTAGAATTTGCTTGCAGTGGCAAGAGGCCCTGGAATATCCATTCTTATATTTTCTCTGTTACTCTCTCCACCTCCCTCTCTGCTTGCAAGTGCCTTTAACTACTGGGCCATCTCCCTAGCCCTCTTAACACCCAGTGTACAGCATAGGGCGCAGGGCCCACTCAATGTCACGTGCCCTTGACACTCTTGTCAGGAGTCAGCTTGCGTTCATGGACAGTAATGGATACATTGTGAGTCCACATCTCTCACTGCAAGGATGACAGAAGGTCAGAGTCTTCCTCAGAAGGCAGCCAGAAGGCAAACCCCTCTACCTGGAGGGTTCCACCCTGGTTGAAAGCTGTGGGTTTCACAGCTGTACCAGCCCAGGTAGAAGAGACGTGTGCAGAATGGCTTGACGCTGATCCTCACAGGTGAAGGGTCTTGAGCTGAACTTTGGTCTAGATCCCAGAACTTCCTGATGTGCGACTTACTGTCAAGACAATGCTCAGAACAGATCAAACAGCCGACCTGTTTTCCTACATCAAAATTCAAAATGAAGGGCTGGAGAGATGGCTTAGTGGTTAAGGCACTTGCCTGCAAAGCCTAAGGACCCATGTTTGACTCTCCAGGTCCCACACAAGCCAGATGCACAAAGTGACACAAGCATGCAAGGTTGCACGTGCACAAGGTGGCACACATGTCTGGAGTTCGATTGCAGTGGCTGGAGGCCCTGGCATGCCAATTCCCTCTCGCTTGTTCTTGCTCTCTTGTATTAAAAAAAAAAAAAAAGCCAGTGTGTTGGACTTGCCTCAAAAAAAATTTCAGAATGAGGACTGGCTTTTGCATTAACCTGACTGTGTTATGATTATTCATTTGCTCGCTTGCACCATAGTCATAGGGCTCATGTAAGTCAGGGGCATGTGAGCCACCAGGGGCCTTGCCTTGTATGAAGAGCGTACACACCACCCGTGCTGGCTCCGGTCCTGGTGTCCTTCTGTACAGCTGCTACAAATGCCTCCTCTGCCCAGGTTGATACAGTCATGAAACCCACAGGAACAGCCTCCCAGGGCCACACCCTGTGCAGGACACTGAGGATAAGAAGGTGGGAAAAAGTGCCCAGAGAGCCAAGTGGAGGGATGCTTTTATTCTCCCAGGCTGTAGATTGGTCAGATGAGCGGCTGTGTTGTGAGCTGCTG
This sequence comes from Orientallactaga sibirica, assembly GCA_036365145.1. Taxonomy (NCBI): domain Eukaryota; kingdom Metazoa; phylum Chordata; class Mammalia; order Rodentia; family Dipodidae; genus Orientallactaga; species Orientallactaga sibirica. Next base: position 10,886,664 of record JAEOAD010000555.1, on the reverse strand, counting down.
AGACCTGGCTTGGGACTAGCTAAGTAAAAAGCCAAGGAAAATAGTGACTCCTCTGTAAACTTCCCATGGGGGAAGACTATTAGTTTTAAAATACCTAGGAGAGGGAAAGAGACGGGGAAGTAGGAGGCACCTTATTTTTCAAGACACAGACTATAATATGTACGGATTAAATTATAGGCTGTCTGAGACTTGCTTTTAAATAACGGACCACAGAAGGAAATGGAGTGGCCTAACCATGAGCTTCCTGTGCTTGTGAGTTGGACAGGAAAAATGTCAGTCTCCAGACTGATGAAGGAGCCAAATAAGAATTTTTAATTTTAATTTGATTATGTTTCTGTGTGTGTGTGTGTGTGTCAGGTGTGTGGAGTTCAGAGGACAACCTCAGGTGTTGGTCTTTGCCTCCCATCTTGTTTGAGGCAGGGTCTCCTTGTTTGCCACTGCATATGCCAAGCTAGCTGGTCTCCATGCTTCTGGGGTTCTCCTGTCTCTGTCTCCCTCCCATTGCGGGAGTGTTCGTACATCATCGTGGCACAACTTTCATTTCTCTCATTGCTATTGAGCACTTTAATGTGCCATTTGTACATCTTCTTCAGAGCAGTATTTATTTTTTATTTATTTATTAACAACTTCTATACTTACACACAATAAACCATGATATTTCCCTCCCCTCCCCACCTCCCCTTCACAACTACACTCTCCATCACATCCCCTCCCTGTCTCCATTAGTCTCTCCTTTAATTTGATGTCATCATCTTTTTCTCTTATTATGAGGGTCTTGTGAAGGTATTGCTAGGCACTGCGAGGTCATGGAAATTGAGGCCAATTTCTGTCTGGGCAGTTGCATTGTAAGAAGTCATACCCTTCCTTCGGCTCTTACATTCTTTCTGCCACCTCGTCCACAATGGACCCTGAACCTTGGAGGGTGTGCTAGAGATGTTTCAGTGCTGGACACTCCTCTGTCACTTCTTCTCAGCACTATGTTGCCTTTTGGGTCATCCCAGTGGTCATCACCATCTGAAAAGAGAAGTTTCTCTAACCAGAAGTGAGAGTAGCATTAATATATGAATATGAACATTAAGTGTAGTGCTTACAGGGCAGTTTGGTGAGAATAATATATGCATTTAGCCAGACAAGAGCAGGCTTTAAACCCATAAGGCTCATGACCTCACCTGCCATAGGCTTTTGATTAGGTTTTCAGTACCAGGCAGGTATTCTCTCCCATAGAGTGGGCCTCCAGTCCAATTAGAGAGCAGTTGGTTTCCCCCAGAGCAGACATACCACTATTGCACTTGTTCAGTCATTGGGCCTGTATGGCCAAACTTGAATATTCAGTTTCCACTGTTTTCACTGCTGATGACTTCTGTCTCCCATAGGGCTGCATGCAGTGCAGCTTTTTCCAGCTTTCAGTTGGCTGGTCTACAGGGAGAAGGTTTTCAGATCAGCTCCAGCTTGATTTCTCAGTGACCTTGCTGCCCACACATGTGAAGTCTTCAGCAATAAGGTCTCACCATCTGTTATTCATGGGAAACCAAGGGCTTTGGCAATAGCCTGTAATGTTTTGGAGGCAACAGGGACCTCCGTGGCCAATAACTCACTGGAAGGTATCCCATCCCTGGCACTGAAAATTTTCTAGTAGCAATCTATGGCTTCTGGATGTGCTATTATCCAAAGAAGTAGGCTTTCATATGTCTTATTCAGAATATCTTGAATTTGATTAACCCTTCCCCCACCCTTCTCTTACTCAATCTCTTCCCCTGGCCTCACTTAGGCCTTTCCACTCCCTGTAATCTGTTCTTCTATTTACACATATATAATACCATCCCCTAAAGTCCTTCCCTCTCCTCCCTCCCCTATAGCCTTTTTCCAGCTTACTGGCCTCTGTAACAATTCTTTGGTTCCAGCTCACACACAAGTCTATACATTTGTAGCTAGGATCCACATATGAGATAAAACATGCAATGTTTGGCTTTCTGGGTCTGCGTTACCTCATTTAGTATAATCCTTTCCAGATCCATCCATTTCCCAGCAAATTTCATAATTTAACTTTTTCTTTACCGCTGAATAGAACTCCATTGTGTAAATGTGCCACATCTTCCTTATCCACTCATCAGTTGAGGGACATCTAGGCTGGTTCCATTTCCTAGCTATTGTGAATAGAGCAGCAATAAACATGGTTGTGCAAGTATCTCTAAGGTAGTGACGAGAGTCATTAGGATATATGCCTAGGAGTGCTATAGCTGGATCATATGGTAAATCTTTTTGTTTTGTTTTGTTTTGAGGTAGGGTTTCACTCTAGCCCAGGCTGACCTGGAATTTACTATGTACTCTCAGGGTGGCCTCAAATTCATGGTGATCCTCCTACCTCTGCCTCCTGAGTGCTGGGATTAAAGGTGTGCGCCACCATGCCTGGTGGTAAATCTATTTTGAGCTGTCTCAAAAACCTCCACACTGATTTCCACAATGGCTGGACCAGATTACATTCCCACCAACAGTGTAGAAAGGTTCCCCTTTTCCCGCATCCTTGCCAACATTTATTGTCATTTGTTTTCTTGATGATAGCCATTCTGACCAGGAGTGAGATGGAGTCTCAAAGTAGTTTTAATTTGCATTTCCCTGATGGCTAAGGATGTGGAACACTTTTTTAGATGTTCAATATGCCATCTGTATTTCTTCTGTTTCTTCCTTTGAGAGCTCTTTATTTAGTTCCATAGCCCTCTCTCTTTTTTTTTTCGAGGTAGGGTCTCACTCTAGCTCAGGCTGAGCTGGAATTCACTATGTAGTCTCAGGGTGTCCTCAAACTCATGGCAATCCTCCTATCTCTGCCTCCCGAGTGCTGGGATTAAGGGCATGCACCACCATGCCCTCATAGCCCATTTTTTAATTGGGTTGTTTGATTTCTTCTTGTTTTTGTCTTTTGAGTTCTTTGTATATTCTGGATATTAATCCTCTGTCAGATGTGTAGCTGGCAAAGATTTTCTGCCATTCTGTAGGTTGTCTCTTTGCTCTTTTCACAATGTCCTTTGCTGTACAAAAGCTTTGTAATTTCATGAGGTCCCTCCCAGGATTTTAATTTTGAGGTAGTCCAACTTGTCTACTGTCTTCTTCTCTTCCCTGTGCTTTTTGTTATCAGCTAGGAAGTCATTTTCAAACTCATTGTCATGTGCTTTTCCCAAGTGTTCTCTTCAGAGATGTACAGATTTGACTCTTGTGCTTAGATCTTTGTCCACTGGGAGTTAGTTCTTGTGTGTGTGAGGGAAGGGGTCAGCTTCATTTTTTTTTTTGCATGTGGACGCTGAATTTCTCAACACTTTTTGTTGAAGTGATTGGTTGTTTTGCTAATTTTTTTTTTTTTTGAGAGAGAGAGAAAGAGAGAGAGAGAGAATGGGCTCACCACTAGCCTCTCAGCCACTATGAATGAACTCAAGACACGTGCACCCCCTTGTGGGCAAGTGTGGCATTGCGCCCTTGTGTCACTTTTTGTGTCTGGCTAAATGTGGGACCTGGAGATTGGAACTGGCGTTCTTAGGCTTGGCAGGCAGGCGCCTTAACCACTAAGCCATCTCTCCAGCCCTAAGTGATTGTTTTTTACTTCATTGTGTGCCATGGTGGCTTTGTTGAAGATCTGTTGACATGTGTGTGAGGGTTTATACATCTGGGTTTTTGATTCAATCTCATTGGTCTGTATGTCTATTCTTAAGCCGGTAATACTGTCCATATTCTTATGGTTTTCTGATAATTTTTTTTTTTTGTATGTGTATTGTGATGTATATGAATACATATATTGTGTTCATATGCTGTGTAAGCACATGTATGCAGGTGCACATGCATGTGTGTACACATGCATGGAAAGACTAGAGATTGACATCTGGTGTCTCCCTCAGGTGATCTCCACCCTATTCTTCCAGAATGCTTCATACCAACTCTTTTCAAAATCTTTCAAAAAAAAAAAAAACTGAAGAGAAAGGAATGTTTTCTAATCCATTACTGAAGGACTATAAGAGGGCTGGAGAGATGGCTCAGTGGTTAAGCATACTTCCTGTGCAGACATGAGGGCCTGAGACTGCCTGAGCTCAAATCTCCAGATCCCATGTAAGACATCTAGGCAAGGGAGCAAAGACCTGAGAATCTTAGGAGTCCCACAAGCTCCAGAATTAGTGAAAAGGAGACTTTATCCTAAAACAGTACCAAGCAGGGCGAAGAGATGGATTAGCAGTTAAAGTGCTTGTCTAATACCCACATAAAGCCAGATGCACAAAGTGGGCCATGCATATGAAGTTCCACTGATGTGACCATATTCTCTCTCTCTCTCTCTCTCTCTCTCCTCTCTCCCTCCCTCCCTCCTCCCTCCCCTTGCAAATAAGTAAAACAAAACAAACAAAAAAACAAAAACTGCCAGGCATGGTGGTGCGTACCTTTAATCCAGCACTCGGGAGGCAGAGGTAGAAGGATGGCTGTGAGTTTGAGGCCACCCTGAGATACATAATGAATTCCAGGTCAGCCTGGACTAGAGTGAGACCCTATCTCGAAAAACCAAAACAAATAAACAAACAAACAAAACAAAAACCAACACCAGGCAAAGAGCAATGGAGAGGCTCCACTTTGACCTGTGCAGGTGAATGTATGTGGTACAGCACACCCCTACACACACACCATCCATTATCACCACCACCACACACACACACATCCCCTACACACACCACCACACACACACACACACACCACATCCCCTACACACACCACCACCACCACACACACACCATCCCCCTACACACACCACCACACACCCCACATCCCCTACACACACCACCACCACACACACACCACCCCCCCTACACACACCACTGCCATACCCCCTACACACACCATACCACCACCACACACACACCACACCCACTACACCCACCACCACCACCACACACACACCACATCCACTACACACACCACCACCACCACCACACACACACAACACCCCCTACACACACCACACCACCACACACACACCATCACCCCTACACACACCATCAACCATCACCACCATACACACACCACATCCCCTACACACACCACCACCACCACCACACACACCATCACCCCTACACACACACCATCACCACCACCACCACACACAAACCACACACACCATACCCCCTACACACGCACCATCACCACCACCACACACACCATACCCCTACACACCCATCACCACATGCAAACCACACACACACCACACCCCCTACACACACCATCACCACCACCACCACCACACACAAACCACACATACCATACCCCCTACACACACACCATCACCACATGCAAACCACACACACACCACACCCCCTATACACACACCACGACCACCACCACCACCACATGCAAACCACACACACACCACACCCCCTATACACACACCATCACCTCCACCACCACATGCAGACCACACACACATCACACCCCCAAACACACACCATCACCTCACTACCACCACACGCAAACCACACCCCCTACACATACACTATCACCACTACATGCAAACCACACACACACCACACTCCCCTACACACACACCATCAACACATGCAAACCACACACACCACACCCCCTACACACACCATCACCTCCACCACCACCACCACACGCAAACCACACACACACCACACCTCCTACACACACACTATCACCACCACCACATGCAAACCACACACAGACCACACTGCATACACAGAACACCACACTGCATACACCACACTACACCACACACACACACACACATACACTACACACCACACCACACACACAAGAAAAAATAATAAATAAATAAGAAACTGCAAGAAAACTAGACTAATATATATCTGTATGCAAATAAATGGAAAAATCTTTAACAAATTACTAGCAAATTGAATTTAATAGCACAGGAAAAGGACTTCCTATTAGGACTAATAGGATTTACTGCTGGAATTCAAGAATGGTTCAACATACCAAAATGGTTACAATGCATTACAGTAACAGATTGAAAGAAAGATAGATGAACATCTCAATTGATGGGGAAAAATATTAGAACGTATGTTAAAGATAAGTAACTTAATAAAATGAGTAAAACCCATAGATATTTTACATTAAAGGAAATATAAATGACTCACAAATGTAGATATGACACCCAACACATTACTAACTAGAAAAACAAATTCAAACCACACTAATGGGGCTGGGATGATAGCTCAGTGGTTAAAGGAATTTGCTTGCAAAGCTCACTGGCCCAGGTTCAGTTTCCAAGCACTCACAGAAAGCCAGATGTAAAAAGTGGTGTAAGCACCTGGCTTTTGATTAAGCAGCAAGAGACCCTGGTGTGACACACACACACACACACACACACACACACACAAGAAAAAAAGAAAATGAAAAAAAGAACATGTGAAATATGTACCATGGAGTATTTAAAACAAATAGTAAGATACCATTTCTAACCCATTAAAACAAGCCTGATAATGCCCATCCCACGAATTAGAGTGTATAGCAGTGGGAATATTCATATCCCACTGTTGGGAGTCCATGTAGTGGGATAGCTTTGGACCCAGTGATGTTTACACCCATACGAGCATGGAGGATCTCTCCCAGGATGAGCAAAAGTCCTAGCTGCTGAGATCGTTTGTCACCTGGGGAGTGAGTAGTATGTCTACGCAATTGGGATCTCATGGGAGCTGCGAGGGAGTAGGAGGCAACGAAAAGGCCAAAAAAATGCTGGCTAAAGAAACTGCTGGGCGTGAGCCCCAGGAGTTCCTTAAGAGGCATGGGAACAGCCACTGCTCTCTAGCTACACAGCAGGCACTCTACATGTCTTCACGTGGAGGAGGACAGAGGACAGCCTCAGGTCTCATTCCTCAGGCAGTTTCCACTGTTTGTGAGACAGGGCCTTAGATTCTTCTAGAACTCACCAAGCAGGCTATGTGCCCCTGCACATGTCACCACACCCAGCTTTTTCTTTTTTAATGTGGGTTCTGGGGATCAAACTCAGCTCCTTTTGCTTGTAAGGAAAGCACTTTATCAACTGACCTATCTCCCTAGACTCCAGCATCTTTTTTCAGTTTCTATCTGAGGGTGGTTAAGTCCTCAGTTACAGAGTCAATTGCATATTTCATGATGAAATTTTAACATTTTGGGGCATGTGTGTGTGTGTGAGTGAGAGAGATGTGTATATGAATAGGTATGCTTGTGCCATGGCGAGCGTGGTCAGAGGACAAGCTGGGTGGGGACTTCAGTCCCATCTTCCACTCTTGCTTGAGATAGGCTTTCTCATTGTTTGTCATTGTGAATGCCAGACGAGGTGGCCTGTGCACTTCAGGAACCTCCTTACTCTGCTTCCAGGTGCCATAGATGCATTGTGACATGTGGGCCACTGTGTCCAGCAGTGGGCTCTGGGAGTCCAAACTTTGGGCATAAGGGTTGCAGAGCAAGTGCTTTTAACTATTGAGCCATCTCCCAGCCCTGCAAATATCTATCTATCTATCTATCTATCTATCTATCTATCTATCCATCCATCCATCATCTATCTATCTATCATCTATCTATCATCTATCTATCTATCATCTATCTATCTATCATCTATCTATCTATCCATCCATCTATCCACCTATCTATCTATCTATCTATCTATCTATCTATCTATCTATCTATCTATGTGTGTGTATATATATAGAGAGAGAGGGAGAGGGAGGGAGAATGGACACACCAGGACCTTTCAGCTTCTGTGAACAAACTCTAGACATGTGCATCCCCTTGGGTGTATGTGCAATATCGCATGCTTGCATCACTGTGCATCTGGCTATGTGGGTCCTGGAGGTTCAAACACGTGTTCTTAGGCTTCACAGTCAAGTGCCTTAACCACTAAGCCATCTCTCCAGCATATATATATGCTGGAGAGATGAACTCCAGATGCACGCACCACCTTGTGCATCTTGCTTAGAAATTGAACCTAGGTCCTTTGGCTTTGTAGGCAAGTACTTTTTTTAAAAAAAATTTTTATTTATTTTTGGAGAGAGACATAGAGAGAGACAGACAGAGAGGGAGACAGATAGAGATAGGTGCACCAGCAGTCTCTCAGCTGTGAACGAAATCCAGATGTGTGCACCCCCTTGTGGGCAAGTGCGGCATTGCGCCCTTGCATCACTTTACATCTGGCTAAACGTGGGACCTGGAGATTGGAACCGGGTTCTTAGGCTTAGCAGACAGGCGCCTTAACCTCTAAGCCATCTCTCCAACCCTGTAGGCAAGTACTTTAACCACTAAGCCAATCTCTTCAGCCTGCAAATTTGTTTTTAATTGAATTCAGCTGGACGTTTCTTGGACAATGCATCCTGGCCCATCCCAAAGTCCGGTCCACTGGGATGCTTGTGGCCCAGGGTTAAGTGACTTGCAGTGGTGGCATGGAGTCACTACAACATTCTGTCAACTGGGCTAAGGCTGAGACCTTGCAGCAAGAGTGCTTTGAGAGCCTAGCTTCCCAGCTTCCCCCTCCCAAGAGGATACGTGTGTCCTACACTCAACCAGCTCCTCTTGTGCCTGCTGTCCTCCGCCCCGCCTTCACAGGCTGCCGTCTTTCCTTCCAGGGTTGCCCGATGGAGCTCTGGACACGGTCATCCGTGCCGAGGAGGCAGGCAGTGAAGAGGACCTATATGAGGACCTTCATAGCTCTGGCCACCACTACAGCCACTCTGGAGGAGGTGGAGAGCAGCTGGCCATCAATGAGGTAATGTCTCAGCCGAGCAGGTAGAGGGAGGGCAGCTGTGGGCCCGGCTCAGCCGGCTGATGCAAGAAAGATGAGGAGTTATGTTCCAGGCACATGGCCATGTTGCATACAGTACATTTTCAACTTGTGCCCATTACCCTAGGATGTGGTAGACCTACCCACTTTGGGTCTGCAGAGAATCCAGACCCACCTCACAAGAAGCCAATCCTGGCAGAGACAGTTGCTTGGAAGAAATCAAGATTTGTTAGCTATTATTTGTTTAGCATATATATGTGTGTACACTCATTTGTGTGCATGTGGGCACACGTGTGTGCAGGTGTGCATGAGGAAAGCAGAGGTCGGTGCTGGGGTGTCTTTCCCAATCACATTCGACCTTCCTTATTGAGTCTTGAACTCAAAACTCACAGATTTTAAGCCGGGCATGGTGGTGCACGCCTTTAATCCCAGCACTTGGGAGGCAGAGGTAGGAGGATCGCCGAGAGTTCGAGGCCACCCTGAGACTACATAGTTAATTCCAGGTCAGCCTGGACCAGAGTGAGACCCTACCTCGCAAAACCAAAAAAAAAAAAAAAAAAAAAAAAAAAACTCACAGATTTTTTTTTAAATTTTTATATTTTCTTTTTAAAATTTATTTTATTTTATTTATTTGCAAGCAGAGAGAGAGAGAGAGAGAGAGAGAGATAGAAGAGAGGCAGACAGAGAGAATGGACAGGCCAGGGCCTCTAGCCATGGCAAATGAACTCCAGATGCATGTGCCCCTTGTGCATCTGGCTTATGTGGGTCTTGGAGAATCGAACCAGGATCCTTTGGCTTTTCAGGCAAACGCCTTAACCGCTAAGCCATCTCTCCAGCCCAAAACTCACAGATTTGACCAGCCCAGCTAGCAAGTTTGCCCCAGAAGTCCCTCTCTCACTTCCCGAGCACTGGGATTCCAGACAGGCCACTGTACCTGCCCAGTAGTTACGTGAGTGCTGGGGATTCAAAGTCCAGTCCTCACACTTGCATGGCAAGTGCCTTATCCACTGAGCTGTCTCCCCAGTCCTGAGACCAGGACTCCTCAGTCACTCCAGCCCAGGCCACAAGGCCTGGATAGACTGGGGACGGGGACGCGGAATGGAGAAGCTGCTAAACTGATTTCCCTCTTGTGGACACCATGAGCTCAGAGTATTGGTGTTGCTATGACAACTGTGTGCCGCTTCTGTATAGTTTTTGCTATTTCCTGCTGAAGCAGAAAAACATCAGTGAGAAGCGTCGTGTGGGCAGAACCAGTTCCCACCCCAAGTTCTCCAAAGAGAGCTTGGTAAAAATATTAACTTTTTTGACATGTGAGAGTAATAATTATAGGGCAGACTATGACATTTCAGTAGGTGTGTACACTGTGTAATGATCAGATAAGGCACATGGGATGTTTGCTACCACAAGGTTTTACCAATTCTTAGAAACATCCAGAATGAGATTCATTAGCTCTTTTGAGCTATTCTTTTTTTTTTTTTTTTTTTTTTTTTTTTTTTTTTTTTCGAGGTAGGGTCTCACTCTAGCTCAGGCTGACCTGGAATTCACTCTGTAGTCTCAGGGTGGCCTTGAACTCATGGCGATTCACCTACCTCTGCCTCCCAAGTGCTGGGATTAAAGGTGTGCACCACCACACCCAGCGGCTTGAGCTACTCTTAATGGATGCCACTGTGGATATCTATGTTAGGTATAAGGATGTCATCATAGACTGTTAAAATATTGAGATTTTTTTTGCAACTTGCATAGTTTCTAATGTGAACTTTGCAGATGACAAGGTCATGTTACAATGTGAAAAGACAAGACACCCCTGTGAGGCTATTCCTCCTGTCCAACTGCCCCCCCACCGTGGTTAACCAGCCTTTCTTTTGTGTGTGTGTGTGTGTGTGTGTGTGTGCGCACGCGAGCGAAGGTGCTTATGCATATGTGTGCCTGGCATGTAGAGGCCACAGGACACGTCCCTCAGTTCTTAGGTGCCATCCACCTTTTTTTTTTTGCAAGGAGAGACAGAGAGAGCGAATGGGTGCACCAGGACCTCTGGCCATTGCAAATGAACTGCAGATGCATGAGTCACTGTGCATGTGGCCTTATGTGGGTACTGGGAAATCGGAACGTGTATCGTTAGGTTTTGTAGGCAAGCATCTTAAATGCTGAGCCATCTCTCCCGCCCGCCATACCCCCCATTTTATGAGACAGGGTCTCTCACTGGCCCGAAGTTATCGATGAGGCCAGAGTGACTGGCCAGCAAGCCTCACCTGCCTTCAGCTCCTCAGCACAGGGAATACAAGCATGCAGACCCTGCTCAGTATTTGTACATGGATTCTGGGAGCAAACACAGCCTCTCAGGCTGGAAGGCAGGCACTTTACCTGTGCTATCTCCCTGGCCCCTGCCTTTCTTTTAGACTTTTGAAGAAACTTTTGTTACAATACTCTTGACTTCCTTTTTTTTTTTTTTTTTAAATGTTTATTTAGCTGGGCGTGGTGGTACACGCCTTTAATCCTAGCACTCGGGAGGCAGAGGTAGGTGGATCACCTAGAGTTCAAGGCCACCCTGAGACTACATAGTGAATTCCAGGTCAGCCTGGACCAGAGTGAGACCCTACCTTGAAAACCAAAAAAAAAAAAAAAGTTTATTTATTTGCAAGGTGTGTGGGGGAGGGGAGAGATAGATGAGAATGAGAATATGGTGTGCCAGGGCTTCTTGATGCTGGAAATGACCTCCCGATATATGTGCTACTGTGTGCATCTGGCTTTATGTGGTACTGAGGAATCAAACCCTGGGCCAGTAGGCTTTGTAAGCTAGCGCCTTTAATCACCAAGCCATCTCCCAACCCCATACTCCTCTGTTGTCTGAGCCTCTTTCCTGTGCCCTGGAGGGGTGATGGAATATAATGGCACTCCTAAGTGCTACGATTTTAGCAACCAGCAGGTGTTGCAGACCAGAACTGAGCAATCTCACTAGTCCCAAATACCCTAAGAAATAAACCAGATTGTGTGTGTATGTGTGTGATCTTGGGGGACTGAACTCTGGGCTTTGAGCATGCTAAGCACATGCTATACTATACATGAGCTATACTGCCAGCCCCCAACTTTTCTCTTGAATTCAGTTTCATGAGCTTGTTTGGGTAGCGTGTTCTCATCATCATTGTAAGAAGAATCCGTAAATAATGGTCATGCTGGGTTTTGGAGAATCAGACTGCCCCTCTGAGCACAGGTATCCCATGGGTTTTTTTGCAACTTGCATAGTTTCTAATGTGAACTTTGCAGATGACAAGGTCATGTTACAATGTGAAAAGACAAGACACCCCTGTGAGGCTATTCCTCCTGTCCAACTGCCCCCCCACCATGGTTAACCAGCCTTTCTTTTGTGTGTGTGTGTGTGTGTGTGTGCACGCACGCGAGCGAAGGTGCTTATGCATATGTGTGCCTGGCATGTAGAGGCCACAGGACACGTCCCTCAGTTCTTAGGTGCCATCCACCTTTTTTTTTTTTGCAAGGAGAGACAGAGCGAATGGGTGCACCAGGACCTCTGGCCATTGCAAATGAACTGCAGATGCATGCGTCACTGTGCATGTGGCCTTATGTGGGTACTGGGGAATCGGAACGTGTGTCGTTAGGTTTTGTAGGCAAGCATCTTAAATGCTGAGCCATCTCTCCCGCCCGCCATACCCCATTTTATGAGACAGGGTCTCTCACTGGCCCGGAAGTTATCGATGAGGCCAGAGTGACTGGCCAGCAAGCCTCACCTGCCTTCAGCTCCTCAGCACAGGGAATACAAGCATGCAGACCCTGCTCAGTATTTGTACATGGATTCTGGGGAGCAAACACAGCCTCTCAGGCTGGAAGGCAGGCACTTTACCTGTGCTATCTCCCTGGCCCCCTGCCTTTCTTTAGACTTTTGAAGAAACTTTTGTTACAATACTCTTGACTTCCTTTTTTTTTTTTTTTTTAAATGTTTATTTAGCTGGGCGTGGTGGTACACGCCTTTAATCCTAGCACTCGGGAGGCAGAGGTAGGTGGATCACCTAGAGTTCAAGGCCACCCTGAGACTACATAGTGAATTCCAGGTCAGCCTGGACCAGAGTGAGACCCTACCTTGAAAACCAAAAAAAAAAAAAAAAAAGTTTATTTATTTGCAAGGTGTGTGGGGGAGGGGAGAGATAGATGAGAATGAGAATATGGTGTGCCAGGGCTTCTTGATGCTGGAAATGACCTCCCGATATATGTGCTACTGTGTGCATCTGGCTTTATGTGGTACTGAGGAATCAAACCCTGGGCCAGTAGGCTTTGTAAGCTAGCGCCTTTAATCACCAAGCCATCTCCCCAACCCCATACTCCTCTGTTGTCTGAGCCTCTTTCATGTGCCCTGGAGGGGGTGATGGAATATAATGGCACTCCTAAGTGCTACGATTTTAGCAACCAGCAGGTGTTGCAGACCAGAACTGAGCAATCTCACTAGTCCCAAATACCCTAAGAAATAAACCAGATTGTGTGTGTATGTGTGTGATCTTGGGGGACTGAACTCTGGGCTTTGAGCATGCTAAGCACATGCTATACTATACATGAGCTATACTGCCAGCCCCCAACTTTTCTCTTGAATTCAGTTTCATGAGCTTGTTTGGGTAGCGTGTTCTCATCATCATTGTAAGAAGAATCCGTAAATAATGGTCATGCTGGGTTTTGGAGAATCAGACTGCCCCTCTGAGCACAGGTATCCCATGGGTACAGGGTAGAGCCCTGAGCAGGTGACGTTTTGAGTGTTGACTGACTTAATTGTAACGTGTGGGATGACCATGAAGCTGCATGGGGGCAGGCTAGAATTGTGAGCATACCTGGTGTGGCTGGTTCTCAGAATAGTGAGGACCACAATGAGGGATGCAGGGAAGCCCAAAGCCCTCAGGGGCCTGAGTGGTGGGGCCACGTGACTGTCCCGATATACTACTGCTGGAGTCCTTGGGTGTGTGTTTTACAGTTCACAACTCCTTCCAAGGGTAACGACAGATGTGCCTAAAACACTGGCCCAGGTCATGGACACACAACCTGCCCTGGGCCCTTCAGCAGGATGGTCACATCCCCAGGTGCACCCTCTATACAGGTGTGCATGTGGTGCTGCCACACACAGGGACTTTGGACAAGGTGGAGGTTGTCACCCATGTGTGAGCACCCATTCTCTGCACAGGCTCCCTCTGCACACTTTTCAACAAGTCTCTTTTCTAATTTGATGACATCATTTGTTTTCCCTCCTATTATGCAGGTCTTGTGTAGGTGGCGTCAGCTACTGTGAAGCCATGAGTACCATGGCCACTTTGTGTCTGGAAGGCAGTTTTGCAGGCACGTCTCCCCCTCCTTTGGCTCTTACATTCTTTCTACCACCTCTTCTATAACTGACTCTGAGCCTTGGAGGGTGTGATAGAGATGTCTCACTTCGTGCTGAACACTCCACTGTCACTTCTCAGCACTTTGGAGATTCCTAAGTTATTTATTTACTTATTTTGGTTTTCCGAGGTAGGGTCTCACTCTAGCTCAGGCTGACCTGGAATTCACTCTGTAGTCTCAGGGTGGCCTCGAACTCACTGCGATCCTCCTACCTCTGCCTCCCGAGTGCTGGGATTAAAGGCGTGTGCAACCATGCTCGGCTCTGAGTTATTTATTTATTGGAGGGGGGAGAGTGTGTGTGTGAAGGGGCATGCTAGGGCCTCTAGCCACTGCAAACACACTCCAGGTGCATGCACCACCTTGTACATCTGGCTTTAAGTGGGTACTGAGGAATCAAACCTGGGTCCTTCGGCTTTACAGGCAAGTGACATAACCACTGAGCCACCTCTCCAGCTCTGACTCTTGAGTTCAAAGGATCTTTGTTTGAGGCAGGCTGTCCTCTATCTCAGGCTGCCCTTGAACTCCCTGTGTAGCTGAGGGTGACTTTGAATTCCTCATCCACCTGCCCAGCTCCTACTGAGATTTCAGGCACACACCACTATACCCAGTTTATGAGGTGCTGGGGATTAAACCCAGGGCTTCATGCATGCTAGGTAATTCTACCAACTGAGCCACATCCCCGGCCTGCAAGTGAGCTTTTAACCTGCCCAGTTAGGGTTTCAGTCTGTGTGTGGTGGTGGCAGCGAAGCCAGCTGCTTGTCGAAAGGCGCAAAATGCTATCTGGCGGTTGAGGTGGTGAGGTACTGCCAACATAGTTGAACCTGGCCCAGCGTCAAGCCCTGGCTCCTCTATTCCTATATTCTCTCTTTTTTTTAATTTTTAAAAAATATTTTATTTTTATTTCTTTATTTGAGAGAGAGAGACAGAGAGAGAGAGAGAGAGAGAGAGAGAATAGGTGCACCAGGGCCTCCAGCCACTGCAAATGAACTCCAGACGCATGTGCCTCTTGTGCATCTGGTTAATGTGGGTCCTGGGGCATCGAACTTGGGTCCTTTGACTTTCCAGGCAAATGCTTGAACCATTAAGCCATCCCTCCAGCCTCTATTCCTATATTCTTGAGTAATCTTATGCCCATCCTATGACAACATAGATCAGTCTGGCACATGTTCAGTCCTGGCTTCTCTGTCCCTGTGACTCTGGAGTGATTTATGACAGCACATAACTCGGCCTTTCAGAGATGCAACTACTCATCCGTGACGTGGTGCCTGGGGTCATCCTGGGTAGGATTCAGAACTTCTGGATCATCCCTCCCGGAAGCATGGTGTTAAGCATTTCTTTTCCAGAATGCTTGGGTTTGTGAGGTCCCATGGCATCTCCAAGGGCCATCTTTGCGCCTGGTCAGTCCATGGCCAGGACCTCTGAGTGGGCGCTGGGGTCTTTCAGCCCCTTTCAAGGACGTGCCCAGGGCAGATCACAGGGTCCGCTGGAGCCCGTGCGACCCCTCTGCTCTTGGGTAATCCGTGCCTCTGCCCTAGCCACTGCCGCCTGCGCCCTCAGCGCCGGCCTTGGAGAGGCGGCGCACTGCGCTGCTGGGCGGGAGGAGCCAGCGGAGCCGGCGCAGGCAACTCCGCCCCCTCTCCGGGTGCTGAGGGCCGCCGGCCGAGGCCGGGTGCTGCGGGATCTCGGGGTGCTCCGAGCCCAGAGGCCCGGCGTCATGGCCAAGACCCCACAGCCCCGGCGCGGCCCCGCAACGCCCGGCGGCGCCCTGCGTGCCCTGCTGCGCTGCAACCTGCCCCCGGGCGCCCAGCGCGTCGTGGTGTCCGCCGTGCTGGCCCTCCTCGTCCTCATCAACGCCGTGCTCATCTTCCTGCTGGCCTTCCGCTGAGCCGCGGGCACCGCGCAGGGTGAGTGGTGCCCTCCAGGCTCTGGGCACGCCGAGGGGCGAGGTGGGGGCGGCCTTCCTCCACGCTTGTGCTCACCTTGTCCGGGCCGGGTCCAGAGTGCTCCCTAGCATGCCATCTGGGGGGTGGCCAAGGGGTGTGGTGGCACACGTGCCAGGGGGCCTTTCAGTCTGTGGTGTGCGTCCATGCTGGGGAGGAGGACGGGCAACATGGCGAGTCTCTGTACCTGAGGATGGGACCGACAAGGAGCTGTGGCGACTGTCTGGAAAGGGGTGCGGGGGCCGCAGGGAGAGCAAAACTGGTTGCAGGAGGCCTTGGAGGATTTGAGCCCCTCTGCACACATCACCTGCGATTGCTTTTGGATTTGAGGCCTTTAAAAAGAAAGTGCCAGTCTCTTAGGGCAGAGCGCCTCTGCTTGCCTTTGGTGGTGACGGAGC
Organism: Orientallactaga sibirica; assembly: GCA_036365145.1. Taxonomy (NCBI): domain Eukaryota; kingdom Metazoa; phylum Chordata; class Mammalia; order Rodentia; family Dipodidae; genus Orientallactaga; species Orientallactaga sibirica. The sequence goes on along the minus strand of JAEOAD010000555.1, from coordinate 10,870,201 downwards.
ACACACTCCCACCACGTCCCCTGCTGGGCGGCTTTGTGGGAAGACATCACTACCCTGCCTGTGACAGAGATAAGGATGTGGCTGGGCCTGAATGGTGGCAATGGTCAGCAGCGGGCAGTCTGCACTGGCCAGGGCAGTTAAAAGGTCATCTCATAAAGCAGAGGCAAGGATGGCACCCCCTGCCCACTGCTTGTATTGGTCTTCAGCTTGCCTTGACAGAGACACAGCCCCCCACACACACACCCAACACACACACACACAAATGTCCCTGTGCCTCAGAGTCAGCCTCTGCCTCCCACTTCCTGGAGAGAGCCAGCTGGTATCTTAGCCCAGGGGCTGCCAGCCTGAGGTCTGGCTTTAGGCACAGATGCACCTGGAATGGCTCTGTACAGACAGTTGCCCAGCTGCCACACAAGTGGGGCTTGTCTCTAATTAGTCTTGGGAAATGTGTCTCTGGCCTCTTGGAGCCATATTTTGTCTTGCTGACACCAGAAATGATTCAATTCAGAGCTAGACCTTAGTATACCTTCCATGTATGTGATATGATGTAGGGCAGATGGGATTTGCTGAGGCACAGAGAACTTGTTCACAGTCACGCACCTATTTGGGGCTTCCTATGCCTGGAAGCCACAGAAGTGGCCAACTCTTTCCACTCCAGAGGCTTCCAGTTGACTGAGGAGACGAGGTGTGGGGCTTGTTCCTGCAGCACCCTGGTCTCTCTTGAAAGTCCTGCCTCTAGCCCCACGCCTTTGGTAACTTCCCCAGCAGCTATGTAGGAAGCCACATCTATCAGCAAGGACTACAGACCAGATGAAGGGGAGGGACTGTGTGTGTTCGTGTGTATGTGTGGTGTGCACGTGTCAGAGGCCGGGGTACAACCTTGAATGTCGCTCCTCAGGCACCGTCCACCTTTTTTTCTCTGAGTCAGGATCTCTCACTGGCCTGGAGCTCACCAGCTAAGCTAGGCTGTCTTGCCAGTGAGTCCCAGGTGTCCTCCGGGCTCCACCTCCCAGGATGACAGGCATGTGCCGCTCTGCCTGGCTCCTTTTTAATTGTGGGTTCTGGGGATCAAACTCCCGTCCTCATGCTTGCTGTCCTCAGCCAAGAGGTGGTTCTTCTTCTTTCTCCTCAGTGCTCACGTGAGGGGATCCAGGAATGGAGGCCGATCTCTTAGCCAGTTAACACAAAGCAGGAACCAAGTATGCAGGAATCAGCAGGAAGTCTGCTGTGTTGAGTGTCTGGTTGACTTTCCCCAGGTCCGTGGCCTGAATGACAGACCCCAGGCCAGCCACATCCCCCTGCTGTTTTTCACTGGCTCACCCACACCACTGAACCCTCTTATGCAAGCCCACTGCAAGAGGTGTGCTGGCTCCTGTCTCATCCCAGCTGCATGGCAGTCAGAGTCACCTGCAGAAGGTCATGGTTATAGAGGTGATGATGAGTCCAGGGAAGAGAAACCTCAGGAATAAGTGTTCCCTGAGTGCCTTGGGCATGTCCCCTTCCCATGACCTGGGCACTGAGGCCTCGCAGACGGTGACGGAGTTGGGGTGGAGGTTTGGGCAGTGCTGGCTGAGAGCTGCTCCTGCTTCCTGGATCAATGTGAGGGTTAGCAGGACAGAGGAGGGTGCCCAAGGGTGAAGTTCAGAGAGCAGCAGTGGGTACTCTGGGGGGGGCATGGCTTGAGGGTGCTCCGTCCCAGTTTTTCCCTGTCAGGGTGGCCGGTGGGAAGCTGTGTCCAGCCCATCCCCTTCTGCCCTTAGCCACTGGGGCCATTGTTTTCCCACAATGCAGAAGCAGCCTTCTGCACAGGAAAGCAGGCGTCCGTCCATGGATGGGGCACAGAACTCCATGCACCAGGGTCCCTTGGGAGGGATCAGAAGGAGTCCACATAGAGAGGGAAGCCTTGCCAAAGATCTGAGCAGAGGGACCAATGCAGAGTTCTGCAGCTGGGTATAAAGTGGTCGACTCCTGACACAAGCCACCAGAACAACCCAGAGGTGCTGGCCACAACTGATAGCTACAAGAAGCACCTACTTCAGGCTGGAGAGATGGCTCAGTACTTACAGGCACTTGCTTGCAAAGCCTGAAGACCCAGATTAATTCCCCAGTACCCACATAAAGCCAGACACACAAAGTGGAGCATGCACCTGGAACACCTTTGCAAGTGGCAAGAGGCACACCCACACTTTCTGTCTTAAATAAATAAATCAAAGTATTTAAAATAAAAGGAAGTACCGGGGCTGGGAAGATGTTGCAGTGGTTAAAGGCACTTGCTTGCAAAGCCTGCTGGCTCAGGTTCAAAGCCAGAGAATCAAAAATAACGAGCCAGGCATGGTGGCGTAAGCCTTTAAACCCAGCACTCAAGAGGCAGAGGTAGGAGGATCACCGTGAGTTCAAGGCCACCCTGAGACTACATAGTGAATTCCAGGTCAGCCTGAGCTAGAGTGAGACCCTACCTCGAACCCCCCCAAAAAAAAGTACCTCTTTCTTCTTGAGCTAAGGAGTAAAGGGAGGTAGGAGGTAGTTAGGATGGTTTACACAGATCATTAGGGCTTGGGAGGTAGTCTGAGAAGGGCTGGCCCTTAACTGGTATGGCTGTCTGGGTTGGAGGCAAGAACAAGGCTGGAGAGATTGCTTAGTGGTTAAGGCTTGCCTGCAAAGCAAAAGGACCCAGGTTCAATTCTCAAGGACCCACGTAAGTCAGCTGCACAAGGTGGCATATGAGTCTGGAGTTCGTTGGCAATGGCTGGAAGCCCCGGTGCACCCATTATCTCTCTCTGCCTGTCTCTCAAATACATTAAAATATATTTTTAAAATAATCTAATAGCTGGGCATAGTGGTGCACACCTTTAATCCCAGCATTGAGGACCTGTGGGTTCAGCCTGGCTTAGAATGAGACCCTGCTCAAAACAAAACAAAATCAAAATCCCATGACAAACAGGATCCAGCTACTGTGATGGCAGGGTACCGTCATACGTGACTGAAACAGCACTGTCAGTCGGGTGACCTCACAGGTGGTGCAAGTTTGCAAGAACCCATGGAGGAGGGTTGAGAGGAAGTCCAAGCATGGGCACAGAGAGGCCATTGCTCCGGACAGACAGTGGACTGAACAAGATATGGCTGAACAGGAAGGGAGTCTTGTGACCTTCAGATTTTGTGCTCAACCTCATGTCAGGCTCCCTCACTGAGCCCTGACAATCTAGACATGCCCAGGGCATACTCATGCCCCACAGGAGCTGCTGGCCTGGAGGGCAACTCTGTCAGCTTCTTTGTAAAGCAGGGCAGGAGCCCCTTTCAAGGCTGCTGGGTGGGGACAGGGTGTGGCAGCCTTGCCCATTGACTTGCCTGCCTGGGCTCTCTCTTCAGCTCATCAGTGATGGCAGTGTGGTCTGCGCTGAAGCCCTTTGGGACCATGTCACCATGGATGACCAGGAGCTGGGCTTCAAAGCTGGAGATGTCATTGAAGTGATGGATGCCACCAACAGAGAGTGGTGGTGGGGCCGTGTCGCAGATGGCGAGGGGTGGTTTCCAGCCAGCTTTGTGCGGGTGAGGTTCCAGCAGGTACCCCCACTCCCCAGGTCCCTGAAGAACCTTGGGCTCTGCTCAGAAATCTAATCCGTGAGAGTTTCTGTGGTCCTAGGTATGGGGCATAGACCACCCCATCTATGCCGTTACCTGGTGCTTCAGGTGGCAGAACCAATACAGCCCTCTCCTGTCCCTTGCTCCCAAGCTCCTCATGACAAGCCTTCAGGGGCCAGAAAAACCAGCTCAGAAGCCCAAGGGGGAGTATGCTGCTCGAATGAAATACCACTGCTTCAAGCAACCCAGCCTACCCTTGGCCTAATTACTGTGGAGTGTTCGTTCTTAGGGAGAGGGTAGCATTTAACATGAACACTTCCTAGGGAGATAGGAACCCAAGGAGACTCAGTCATGGACAAGTCAAGTCATGAAATCAAGACTTCAAGCCGGGCGTGGTGGCACACGTCTTTAATCCCAGCACTTGGGTAGGAGGATTGCCCTGAGTTCGAGGCCACCCTGAGAATACAGAATGAATTCCAGGTCAGCCTGGGCTAGAGTAAAACCCTACCTGGAAAAAACAAACAAACAAACAAAAGCCTGCAGAGAGAGGGGGCAGTTCCCATCTTAGGCTGCCTGTGGTTTCCAGAGAAGTGATGTGGATGCAGTTTCCTAAAGGCTAGCTGGCAGATCCCGAGGCCCTGATACTCAGGTATGCCTCCTATGTAGTCACCCTGGCCCCACTGTGCACACCAAGTGTTGGCTGAAGTTTAGGCTGTAGAGCAAGCAGTGCTGCCACCCAGCCACCTGTGTCACATTCAGATGACCCGTTATGAGCAGGTTCTAGTTCAGAAACTCCTGTTGTTCTAAGCACCGTAGAAAACAAAGTCTACTGAATGGGAGGGAGTGACAGTGGCCATCAAACTCACTGTCCCTTGTCCCGTGCTCGTGAGTATAAGGTACTTGGAGGGACCTTCCGGGAGTCCTTGGACCTGTGTGTCCTGCATCCTGAGGATTCCGCGTCGTTGTGGCTTCCTGCACCGGGGATCTGATGGGCTTTGTTCGTCTGTAGCTGCGGGTGAACCAGGACGAGCCCTCTGAGGACAAAGTCCCTGGGAGTGGGGCCGGTGAGGCTGAGGATGGCGGCCCGGAGGACCAGAGCACTAAGGACCAGATGCGCACCAATGTCATCAAGGAGATCCTCAGCACGGAGCGGGACTACATCAAGCACCTGCGTGACATTTGTGAGGTGACGCAGGCCGGCTGGTGGGCATGCTGGGGGTGAGGGATGGGTGGGTGGGTCTGGAACCTGGTCACCTCTGTCCCCAGGGCTATGTCAGGCAGTGCCGCAAGCGTGCAGACATGTTTAGTGAGGAGCAGCTGCGCACTATCTTTGGGAACATCGAAGACATCTACCGCTGCCAGAAGGCTTTCGTAAAGGCCCTGGAGCAGAAGTTCAACAGGGAGCGCCCACACCTGAGCGAGCTGGGTGCCTGCTTCCTGGAACACGTGAGCACACCCACTCCCGCAGGTCCCACCCAACAATTCCCGCCCTCCCCTGACCCCACACAACCCTGCCAGCTTTGCTTCGCTTTGAGCCTGACTCTCCTGCTTCAGCCCAGGCAATCCGCCACTCTCCAGCAACTTCCACACCAGGTGCCTCAGGCCCTGACCCTGTCTGCTCAGCTGCCCTCACCCTATAACGGTAGTAGAGGTGTCATGCTGCGTTAGCAGCGGCTCCCAGGACAGGAGAGTTGAGCATCCGCTGGGGAAAGGGTTTTCTTTGGCCACAGACAAAGGCCAAGGCGGGCTAGGACACCAGTGGGAAGCTACAAGGGCTGTTAGTAGCAGATTCTGGGGTTCCTTCCAGTCAGCACCCTGGAATTTGTGTGTGAATTACAGAATGAACACCAGCAGGCAGTCAGCTGAAATTCACTGACTACTGACCCGATGGGCGGACTGTCCTGCTCTTTCTTGACTCAGCCAAAGGATGTCCTGCCCCTCCACCTTCCAGAACTCTCCCTGCCTAGTCTTGATAACCCTACCAGATTACCACCATTAATTTCATTAAAAAAAAAAAAAAGGAAATAGATAAAAAGTCACTATCTCATGAGGGTCTTTCTGGAAAAGCTGGGTGGCTACAAGGGTGGGCACATGCATTGCATGGGTGTTCCCCATCTCTAGTGACTACGAAGCCTGTCCCAGCGACAGTGGGAAACAGCGGTTCCTAAAGGAAATAGAGGCTCCTGGCCATCCCAGTGTACAGCTGTGCCCCGTTGCCTGGGGAAACAAGGTGGTCAGCCATCCTGACCTCCACCTGTGTCCCTCAGCAAGCAGACTTCCAGATCTACTCGGAGTACTGCAACAACCACTCCAATGCCTGCATGGAGCTCTCCCGGCTCACCAAGCTCAGCAAGTACGTGTACTTCTTCGAGGCCTGCCGGCTGCTGCAGAAGATGATCGACATCTCCCTGGACGGCTTCCTGCTGACCCCGGTGCAGAAGATCTGCAAGTACCCCCTGCAGCTGGCCGAGCTGCTCAAGTACACGCACCCCCAGCACAGGTAGGAGGCAAGAAGCCGGATGGCTCTCTGAGGTTGTGCAAGGCCTCTGGCCAACCAGTTAGTTGAACATTTGCAGTGGGCTAGATACTACTGAACACCAAGGAAAACAGTCCAGGAGAGAGCAGAACTGCCCTTGTGAGCTGTCATTGGAGTAGGGGCAGGGCAGGTGACACCCATAAGAACATAAGCTCTACTCCAAACCTGCATTTGTTGACAGTGACTGTACACTTGGGTGGCTGCAGACAAAGGGAATGACTCTTGAAACTTCCATCTCTGGGGCTTGACAGATGGCTTAGCGGTTAAGGCATCTGCCTGCAAAGCCAAAGGACCCAGGTTTGATTCCCCAGGACCCACGTAAGCCAGATGCACAAAGGGCACATGCATCTGGAGTTCGTTTGCAGCAGCTAGAGGCCCTGGTGTGCCCATTTTCTGTCTCTCTCTCCTCTCTGCTTGCAAATAAATAAATAAAAAATTTAAAACACCTTTACAAAGGCCTTCATTATAAAAACAAAACAAAAAAAACTTCCATCTGTTCCGCCTCAGGGATTTCAAGGATGTCGAGGCGGCCTTGCATGCCATGAAGAACGTGGCCCGGCTCATCAATGAACGGAAGCGGAGGCTTGAAAACATAGACAAGATTGCTCAGTGGCAGAGCTCCATAGAGGACTGGGAGGTGAGACCCCCAAGGCCCAGAAAGTACTCTGGGGTCCTTGCTTAAAAATTGTGCTTGCCCCTGGAAAGCCCAAGAAGTTCAGAACAGAAGCAGCCCTGGGATAGACAAGACACTGGTAGCAGGAAAGCAGGTTGTCTTGCGTGGGCGCTGGGACTGTGGTGGGGTCTCCTGAAACCAGACTAGCATCTGTTGCCTTCCCAGTGCAATACAACACACCCACCACCAGCCTAGGGTCAGCCCTGACCTGAGAAGCTGTTTCTAAGGCGTGTTGGTCTGCTCTGCCCCAGAGACAGGCTGAACCTCTTACGTTTGAGACTCCCAACAGTTGAGTTCAGACCCAACAATGTGACCAAAAATGGATCCCTGCATACCAGGGCTTCCTCGTTCCAATTTTGTGACTTTGCACATTGCTTTATAGCTGCCAGTCTTGCCTTCTAAAGGCAACACGGATGCCTGAACCAAGGGTAGCATTCCTGTTTCTTAGAGGCACAGGGGGACTGCCCCTCTACTATCAACCTGCCTCTTCCAGAGGGCTCCTGAGTGCTTCCCCTGCTGTCGGGATGCGAATGTAACCTGAAAACCCAGGAGAATGAGCCACAAAACATCCTGAAGTGTCTTGGGCCTCACCCTTGTACTGAACTCAGATCCCTGTGTATGGGGCCTGATTCTGACACTCATGCCTGGCTGAGGACCCGGATAAGCTCAGTCATCCCAAACTGGAGAGTAGCCAGTAGCTTCAGAGTGATTTGCACTTTGGGAGAGGACCAAATTGGAACAGGGCTGTGGCCGGCTGATGGCTCTTCAGGGACTGAATACAATGAGCTGCGGAGGCGTATTCCAGTCAGGTCTAACTTTTCTCTAGGGCAGCACTGTCTAAGAAAGCACACGAAGGGCTGGGGAGATAGATGCTTCAGTGGTTAGTGTTTGCTCCACAAGCCTGATGACCGGAGTTCAAATGGCAGAACCGGCAGGACTCAAAGTAGTGCACTGCACCCATTTGTAATCCCAATGTGCCCATGCGAGCCACAGCTAGAATTTCATACTTTCTTTGTAAGCAGCGAGAGAGAATGCGCATACCAGGGCCTCTTGTCATTGCAAACGAACTCCAGAACCATGTACCACTTTGTGTATCTGGCTTTATGTGGATACTGGAGAATGGTTCCCTGGGCTGACAGGCTTTGTAAGCAAGCACCTTTAACTGCTGAGCCATCCCCCAGCTCTAGAATTCTATTCTTTTTAGTAGCCATGTTAAAAAAGGAAAAGGTGTCAGCTGGGTGTGGTGGCACACGCCTTTAATCCCAGCACTTAGGAGGCAGAGGTAGGAGGATCACCAAGAGTTCAAAGCCAGCCTGAGACTACAGATTAAGTTCAAGTTCAGCCTAGATTAGCGAGAGACCCTACCTCAAAAAAAAAAAAAAAAAAAAAAAAAAAAAAAAGGAAAAGGTGAAATTCACTTGAATATTTAACTCAGTGTATCCAAAAGATTCCAGTATGTCATCAACATAAATGAGTAACATTTTACATTGTTTCATATTTTCTGCAAAATCATTGTGTATTTGCAAAATCATTGTATATTTTACACTAACATCACATGTTAATCAGAGTGCTTACGAGCCACCAGCTACTACGAGGTCCTGCTTTGCTAGCATAGGTCAGAGCTGCCCGCCACCTTCTCCCCATCTCACATCTTTAGAGTCCCAGAGTCCAGCCTTGGGCTTCAGGCTCATCCTGCCTGTATGGCCTGGCCCTGTGGGCTCTGCAGTGGGAAGCCCCCACCCAAGTAGATTCCAAGACTGGATGTGCTCAGCTCATGGCTTTCCTTGGGTTCGCCCAGGGGGAAGATCTCTTGGTCAGGAGCTCGGAACTCATCTACTCGGGGGAGCTGACGCGTGTTACGCAGCCTCAAGCCAAGAGTCAGCAGCGAATGTTCTTTCTCTTTGACCGTCAACTCATCTACTGTAAGAAGGTATCAGAGCCACTCTGACCCTGCTGGACCAGTGTCATACAGAGTAGGTGGAGCAAGCTGAGGGGTGGGGCAGCTACCCAGAGGAAAGGACCCCCACTGGTTCTCTGTTCCATGAGCTACAGTCAGGTTCTTAGAACTGGGAGGACAAGGACCCTGAGGAGGCTGTCTGGTGCTGAGACTACCCTCCTCCCTGACCAGGCCCCTGCCTACTCAAGCTGCCAGTAAACTTCTATTTCCCTCCGTGGCCCTGAGGCTCTGCTCCCTGCTGCTAGCTTCTGCTCCTTTCAAAATGTGGCCCAGTGACCCCCATCCATGAAGCCCTCATCTGCAGTGCTCCCTCCTGGCACTGCTTTAGTTTCTCAGGCTGTCTGCTCACCACTTTGTTAACTGTCCTCAGCCACACAGTGGCTAGACACCCAAAGAGAAGGCTCCTCCCTTTATGGCCCAGCAAGGTTGGGGAGGTGCCTGGGTGGGGAAGTGGGTGGGCTAAAGACACAGGCAGAGGCAAGCTGCTGGACAGCAGGGCTCAGGGCTGCTTCTGGCAGGACCTGCTCCGCCGGGATATCCTGTACTACAAGGGCCGGCTAGACATGGACAGCCTGGAGGTGGTGGATGTTGAGGATGGGAAGGACAGAGACCTCCACGTGAGTGTCAAGAATGCCTTCCGTCTGTACTGCGGTGCCTCAGGGGACAGCCACCTACTGTGTGCCAGGAAGCCTGAGCAGAAACAGCGCTGGCTCAAGGCCTTTGCCAGAGAGAGGGAGCAGGTGCGGCTGGACCAGGAGACAGGTGCGAGACCCTGATTCGTTGCCCTGGTCCCCGGGGTCCACCCGCCAGCTGGTCAGGGCCACCTTGAGTGAGACAGCATCTCAGCCCACAGGCCTCTCCTTGGTCTGGCTCTGGAAGCCTCCTAGCCCAGCACGGGCACAGGCTGGCTCTGCTGTCCTCACCCCACCGGCAGAAATGGCCCTTTTCCCATGGTCATTCCTGGCATGGGTTGCTGGCTTGCAGGGGTTTGGGGGGCTGTTGAGCTCCCTCACCTGTTGGGATCAAAAGGAGCCGCTTTCCAGCCGTTCAAGCCCTGGGGTACTGCTTTGCAGGAGGCTTCCCTGCCCGGGGAGCAGGCATCACCTCCTCTTGCCCTTGCTATGTTCCAGCCCCACTACAGTGGAGAGGGTTCTGATGCTGGACAAGTGTCAAGGGGTGGGAGGGGTCAGTGTGAGAGATGGGAGGGGTGGAAGGGTCTCAGTGAATCTGTCCCCTCCCCCTGGCTAGCAGGGGAGGTTGGCTGAACTGGGGGAGGGAACAACCCCAGCTGTGCCAGGCTGAGGCATCCTGGGATCTGGGCACGGGGTGAAGACAGCATCTAGACTAGGAAGTGCACCCTAAGGAAGCACAGGGGCATGAGGGGGAGGTGGCGTCTCATGTGTGCCCTTCCTCAGGCTTCTCCATCACTGAGCTACAGAGGAAGCAGGCCATGCTAAACGCCAGCAAGCAGCAGGCCACAGGGAAGCCTAAAGGTAAATGGGGGACAGTCCCACCTCCCGGGCAGATCTGGCTTTGATTACACCCCATCCCTGACCCCAAAGCCAGAGGGTGTCTGGGTCCTTGGAGGTGTTGACTGCCCTTTGCAGATATGTGTTCCCTAAGGTTGGGGATGAGGGCCATGGACGCCAGAGCTTTGCTCTTGACCCATCTGACCTGATACCAAGAGTGACCAGGCTCGCTTCCCCAGGCTGCTGACAGGCATGCTTAGAGCCCTGAAGAGACATCTTGTCTCCATCCCCTACTGAGAGAAGGGCCCATGGGGCTGCAGCACATGAGGAGGCCCAGAACAGAAACTTCTGGTGGGTCTGAAGTAGAGACCTCCCCCCAACATACCACCTGACACCCAGGTGACACCTTGCTGTCTCTGCCCAGTCATCAGCAGGCCCAGCTATCTGACCCGCCAGAAGCACCCGGCATTGCCCACCACCTGGCCCCAGCAGCAGGTTTTGGTGCTGGCAGAACCCAGGCGGAAGCCATCCACCTTTTGGCACAACATCAGCCGACTGGCACCCTTCCGGAAGTGAGCCAGAACTGACCTGATAGCAGTTTGTGGACCTGTAGCCCCCAGCATTTTGAGGTCTCCTCCCTCCATCTGGCCCTCTGCCTGTTTTGCCAACGGAGTGGACTAAGAACCAGAGTTGTACCCAGGTGCCTCTGGTATGCAGGGTCTGAGCCCTGGACCGCGACTTCTTCCCCGCTGTGCTGTGGTGTTGAATGGGCACTCCCCTCTGCCTTGGCCCACACTCTGGACCTGCTCAAGGCCTACACTGGCAATAAGCCTCAAGCTCCAGCTCAGAGCCACTGACAAGGCTAACATGCAGAAGTATCTGGTGACTCTGGAGCCTTCTTTGGAAAGCTAATAATCCCCACTCCCATTTTCTCTGGGCAGGAGACTGGTCATCAGCCACCTGAAAAACTGGGATGTGTGCCCTCTGCTCTCCAAACTGTCCTTTTAGGCACCTGGTCCAACTGGTGATAGGAGACCACTTGGCAACTTCAGAGGGTATGAACCAGGACTTCTGTGCTCAGAGTCTGGCTCATAGTTGCCCTTCTGCTTTCTGGCCCCTCTTTAGACACCACTGGCTGAAGGACATGCACTTCCCTTGTGACATGTGCAGTGAGAACAAAACTGGCCAGCCAGCCAAGTACCTGGGTCTAAATCTGACTTGTAACAGCGGGGTGACTGAGAAACACTTGGTTCCTGTTATGACTTTGTCGTGTTGTCTTTCTAACAATGGAGAAAAGTAATTGTTAGTGACACAGAAAGATTGCCTTACCAGAGTGAGCGTGCGAAGCCCTAAGGACTGAATTCTGTGGCTCAGCATCCAGGACTGCTTCTCCACCCCCAGCCCTGGCCCTGGCCCCGGCAGGGGAGTGCAGCCGGGCCTGCATGTCAGTGCTCAGGCCACAAGATTCAGCAGCATGGACAGTCGCTCTTGCACTACATCTTCTCCAAGCCAGAAACGACATCTAATTTCATAAAGAAACTTGTGAAAAGCAATCTGTTGCCAGCCATCATTCTATTGGTGTGTGTACATTTTCTTTTCACAGTGACCCTGTGCTCCTGCGCCTGTCACCCTCCCTCTGCCTTTGGCTTTTACAGAGGAGTGAGTCCAGCCCAGGGGGAAGTGGGGCTTATCTAGGCCACATCCTCAGGGACTCTAGTGAAGACAGACTCAGTGCTGCAGAGTCCCAGGAACGGGGGAGGACAGCTGTGGGGGAGAAGGGCAAAGAGGGGTTGTGGCAGGGATGCTAATTCTTCTAGAACTGGCACATGGAAGTTTGAGGGATGGGTTTTGTTGTTTCTGGGCCTCAGCATCCTTCCTTTGCTGGAAGGGAGAGTGTCTCCCAGGAGGCCTTTGGCCTAAGCAATAAAAGGAACTCTACATAGTTTCTTTCTTCCACCTGGAGAACAGCCCCAGCCCCTCCAGCAGGCCAGGGCCTCAGGCTAGGTACCCCGTGGCCCCTCATCAAGCCCCTGGACATCTCCTGATTGTGGAGAAGCTGCAGTGGCCCCCAGACAGGCCAAGACCTCTGGACAATACCCACATAGAAAAAAATTAGGCCAGAATATGCAACACAAGTTAATCTTTATTGAAAACTGCAGTGTTAATACATAACAACTCCTGCTACAATAAACGTGCTTTGAAGGGTTTTAAATCTGAGCTCATCTAACTCATCAGATTGCATAAAAAAATTAAAATAGTATGAATTTACACCTAATTGAACTGGCTCAGGGTGGACGGTCCATTCCTTTGTATTGACACCTAAGTTCAATGCAGAGGTGAGGGATGCCTGAACACTGGAAGACAATGCTGGACTTAAGCTTAAAAAAAGTACCAAGAGAAAGGTGTACAAAAGTATTTAAAAACCATTAAAAAAAAAAAAAAAAAGAACCATTTTCTATTCAGTCACAGCCCATGAGGCTCCTTGGGGCCTCTTTTAAGTGGCTGTCACAACCCTGCCAGGAAGCCAGTTTCAGATCCAGCCCAACTAGTCTATTCTACTCCCCTCGTCTGCACAGGCCACCTGCCACACCGATGAGGGCAGCCTTGCCACTTGGGGAAATCCCAGTTCCCATCCCAGACGGCTTTACTTCGTCCTGTACTCTAGTGAGGGTTACTCCACGAGTGCTCTGTTCTTCAAATGAATGGGGCGTGGAGAAGAGGCCAATCCCCAGACAAGGAAAATCAACCCAGCTCTTCTATCTAGACCTTACCTTGAGTTCAAGGGAAGAGCAAACACTCAGCGCACACAGACCTAGGACATGTGCCCTCTATGCCCAAGCCTGAACACTCCCGTGCCCCCACTTTCCCCCTAGAAAGCACCAGAGAGAAGGACCAGTAGCTGTCCCAACTGCCACTGCTCCCATGGAAAATCTTGTGCCATCCAGAGTACCAGGTGGACTGACTGCAGCAGTTAGCTGCTGAATGGAAGTGGCCCAATGGTCTGAGTAATACTGTATTCCATGTTCAAAGAGCACCGGCGAGAAAATGGAGACTTCTCGGTAGCAGCCCCAATATTAAGGCTGGTGTGTGCCAGCCCCACTGTAACCACAGACACACTAGTGAAAGCCCATGCTGTATGTCAGTGCAGTCCAAGCCTCCCTAAGAGCAAGTTTCCACTCACTGGAGTTACCCAAGAAACATGCAAACTACTTCCCAAGCTTCCTGTCCCAGAATGACATATCAGGTGGAACAAGGTACCAGGAACCTGGCTGAGGAAAGGTAGGACACTGAGCAGCAAGGCACCCCCAGGCCAGGTCCAGAGCTGGAGGCTTCCTCTCCTGCTCCAAAGTACTGCCTCTGCACAGCACTCAAGAAGCACTTGTCCAGAATAGCAAGTCTAGGCTGAGAACCACAATGACATTTCCAATGTTACCCAAGGATGGGCCACCAGAGACAAAGGTTTTGGAAGCATCTATGCCTCTTGCCTAACTGGCCTCGTCCCGAGGGTAGCCTCACTTCCTAGTCGGGGAGCTCACAGCTTGCTTACACTCAACAACCAAGACTGCAGCCAGCATTCACACTCCAACTCTGCAGGGAGAGGGTAGCAGCAGCAGATGAAGATGCCTCCTAAACCCAGGGGCTCTGAGAAGGCAGAGGACAGACTTTAAGAAAAATCAGAGAGATGCCCGTGTTTACAGGCCTGTCTCACCACCTAGAAGGGTAATTCCGCTGAAAGCCTTCTAATCGGGAATGTCACACACATAATAAGCACAATTTCTTGGAATGTTCCACAGTGTTTTGGGGACACAAATTATGCAGCTGTGTAATAGAATACTGACCCAAGTTCTAGTCCTTAATTTTACTTTTAGTGCTAAAAACCCACAATCTTGACAGTTTGTTACTGTCGACATGAAGACTAAGATCTCCCTTTCACCAGCAGATTTGACAACCGAGGCCCTCAGAGTTTCAAATGGGAAAGATTTCCACACAGATGAATTGTACAATGCAAACATACAACAGTCTCTCAATTCAATTTCAAAAAGAAAACAAAAAGTTATAGGGGACGTGTCTGGGAAGCTGATGCAACCAGCATGATGGGATGCAAGCACACTCACCCCCAAGCTCAGGGCTGTGAACACAAACACACAAGCACCGTGCCAGTCTCAAGCAGGCTATGGGCAGTCTGAATAGCTTCTTACAACTTCCGAAGGCAAACTGACTCTTTCCTCACAGGCGGCGTATGCTTTCTATTTTGATGGGGGACTTTTTCAAAGAATACACTAAAATCTGTTGTACTAACTTATCGTCACTCACCCTGGAAACCTGTCTTCAGTCTGTTGTGTCCTGGGAAACCCTTGGGCAAGCTATCCACCATACAGACAGGAATGCCAACACAGAAGGAGCTGTGTGCTTGGGGTAAACATTTCTGAGTGTGCATGCATGTCTTTCTTACACACACACACACACACACACACACACACAGTTAAGTGCTCATGAAGCAATTTAAAGTACTCACTCACTAGTAAACAGTCTATGGTAATGGACACGGGGAGTAAAGAATCTCCTGCTTACACTGATTCATGCAAAAATCTTCCCAAGCTTCTTAAAAATAAAAATATTAAAACAATTATGAAGAGTAGTACTATAAAAATAACATTACCAAAGGCCCAGTGGCCAGGTGTTCACCCACTAGCCAGGCTGACTTCGAATGGGGTGACTTCCACCCCACTGCCAGAGCCACGACTTAGCTGCCAGAGACAAGCACAGAAACCCCTCAGCCCTTCAATGATGGGGTGGGTGGGACTCCCCCGCCTGACAGACAAGGATGTCAGAAAGAGAACAAGTCTCCATGCACTGCTCTTCTGACCCACACTGACAACAGCCATACATTCTCACAGATGCAAGTGGAGTCTATTAGGTGACAAACCCGTCCTGGTCTCTTATATACATAGTCAGATTACACACTCCCAGTCTTCTCCACACTGGATCCTGGAAGACCAGCGCATTCCAGTACTGCCTAGTCCTTCCTGCTCTCCACACTTGCTTGGGGCTAGGTACCATCAGCTAAGAGAGGTGGCAAAAGAGGCTCACAGGCCACACACAGCCCTTCTTAGCCCTGCCCCAGTCCTAATAATCCCCTCTAGTCAGTGGACAGGTCACCATCAGGTGAGTGACCAAGACAAGTTACATGTTTCTACATTTTCAGACATACCCATGGCCCTGCCTCTCTACAAGAAACATGAGGAACTAATTAAAATACAGGCGTATTCCCTTTTCATAACTCAAATGTACAACTTTCAACATAGCATACAGCTGAAATCTTTGCCCTTATCTGTAGGGTGAGTATAGCAATGCCCATGTTTTCAGCTGACTCAAATACTTCTCCTGGGGAAAAAAGGAATGATTTTCTAAGCTAAATAAAGCAAGGGACAGTACCTCCCTTCACCCAGCGTGGCTGTTTCTTTCACACACCTCCCAGCCCAGGAAAACAGTTCTGCTCTACACTGGACTTTTCCAGGAGATACACAAACACCGTCCCCCATGAGCCGTGTACTATAAACTCAGGTGGCAGCTTTGCTGGTGCACAGCCCACTCCTTCCCCCCAAACTGTCAGGGCCACACAGCTGCAATCTTTCCTGCTCATTTTCAGATGTGTTCCTTCTCCCCAGACCACACCAAGCTTCAGCAGAGGAAACAATGCTCACAATGCTGCTCGTGGGCTACTGCAGCCTCCTTAACACGCCCCTGAGTCCTGCAGCACCCTCCTGAGGCAGTCAGTGCCAAAGAAACAGGTCACTGAAAACTACAACCCACACCAACCCCAACAGGCTGAAGGTCACCGCAGATACTCCAGATGCTTTATGAAGACATTCACTTGAACACGTATGACTTTAAGACTCTGCATACATGACAACAGTGCATTAGTGATACAAGTTGTAAAACACGGTTCCATTCCTTTGGATTTGCATATGGTGGCTTTGCATCAGTCACTGCAGGTAGATTGAGCAAGCTTGGTTTTTGTGTTTGTTTTTTTAAACATGCATTCAACTAGATATGATTCGGAATAGATTAATACTCCCTTTTTATCTTTACAGTTAGCTAAAAAAATTGCCAGGCAGTCCACAAAACAGGATTTGCTTTAAGACCAACCCACAGTTAGTTGGAGACTAGCGGCGCCGGACCTGCTGGGCCAGGGCACAGTTGTGTTTAGCTAAGTGTCGAGAGCATTAGAAGAAAGTCCTGGTTGGAGGCACAAGGCCTGCAGCACCAGCTGTGGGACTCAATGATGACTGCACAGCTCCATCCTCAAACCTGGGAAAGAATGACAAATAGTCACACAGGCTCTTTCGGTACCCTTGCTCCAAGAACTCCAGGACAAGGTTCACCGGGGCCAAAAGGGCAGCAGCGGGCAAAACTGCAACACTGGGTTCCCACCCACCTTACAGATTACAGAGATCCCCCGTTGTAATGGGATTCAGCATCCCGCAGCAGGCGTATAACTAAAGCTCAAGGTGCACACTCAGTGCTTCCCTTTCCCTCTGCTTATGGAGCCCAGGAAGAAGGAAAACCTAAAGCACTGCACTGGGTTAAAGGGTCAGGCAGGTTTGCGTGTTCTCCACTGCTCACTTACATTAACTTGCAGGGTGATCACCACTGAGGGGGCACATAGCTGTAGGTAGGTGTTCCTGGGGCCCGGTACGTGGGCACAGTGACTGGGTGAGGGGCAACAGGAGCTGGAGAATGAGCTGTCAGCAGGGTGCCTGGAAGACAAAGAACAATGTCACACAGGAGGCCTAACAATGCACAGGGTGACTCCAGTGGGGCTCCACCACATGGCCTCTGAAAAGCACTGGCTTGACTTTTCTGTGAGGGGGGTGAGGCCCATGATCTTAAATCAGAATAAAGCCAGAACTTGGACTAGAACATTCCAAACAGTTCAAAGATGTGTGCACATAGCAGGCTAGTGGTAACCATGTTTGTAAAGGCACTGGCCTTTCCTTCAAAGATTACAAACACTGATTTCTGTAGATCAAATGATAAATTACAAGATAAAGAAGGAAGGAAATTCTGACACATGCCTAACACCTATGAACTCTGAGGCTACTGTGCTAAGTGACAAAGCCAGTATGAAAGAAATAATACTACACATGACCCCACTTACATGAGGTACTTAAGAATTGTCAAATTCAGAGGCAGAAGCTAGAATGGTAACTGCTAAAGCTAGGAGGAAGAGAAATGGGTAGCTTTTGTTCAATGGGTAGAGGAGTTTCAGGTGCACAGGGTGAAAGTTCTGGAGATCTGTTTCACGACAATGTGAATATATTTAACATTACAGAACTGTATGCTGAAAATTCGTTAGCATGGGGGTTGATGGACGAGAGACAGAGATCATAAGGTGGATTTTATACTCCGTGAGTTTCTTCTGAGTGTAGAAATACCTCTGTTCTTGTAACTACAGAAACTCAGTGATCTGCATCTATGTGAGGGTAAGCCACACCCCAAGGGGGAGAAGCACACCCATGCTGCTGACACCTCCCTCAAGGGTGGGGGTGGGAGCGGGGCCTAAGACAGGCAGCCCCAGTCTATGCCAGTCTTCTTTGCCATTACAGACAAGTATGGGAAAATGAAATAGGGATTTGGAACAGAAACATGCAGAATCCTGTAGCATCTTTATCTCTGATATGATTTCCTTTTGTTAAAGGCTACGAAAAAGGAAAATGATGGAATGGTTTTGAGGGTTAAAAAAAAAAAAAAAAAAACCAAGCTGGATGTGCTAACACACGCTTTTAAATACAGCACTTGGGAGGCAGAGGAAGAAGGATCACTAGGCCACCCTGAGACTAATTCTAGGTCAGCCTGGGCTAGAACAAAACCCTACCTTAAAAAACCAAAAAACTGGGCTGGAGAGATGGCTTAGCGGTTAAACACTTGCCTATGAAGCCTAAGGACCCCGGTTCGAGGTTCGCTTCTCCAGGACCCACGTAAGCCAGATGCACAAGGGGGTGCATGCATCTGGAGTTCGTTTGCAGTGGCTGGAGGCCCTGGTGCACCCATTCTCTCTCTCTCTCTGCTTGCCTATTTCTGTATCTCTCTCAAATAAATAATTAAAAAAATTAAAAAACAAAAAAAAAAAAAAACAAAAACAAATCCAGTCATGGGGCAACAAGTTTCCCATGTGGGACCAGCCTAAAGGCAGCCACATTTACTTACTGAGGCCAGGATGTGACCTCATCCCTAGACCTTAAATCAAACCCTTCCACCAGATGTGTCACACTTTGCCAAAGGGCTTCTACAGGTAGCTATTCCTTCTATTAGTGCACAACCAGCTTTCCCAGCCTCATGCAAACTGCCCCTTTCTTGCAATTTATCCTCAAAGACAGCTCACACTGAAGGAAGTATGAGAAAGGCATGCCCACCTGGAACACTCAAGTGTCTTGCTCAAGCTTTACTGGCTTACTGGGTGGAGGCCATCAAGCCCTTCCACTTCCTACGGCCAATGGCCCAGAGCTCACCAACAAAGTGACTTCCCCAGACTCAGTGAGTGTTCTCAGACATACTCCACAAGGAAGGCTCATGGTCTGCTGCATGCCCTACATTCCTGGAAAGGGAGGGGGAGGGCAGCCCTTCTGCATCCTGGAGACAAGACAGTCTTGGCAGACCCTCCCCATCTCACCCAAGCTTGAAGGTTGCCTCAGGACAGATACCAAATTCTAGGACTCACCTGCTGACATGGCCATGGTGGTCCCAGCAACCATGCCCATGGTGACCCCGTTGCCTCTAGGAGGAGGGATGGGAGCAGGGTACACCGTTGCTGGCATGCCGTTGGGCTGCACCACCGTGGTGTGATGAATGACGTGAGGGGGTGCTGCATACAGTGGCTGTGTGTAATACGTGCCCTGCTGTGGGGAAAAGAAAGACAACTGCTGAAGGGTCCCCCAAGGCTGTGGGGACCAGAGAGAACCGACCCTCCCACAGTGCAGGGTGTGCCCAAGCATACCTGGGCATATGGGCTCTGCTGGGGGTAGGCACTTCTCACGGGGTACACGGCCGTCTGGTAAGGGTTGGGGGAGGAAGAGTATGGTGGCACAGCCCCGCTGGTGGGGGAACAGGATACTTTATAAGGTGTTCCAGGAGTGTAGCCTAGAACAAAAAAGCCAATGGCCTGAGTTCTACTGGCCCGCGCCAGACAAGGACAAGTGTGCAGGGATGGAAGAGCTGGGGACATCTGAGGCCACTGCAGCCTCGTCTTTCTGCCACCAACACCTGGTTCCATTTCTTAGCTCTGTGCACTGTAGCTTGAATGTATAATGTCTTTCATGAGAGTATGTCCTTGACATGTGATCCTCAGCTGGTGGTAATCTTTGGGAAGGCTGTGGAGCATTACTGGAGGAAGTGGG
The DNA here is from genome assembly GCA_036365145.1 of Orientallactaga sibirica. Classification (NCBI taxonomy): domain Eukaryota; kingdom Metazoa; phylum Chordata; class Mammalia; order Rodentia; family Dipodidae; genus Orientallactaga; species Orientallactaga sibirica. Next base: position 10,850,589 of record JAEOAD010000555.1, on the reverse strand, counting down.
TCATTTGGGGGTGGACCTGGCTCCACTTCTTGTTCATCCTCAGCTTCCTGACTCTGGCTGCAATGTGGCTTCCTATTCCGGCCACCATGCCTCTTGGAACTATAAGCAGAAATAAATCCTCCCTCCCTCTCTTTCCCTCCCTCCTTAAGCTGCTGCTTAATCATGGCAGCGAGTAAAGTAATTAATACAACAGACAAGTGCTGGGGAGGTGCTCTGCAGAGCATATGCTCACAGATAGGAAATAAATTCCTGTCCTGTCTGACTAGAATATTCATCAGTAAGGCCTTCCTGGGTTCAATTTGCCATTTACAGTACATCTGTCCTTCAATCCTGCAAAGTAGGCCACTGAAGAGCATAAACAAGCACACAGACAGATGTCAGTGAAGCTCATCTGCATCAGGATTTCTCATTACAGCAAAAACAAATGGCAGGACCTGGCCAAGCATCCCACCAAAGAGGACATGAGAGTTAAGACACAGCATATTGTGAAAAAAGGCATGAAGCCACACAGGTCTGCAGGGGCAGAGAAACAGCACACACCACCTTCCACAGCCGAGGCAGAACACGAATTCGATGCCGTCTAGATGTACTCAGAGCAAGAAGCACCTGGACCACAGCAGGTTTTGTTAGAGACCTGCGACTGCAGGCCACCAGGGGTTGGTCTCCCTGCAGGGGTTCAGGAAGGGCTCCACTGGGTCCAGCAAGGAAGCAGCAGAGGCAGAAAGGGGCCTGCAGTGCTAGAAGCAAGGGCTCAGTCAAATGGGCTATGCTCACAGCAGCTGTGGTCAGCCACACAAAAGCTGGAACTGGCCCAAATGTCCACCAGCAGACGACCAATAAACTGAAGTGTACCCAAAAGGGAGTGCCTGTCTCAAGATAATTTCTGTGAAAGAATCCAGAAGAATGCATGCAGCATGTGCTTAAAAGGAAAACAGACCTCAGTGATAGAAAGCCACAGGTGGCGGCCAGAGGCAGGAACCATGCAAGAGTCTTCAAAAGAGTACAAGCAGACTGTGGTGCCCAACTGTCCGTGCACAGGACACACGGCAAAGGATGGCTTCCAGTGACTGTCAACCCTTCCTCTGCACAGTGTTTTCCCAAGAGTTCCCAATGGCCTTCCCATTCCTGTTGGCACAGAGCACTCATGCAATCTGTGGAAATGTCAAAGTGTAACAGCTCAAGCAACAGACACATTTTCCACAGCAATGAGCAAGGCTACTTCTGACACTTACAGGTCCACAACAGGACTTTGTAAAACTTGTTCTCCAACCCTATTCACGAATGAGAAAATACCCCAAATGCTCAACAGGAGAGGGATACCCTGTGGCATGTCGATACAAGCACAACACAACACCCATAAGAAAAATTATGAATGAATTTCAAACCATACTGAATTTCCAAAGATGCCAGAGAGAACAACACTCAGTGGATGATCTATTTATATGTCTAGTCACTACCAAGCCTACTTATCGTGACAAAGTCAGAAAGGGGAAAGACTAAAGGAATCGTTCTAGGATGATGAGTGTCTCAGTTTTTTTTCTCAGTGGTAGTACCAAGGCATCAAAATTCACCCAACTATACACTAAATATCCATGTTTCCTACATAAATTATATATCAAGTTTAAAAATGAACTGGGTATAAAAAATTTAATTGAGTCAGGCATGGGGGTGCATGCCTTTAATCCCAGCACTTGGGAGGCAGAGAGAGGTAGGAGGGTCACTGAGAATTTGAGGTCAGCCTGGGACTATAGTGTGAGTTCCAAGTCAGCCTGGGCTAGAGTGAGACCCTACCTCAAAAAAAAAATAAATAAATAAATAAATAAATAAATAAAAATAAAAAAAAAAAAACAGCCAAACAGCCGGGTGTGGTGGCGCCTGGGCTAGTATGAAACTCTACCTCGGAAAAAAAAATAATAATAAAAAAAAAAAAAATTTTATTTTAATTATATTTTTTTTGTTTTGTTTTTAACTTGATCTTAGTCAAAAGGCAAGAGAATGAATGGCTCCAAGGCCATTCACCAGCCTTAAGTAGCCTTTTCTTTTTCAACCACAAAAAATGATTCTACTGTCCTTTAAGAGACCAGGTGAGCCCTGTTTACTCACTCTGCCTTACTTACAGGTCAATACCTGGAATCAGCATCAGAAAAAAACATACACGCACGCACGCGAGAGTGCCTCAGAACTCAAAGACACACAGCAGGGCTGGAGATGGCTTAACGGTTAAGGCGCCTACCTGCTAAGCCTAAGAACCCGGTTCCAATCTCCAGGTCCCACGTTTAGGCAGATGCAAAGTGACGCAAGGGCACAATGCCGCACTTGACCACAAGGGGGCACACACATCTGGATTTTGTTCACAGCAGCTGAGACACTGCTGGTGTGCCCATTCTCTGTCTCCCTCTCCCCTCTCTCAAAAATAAAAAAATAATAATAATAAAAAAAAAAAAAAAATGCAGCATACTCAGTAACTAGCCCAGGCCGGGCAGGTACTCTAACCTAGATCAGTCGCACCCAGTTTTGACCCCTTCACCACTAGGTGACTTCCAGACTCAGTCTCCTTAAGAAGTTGGCCTAGGGCTGGAGGGATGGCTTGGAGGTTAAGGTGCTTGCCTGCAAAGCCAAAGGACCCAGGTTTGATTCCCCAGGATACTCGTAAGCCAGGTGTGCCACTTTGTGTTTGTTTGCAGTGGCTGGATGCACCCCTTCTCTCTCTCTAAATAAATAAAATGAAAAAAGAAGTTGGCCTACTGTGAGGCCCCTGAGGCGCCTATGAAGCTCTGGCCCTCCTCCTCTCAACCCTCCCTGTGAGGCTCATGCTCTGCATGGTCTCCACTGTGAGCCAGATCAACCTCTCATAGAAAGCAACTGACACTGTCCTTTCTCACCACCTAGTCTTTACAGAGGGTAAAATTCATTATATGCCAATAGCTCCATAAAAACGTTGTAAAACATAGGGCTGAGAGATGGCTTAGCGGTTAAGGCAGTAACTGAAAACTGATTTGAATTATTTTTACTGCAACCATCAACAGGCTAATTTTATCTCAACCCCAAATCCTAATTCTTCACCTCTCCCTAAAGCTCTTCTTTCCCAGGTACACACCCAAAACATTTGTCAGCCAGCATGCACTTACCTGTTTGGAAGGTAGGATTTGCTCCAGGGTACATGTTAGGAGAATAGGCAGGAGCTGCTGCTGCATAGCCCACAGGGAAACCAGCTGAGGGGAAACACACAGCACAGTAGTTAGCACATTAGCAATGACAAAGGGAAGCCACCTGAAAACCAGGACCCTCCCCCAAGCCCATCCTTCTTGCCACTGTCTCCAGAATGCCATAGACTTTCAGACCCCTACGGACTATGTCTGTCTCTAGCAGTCTTCTTTCCTCAGAATTTTGATGAGTCACAACCACGTCTTTTAGACCTATGATTAAATGTTCACAACTTTCTATGGCTGAAGAAGGTAGGTCGAAACCGAGCCAGCAGTCACCTGTCAACAGCTAGATCAAGGGGCTGTGGATGCGGCTCGGTGTAGCATGCACGCTTAGCATGTATGAGGCCCTGGGTTCAACCTCAGGATCAGAATAAATAAGATCAGCTAAACAAAAGCTGGAAGTGATGATGCACATCTTTAATCCCAACACTCTGGAGGCTGATGCCTACAACATCACTGTGAGTTCAAGGCCAGCATGGATTATAGAGTGAATTCCAGGTCAGGTGAGTGAATGCTTTAAAAAAAAAAAAAAAAAAGCTGAAATGACCCTGTAAGCTACACAACTGCCACTCAAGTAAGATGTGCCCACTAGTGCAATAGTGACATGTCTGTTACGGGAGTGGGGTGGGGTGGTGGTAACCAACTGATAACTAACTGGATTTGAAGTCTGTTTGGGGGAAGAGATTTGCATCTGATTGAAAACCTAGTCAAAAGCCTATCTAAGTCTGGAGATGGCTTAGCGGTTAAGACATTTGCCTGCAAAGCCAAAGGATCCTGGTTCAACTCGCCACATAAGCCAGATGCCCAAGGGGGTGCATTCATCTGGAGTTCGTTTGCAGTGCCTGGAAACCCTGGCATGCCCATTTTCTCTCTCTGCCTCTTTCTCTCTCTCAAATAAATAAATCCAAAACCAAGGCATGGACCTTCCCCTGTCTGTCCCTTCTGGGCCTCACATTAAAAAAAAAACAACCTTGGGCTGGAGAGATGGCTTAGCAGTTAAGGCGCCTGCCTGCTAAGCCTAAGAACCCGGTTCCAATCTCCAGGTCCCACGTTTAGCCAGATACAGTGACACAAGGGTGCAATGCTGCACTTGCCCACAAGGGGGCGCACACATCTGGATTTCGTTTGCAGCAGCTGAGAGACTGCTGGCGCACCCATTCTGTTTCCCTCTCTCTCTCTGCATCACTCTCCAAAAATAAATAATTTTTTTAAAAATACCTTTAAAAAAAAAAAAAGCCTGTCTAACTGAAAAAGTCATAATTCCTAGTGGGGAGCAACTACTGTTGTCTGGCTAAATGGATATACTGTGGCCACCCAACTGCCCTCTAAAAATTTATGTTTGTGCCCATATTATTAATGCTGCTTTCACTTTTGGTTACAGAAACTTCTCTTTTCGAATGGAGGTGACCACTGAGGAGACTCCAAACTCACCAAAGTGCTGAGAAGTAAGAGTGGAGTGTTCAGCACTAAATGATACATACCCTCCAAGGCTCAGGGACCACTGTGGAAGAGGTGGTAGAAAAAACTGTAAGTGCCTGGGCTGGAGATGGGCTTAGCAGTTAAGGCACATGCCTGCAAAGCCCAAGGACCCAGGTTCGATTTTCCATGTTCCATGTAAGCCAGATGCACATGGTGGGGCACGCACCTGCAGTTTGTTTGCAGTGGCTACAGGCCTTGGCATGCCCATTCTCTCTCTCTCTACCTCCCCCTCTCTGTCACTCACAAACAAACAAACAAACAAACAAACAAACAAACAAACAAACAAACAAAAGAATGTAAGTGCCAAAGGACAGAGAAGAGTGCTTTGGAAGGCTGCCTTCCACACACAGAATGGCGGCTGCATTCTGACTTCTCAGTGGCTATCTACCTACACAAGACTTGCAAGAAATACCATCAAACTAGACGAGAGACTAGCTGGAAAGGAGTTCAGTAGAGGAAGGATGGGGGAGAGAACAAAGGGGATCATGATCAGGGTACACTATGTGTATGTATGCACTTGTCAATAAAGATAAAAAAAATGGTGTACAGGAGCTGGAGAGATGGCTCAGTGTTAAAGGCACTTGCAAAGCCTGATGGCCAGGGACTGATTGCTAAGTACCACATAAAGCCAGATGCACAAAGTGGAATTTGTTTGCAGTGGCAAGAGGCTCTGGAGCACCCACTCTTATTCTTAACAAATAAAAAGGATGCACAAAAGTCTGAGGTGCCACTCAACTACACCACACTCCACAGGTCTGTGCAGTAAGTGCCACAAAACCAAACATCCTCATGTCTCCTTACGAATTCTCGGGAACTATCTATTCTGTTTTGTTTGCTAGAGCTTGCCTTGTGCTTGGTTGGATTTTCCAACCCTAACCTTCTACAAAGAGAGCATGGTCTGAAAATAAAATAAAACACACCAAGGAGGTATTCATAAAAGTGTAATGAGAGCTGGGCGTGGTGGCGCACGCCTTTAATCCCAGCACTTGGGAGGCAGAGGTAGGAGGATTGCCATGAGTTCGAGGCCACCCTGAGACTACAGAGTGAATTCCAGGTCAGCCTGAGCTAGAGTGAGACCCTACCTCACAAAACCAAAAAAAAAAAAAAAAAAAAAAAAAAAAAAAGTGTAATGATTCACGTCACAATATATCTGGTCTCTCTCTAGGATGGACATCAACTCCCCACCCCCAATCTTTTCCCATGCTCCCATCGCCTCCATCACCTTATCTATATCCCACTCACTTAGCCACCACTAATCTAGACTGAACACAGCTCACCCCAACAGCTGCCCAGAATCCCCAAGTGGTGGCTCTGAATCCGCATGCTGCTCTAGACAGTCCTGGGAATAGCAGCAGACTTCTCATTCTTCCCAACACCTAGGCCACAGGCCTCCAAGCATCACCGGTGAGAAGCAGTTTCTTCTTACTCCTAACAACCTTTCTGGCCACCACTGTCTCCTGCAGCACGGCCCTAGCTCCCTTTCAGCCAGACACGCTGCCAAGGCCATGCTCCCCACAGCAACAAGAGAGGCTGATAAAATCATTAACACTAACCATTTTTGAGACTGATCATATTATGACAATAACTTCAGAAGAGTTTAAAAGAAAGATCATGAATACAGTAAAAAGACAAATTAGGAGTGAATTTACATATTCCTTAGACACACAACACATAATATAAACATAGTTAACTTTTCTTTTCTCTCTCTCTTTTTCCCAGTGCTGGGAATCAAACCCAGGACCCATGAATAGTAATATAGCTTTAAAAACTATTAGGAACAAAAAACTAATAAAGAGGGGGAGAAAAAAACACACACACACAAAGCCGGGCATGGTGGCGCACGCCTTTAATTCCAGCACTTGGGAGGTAGAGGTAGGAGGATTGCTGTGAGTTTGAGGCCACCCTGAGACTACATAGTGAATTCCAGGTCAGCCTGAAGCTAGACTGGGACCCTACCTTGAAAAACCAAAAAAACAAAAACAAAAAACAAAAACAAACAAACAAACAAACAACAACAACAACAACAAAAAAAACCCCAGAAACCCCCAGCCCCCAAAGTTGCAAGCTAGAACTACATAGCACCATGTTCTTCCTGTCAGATGCAAAACCCCAATGCTGACCAGCTACCTATGAGAAAGGTTTGAGAAAACACACTTCTTACAGAAGATGGACCAGAAAAGTCCCAAGGAAGTCACCTGGATGGCTGCAGGCTGGGTGTGGTGGCGCACGCCTTTAATCCCAGCACTCGGGAGGCAGAGGTAGGAGGATGGCTGAGAGTTCGAGGCCACCCTGAGGCTACTAGTGAATTCCAGGTCAGTCTGAGCTAGAGTGAGACCCTACCTCAGAAAATCAAAACAAAACAAAACAAAACCCCCTGTACATTCATTCCTGATCTGGCAACCCCATACACCTCTAGGAATCACTTGGAGGGTCATTTCCACACACAGAAAATGTAAGTATAAGGCTATTCGGTATGCAGCTAAGCTTCAAACACCACCAACACTCATCAAAGGAAACTGGTTGATAATCTGAATAAAGGTGATCCCACAAGATGGAAGTTCTTACATTTAGAAAGGCAAACCTCTCTGATGTAGAAGCAATTCCTAGAATTCATTAGTTAACAAGCAAAGTGAACAAGGGCATCTGCTTCTCTTTTCTAGAAAGAATCAGGTATTTGAGTGAGGAATATGAGGATGTCAGTCCCCAGCGGCTACTCCTGCCCAGGGTACCCAATGGGCTGGCTGAGATATCCACAGCTGAGCACCCCACTTTGGAGGCTCCCCCTTGACTTTCAGCACATGTCAGCCTCCTAAAACCACAGCTGTTTTCACCTCCATCACAGTGTCTACTGCCTTCCGGGTAGCAAGAGAAATTAGAATGTAATAACCTGTCAATTCTCAGTATGGGCAAGAGGATGAGTCCAGGCTTTCTCTGAATGAAGGGACACTGCCAGCAGGCAAAGAAACATGGTTTTGGTGATCTTGCAGGGCTGCTGTGATAAAACTGGACCCTTAAGGCATGTCAAATTCCAGCAGGGCATGGTGGCCTATTTCTGCAAAATAAATAAATAAATAATAAAATATTTAAAAAAAAATTCCAGCAGGGCATGGTGGCGCAAGCCTTTAATCCCAGCACTCGGGGGGCAGAGGTAGAAGGATCACCGTGAGTTTGAGACCACCCTGAAACTACATACTGAAATCTAGGTCAGCCTGGGCTAGAGTGAGACCCTACCTCAAAAAAAAAAAAAAAAAAAAAAAAGTCACCCCAGCAGAAGGCCAAGATAGCTGCAAACCACTGCGGTGCACTGTGCTTCCTGCACAGATGGGCTCTGCAGAGCATGGCAGGCTGATGGAAGCCCAGCACTCTAGGACGAGGAAAAAAAAAGGAGCCTGAGCCTTGCCCAAGCTGAAAAACATACCAACTTGACTCCCTGATGGAGAAAGAGCTTCAATAAGCATGCTAGCTGCCAGGCAAGGGAGGACAGCAACTGGAACACCACCATTTCTAACACAATGTGTGTAACAGCAGCCAGTGAAAATCCTAAGCAAGGGAAAAGACAGACCATATGACCAAAAAAACAAGACACACAAGAGAAACAGGCACAAGTGATTCAAAGACAGTAGTCAGACCACAATCCGACTAAACAGAACTTTGGAGGAAACAAACGACAGATTTTGAAAAAGATGAGAACCTGTGTTCAGTATGTGAGTTTTGTAGCATATTCAAGCACCATTAGCAAATTAGAGAAATGGAAGTAGATCACTAAAAGCTTTCCACATTAAAGAGGGAAACGCAAATGCAACAAAAGGTGCAGTAATAGACTTAGCAATGGATCAATGCAGTGCCTGGGAAGGAGAGGGGCAAGCAAATATCTGAAAAGCTATTAATACTGGTAAAAGAAACTAATCCAGTCAGGAAGCTCTCCAAAACCTAAGCAAAATACACCACATCTACTTCTATCATGGTAAAAACAAACCGGCCCCAGGAGGTGGAATAAGGGTTTAATCAGGACCAAACCCCAGAGCAAGTACAATTCTCTGGACCTTCACACCAACATAGCAATGCCACCAGGAGGAAGAGCAACTAGGTCTTGGTCCCAACTGCTGGGACCACTTGACCCAGCTCTGATCATAGTTGTTCTTGACTTGGTTAAACTTTTTTTTTTAACATTACATATATAAAAATTTATTATTTGAAAGAAAGAGGCAGAGAGAGAGAGGGGGAGGGAGGGAGGGAGGGAGGGAGAGAGGGAGCGAGGGAGCACACCAGGGCCTCCAGCCACTGCAAACATACTCCAGATGCATGTACCCCCTTTGCATTTGGCTTACGTGAGTCCTGGAGAGTCGAATGGGGATTCTTTGGCTTTGCAGGCAAACGCCTTAACCACTAAGCCATCTCTCCAGCCCCCTAAATTTTTATTTATTTGCAAGGAAAGAGAAAGAGGAGGAGGGAGACTGAGAGAGAGAATGGGCATTCCAGGGTCTCTTGCCATTGCAAACGAACTCCAGATACTTTGTGCATCTGGCTTTACATGGGTACTGGGGAATGGAATTTGGGCAGTCAGGTTTTAATGGCTGAGCCATCTCCCCAGCACTCCCTACCCCGTCTTGATTTTTCACTTTCAGGTATCTATTCCTTCCTTCCCTGAACCTGTGAGGCCATCTGTCCATTGTACATATTTATCTGAACATGCTATTAGACCAAGTGCTCAAAGTTCAATAGTAAAAACAAAATTCAACTTGCTTACCTGGATAACCAATTCCTTTGGCATTTGCATAGGGAACCCCAGAAGACCCAGGGCTATAAACAGGATTCATGATGTCAAGAACTAAAAAGGAAAGAATATGTGATTTAGCCAAGTGCTTGTTTCCAGAATTTTTCCCATCATTCCCTAAAGAGGAGGTTGCTAAAGTCTTTCTCTAAAACAACATATGTTCAGTTGCTTCCAACCGACAAAACAGAAGATGAATGTCTAACGCGCTAATGCGTGCCCAGGTAGGAGACTCTCAACCTTTTCCAACACTCTAAGTCCAGCAGAACTAAGGAGGAAAAGCATCGACAATAACCTCAACATCCTTGTTTTCAGATTTCTATTTTATTTGAGGAAGAGAATAAGCACACCAAGGCCTCCAGCCACTGTAAAAGAACTCGAGACGCATGCACCACCCTGTGCATTTGGCTTACGTGGGCACTGGGGAATCAAACCTAGGTCTTTAGCTTCGCAGGCTAATGCCTTAACCACTAAGCCGCCTCTCCAACCCTTAACATCCTTTTTAAAGAATATTTTTTATTATTTGCAAGCAGAAAGATGGGATGGAAATGGGCACACCAAGGCCCTTTGCCACTGCAAATGAACTCCAAATGCACGCACCCCTTTGTGCATCTGGATTTATGTGGTTACTGGAAATGGAACCCAGGCCATCAGGTTTTGTAACAAGTGCTTTTAACCACTAAGCTCTCCAGTCCCACCTTAATGTCCTTATAACAAAGACTAGTTAAGTACAAAAATACACAAAGCTGGGCTGGAGAGATGCTGTAGCGGTTAAGGCACTTGCCTGCAAAGCCCAGGTTCAATTCCCTAAGACCCACATAAGACAGCTGCACAAGGTGGCGCATGCGTGTGGAGTTCATCTGCAGTGGCTGAAGGCCCTGGTGTGCACACGCTCTCTCTCTCAAACAAAAAAAATATATAAAAATTAAAAATTCACAGAGCCTTAATTAGTTTCATGGCTTTGCAGCTCTGATTCCACACTATTCCCAACAGAAATAAGCTCCTCATTAGCAGCTCTGGGTAGCTCCTGTACTGCTCATGTGTTGACAGTAAGTGTTCACTCCTTCTCTGGTAGGTCACTCAGACTAACATGGCTGTAAGGAGTTAAGAGGTAGAGAGAAACTACCAAGTTTGATGTTAACCTGAAACTGTTCTAAAAAATAATAATTTTTTTTTAAAAAAAAGGGCTGGAGAGATGACTTAGCGGTTAAGGCACCTGCCTGCTAAGCCTAAGAACCCGGTTCTAATCTCCAGGTCCCACGTTTAGCCAGATGCAAAGTGACACAAAGGCGCAATGCTGCACTTGACCACAAGGGGGTGCACACATTTGGATTTCATTCACAGCAGTTGAGAGACTGCTGGCGCGCCCATCTCTATCTGTCTCCCTCTCCCTCTCTCTCTCTGTGTCTCTCTCCAAAAATAAATAAAATAATAAAAAAATTTTTTTAAAAAGAGGCTAGTCGTGGTGCCACACACCTGTAATCCCAGCACCTAGGATATGAGGCCGTAAGCTCATAAACTCAAGGCCAGCCTGGTCTACACAGTGAGTTCCAGACTAACCATGGCTACAAAGTGAGATCCTGTCTCAACAAACAAATGTTAAAACATTTCAAATTTTCAATTCGCCTGAATCAGAAAATCCACACCTCAGCAGCTACTACATTCTTAGCCTCTTATCAGTCTAAACTTAAAAAAAGAATAAATTGGCAATGCCTATGATTAGGACACCAATTATACCAATGATTTTCTTAGACTTAAAAATATTAATTTGTGTGTGCTAGGACCTCTTGCTGGGGTAAACACCAGCCACTTGTGTAGGTGGCTTGGGAACTGAACCCTGGCTCAACCGGCTTTGCAAGCATCTTTAACCACTGAGCCATCTCCTGAGTCCCAATTTCCTTAAGACTTTTCAATCAAAGCAAGATTTGTCATGACATCCCCAATTGCAGGCATCTAAGAGACCGTCTCAATCAGAGTCAATGATAATTTTCTCCCGTCTTCACTGTCCAGCATGGCAGCCACTTCCCAAAAGGCCTCTAAGCTGTATGTGGCAGTGCAGGTCTAATGTATGAGCTTTATTTAACTTAACTGTCACCATTGGCCAGAACTACTATAAGCAGCCAGTGCAGACCTGTGGACAGAGAGAGAACAGAGGAAAGGCCCACCAAGAAATCAAGCGTGTTTTTTCTATAAATCAGAACACACACAGGCAACTGTCAGTCCTAATGCCCTGCACAGTAGCACTGACTTCTCTGGCTCAACTGCTGTCCCTAAGAAGTAAATGTTTCCCAAACTCTAGTGCTCTCTGTTCAGTGCCAAGATCTGATTTTGTTGTCTTCTTTTTAAAAAATACTTATTTGAGAGAGAAAAGGAGACAGAGAGAATGGGCACACCAGCATCTCCAGTTACTGCAAATGAACTCCAGGTGCATGTGCCACCTTGTGCATCTTACGTGGGTCCTTTGGCTTTGCAGGCAAGCGCCCTAACCACTAAGCCATCTCTCCAGCCCTCATTTTGTTGTCTTAATTGAATTCATGATAAGCAAAGTCACCATGTAAGGTTACTAAGAGCAAGAGAAAGTCAAAGCTCCTTTCTAAATTTATACTCCACCTAAGTTGACAATCTAGAAAAAGTGCCATCCAACAGATTCTCTACAAAGATGGAAAGTTCTTTGCTGTCCAAATATGATAACTGAATGTTTAAATTAATCACATGTAGATTACAGCTATTATTTTGGATAGTGAAGGCTCCTGTAGGAAGAGAAAAAGCACATGCCATTTGGGGCAAACATCATTAAGGGCTACAAAGGAGAAAAGTATTAGGAAGGCCAAGTACAGAGTGCAAACTCGGTGGGCAAGAGGAGGAACGGTCAGGAAAAACTTGAGTGGAAAGGTAGCATTCACAAAATTTCTTGACAAGCTTGCAAGAGGCACTTTAGGAATATAGAACCACTTCTCCAAGAGGCTAATTCCCTAATTTGTTCTCTAAAGTGATTAAAAAGTAATAAAGAATTAAAAATTACAGCCTGGGACTGTTCAGAGGCAGAACACTTATCTCCAATGTATGAAACCCTTAGAACAAGAAAAACAGGTGCTGGGGAAGTCTTCAAAGACCGATGACAAGAAAGGTTGCAGCTCCCACTCCAATCTGACCCAATTATTTGCTTTGTTGAGAAACTAGCATCATAGCAGACATCTGTCTGTGACCAAATTCCTAAAGCTCCAAATGATGAAAGAGTCACATTAAAGATGGAGCCCAAGGGCAAGGAAAATACCTTATTTGGCACCATCTCCCTACATCTCACCAAGTACTTGGCACAGAAGGAGCTCATGAATTCCTTCTGAATGTGTGTAAATATTGATGATCTATCCAATCAAATACAGGGGACTTTAACTCCTTATTTATTTATTTATTTGAAAAGCAAGGGGAGGGAGAAAGAGGCAGAGAGAAAGGAAGAAAGAGGGAGGGAAGGAGAGAAGGGCATGCCAGGACCTCTGCAAACGAACTCCAGACACATGTGCCACCTTGTGCATCTGGCTTATGTGGGTATTCGGGATTCAAACCTGGGTCCTTACTTTGCAGACAAGCACCTAACAGCTAAGCCATCTCTCCAGCCCCAGGATTTTTAAAAGTTTTTTCTTTCTTTCTTGGGGGGGGGGGCAGATAGAGAGAAAGGGCACAAGAGAGCCTCTAAGCTGCTGCAAGCCAACTCCAGATGCATGCGACACCTCATATGTCTGGCTTTGTGTGGGTGCTGTGAAATGGAACCTGGGTCCTTTTGGCTTTGCAGGCAAGTGCTTTAACTGTTAAGCCATCTCTCCAGCCCAGTACACAGGACTTTGGATAATAAAAACTAATCTGAGACATTTAAAATTGGATTCAGAATTATCAATGCTGTTCATCAGTTAACAGACTGAAACCTGAGTCTGCTGATAATCTCTGGTTCAAACTACTTAATGTTCTGTGCAGCCTCCTGTGATGGGAATGAGTTAACTCCTCACTGGTCATCTTAAGCTTCACTGCTCAGATCAAATGGAGCCTGCACTGTAACTTCCAGTTTGCAGGAAAGGTAGGGAGTGGGAAGAATCCATGGAATGACACCAGGAAACAATCACACAAACCCAAAAGGTGAGGCATTCTCAAGAATGAACCTTTCAAGTGGATATATGGTCTTAATAAATGTGTGTGTGTGTGGGGGGGCAACTACAGGTAAAAACAGACTTAGAAAGGCAATAGATGAGTTTTGTGAACATGGGACGGCTGGTGCACATCTTTAAATCCAGCTGAGGTAGGAGGATTGTTCTGAGTTTGAGGCCAGCCTGGACTACAGAGTTTCAGGTCAGGCTGGCACAGAGTGAGACCCTGCTTCAAAAATAAATAATAAATAAATAAATAAATAAATAAAATAAAATCCAAAAAACCCCTCTGTGAACTTATTTGTACTGAACAAGTAAGTTTATTATTTTGGTAAAAGTACTGCATGCATGCATGCATGCATGCATACATACATACATACATATATATTTAAAAACACCAAAGTATCTAAGGATGAAAATGTAATCTAAAGCATTTCTATAAAAAGAGCAAATATAAGCCAGGCATGGTGGAGCACGCCTGTAATTTCAGCACTCAGGAAGCAGAGGTAGGAGGATCGCTTTGAGTTCGAGGCCACCCTGAGACTACATAATGAATTCCAGGTCAGCCTGGACCAGAGTGAGACCCTACCTTGAAAAACAAACAAAGAGTATGCAAATACAGCATAATGTTAGTAAACTACTTCATTATGTCATGCGTATAGATATATATTATATTGTGTGCTTTTCTAGAGAACTACTGTGACATTATGCTAGGCTTATTCTCTCAGTGTTTGGAATTCATATATTGGCATCACCATTCTGTCCAACCTTCAAATGGTCTGAAAGACAGATGAAGAGCTAGCCTCCAAACTAAAGCCGGTAAGAAGACACAACACGAGCAATAACAGAGGCTACTACCTCTTCCTCAGTTCCAGGCAGGGTCTCACACACAGCCACTTCCACTATGCTCAAGGCTAGGAGGAAAAAAGGAGAAATGACCACTGGGACATTTTTATCTGCTGCTCAGGAGACATTCACCTGACTCCAAAGGCAGCCAACTGACTCTGACCCCTGCAAGCATCCTTCTTCAAGCCGACTTTAACTTTCATTTGGTCCCAATCACAAATGATTTTAATATATTTTAAAGCTTTCTTGCAGGGCTGGGAGATAGCTCAGTAGTTAAATAATGGTGCCTGCTTGCAAAGCCTGATAGCCAGGGGTTCAATACCCCTGCGCCCACATAAAGCTGGACTCCAAATGTGGCACTCCTGGTCTCTTGTTTCACACATTCACAAATAAATTTAAAAAAAGTAAAAGCTTTCTTGCATGTCCAAATATTTCAAAATATTACATGAGCAACATGCAAACAATACCAAAATAAGCATGTTTTGTAAAGACTGATTAGAAGGAAAAATCTTCAAATTTTCCGCACTGGCTTCAGCAGTTAAAGGCGCTTGCTTGCAGAGCCTAACGGCCTGGGTTTGACTCCACAGTACCCATGTAGCCAGATGCACAAAGTCGTGAATTGTTTGCAGTGGCAAGAGGCTCTGGTGTGCCTATTCTCATTCATTGTCTCTCTCTGCTTGCAAGTAAATAAAAATATTTAAAAACTTGATTGCTCAAGTCTTAAAGGTCGTCCCTGTAACTGCCGAAACCCAACTCCTCCCCCCCGTTTAACCTAAAATCTCTCATCATAGTTAAGAAAGCAATCTCATAGTAAAACGGATAACTGGACAGTGTAAGGAAGAGAAACAACCCGACCCCTTTATTTTATAAGCTTCCTTCCATAACCAAACATTCCAACAGTAAGTCCTACAACGCATTGTTGGAGGCACATTCGCACGCACCATAAAAGACAATGAATACCCTGTCTGTGGACACACCGGCAAAGCGTACTTTCTTTTTACCCCGAAATGTCCTAAGGAAAACCTTAGGCGCCTACGTTTTCCAGCAGGAGGGAGGATGCTCACACTCCGCCAGGCAAACGGGATTTTTGCTTCGTAGGCAGAGACCGAGTCAGTTCTCCATTCGAAATGATTAAAAAAAGCACCATCCGAGTCCCAGAAGCGACATCCCACCGCCCCGGGTTTTAGCTGCGCCCGGCCGAAGGTCGCCGAGAAGCCGGGGTGCCCCGCGGAAGCGCCCGCCTCCCTCCCTCCCCTCGCGCGCGCCGCGGCCCGGCCCCGCCCCGCCCCTCCGCCCCGGCCGCGGGACAAAGCGCGGCGCGGCCCAGCCCCGGCGCCCCGAGCCTCGGAACCCGAGCTCGGCGCCGCCCCGGACCGCCGCACTTCCGGCCGCCGCCCGGGCCGCAGGGCGCGAGGACGGGCTTCCCACCTCCACCCCCTTCCCCCGTCGGCCCGACTCACCGCGTCGCGCGGCCTGGGCCTCCCTCGGGGACCGGCGCGCGCCGGCCCGGGCGGGCTCGGCGTGGAGCGAGGCGACGGGCAGCACCCGGACACTGCTCGGATGGGGGCCGAGCCGCTCGCCCCGCGCCTCCGCCGCCTCCGTGGGCCGCGCTCCCGCCCGCTGCGCTCCGGCCCGCCTCGCCGCGGCCCGCGCTGCCGCCGACGCTGCGCACACTCCGGAGCCCGCGACCTCACTTCCGCCCGCGGCGCGCCGGGCACGTGACGGGGCTGCGCGCGCGCTCCCGGCGGCGGCGGCCAGGCGCCCGGATGCTGGGGAGCGCGCGAGCTCGCCGACGGCCCGGGCCTCCACGCCCCCCTCCTCCCCACTCCACCCGGTCACTTTGCGGGTGACTCGGCTGTGGCTGCGGACACTGCTCTAGGACGTCGTCGTGCCCCGTTTCGGCTTCTTGTGGACAAAGCGGCTGCCGCGTCGCACCGTGTAATCGGCCGGCCACCTGCGCGGGGACGTGGCGGCGGTCATGGTCACCCGCTGCCCTGGCCGGCCGCGATGCCCCGCGGTCCCCGTGCGCGGCGGGGGCGCCTCTCTCCAAGCCCTGCGTGGGCTGAAGTCATTGAAGTCACGAGCACGGAACTGGGTCCTGAGAAGCAGAGGCGGGTTTCGAACCCCAGAGCTGCTCTCCTCTGTAAGACGAATGGTACCCACACGTTCCAGCAGAGAAGCGGGTGTCTGTCTCAGCCATACCCGCGGAAGGCAGAGGTGGATGGATGAACTTGCCGGCCTGAGCCAGCAGGACCACGTTGTAGGCCTGTACCCTGCCTGGCCCAAGCAGAGGGCAGCCCCCATCTTGAACAACATCACCTACAGTTCCAAGCAAAGATGGTTTAATTGGCATCTATTAAATTTCAGTGGGAGTTAAAATACAGGTTGAGTATTCCTTACCCCAAATGCTGACAGCAGAAGTATTTTGGATTTTGAAAATTTCTCCCCAATTTTGTAATATTTGTATAATGTGATTATCTGGGGATGTGGTTCAAGTTTAAATAAAACATTTCAGCCGGGTGTGGTGGTGCACCCCTTTAATCCAAGCACTCTGGAGGCAGAGGTAGGAGGATTGCCATGAGTTCGAGGCCACCCTGAGACTACATATTGAATTCCAGGTAATCCTGGGCTACAGTGAGACTCTACATCAAAAAAAAAAAAAAAAAAAAAAAAAAAAAAAAAAAAGGGGGGGCTGGAAAGATGGCTTAGCAGTTAAGGCACTTGCCTGCGAATTCTAAGGACCCAGGGGTTTGATTCCCCAGGATGCATATAAGCCAGATGCACAAGGTGGCACATGCATCTGGAGTTTGTTTGCAGTGGCTAGAGGCCCTGGCATGCCCATTCTCTGTCTCTCTGCCAAATAAATAAAACATTAAGAAACCAAAAATAAATCATTTGTTTAACATGCTTTATACATAGTGTAAAGGTACTTTTAAAATATTTATTTATTTATTTTTGGTTTTTTGAGGTAGGGTCTCACTAGCTCAGGCTGACCTGGAATTCACTATGTAGCCTCATTGTGGCCTCAAACTCGTGGCAATCCTCCTACCTCTGCCTCTGGGATTAAAAGCATGTGCCACCACTATTTATTTATTTATTTATTCATTTGAGAGAAAAGAGCACGTGAGAATGGGAACCACCACGGTCTCTTGCAAATGAACTCCAGATGTAGACACCACTTTGTGCATCTGGATTTACCGGGATGCTGGAATTGAACCTCAGGCCAGCAAGCTTTGCAAGCAAGCACCTTTAATGACTGAGCCAACTCCCCAGTCAAAATGATAAAAGATTCAAACAAACAAACAAAAAAATGCCAGGCATAGTGGCTCATGCCTTTAGTCTCAGCACTTGGGAGGCAGAGATAGGAGGATTGCCATGAGTTCAAGGCCACCCTGAGAATACAGTGAATTCCAGGTCAGCTTAGGCTAGAGCAAGACTCTACCTCAACAAACAAACAAACAAACAACAACAACAACAACAAAGGCCGGGTATGGTGGCACATGCCTTTAATCCCAGCACTTGGGAGGCAGAGGTAGGAGGATTGCCGAGAGTTTGAGGCCACCCTGAGACTACACAGTGAATTCCAGGTCAGCTTGAGCCAGAATGAGACCCTACCTCGAAAAACCAAAAAAACAAAAGAAAACAAAACAAAAAACCCCAAAGAGTCAAGTCTTATCTAATAAGATAGAAGAGGTGATATATGTTATACATTTTCATAATTCACATTTATGGCTTATTAATACATAGCTATATGTTAAATATATTTACCTTTTATAAATAATATATCTACCAATAAACAGAATGATGCAAATTCTACATGAATAGAATCATTTTTTTTGTTTTTTCCAGGTGGAGGACTCACTCTAGCCCAGGCTGACATGGGACTCACTCTGTAGCTCCCGGCTGGACTCAAACTCACAGCAATTCTCCTACCTCAGCCTCTTGAGTGCTGGGATTAAAGGCTTACATCACTATTACCTGTTTGATAATAAATTTTCTTTTTTGAGGTAAGGTTTCACTCTAGCCCAGGCTGCCCTGGAATTAACTATGTAGTCTCAGGGTGGCCTCGAACTCACAGTGATCCTCCTACCTCTGCCTCCCGAGTGCTGGGATTAAAGGCATGCCACCATGCCTAGCTGATAATAAATTTTTATTGACCATTTTCAGACATATACATTATTTTAATCCTCTCCTACTACTTTCTTTTTTCCCCCTCAGCAATGGAATTTTAAATAACCAGCAAAGGACACAAAATGACACTTTAAACATGGAGGAAAACATCACAATCCTGAATAAATAGATTTAAAATCAGATCAAAAATCTGGGGACTGGGAGATGGCTCAGTGGTTAAAGGTGCTTGGCTTGAACAGCCTTCTGGCCTGGGGTTTGAGTCTCCAGGAGCCATGTTAAGTCTGAAGCACAAAGTGGTGCCCATGTCTAGAGTTGGGTTGCAGCAGCAAGAGGCCTTGATACATTCATTCTCTTTCTCCCTCTCTCTTTCCCTCCCTCTCTACTTGCAAATATATATATATAAAATCTGCCTTAGGGCATTATGGCACTACTGTAAAACACACATGTTCATCAGGTGTCTGATCCCTAGTAACTCATGACATCTTGTATTTTTTTTCATAAAGTGAGAGAAAGAGAGAGAGAGTTGGTGCACCAGGGTCTCAGCCACTGATATCGAGCTCCAGACACTTGGGCCACCTAGTGGGCATCTGTGACCTTATGCTTGCCTCATCTTTGTGTGTCTGGCTTATGTGGGATCTGGAGAGTCAAACATGAGTCCTTAGGCTTTGCAGGCAAGCGCCTTAACGTCTAAGCCACCTCTCCAGACTCTCTACATTTTTTTGAAAAACTCATGAAATTTAATGATAAGCATTATGGAAACTGCACAAAACAGTGATGGAAAATTAGAAGCTACAAGATAATAAGGGGAATTTTTTAAAACCTTCCCAAAGCAAAATTTTACATTTACAAATAGATGAGTGGTTGTCAGGAGCTGGGAGAGGGATATGATATGACCTGCATAGGGGCACAAGGGAAGAACCTGTGTCAACATTGTCAGTGAAAATGCCATTTAAGTCACATTTCCAAGTCATTAGCTTTTATTTTCTTATAGATGTATTAAAAAAGGAAAAAGGCTCAGATAAAATAAATTTTGCTTTACTTTATATAATTCATAAATATTATAATTTCACCATGAATGAATATAAAATTAAGTTCTTTTACATTTTTAACTAAATCTTTGATGTCTGTTTTTTAATTAATTTATTTTTTATTGACAACTTCTTTAATTGTAGACAATACCCCATGGTACTTCCCTCCCTCCCTCCACTTTCCCCTTTGAAACTTCACTCTCCATCATATCTCCTCCCCCTCTCAGTCTCTCTTTTCAGTTTGATGTCATGATCTTTTCCTCCTATTATGATGGTCTTGTGTATGTAGTGTCAGGCACTGTGAGATCATGGATATCCAGGCCATTTTGTGTCTTAGGAACACATTGTAAGGAATCCTACTCTTCCTTTGGCTCTTACATTCTTTCCGCCCCCTCTTCCGCAATGGACCCTGAGCCTTGGAAGGTAGGTTTGAGATGTTTCAGTGCTGAGCACTCCTCTGTCCCTTCTTCTTAGCACCATGGTGCCTTCCGCAAACTCTACATTTTTTAATAAAAAGTACTTATTTGCTTGTGCATGAGAGAGATAGTCTATGGATACACCAGGGCCTCTTGTCTCTGCACCTGAATTCCAGATACATTGGCCACTTTGTGCATCTGGGGTGGGTACTGGGGAATCGAATCTGGATCGCTGAGCCATTCTCCCAGCCTCTCCCTTCGTTCTCTGATAACCCCACTCTCCCGTTATTCCGAGCACACCATCATTTCTGGTTCTCACTTCTCATGGGACCTGGCCCTTTTTTTCTGTAGAGAAGGTTTTTAAGAGGCCACGATCTGGGCCCTTCCAGCGGCTGCAGCACCACAGCGCATGCTCAGCGCGGCTCCGCGCCCCTGCCCGTGCTCTAGGACGCGTTGATTGACGGCCGCAGACCCCGCCCCGGCCGGCCCGCGCATGCGTGCGAGGTGGTGACGCAGGCCCGAGTCGTGCCGCTGTCAGTCAACCTGCCCGGCGACCTTGCGTTCCCTGCGTTTCCTGCCCGGCGGCCCGAGCGTCCACAGGTGACCGCGCCCACACTGTCGGCCGACCCCAGGCCGCCGGTGACCCCTTCCCGGGCCCCCAGGACCTGCCCCAGGGTCGCCCCCTCGGCTCGGTCCTGCCCCCTCCCAGCCTGTCCAGCCGCGCCCTGCTCTGCGCGCCCCTTGCCTTCTCCGTGCGGGTCTAGACAGTGCATAAAGCCGTCCAGTCCTACCCTGCCCCGACCTCGGGCCCTGGACACTGCCCGCATCTCTGCTCCCCCGGGCGGCGGCTGCAGCTCGGCCCTCTGCGGTCCTCCGTGCCCAGGGCGTCCCCTCCTCTGGAATCCCAGGGACCCTGGGGCTTTGCCCTGCGCCCGGGCGCGCGCCCCCTCCTCCCCTCGGCCTCCCAGGCTCTTGCTTGCTCATACACTGCCCTGTAGTTGTTGATGCTTGGTGGTGCCTATCTTAACAGCTTGTTGCGGCGTTTCATGGTTACCCCACTAGATTAACGGATTTTGATTGAGAGTAAGCATTAAGTTGTGTCCGAGTCTCAGATTTAGGTCGATTTACAAAGAGGCTTCATTCTGGAGTGGACAGTACATTTCCAGGATTTCAGAGTAGGTGGAGGAAAGGGAGGGGGTGAATTGTCTGCAGCTTTGAGAATATGATTAATTCAAAATCCAGTGCTTTTTCCAAAGGACCTGTCTGTGTTATTTTCCTTTCTTTTCTCCCATTTGGCTAGGAAAGGAAGGGGGCCGATCTGCTGTGGCCTTTGAGGGAACCAGTATCCATGCAGGAAATGACATGCTGGGTAGATAGGGCTGGAGCTGCGATTGTTAACTGCCTGTTTACTTAGGGCACCCAATATTTGTTCAACATATTAATGGCCAGAATGTGTGTACAGACACACCAGTGTCCGTGGGTCTACGTAATTAAGGGTCAGAATGTGCCTGGGAATACTGTGGCTGCTGTCAAATCCAGAAGTCCCTAAGCAGGGTGGTCAGGCGTCTAGCCATAGGACAGGGGGCTTAGGAAGTGACCCTCTGGCCAGGCAGGTGCTTGCCTGGGTGTTTCTAATATCTGTCGTGTTTACTCACTGTGGCAGAGACTTCACACTCGCTGTGTTGCAGGATCTTCAGGGCAGACAGTGGTGTGTCTTCCACAGAGAGTAGGTGTCCAGTAAATGGTTTTTTGAACTTTGCTGCAGAAAATAAT
Source organism: Orientallactaga sibirica (assembly GCA_036365145.1). Classification (NCBI taxonomy): domain Eukaryota; kingdom Metazoa; phylum Chordata; class Mammalia; order Rodentia; family Dipodidae; genus Orientallactaga; species Orientallactaga sibirica. The sequence continues at coordinate 10,828,803 of JAEOAD010000555.1, read as the reverse complement.
AGGAACACGAGAGTGGTTTTATTTTATTTTATTTAAAAAATTTTTTTCGAGGTAGGGTCTTACTGTAGTCCAAACTAACCCGGAACTCACTCTGTAGTTCCAGGCTGTCCCTGAGCTCACAGCAGTCCTCCTGTCTCTGCCTCCTGAGTATTGGGATTAAAGGCATGTGTCATCACACCCTGCAGTTTTATTTAATTTTTTTTTATTTGAGTGGATATGGGCCCCCCAGAGCCTCTTGCTGCTGCAAATGAACTTCAGATGCATGTGCCACTTTGTGCATTTGGCTTTATGTGGGTGCTGGGAAATCAAACTCTGGCTAGTAGGCTTTGCAAGCAAGCATCTTTAACTGCTTAGCCATCTCCCCAGACTCTCAGGATTGTTTTTTAAATATCCCTAATGGCTCTTTTTTTTTTTTTTCTTTATTTGAGAGAGAGAAAGACAGAGACAGGGATAGATAGAGAGAGAATGGGCATGCCAGGGCCTCCAGCTGCTGCAGAGGAGCTCCACATGCATCCGCCACCTTGTGCATCTGGTTTACATGGGTCCTGGGGAATCAAATCTAGGTCCTTTGGCTTTGCAGGCAAGCACTTTAACCACTAAGCCATCTCTCTGGACAGAGGATGGTTTTTTATTAGCATTATATTTTAAGAGTGTTGGCACACGTGAATAAATTTTCTGATAATTTCGACTGAATACGTGAAATGTGTGCATCAGGGGAGCAGAAAAAAAATATACCACCCCCCCTTTTGTTGTTTACTCATTTTGTATTTCAGACTGGCCTCTGAACTGTTGGTACTCATGCCTCTGCCTCCCACCGACTGGGATTACAAATGTAACTGGAATATCAGAGTTCATTGCTGTTGTCACTACACACACCAATAAACAGAGACAGGAATTCAATCTTTTAAGTTGCTCTTTATTCACAGGGCCAATGATCTGGGAAGGCAATAGGTTTTATCTGAACAAATTGCCTATGTTTCTTCTCCAGCCAGCAGATAACATGGGAAGGGGAGACAAAGGCATTTATTAATAATCTTCCTTGGGAAGATGGAGGTTTGTCTTGACTCCTGAAAGCTTTGTTACACTTTGAACTTATTTTAATATATGGCTTCTTTTCCCAGCCTTCTGTATGTGGTACTGGATATAAAAGAAATTAAAGAATTATTTTATTGGCTTCACTGACTACCAAAAACTGCAAAGAGCAAACTGTTTAAAATACTGGGCTGGGGAGGTGGCTCAGTGGCTAAAGGGCTTCAGTACAAGCATGAGAACTGAGTTCAGATCTCCAGAACACACATGAAATAATAGGCATGGTGGCCCAAGCCTGTGGCATCAGAACTGGAGAGGTGGAGACAGGGACTCCTGAGGCTCAGTACCTTCTTGTTGCGGGGACAGACATCCAACCAGAAGCAGTTTGTTGGAGGAAAGGGTTCATTTCAGGCTTTCAGTTTCCAGGGGAAGCTCCATCATGGTGGACGAAGCTGGCTCCCTTCATCATACTTCCACAGCAGAGAGAGAAAAGTGAACAGCCAGGGTTCAAGGTGGCTCAGAACACACTTTAGGGCTGGACTCCACTCCAAGGTCTGCCCCTTGGTGCCATGCTTCCTCCAGCAGGGCTCCACCTCCCAGGCACTCCACTTCATCAGAAATACCCGAGGCTGTGGGGACATTGCATTCAAACCACCACAGCAGTGTCAGTCCATGAGCCCTGGGTTCAGTGATCCTATCTGCACATTCACATTTGAACAAGCTGGTCTGTCTTTAAGACTGTCTGCCCCGTGAGGGTGGGTGCTTCTGTTTGCTCTGTTTCTAGAAAGCAGTACCCCCTGGAAATGTCTACCCCATGTGAACTGACCTTCATGATGGGCTCTCAGTTCTCCAGCCCCTATTCTTTCTGGTTCTTTACTGTCATCCTAAAAGAGCAGAGTGCTTTCCTTCCTTTCACAGGGAGGCTACTTTCACTGCTAAAGTGAGTGTGGTGCCACCTGGAGGAATGGCAGTGCTGTGGGCAATCCAGGAAGAACCCTGGGTCCAGACAGGAGTGCCGTTATAGCAGATCCTACCTTTTGGAACATCTACTCTAGGGGTCTTTGGACACATTTAATCCTTACATTAACCTGTGAGGTAACTAGGTGTGTCTTATAGAGGGTTATTTCCTTGCCTAAGGTCATTGGCTTCAAGCCCAGAGCTCTCATATTTCAAAAGCAAGGAAGTATTTTCTTATCTGTAAGACCAATGCTTCTTAAATGGTTGAATTCAAATTTAAAATAATCAGATGTATTTGAAGGGTTTACACCCTCAAACTTCTGGTGGAAGTACTTCACTGTTGTAGTAATTTTCATTGTGTAAACTGAGACCAGCAATAGGGCTTGTGTGGAAAAAAGACCCGCCCCCCAACCTTGTCATAACAAGTGCAAGAGGCTCTAGGGTATCAAAAGCCTGACAGGTTTTATTTTCAATCTGCAGGGTCGGGTACCAACCCAAACGTGGTGGGTGTGCCTCCTGAGCCCAGATTTTTGTAATTCCTGAGAGCAGGTCCCTTGCTTGCCCGCATTGGCTGGGCACTTAGGGAGGTACAGACTTCCCTGTTTCCTGATGTAACATTCTTTCTCTTGAGTCTCTTCACGGTCTTTGTTTGGCTTGACTTGTCTTTGCTTCTGCGTTCTAAAGAACAGGCGGTCTTACCTAAATCATGTGGCTTAGCAGTTGTCAGAGATTCTTCATTCTGAGCAGGGCGTGGTGGCGCACGCCTTTAATCCCAGCATTCAGGAGGCAAAGGTAGGAGGATCGCCATGAGTTCGAGGCCACCCTGAGATGACATAGTGAATTCCAGGTCAGCCTGGGCTAGAGTGAGACCCTATCTTGAAAAACCAAAAAAGAAAAAAAATTCTTCATTTTGGGGGCTAGACAAAGGAATCTGTGTGCAAAGGGACTTAATGCTTCCTGCTTATTTGTGCTTTCCGGTTTGTAAGCTCAAGTCATGTCTAAGGCACGTCTATATTGGAAGTGGACCTCTTCAGTCTTTCCCACACTTGGACTCTGGTGAGTCCTTAGCTTATGTGTTGGGTCCTATTCTGGGTTGTGAGTAGTGAAATAGGGGCATCGGCTGTGGAATGCTGTAAAGTTTAGTAGGCAAAGAATTCTTTCATGTATTCTAAGAGAGAGTACCTTCCTTTTCCCCCAAGTCCAGAGGCCCCCTGCTGAGATTTCCAGGTCCTTGTGTTCCAGTTCAAAGAATTCCACTAGGGGATGAGACATAGCTAGTGAGAGAAATAGAGACAGTTTATTGAGAGAGAGAGAGAGAGAGAGAGAGAGAGAGAGAGACAGACAGACACTCCTAAGGATGAAGGTGGGCTAGCGAGCTGGGACAAGACCAAGACTCTAAAACCTCCTGTCCTTCATAGGTTATTTTCATGATATCTGCCTTTTCAGGGCTTGTCTTGCCCATGCTATTTTGTTGTAGAGTTCTAGTAAGGAAAGGTTTCCAGTCATCTGCCAATTGGCTTCTTTCCTATGTTAACCTGGATGCCTCCGGAATCTCCCTCTCCCACTTGTCCTTATTCTCCTGCCTCTCACTTTGTACCCCGTGGGTGGTGGTTTGAATACATGGCCCGGGAATCTTGAGTCTCCAGTGTGTGGAGCCTTACTGGGGAAGAGGCATGTCACTGGCGAGCAAATCTTGGAGTTTAGCCCTAAGGCTCGCAGAGAGCGGTTGGCGCTCCAGCTGTTGTGGTGCTGGCTATTGGTGGTGTCTCTGTGCTTGGATCTATGGAAATGAGCCGTTTCTCTGCCATTGATGGTGTCCCCTGCACTGTGTAAGCCTGAAACAAACCACTTCCTCCCATAAGCTGCTTTTGGGTGGGTGTTTGTCTCACAATGCAAAGCTGACTGCAGCACCATGGTAAATGGGATGGTTAATCTTTGGTTGGACATTTGAGAGGATTTACAACCACCATGGAAACAGATCTCTGGGAATGTAGGTGAGGGATTTTCTGGATTAGGTTAATTGAGGAGGGAGGATCCCCCCCAGCTGTGGGCAGCACCATCCCATCGGCTGGGTCTCAGGACTAAATAGAAAGGAGAAAGCAAGCTGAACAGTAGCATTCATTGCTGTTTACTTCCTCATGGTGGACCCAGTGTGACCAGCGGCCACACCTTCTCTGCCATGGTGGACTGTAACCTCAGATCGTAACCCGGAATAATGCCTTCCTTCCTCAGCTTGCTTCCTGTCAAGTATTTGGTCACAGCAATGAGAGAGTAATATAGCATGTTCAAATTTTAACCTGAAGTAATTACCTTAGATTGAATTTTTCAGTCAGGGACCATGTCAAACACTTTTGTATTATTTCACTTAGTTTTTAAAAATCTTTTTTTCTTCTTTTTTTTGAGAGAGACACAGAGAGGAAGAGGAAGACAGATAGAGATGGGTGCGCTAGCAGCCTCTCAGCTGCTGCAAATGAAATCCAGATGCATGCACTCCCTTGTGGTCAAGTGTGGCATTGCGCCCTTGTGTCACTGCATCACTGCAGCTGGCTAAACATGAGACCTGGAGATCTGAACCAGCATTCTTAAGCTTAGGAGGCAGGCACCTTAACCGCTAAGCCATCTCTCCAGCCCTCAAAAATCTTTTTAAAAAAATATTTTCACAATTTATTTGAGAGAGAATGAATGAATGAATAAATATGGGTATGCCAGGACCTCCAGCTGCTGCAAATGAACTCCAGACACATGTGCCACCTTTTGCATCTGGCTTGCCTGAGTCCTGAGGTATTGAACCCAGGTCCTTTGGGTTTGCCGGCAAGCACCTTAACCACTAAGCCATTTCTCCAGCCCCCAAAATGTTTTCAAATAGGTAGTATGTTCTCATTTTACAGATCAAAAAGTTAAGGCTTGGAAAAGTTAAATAATATTCCCTAGGCAACTAGTTGAGTCAGGGTTGAGCACAGCTTTTGATTTCAAAGCCTGTACTTGTAAACATTGGCTTTTTGAAGTCATCCATTCTGACTTCTTGTTCCTAAGACATGGTGTTTAAAGTTCTTCACTCTAATTAACAGACAAAAAGAACTATTAGGGGTCCTGGGGAGGTGGCTCAGTGGTCAAGCAGAGCCTATCAGCACATGCTTAATTTCCTAGCACCAACATGAAAGCCGGATGCAAAAAGTGGTATGTGTATCTGGCCCTTGATCGCAGTGGCAAGAGCTCTTGGTATGCATTCTTTAATCAGTCAACCAATTAATTTAAAAAGGAACTGTTGGAAGGTACAAATGAAGCCGGGTGTGGTGGTGCACGCCTTTAATCCCAGCACTTGGGAGGCAGAGGTAGGAGGATTGCCATGAGTTCGAGGCCACCCTGAGACAATATAGTGAATTCCAGATCATAATGGGCTAGTGAGATCCTACCTTGAAAGAAAAAAAGAAAAGAAAAAAGAAAAAAAAATGAAGGAAGGTACAAGTGAGTTGGGTTTTTGTTTTGATATGGTTGAAGGTAATTCTATCAACACAAAATACAGCTCTCAGATCAAAGGAAGTAAGAGATAGTTTATTCTGAGGCAAATATGCATGACCATGGCACAGGACCTGGTTTCAGATTGCCTTGAATAACATGTTCTAACGTGGAAGCATGAATTTTTTATAGTCACAGGACAATAGAAAGACATAAGTCAAGATGTTTATGGACTGGAGCGATGACTCAGCAGTTAAGGGTGCTTGCTTGCAAAGCCTTCTGGCCTGGGTTTGATTCTCCAGTACCCGTGTAAAGCCAGATGCACAGAGGCACATGCATCGGTCTCTAGACCCCGCTTACTTTTTTTCGTTTTAAATATTTTATTTTTATGTATTTATTAGAGACAGAGTGAAGGAGAGAGAGACACACACAGAGAGAGAATGGGTGTGCCAGGGCCTCTAGCCACTGCCGACGATGAACTCCAGATGCATGCACCACCATGAGCATCTGGCTTAACACCGGACCTGGAGAATCAAACCTGGGTCCTTAGGCTCCACAGGCATGTGCCTTAACCACTAAGCCATCTCTCCAGCCCTTACCTTTTTTTTTTTCCACTAATGACAACCATTTTCTCCTTTCTAAACTGCTGTTTTGATACAGTGTTTGCTTTTATTTTTCTACATGGGATGAAATTGCTATGGATCCGGTGTGCTTCTTGTTGATTTTGTGTGTGTTTATGTTATTGTTGTTATGTTATGACCCTAGGGCACCCTAAGTGCCTGCTCTATTCCTGGGATATATACTTTACTCACCACTGTGACCAATGCCTGACATGATGCAGCTCAAGGAAGGAAGGCTTTGTTTGGGCTTGTGGTTGTGGGGGGGGGGAGGCGGACTTCTGTCATGGCAGGGAAGACACGGCAGCAAGGAGCGCAGCCGCTGATGAGGTTTTCTTCCCAGGGTAGAATTCTGAACTTGCCTATTTCTCCTGCAGTGGAAGAGATGGCATTTGTGAAGAGTGGATGGCTGCTTCGACAAAGTGAGTAAAGACCCTTGGGTCTGCAGAAATAGACCATGTTTAAAAATAAACCACTGGGGCTTGGGAGATGGCTCAGCAGCTAAAGGTATTTGTTTGCAAACCCACTGCCCCCGTTTTGGGTGTGGTATACCTGGGGACCCAGCAAAGACTTACTGAACCTTTGTAATTACTGGGAGGGAGACATGCCATGAAGCCGTGGGTTTATCAGAAGAGCGACTGTCTCCAGAGGAGACTCAGTTCTTTCAGGCATGAGGTCCACTTTGCTAGACCTGGGTCCTGCGGGTCTGTCTCCAAGCCTGCCACTCTAGGTGTGCTGAAAGGCAGGAAGGGAGCTGTGCATTGCTCACCTGAGCAGAACTGTGAACTCCAGGTCTGGGGTCACAGCCTAGCAGATGTGATGTTGAACTGTGAACTCCAGGTCTGGGGTCACAGCCTAGCAGCTGAGATGTTGATGTTGGTCTGGGGTCACAGCCTAGCAGATGTGATGTTGAACTGTGAACTCCATGTCTGGGGTCACAGCCTAGCAGATGTGATGTTGAACTGTGAACTCCAGGTCTGGGGTCACAGCCTAGCAGATGTGATGTTGAACTGTGAACTCTATGTCTGGGGTCACAGCCTAGCAGCTGAGATGTTGAACTGTGTACTCCAGATCTGGGGTCACAGCCTAGCAGATGTGATGTTGAACTGTGAACTCCATGTCTGGGGTCACAGCCTAGCAGATGTGATGTTGAACTGTGAACTCTATGTCTGGGGTCACAGCCTAGCAGCTGAGATGTTGAACTGTGCACTCCAGATCTGGGGTCACAGCCTAGCAGATGGCAGACATGATGTTGTCTTTACATGGAAAGCCCCAGCCTTTTTTGAGTATAGTTTCTTGTCTTGGCTTTTGTTGTCTGGGGTATGAGGAACCTTATTCAGCTGGTCCTTTGGTGGCCCTCTGGTTTTCTCCTTAGGCTCTACCACATCTTTGAGGGCCAGCCATGTAATCCCACCATGAGTCAGCATACATGGGTGGGAGATGTAGTGAACCGTGATGGCTTTATAAATGTGTCCCTTCAGTGCCTGGCAGGATGATGTACACACAAAATAGCTGTCCTTAAACACTTGACACTGACATTTCCAGTTTGGCCATGACCATTTCAGAGTTTTCTGTTCAGAGGATTGGTGTTGTAGCCCCACCCTTACCTGTGGATAGTTTTAATCTTAACCTAAGGTGAGGTGAGGCCGGTCCATTCACCCAGTAGCAGGAGGAACACACATGGTTATGTGTTGGCTGCGCAGCCCCAGAACTCCTTTTCCTGCCATGGCCACCTGGATGGTTAGGATCTCTCCCAGTGCCCAGCTTCTGGAGACATCTGGCTTGGGAATGTGCATCCAGGGCCCTGATAGGAGCTCCCCAGCCCAGCACTTCCACCTGTTTCATGGCTCGGTTTCTGTGCAGCTGACACCTCCACTGACGTGGATGTGGAGTGTTGCTGCGGGTCACTGAGCTAGTGCTGCGAGGCCCCTCCCGGTGGGGAGGTAGCTTGACACTGGCAGTAGGAAGGCCGGATGACATGCATCTGGCTGCTCCAAGCAGGTGTGGGATTTGGGGTGGGTGAGCTTCATGCACTGTGGCTGAGAGCAGGAGGGCATGTGTGGGAACAAAAGGGACACTGGCCAGCATGTGGACATGAGAAAGCTGCAGGGCAGACCTCAGCCTGGCATCACGGCCCATTGCAGGGACTTCCCTTTTCTGCGGACAAGGCCATTCAGCTTTATAAAGTTCACTGCCTGGTTCAGATTACAAATGAGAGGATGGATTTTCTCAAACTCGGAAATGAGGTAGTAGGATGAGCCAGGTAGGAGGGTCCACCCTCCCGTTGTGCCCATTACCCAGTGTCCATATCAGGAAGGGAGGCACTCCCTCACTCTGGCTTCCTGCCAGGGAAATGTTAGGAAAGATGGGCAAGTTCTTGGACAAAACAAACCAACCAACCAGTTTTCTACAGACTTTCCCATGTAGCATTTTCAGATCAATGTAGTGAATTTGGATAGTGCTGGGAAAGTTCAGAAAGTTAAAAGTTCAGTTTGGTTTGACCTGAAGACCCTGGTGTTCGACTTGTCTGATTAGCTCCAACACAAGCTATTTTTAAGCCTACCTTTTCCTGTTTGTTTTTGATTACCCTTTGGTTGGCAGCCTTCTCATGTCTGCAGTGTTTCAGAGGGAGTGGCCGGGCCCTGGTATTTGTTTCCACTGCTGGTTACTGCTTTGGGCAGTTCTGTGTGGGTGGACTTAGAGGACCAGGGCAGTTTCCTTTGTGTCTGCTATGAGTTAGGGATAGGCTTTGTTCTTTTCCCCGTTTTGTTTCTCTAGGCACTATATTGAAGCGATGGAAGAAGAACTGGTTTGACCTGTGGTCAGATGGTCACCTAATCTACTATGATGATCAGACTCGGCAGAGTATCGAGGATAAGGTCCATATGCCAGTGGACTGCATCAATATCCGCACGGGCCATGAGTGTCGAGGTAAGGTGTCCGTAGGAGCGGTCACTCCTCCCTTCCTTGAAGGGTCTGCTGTGACATAGTCACACTGAAGAAGGGCTCCAGCGGAGATCAGGCACCCATGCTGGAGCTCCAGGCACTTGGATCATGAGCCAAGTAGGTAGACTTTATCCTTGAAGTTAGGGCCAGACCGCTAGGAATTGCCCCAAAACGGATGGGGACCCCAGACCATGTTGGTTTTGTGGCTTAGAACTTGGCATCTGTTTGATGATGATTATAGTCAGTTTCTTTTTTCTCTTTTTTGTGTATGTGGCGTGCATACATGTGTGTATTCACATTTTTGTATGTGTGCATATACATGTATGCATGTGCATGTAGAGTCCACAGGTCAATGTTGGTGTCTTCCTCAGTTGTCCTCCACTTTATTATTTTATTTATTTTTATTTGGAGAGAGACACAGAGAGACAGAGAGAGAGAGGGAGAGGAAGACAGATAGAGATGGGTGCACCAGCAGCCTCTCAGCTGCTGCGAACGAAATCCAGATGCATGTGCCCCCTTGTGGTCAAGTGCAGCATTGCACCCTTGCATCACTTTGCATCTGGCTAAATGTGGGACCTGGAGATTGGAACTGCTGGAGATTGGAACCAGTGTTCTTAGGCTTAGCGGGCAGGCACCTTAACCGCTAAGCCATCTCTCCAGCCCTACTTTATTATTTTAAAATTCATTTTGCTACTGATATTTATTTACCACTTGAGAGAGTGAGAGAGAGAGAAAGAAAAAGTGTGGATGTGTCAGGGTCTCCTACCGCTGCCAACAAACTCCAGGTGAATACACCACTTTGTGTGTCTGGCTTCATGTGGATACTTGGGAATTGAACACAGGCTGTTAGGTTTTACAAGCAAGCACCTTGAACCACTGAGCCATCTCCCCTCCAACTAATTTGGTTTTTCGAGGTAGGGTCTCACTCTAGCCCAGGCTGACCTGGAATTAACTATGTAGTCTCAGGGTGGCCTCACATTCACGTTGATCCTCCTACCTCTGCCTCCCAAGTGCTGGGATTAAAGGCGTGCACCACCACGCCCGGGTCCCAACTTATTTTTTGCAACAGGGTTTCTCATTGAATCTGGGGTACACTGATTAGGTTAGAATAAGTAGCCACTGAACCCCAGGGATCCACCTGTTGCTGCCTCTTCAGCATTGGGATTACAGGCGCATGTGCAATACCTGGCTTTGATGTGTGTGCTGAGTATCCACTCTTGGGTCCTTATGTTTGCATGGCAAGCACTTTGCCCACTGAGCCTTCTCGTCAGTCCCTGGTCATTTTCTTAAAATGCATGATGTGTGGCTGGAGAGAAGGCTCAGTGGTTAAGGCTCTTGCCTGCAAATCCTAACAACCTGAGTTTGATTGCTCAGTACCCACATAAAGCCAGATAAACAAGGTGCACATGCATCTGGAGTTTGTTTGAAGCTGCTGGAGGCCCTGGGGCACCCATTCTCTCTCTGTCTTTCTCTCCGCTGAGCCTGTTGGCGCACACCTTTAATCCCAACACTCGGGAGGTAGAGGTAGGATCACTTTGAGTTAGAGTCCAGCCTGAGATTACATAGTGAATTCTAGGGCAGCCTGGGCTAGAGTGAAACCCTACCTTGAAAAACAACAGCAACAACAAAAAAGAGAAAAACAAACAAAAAGAAAAAAGAAAAGAAAAAACCCCAAACTCGTGATGTTGTGTTTTCCTGGACTCTTGCCTTAGGTTTGCGTCAAAAGAACAGATTTTGTGGAAGTTTTGTTGACTGCTTGTTTTGCCTGGCTGTTTCTTCTTATACTTGGTTTCTTGTCTAGTTCTTTGCTTATTGGAGCTGTTAGGTTTTAAAATGTGCAGAGAGAAATTTTTAAATTATTTTTTTAATCTATTTATTGGAGAGGGAGAGAGAGAGAATGGGCATGCCAGGCCCTCTAGCCACTGCAAACGAACTCCAGACCCATGCGCCACCATGAGCATCTGGCTTACATGGGTACTGGGGAATTGAACCTGGGTCCTTAGACTTCACAGGCAAGTGCCTTAACCGCTAAGTGATCTCTCCAGCCCACTTTCTTGGCTTTTTAATTGATGCATATTTAAAAAAATATTTTTATTTAAGAGAGAGATTTTATGTGTGTATGTTTATGGGGCACACTAGGGCATCTTGCCACTGCAAACACAGTCCAGATGCATATGGCATTTTGTGCATCTGGCTTTAAATAGCTGCTAGGGATTCAAACCAAGCTTTGCAAGCAAGCAACTGTAACCACTGAGCAATCTCTCCAGCCCTTAATTGATATTTTTGTATGTGTACAAAGTGTATTTTGAGCATAGTCCCCTCCTATCACTTTTTCTTTACCCTACTCCTCCGTATATCTCTTCCATCAAACCCCTTCCTCCCTCAAACCAACCACTCTATTATTTTGATGTTTTTCTTTTATTTTTGCCTTTCTTCATCACCCGTGATGACATGTTGATGAGCCTGGCATTGTGCAGGTAGGATAAACACTATTTTAAGAAGTATGTAAACATTTCTTCATTTTTCTTTCTTTCCTTAGACATCCAGCCTCCGGACGGGAAGCCAAGAGACTGCCTCCTGCAGATAGTTTGCCGAGACGGGAAGACTGTCAGCCTCTGTGCAGAAAGCACCGACGACTGTCTGTGAGTTTGGATTTTGCATCTGTTGCATTTACCAGCAATTTTCTACCTCAGTTTCCAGTCGTCTGGTAGGCAAAAGAATGGGAGAATGGTAGCAGATGAGGGGGAGGAAGCACTGAAGAAGGGGTCAGGAGCAGGAGTGCTCTTCCCAGCGTCGGAGGTGGCAGCCGTCCTTGGTGGTCCGTGCTTTGCACACATCACTCTGCTCTCTGCCTCTGTTGTCACACGCCATTCTCCTGTAGTGTGCCCACATTTCCCAGTCACATTGTATTAAAGACCTTAGCATTTGACCTCATTTTCGTTTGATTTTGTCTGCAACACCCCTGTTTCCAGATCTGTTCACGTTCATGGGAAATAGGGATGGGGACGTCAGCCTGTCTCCTGAGGGCTCGCAGTTCAGGCCATCAGCTTTGGGTGAAGGCTGAGATGAATCTGGGGGCATCTTCTCCAACCATGTAGTGAAATATTTCAACAACAGCTACATTTAAAAATTCCAAGAAAAGACAGATTTTGTGTATGACTTAACTGATCAAGTTGCAACACATCATTTTACTAGTTAAAATAAGTCAATATTAACTAGTGTGCATTGTGTGTGAAATGTTAGGTATCCCCTGTAGCTGTACTCTGAGCAAGTTGATTGGGTGAACCTATTTTTTCTTTATTCAGTGGGAGGTATTTTAAGACAAATTTCATTTTCTACCCCAGGCTGGCCTCAAATTCAAGTCAATCTTCCTGCCTCCGCCTCTCAAGTGCTAGGATTGCAAGCATGAGTCACCCTACCTGGCTAGACTTAGATAACAAACTTTTCAGGAATTCTGACGCCTAAATGGGTTTGTGAACCATGGAGATACTAGATTGCCTCAGACTTATCTTCTTTCTTTTCTCCAGGGCCTGGAAGTTTACACTGCAGGATTCCCGAACAAACACAGTAAGTTGCTCATTGTGCTCGCCAGCACTGTTTCATGTCTCGGGTCTTGAATGACAGCTGAAGAACAGGAGGCCAGGAGATGGAAATGCTGGAGAGAGAGGGAGAGGTTCTTCGTGCAGGTAGCCCTACATGAGCGGAAGTTAGCAGGAGGCATTGTCTTCACCCGGCCAGGCCAGTCCTAGCGTTGTCTAGAACTACTTGGTTCTTCAGGATTGTCAGACCCTGAGTTCGTCTGTGGTCTGTAGTAAAGGTTCCAAAGAACCACATTTTCCCCATGGGATTTCAGCTTTGTGAGACCAAAGCTTTCCTGGGTCTTGTACTTTTTTCTAGACTGTTTCTGTCCTCAGGAGGTGCATTGACCAGAGGCCCCGATGGAACACAAGTAGAGCTTCCAGCGTCTGTGACCTTGGTGGTCAGTGTTCTCTGTTTTATTTTTTTTTTTTGGTTTTTTTTTTTTTTTTTTTTTTTTTTTTTTCGAGGTAGGGTGTCACTCTGGCTCAGGCTGACCTGGAAGTAACTGTGTAGTCTCAGGGTGGCCTTGAACTCACGGTGATCCTCCTACCTCTGCCTCCCAAGTGCTGGGATTAAAGGCGTGCGCCACCACGCCCGGCTGTGTTCTCTGTTTTACATGGGGCTTGCTTTGTTTTTCCCAGTTTCTTTGCAGAAAGAAAAGTGAAAAGTAGGTGAGGCTTATAAACAAACTTGTATAGGTGAGAAAAGAAAAATCATAAAGGCTTATTAGTATCCAAGAGTCTATATGTTCTACTTTTGTTAGCTCAAGAAAGTTCTTCCTCCTCAGCTTCTTCTGAAACTCCAGTTACCTTTTCTTTCATAAAAATCTTCTTTACAAAAATGAAACTAATATTAATTATCCATATAGTTAACAAAATCTCAATGTAGGTTCTCTGTATTTTTTAAAATATTTATTTATTTATTTGACGGGGGGGGGAATGGGTGCACCAAGGCCTCCAGCCACTGTAAACAAACTCCAAACATGTGTGCCCCCTTGTGCATCTGGCTAACGTGGGTCCTGGGGAATCAAACCTGGGTCCTTTGGCTTCATAGGCAAATGCCTTAACTGCTAAGCCATCCCTCCAACCCTCTTTGTATTGTCAAGAGCTATTCCTCACCCCTTTTCTACTATGAGCAACTTAATAAACACTTTAAAAATATTTTATACTTTTTTATTTATTTGAAAGGGAGAGAGAATGGGCACACCAGGGCCTCCATCTGTTGCAATTGAACTCCAGATGTATGCGCCACTTTGTGCATTTGACTTATGTGGGTACTGGGGAATTGAACCTGGGTATTTAGGCTTCTCAGGCAAATGCCTTAACTGTTAAGCCATCTCTGTAGCCTAAACACTTTTTTTTAATACAAAAAAGAAGCTGGGCGTGGTGGCACACGCTTTAGTCCTAGCACTCGGGAGGCAGAGGTAGGAGGATCACCATGAGTTCAAGGCACCCTGAGAATACAGAGTGAATTCCAGATCAGCCTGAGCTAGAGTGAGACCCTACCTTGAACCCCCCCCCCCCCCAAGAAAAAAAGGCGGTGGGAGCAGCGGAGCCTCTGGGACTTTCCTCGGCCACAAGAGTGCAGCTCCCACAGGGGCCAAGCAAGGACTGACCACCTTGTTCCTGACATTGTAGTGAGGCTGGAGGCCCCACCTGACCAACTGGAGGTTTTCCTGCTTCTCAGGAAGCTGCAGCCTTTTGTCTTTTAAGAGTTTATTTGCTAAAAAAAATATGCTTGCTGGTCTTAGCCTCTTCTCTTTTACCACAGGCTTACGTTGGCTCGGCCATACTGTCAGATGAGACTGCCGTGGCTGCCTCGCCCCCTCCATATGCAGCCTATGCTGCGCCGACCCCTGAGGTAGGGAGTGAATCCGAGCAGGAGGGTGTCCTGAGGGGAGCTGGCGTCTTTCTAATCTGTATTTTTCTTTTCATCTCCTCCCCTCCCCTCTCTTCCCCTCCCCTTCCCTCCTCTCACCTCCCCCCTTCTTTCCCTTCTCTTCCCTTCCTTTTCTTTCTTTTCCTTTTCTTTTTCTTCTTTTTTTTAAAATCTTGAGCCATTATTAGAGAAATTACACATGTACTATAGACCGATTCTTCTTAATTAGATTGCTTCTAATCTATACTTTTATTTTATGAAATAAAGCCACTGCTGGGAGTGAGGATGTAGCTCAGTTGGTAGAGTACTTGCCTAGCACGCAGCATGCAGCACGCATAAGGCCCTGGGTTGGATCACCAGGTGTGGTGGTGCACATCTGTAGGCATGTGACACGATACCTGGCCTTGTCTTTGTCTTTGTTTAAATTAACCTGGAACTCAATTTCGGACATTGCCAGGAGTTTTAAGATTGTATTTCTGAATGCCTTTTTCCTTTCAGCAGGTCTATGGCTACGGTCCATACAGTGGTGCGTACCCAGCAGGGACTCAGGTTGTCTATGCAGCAAATGGGCAGGCATACGCTGTGCCTTACCAGTACCCGTACGCAGGTAACTCATGACCTCTGCTCAAACTCTGTGCACAGGGGTGGGTGAGGAGAATTCTTATTTCTCAGGTCAAGAATAATGAGCTGCATTTTCTCTTGGAGACCACAAATCCCTCTTCCACTATGCTGTATGCTTACTTTCTTTTTAAATAGGTGTCTCTGATTTTTACACATTTTTTAAAAAGCTAGTCATGAATGTTAAAAAGGTTTCATTAACCTTTATGTATAACCCAATACACTTTGGTTGTTTACATTTTCTTTTTGTCACTGAATCTCAAACATTGGAAGCGTATAATCGCCAGTAGTGTAATGAAACCATACAATTTGCAGAGTGCTAAAATGGCTACAATGTAAAATTTATAGTAAAAGCAAATTAGTAAAAGATGCCTAAGGCACATTTTAATACTGTATACTGGAAGTAGGAGTGTTGGATGTGTTTATATGATTTCTATACTTTTCTGTTTTTTTGGATACAGAGTCTTCCTAAGTTTCCCAGGCTGCCCTTGAACTCACAATCTGCCTCAGCCTTCTAGGTAGCTGAGACTATAGGCAGGAAACCCTGACCCTGCATAGAAGTTTTCTTAAGGGCCTTTAGTTCTACAATAATGGTCAAGTTATTTAGATTATACCAACACAGTGTCTAGTGATTTGTTTATTTATAAACTTTGAAGTGTCTCATAAAATATTCCTCTGTTCCAACGCTTGATTGCTTCATTCTCAGTGGTTATTCTGTGTATTTTTACATAACTCAAAAGTAGGTTTTTGTTGTTGTTTTTAAAAATATATATGTGTGTGTATATATTTATATATAATATATATATATATATATATATATATATATATATATATATATATATATATATACATACATATATATTTAACAACAATTACACTCTTTTTTTTTTTTTTTTTAAAGGTGGGGTCTCTAGCTCAGGCTGACCTGGAATTTACTATGTAGTCTCAGGGTGGCCTTGAACTCATGGTGATCCTCCTACCTCTGCCTCCTGAGTGTTGGGATTAAAGGCGTGCACCACCATGCCTGGCTCAATTCACACTCTTTAAAAATTTTTTAATTTAAAAAATTTTTTTAATTAAAAATTTTTTTTATTAGTTACTTTTTTTTTTATTGACATCTTCCTAAATTGTAGATAATATCCCATGGTATTTCCCTCTGTCCCCCCACTTTCCTCTTTGAAACTCCACTCTCCATATCCCCTCCCCCTCTCAATCAGTCTCTCTTTTCATTTTAATGTCATCATCTTTTCCTCCTATTATGATAGTCTTGTGTAGATAGTGTCAGGTGCTGTGAGGTCATGGATATCCAGGCCATTTTGTCTCTGGAGGAGCACGTTGTAAGGAGTCCTACTCTTCCTTTGGCTTAAATTTTTTTTTAACTCATTTTTATTTAAGAGAGAGAGAGAGGGAGAGAATGAGCATACCAGGGCCTCTAGACACTGCAAGTGAACTCCAGATACATGAGTCACCTTGTGCATCTGGCTTTTATGGGACTTGGAGAATCAAACCTGGGTCCTTAGGCTTTGAAGGCAAGCACTTTAACTGCTAAGCCATGTCTCCAGCCCTTTAAAAATATTTTTATTGCTGGGCGTGGTGGCGCACGTCTTTAATCCCAGCACTCGGGAGGCAGAGGTAGGAGGATCACCGAGAGTTCAAGGCCACCCTGAGACTACATGTGAATTCCAGGTCAGCCTGAGCCAAAGTGAGACCCTACCTTGAAAAACCAAAAAAAAAAAAAAAAAAAAAAAAATTTATTCATTTTCAAGAAGAGAGAGAAAGGGAACAAGAGAGAAAGGGAGGGAGAGAATGGGCCTCCTGCCACGGGAATTGAACTCCTTACACATGTGCCACTTTGTGCATCTGACTACATGGGTACTAGAGAATTGAACCCAGGAATTCATGCTCTGCAAGCAAGTGCCTTAATCTCTGAGCCATCTCTCCAACCTCAAAAGTAGGTTTTTAAGAAAACAGGCAGGGTCTGGGGAGATATGCCAGCAGTTAAAGATATTTGCTTGCAAAGCCTACTGCCTGGGTTCAATTCCCCAGTACCCATGTAAAGCCATATATACAAAGTAGTGTATGTATCTGGAGTTGTTTGCAGTGGCTGGATGCCCTCGTGCACCCATTCTCTCTCTCAAATAAATAAAAAATAAATATTTAAAAAATAAGCAGGTTAAAAAAATTTTTTACTGCAAGTTAATATATCTCTTTACCATCTCTCATTTTTGTTTATTATTAATGTGTTGTAAACATAAATGTGGGTCTCATAAATAAGACTGTGAATATTTGGGCATCTTGTGGTTTTCATCATGGTAAGAGAACCAAGTGGGAAGAGACAATCTGTGAAACATTGATCTAGATTACCCAGGTTTGCTGGGTGTGGTGGCACACTCCTTTAATCCCAGCACTTGGGAGGCAGAGGTAGGAGGATCATTGTGAGTCTGAGGCCAGCCTGGAACTATATAGTGAGATCCAGGACAGACTGGGCTAGAGTGAGACTCTACCTCGAAAACTAAATGTAAATAAATAAATAAATAAATAAATAAATTCTTTGACAGACGTGGTGGTGCATACCTTTAATCCTAGCACTCGGGAGGCAAAGGTAGAAGGATTGCTGAGTTTGAGGCCAGCCTGAGACTACATAGTAAATTCCAGGTCAGCCTGGGCTAGAGTGAAACCCTACCTTGAAAAACCAAAAGAGAGAGAGAGAAAAAAAGAATAAATCACCTGTTTTAGGTTAGACAGGTTGCTCAAATTGTCCACTGCTTCATTACATTTTTTTAAATTTAAATTTTATTTTTATTTATTTATTTATTTGACAGAGAGAGAGAGGGAGGGAAAAAGAGAGAATGGGTGTGCCAGGTCCTCCAGCCACTGCAAACAAACTCCAGACGTGTGTGCCCCTGGTTAACGTGTCCTGGGGAATCGAACCTGGGTCCTTTGGCTTCATAGGCAATCACTGTAACTGCTAAGCCATCCCTGCAGCCCTCATTACATTTTTGATGGTGAGAAATTTGAAGTGCCAGGACGGTCTCAGCCAGGTTCTGTTTTGGGATATATTTGCTGAAGAAGTGACCGCCTTTCCTGGTGAGGGGAGTGGAGTGGGAGATGTAACTAGCTCAGTCTCCAAGTGAGAGGCTTCTTTCTTTCTTTTTTAAAAGTTTTATTTTTATTTATTAGAGAGAGAGAGAAAGAGAGAAATAAGCAGGTAGAGAGAGTGGGTGTGCCAGGCACTGCAAATGAACTCCAGAGGTGTGTTCCCCCTTGTGCATCTGGCTTTGTGGGTCCTGGGGAATTGAACCTGGGTCCTTTGGCTTTGCAAGCAAGCACTTTAACCACTAAGCCATCTCTCCAGCCCTCTTTTTTTTTTTTTGAATATTTATTTATTTGCAAGTAGAGAGAGGGAGAGAAAAAATGAGCATGCCAGAGCTTCTAGCTGCTGCAAACAAACTCCAGACACATGTGCCACTTTGTACATCTGGCTTTACGTGGGTACTGGGGAATTGAGCCCAGGACATTAGGCTTTGTAGGCAAGCACCTTACCACTTAGCCATCTCTTGAGCCTTTTGGGCTTTCTTCTATGTTGTGTGAACTTGGACATCAACGCTGCTGTAGTCTACGAGTCTGGTGATTAGACTGTCTGGGCAGGGGCTTCTTCCACACAGAAAAATTCAGAATTACATTCTTGTTTTGGAGAGAGATGGTGGTCTTGATTTTCAGAACTTCATCTTGTGTACAGACTAGCTCCCAAGAAGATAATCTGTCCTTACTGTTCACTTATGTCAAGAAGCAACCAGTGCGGGAAGGCAGTGAATGAAAGCACAGTGTGATGGCACATGAGTATGAGGATGCCATGATGAAACCCATCACATTGATGCTAACCTCAAAAATTAACTTTAAAAAGTACACTAAGGCAGTCATTGTAAGGGATGAGAGATGGCCTGTTACCTGATTATATATTTTTTTATTTTCAAAGATTTTTATTTATTTATTTGACAGAGAGAAAGGGAGAGAAAGCTGGGTTTGGTGGCGCATACCTTTAATCCCAGCACTTGGGAGGCAGAGGTGGAAGGATCACCATGAGTTTGAGGCCATCCTGAGACTACGTAGTTAATTCCTAATTCCAGGTCAGCCTGGGATGGAGTGAGACCCTACCTCGAAAAACCAAAAAAAAAAAAAAAAAAAAAGAGAGAGAGAGAGAGAGGGGGGGAGAGAATGGGCATGCCAGGGCATCCAGCCACTGCAGACGAACTCCAGACGCATGTGCCCCCTTGTGCATCTGGCTTACGTGGGTACTGGAGAATTGAACTGGGATCCTTTGGTTTTGCAGGCAGATGCCTTAACTGCTAAGCCATTTCTCCAGCCCTACCTGATGATGATGATGATTTTGGAGAGAGAGGGAGAGGAAGACAGATAGAGAATGGGCGTGCCAGCATCCTCTCAGCAGCTGCGAATGAACTCCAGATGCGTGTGCCCCCTTGTGGGCAAGTGCAGCCTTGCGCCCTTGTGTCACTTTGCGTCTGGCTAAACGTGGGACCTGGAGAATGGAACCCTTAGGCTTTGCAGGCAGACACCTTAACCGCTAAACCATCTCTCCAGCCCTTTTTGAAAAAAATATTTATTTATTTACAAGGAGTGAGAGAGACAGACACTGGGAGAGAGAATGAGAATGAGTATGCCAGGGTCGCTAGCCACTACAAATGAGCTCCAGATGCACGCATCACTTTGTGCATCTGGCATTACATGGGTCCTGGGGTTGGTTAGCCTTTGCAGGCAAGCTCCTTGACTTCTGAGCCATCTCTCCAGCACTCACCTGACTTTTTAGTGCTGCTGACACTCTTGGATATGCCACGCTGAGGGAGTTTGGTGTTGTGACCTTGAAGGGGCTGCTGTTTCCCCGGCTTCAATGCCTTCTTCCCATGCTGCCTCAGTGACACCAGGTGCAGATGAGTAATTGGTACAGGTGTTGCCAGACCTCCGAGGTGCTGGGAGTACAGGTGTGAGCCCCATGCTGGCTGCTAACTCATCATTAAACTGGTTTTCCCTGAGTCTCCGTCTCCCAGGTTTTCTCTATTGGTCTGCCATTCCAGCAAGCCTTGTGTGCAGTGCTGCCATGGACACCAAGGCGGGATTCCATAGCTTCATCAGTACCATTTGCAGTGCCTGGGGCTCCGCCTGCGAGAGCCAGGACCTTGATCTTTTCTCAGTGAGGCCATGTGGAGGATTGAGATGAGCTCACTGTGTCTACCTGCTGCCACCTTTCAGGAGGGTGGTGGGTGTCAGCCAACAGTGAATGAGCCGGTCTCATGGAAGGGAGACCCAGTGTGTACAGTGGCAGGAGCTGTCTTTGTAATGAACGTTGAACTCCCCAACTATTCCTCAAAGATCTGTGTCTTTTTTTTCTTCTTTTTCTAGGCCCTTATGTACAACAGCCTGCCAATCAAGTCATCATCCGTGAGCGGTACCGGGACAATGACAGCGACCTGGCACTGGGCATGCTTGCCGGAGCGGCCACAGGCATGGCCTTAGGGTCTCTGTTCTGGGTCTTCTAGAGTTTTCAGTGTTCTATGTGCATAGCTTCTGGTAACCCCACGTGCAGTGATATGATTTGCAAGGGCTGTTCTGTCTGTGACAAATGTTTTTAATAATAGTTTCCGTAGTTCTTTTGGAGATAATGAGCCTATGATCATAACTAGTCTTTATGTGAACCACAGAGAAGGGCTTAACTGTGCAGTTAGCTAAAACCTGGGCTTTTTCAGGATCCTGGCTCATGCCAAGTCTTTGCTAGGGAACTCTTGGAATACCTTATTGGACATTCTTGTCTTGAAAGGTGTTTTCTTTTCAGTGAGGTATAGGTCTTAATTTAACTCCCTTTCCTATTTTGCTGGTAACAACAGTGACATAGAAGTGAGTGGCTGTGGCAGGAAAACTATGGCTTCTTTTGGTTTAACATGGACTTCGAAAACTCACACCAGAACCCTGTGAGCCATGGGCTGGTAAGCTGCCAGGTGGCTTCTGTAGGGTGGTGGTGTGAAAGTCCTATGACCTGCCCTGTGGGGCTCCTTAGGCCCCCTGAAAGACTGACTGCTTGGGATGATGAGGGACAGCCCCCCCCCCAAAAAAATGATGCTTCAGAAAGCTGCCTGATCGGAGAGCTTATTCTCGTTCCTGTGTTTGCTTTTCATAGTGATACGTGGAGAACTTCTCAAGTTGGGAACTGACCTGGGCCTCAGAAGCTTGAGGCTTTACTTTTAAACCTTGACGAAGGCAGAACAGTGGTGTGAGGATGGAGGGGGCTTGCATTTGCTCAGAGATGTGTTTTTAGTGTTCAGTCCTATTTATTGCCATAAAAATCTATGGATGGCCTATTTTTTCTACAGGTTGAGAAAGTTGGTGAATGGCATGGGGGAGAGCTTTAGTAAGAATGTTCTGGCTTCATGCCTTCTTGGGCCCGCACTGTATGAGGACCCTTTCTTGTCCCGTGGGAGGCCTGGTCTGTGCAGGGATGGGCCCTGTGGATATCCTCTGAGTGCTGGCATGGACCATAGCTGTGGGGAGACTTGGTTTCTGCATGCGAAATGGGTTGGGACTGGGACTTGAGAGACTTGCTCTCTAGCTCTCACCAGCCAGGACCCCACCTTGTTTCTCTTCCCAGCGCACTGGTGGTGGAAGCTAAAACAGTTACTGTTGGGTCTCCAAATACGTGATGTTCTGGAAAACCCTTAGTCCTGCTTTGCTGATCAATACTTGTATTTCCCATGTTGTAAAATACGTATTCCAAATATTCCCATTTCTGTTCTTTCATGTTATAAAGTCCTGATTCCAGGGTTCCACCTGGCATGTTTAAAACAGTGCTTTCTCGTGAAGGCCCTGCCCTTTGCTCGGCGTGGTCCTGTTCCCCAGCCAGAGTCCCGGGAAGCACATGTTC
Source organism: Orientallactaga sibirica (assembly GCA_036365145.1). Taxonomy (NCBI): domain Eukaryota; kingdom Metazoa; phylum Chordata; class Mammalia; order Rodentia; family Dipodidae; genus Orientallactaga; species Orientallactaga sibirica. The sequence continues at coordinate 10,806,795 of JAEOAD010000555.1, read as the reverse complement.
TTGTGATTGAGCCTGGTTGGACCATGCGTGCTCTCTCATGCTGCTCGAGGCTTCTCTGTCAGTCTGCTCAAGGCTTTGGATAAACCACCATTGAGATGGGTGCCAGGTGGATTTAGTGATGCCCACAGTCTGTCCAGCCACTCTTAGGGGACTGGTTGACATGGTAGTGGCTATTTCCAGATGGCAGGAGAGTACTTATCCATCATCCTCATGGGTAGGCAGGAAGTGTAACAACATGATACTGCTGGATTATGGTGTTGCTTTAATCAATGTGATGTTTCTATGTCCTATGTCATTAGAATGGGTTTTGCTCAGATTGTAATCATTCTTAAAGCTGTGTGGTTTTCTTACATCATATTAAAATCAGTTGTCAATGTTGCACTGGGTGTTAATTTTGATTTTAGTTACTAAGTAACTGGGATTCTGGGAACCACTGAATTTTGAGTAGTGCCCTTGAAGTGCTATTGAAGGAAAATACCCCCTGGTGTTTCACGTTTGCCCCCGCCCAGTCCCTGACCTCCCGGTGGGCATAGTTGAGCCTGGACACTTCCTGTTACTAGTGACTTGATTCTGGAATGACATGTATGGAAACGGGCTCAGCTGTTCCATTTCCTCAGCCCCAGTCCCTGTAGACACCGCCCTTCAACCATGTCCTTTTGTGGTACGATGTGCTTGGCTTGGGAGCTGCTGCTTGTTTGAGCTCGAGTGAACATTGCGCTGCAACGTGTACTTTTCAGTAATGACTCTGGCCTTGTGGAGGTGGCAGCTGACACTGTACATTGCCGATTTGATTGCTGTGCTCTTTCAGTTCTTTAACTTCAGAGCTTTAGCCTTGAAAGACAAGAGGGAGCCCTGTGGTTGAGTCTCAGATCACTTGTCACACAGGCCAGGCCTTGTCCCCTGCAGGCCGTCTGTGACCTCAGGTAGCCTCCTCACCATGAGACGCTCCCGCTAATGAGACGGAGTGATCCAGATTTATCCCGTGTAATCTTACTCTTTGCTTTTTAGTTTATGTAGACAAAAGGTATGGAATACTTGTTTTTCTCCCAATCTGATTATTTTTGTGATTGCTGCAGCGTCTTTAGTATTCTGTTGTGCCTACAGAGCCTGTTTTTTCCCTGTATGTGCAAAGTTGTATGTTTATAAGTGAAAATGTTAAAACATTAAATGATCATTGACCTTAAAGTATGCTTCATTGTGATTTCTGTTGCCTTTTAAAAATTATTTTGAGCCAGTTGTGGTGGCCACGCCTTTAATCCCAGCACTTGGGAGGTAGACCCCTGCCTGGGCCCTGGAGACACTGCAGAGGAAGGGGCAGATGAACTGTGAGCGCTGCTCTCACTGCCACTGCCGGCCCGAGAACCTCCTCCAGGGAGTTGTACACACAGGAGACTCAACATTGCATCCAAGCAGAAAATTGGACGCTGCCCTGCACTTACCACTAAAACTGATAACATGCCTTCCAAGGCTCAGGGAACACTGGAGAAGATGGGGTGGAAAGGTTCTAAGATCCACAGGGTGGGAAGGACTTATCCTGAGGCATTGTCTCCCCCTTCCCCACAGAGACTGACTGGTACATTCACAGCCCATAGAGATCACTGATAATTCCTCTGGGGAGGACCCTCAGTGGAATGGAGGCGAGGGAGAGGGAACAGAAGAATATAACCCAATAGCAAGATGACCACTATGCAGTATGTTAAAAATAGTTTAAAAGGCTAGAGAGATGGCTTAGCGGTTAAGGCTCTTGCCTGCTAAGCCTAAGGACTCATCTTCAACTCTGCAGATCCCATGTAAGCCAGATGCACAAAGGTGAGGCAAACGCAAGGTCACACATGCCCACAAGGTGGCGCAAGTGTCTGGAGTTCGATTGTAGTGGCTGAGGTCCTGGTGTGCTAATTCTGTCTGTCTGTCTGTCTCTCTCTAAAATAATTAAAAAACATAATTTTAAAAGGACATGCATAGTCCCAGGACATAAGATTAGAGTGTTTCAAGGGAGTCTGGGCTTGGCAGTGTGATGGGGTTTGCATTTTCACTGCTCCCCACAGGTGGGTCTATGCAGCCTGGCCTCCTCTGATACTGCTCCCTAGCCAGGTCCTGCCCTGTACTGCAGACCTGTGGAGCAGTTCACCATCTGCTCACCTGTTGTTCGGAGGTACCAGGTAGGTGTCCTGCCCTGGGCTGCCTTACCAGCCTTCCCCCAGTTCCACAGTGGACCAGCACTGGATGGGGACAGTGGACCCAGGCCTGTTGGCCACAGCCTGACAGTGGGAGGGAGGCACTGGCTTTTCATGTCTTTGTAGCATAGATCCTTGGCAACTGTGACTCAGCCATAGGTTGCTCACCTGACCCTATGGCGAGATGGTGGCTCAGTCCAGCCTTGCAGTACTGGGCCATCAGAATAGTCCCTAGTGCCCAGCATGCCCTACTGACTCTGCTTTGGGTTGCAGGGCCAGTGAGGCAGTGGGAGGCTGAGCCTTGGCAGGGTGTATGGAGGCACTGAGTGCCTATTTCCAAAATTACATCTACTCAGCAGACTGAAGCAGGTACCTGTGGGGGTGCAGGGCTTGGGATGTATTGAATTTGAGGTATTGAAGGTGGGGCAGTGTGGCATCTCACCTTAGTTTTTTAAAAAGTAATTTGACATTAAAATATTTTTATTTATTTGAGGAGAGAGAGAGAGAGAATGAATGCACCAGGGCCTTTGGCCACTGCAAATGAATTCCAGATGCTTGTACCACTTTGTGCGTATGACTTTATGTGGGTTCTGGGGAATTGAACCTGGACAGCCCAGGCTGTGATGATTTGTAAGCAAGTGTTCTTAACCACTCTGCCACTTTGTTTTTTTGGAGAGAGAGAGAGAGAAAGAGAGAGAGAGGAAGACAGAGATGGGTGCGCCAGCAGTCTCTCAGCTGCTGTGAATGAAATCCAGATGTGTGCGCTCCTTTGTGGTCAAGTGCGGCATTGCGCCCTTGCGTCACTTTGCATCTGGCTAAATGTGGCACCTGGAGATTGGAACCGCCGGAGATTGGAACCAGCATTCTTAGGCTTAGGAGGCAGGCGCCTTAGCCGCTAAGCCATCTCTCCAGCCCCTGACCCACTTTTTTATCCCTAATTTGACTTAAAAAAATTTTGTCTTTATTTTCTTTTCATTAAAATTGTGTGTACTATGAAGGAGTTAAGTCTTTTTAAATTTTATTTGTTTGTTTGTTTATTTATTTGAGAGAGCCAGAGAGAATGAGGAAGAGAGAGAGAGAGAGGAAGAAAATGGGCCCTCCAGGGCCTCCAGCCACTGCAAATGAACTCCAGACACATGCACCACCTTGTGCATCTGGCTTATGTGGGTCTTGGGGAATTGGATCGAGGTCCTTTGGCTTTGCAGGCAAACGCCTTAACCGCTAAGCCATCTCTCCAACCCAATTTGATATATTTTAAAAAATATTTTATTATTTATTTATTTGTGAGAGAGAAAGAGAGAATGGGTGTGCCAAGGCCTCCAGCCACTGCAAACGAACTCCAGACGCATGCACCACCTTTATACATGTGGCATACGTGAGTCCTGGGGAATTGAACTGGGGTCCTTAGGTTTTGCAGGCAAATGCCTTAACCGCTAAGCCATTTCCTCAGCCCCCAGTTTGACATATTTAAAAAATGTTTTTATTTCTTTTTTTTTTTTTTTGATTTTTAAGGTAGGTTCTCTCTCTAGCTCAGGCTGACCTGGAATTCACTATGTAGTTTCAGGGTGGCTTCAAACTCATGGCGACCCTCCTACCTCTGCCTCCCACGTGCTGTGATTAAAAGCATACACCGGAGCTGGGCGTGGTGGTACACGCCTTTAATCCCAGAACTCAGAAGGCAGAGGTAGGAGGATCGCCATGAGTTCAAGGCCAGCCTGAGACTACATAGTGAATTCCAGGTCAGTCTGGGCTAGAGCCAGACCCTACCTCGTAAAAACACACACACACACACACACACACACACACACACACACAGTGTACACCGGGGTGGAGAGATGGTTTAGCAGTTAAGATGCATGTCTGTGAAGCCCAAGGACCCTGGTTTGATTCTCCAGGTCCCATGTAAGCCAGATGCACATGGTGGAGCATGTGTCTGAAGTTTGTTTGCAGTGGCTAGAGGCCCTGGTATGCCCATTATCACTCTCTCTCTCGCTGTCTCTAATAATAATAAACAAAGCATATACTGCCATGTCCTGCCATTTTTATTTCTTTATTTGTGAAGGGAAGAGAGAGAACAAGAGAGAGAGCAGAACTGCAAACAGACTCCAGGTGCATGTACCACTTCACTTTGTGCACCTGGTTTTCATGGGTGCTCTCTGAGGTATGTGTAAACCTGACACTCCCACCCAGACAGCCTGTAGGCACACAGGCTCCCTCCACTCAACCTCTCCACTGCTTCCCTGGGCCTGTGGTTCTGTGTGTGTGTGTACGTGCATGTGTGTGTGTCTGTGTGTGTGTGCGTGCGTGACTACAGGCCTTGGGTGTCAGTCCGCACATTCCACCATGTTCTGAGACAGAGTCTCTTGTTCACTACTGGCCTGTGAGCTTCCAGGATTCTTCTGTCTCCACCTTCCATCTCACCGTAGCAGCACAGGGATTACAAACACGTGCTACTGTATCTGGTTTTGTGTGGTTTCTGGCGATCTGAACTCAGTTCCTCAGTTTGCATAGCAAGCCATCTCGCCAGCCCCTGGGCCTGTGGGTTTGTGATGGATCCCAGCCCAGCAGTCCCTGGGACCCCATCAGAAAGGCAGCTTCTTCACCTGCCCAGACCTCAGAATTCAAATCAGCCTTCAAAATGATTCTGTGGCTAGTTGGGCGGGCGAATGCCGGGCTAGCCTGGCCTCCCTTTCCCTTCTTACACTCCCCTTCTCTGTGCAGCTGCTGGTTCCGGGAGCTGCCACTGGGTGTCAGAATTGTTCCTGGAAAAGAGCCTGCGGTTACACTGGCTCTCACCCAGCCCTGCTGTGTCTCTTGGGGCTGAGTTTGGGGTCTTGACTCAGAGCATGGGTGTGATGGTGTCAGTCTGGCGCTCCTTGTCCTCAAAAGTCAGCCTGTCTGTGCCAGCATTCTAAGGGCAAAGGGGCTCCAGGCGGACGAGGCAAAGGCATATTGCAGGGCCTTGCGAGCCTTGTTAGGACAGGCACGCTTTCCTGTTCTTTTCTGTCCGTCCAAGCATTCTCTGGACACCAAGGCTGTGTGTCTGGCAACGTTATGCGTGATGGGGACCGGGGCAGACTCCAGTACCTTGTAAGACTGTCAGGCACTGAGGCCATGCCCAGTTCCTCGCCCACATTTGCCAAGTTCTCTCTCGTTCTTCCCCACGAAGCTTCTCTTTCCTCCCTGCCTTAGGCAACCTGACACCACACCCAGTACTCAGGGTTGTTTTAAAATTTAGTTTTGTATTTTATTTTTTGATTTTTTTCAAGGTAGGGTCTCACTCTAAGCCAGGTTGACCTGGAACTCACTCACTAGTCCCAGGCTGGCCTTAAACACACAGCGAGATCCTCCAACCTCTGCTTCCTGAGCTCTGGCACTAAAGGCACGTGTCACCATGTCCAGCCAAGGTTGACTTTTTTCTTGAATAGTTAATTTTTTTGGTTTTGTTTTGTTTTTTGAGGTAGTGTCTCACTCTGGTCTAGGCTAACCTGGAATTAACTATGTAGTCCCAGGGTGGCCTTGAATTCACGGCGATCCCCCTACCTCTGCCTCCCCAGTGCTGGGATTAAAGGTGTGTGCCATCACGCCTGGCTGATAGTTAATTTTGATTATCAAATTGATGGGTTTTAGAATCACCAGCGAAACAAATCTCTGAGCATGTCTGTGAGGGAGTTCTAGATTAGATTAATTGAGGCCAGAAGCCCGCCCCCCCTGCCCCCACTGCAGATGGCTCTAGTCCATGGACGTGGGTCCTGGAGTGGATACAAAGCCCAAGATGAGCTCAGCACCAGCATTTGTTACTCCAGTTTCTGACTGTGGAGGCAGTGTGACCAGCTGTCTCACCCTCCTGCCATCATGCCTTCCCCGCCACGAGAGACTGTAATGTCACACTGTGAGCCAAAATCTTCCCTTCCTCCCCCTTCCCTTCAGTTGCTTTTGTCATATGTTTTGTCACAGTGTTGAGAAAAGTATCTAATTCACTACCACACTGTGAGCAGCAGAAGGTGGCATGAAGCCAGGCTGCCTTTCTCTCCAAGAGCCTGGCGGTCATGGAGAGCAGACAGAATGCCTGGTCCGTGTGCTGAGCGAGAGGATGGATGAAGTGGTTCCGTACACTTAGATCATTGAGTCTCGGTACTGACTGGTAGTGCAGGCAAATTAAGTGCAATAAAGAAGCCAGGTGTGGTGGCGCACAGTGCTTTATTGGGGTTCAGGGACCCCTATTCCTAAACCCCTAAGACCCCATTTCAGTAGTGCTGAATAAAGCACTGTTTCAAGATTGAATTCCTGTTGCGTGTGCGTGTGTGAGTGTGGGTACATGCGTGTCACCGTGTATGTGTGTGTGTGAAGGCCAGAGGACAATTTCAGGCATCAGGCCTCACTTTCCACCTTGTTCGAGGCAGGGTCTCTTGCCATTGCTTACCATTGTGTTCTTACATCCGCGCTGTAGCAGCACTTTCGATCTGTGTGTGTGGCGTACATGCACGCACACACGCAGAAGACATCAGGAGTCCTCCGCTATCACTCTGTTGTCTGATTTCCTTGAGATGAACTCTCTCACTGCACCTGGAGCTCACTGTTTTCCAATCCGATTGCCTCTTTGTTTTTAAGGCAGGATTTCACTGTCATCCAGACTGACCTGGAATTCACTTTGTAGCTCTAGGCTGACCTCGAATTCATGATAAACCTCCTACGTCTGCCTCCCGAGTTCTAGGATGTAAGGTGTATGCCACCACTCCTACTGGCTTTTTACTTAGGTTTGGGGATCAAACTCAGGTCCTTTTGCTCGCACAGAAAGCAGTCTACCCACTGAGCCATCTCCCTGGCACTGGCACTGTGTTCTCCAGGCTAGCTAGCCTGTCAGCTTCCTGCATATTCCTGTCTCCACCTCCTTTCTTGCCATAGATAGGTGTGCTGGGGTTACATGGGGTTACAGGTGTCCACTACAGTGTTCAGCATTCACATGGGTGCTAGGCATCTGAATTCAGACTCTCATGCTTACATGGCCAGCACTTTGCTCATTGAACCATCTCCCTAGGCCCCTCTCTTCTCTATAGTACCCAACACTTACTTAGTGAAGTTTTCTGAAACTCTAGATTATTCATTTGGGACAACCTGTCTAGAGAAATAAACAAGAGCTTTGGGGCTGCCTAAGTACTACGCCTTTTATTGGGATCACTTCCCTGGGAAACATGGTGACAGAGGTCTCCGGTGAGAAGCAGTCGATTGGATGTGGTGGAAGCTGATGACTGGCCTGGTTTTGTTGTTGGTGGCATGGAGGCATGAGGTGTGTGACATTTCACCAAGATAAAGGCTTTTGAAGCATCATCCTTTCTCATACTTGAATCATATAGCCTATGATTCCTCTGTGGATGTTGACAGCTCAGCCTCAGCAGGGTGGTTTCTGCCACCCTCAGACTGGAAGCAGAGACAAACAGGGGACCAGACTTGACTTCCAGTTACAGGGATAGTTGGTGTTCCTAAGAGTACCTTGGAGGAAACTGCTCTTTCCGATGTCAGCCTCCATTGTGAACACGTGGGCCTTATCTCCTATTCCTTTACTCAGCCTGTAAAAATGCATGGCTCTAGTTGTTTATTTTTTATGTCTCTTATTATTATTTTCGTTAATATTTTATTTTTGTTTATTTATGAAAGAGAGAATGAGAGAGAACAAGGATGGGCATGCCAGGGCCTCTAGCCACTGCAAACAAACTCCAGACTCATGAACTACCTTGTGTATCTGGTTTATGTGCATTCTGGGGAATCAAGCCTGGGTCCTTAAGCTTGTCAACCAAGTGCTTTAACTACTAAGCCATCTCTCCAGTCCCTGTATCTTATTATTAAAGTATTGAAGATTAAGACATTAGCTCAGTCTTCATTAGAATGGTTAAAATAATCCCTTTACGTAAGATAACTTGCAGAATTTTAGGCAAGAGGATGTGTGGTGTGTCTTGGGTATTGAAAGAGAAACCGTAGTGAGGAGGGTTTCCGACAGTTGCACTTAGCTTGATAATCTCCTCTCAGACATGCCCTCAGTCTGGGGACCGGGCAGCCCATATGCAATGTTCACAGTGTTGACTTGGGCTCACACTGCTTGAGGACAGCTTAGCACCACACAGGTACTAATTTACTGATGTCCCTGAGGTGTGTAATTACCACATTCACATCTGATTTGCCCATTTTCTTCTTGCAGTTAACTTACAAGTGAGTCTTAAATAGTCTGTCTGACTTGATGTGTGATGGTCTCAAGCAGAGAGTGGAGCACTTTTCTCAATGGAGATGAGCTTTCCTGTTAAAACCAAATGTCCCTGTCAGCTGACAGCATCTGCTCTGGGACCCTGTGCATGGCATACCAGCATTCACTTTGTCACTCTTGGGTGACATGAATGTTTCTGTAGCATCCACTTCCAGCAGTGATGGAACAAACTATCCCGAATGAGCTGGGTGGCATCATACGATTCCACTGAGGATTGAAGAGACTGATAACTGGGAAAGCCCTTGTCTGGTGTGATGGCTTAGAGTGACTGTCAACCTTTCAGGACCTAGGATCACTTGTGATGGATTGTGTAGATCAGGTTAGCCTCTATGCATGTGAGGGATTATCTTGAGTAGGTTCATGAAGGTGGAACGAACCACCTCTGAGCAGCAATAATCGAGATGTATGTGGAGAACCAGCACACGCTGTATGGTCAAGTGAAAATGAAGACATGGAAGGAGAATTAAAGATGGACACAATGTATGTATGAAACAAGACTACATAGTTTATAAAGTGATAGACACGTATAAGGACGTGCATATTCAACATACCAAATACACTGGAGTTGGCTGTGAAGAATTAGAATGGGAATAAGGAGCTGGAAAGATTGCTCAGTGGTTAGAGGTACTTGCCTGCAAAGCCTGTCAGCCTGGGTTTGATTCCCCAGCAACCATATAAATCCAGATGCACAAACTGGTGAATATATCTGGGGTTTGCAGTCACAAGAGGCCCTGATCAATCCACATCTACCTCTTTCTCTGTCTCTTGCTCTGTCTCTTTTTTGCTCTCTTTCAAATCAATAGTTTTTATTTTTTAAAGGAGAACGAGAATAAGGAATGTATGTATCTCTGTTGCAGTGGTTGGGGCGATCTCCTGGTTCTTCTTGCAAGAATGCATTCAGTCCAGAGACAAAGGCGGAAGTTTGAGCAGAAGTTTGTTTAGCAATGCGGCAGAAGTGGGATTAAGCAAATCAAGTCTTCTAAAGAGAGATTGGAGTGGGCTGCCTCAAGGTGGGGAGCAGTCTAGTGAGGTTTTGCATTGTGAATTTTAAAGAAGTTATAATGAATATTTATTAGGTGGGTAGCATATTTATGAGGTCAGAGGACTGGATCTTCTTTGTAGAGTGTTTCCTTCCATGATCTCCACAAAAGGGGAGGGCATCAAAAACACAGTGCATGTGCCATTGTAATAATGTCAGGTATTTTGTGGACTCAGCCCTTTAAAAAATATTCATTTATTTGTTTATTTGTGAGCAGAAAGGAAGGAGGAGAGAGAGAGAGAGAGAGAGAGAGAGAGAGAGAGAGAGCATGTTGTGGTCCCCCCTAAGGCCAGCCCAGGAAGGACAGCAGGGTCTCTACCAAGTTGGGGGTGAGCAGTGCCGAATCACGACACAGACTCTGGGAGTTAGGTGGAAGCAATAGAGAGCGAGCTGCTGCAAAACTCTTTTATTGAAGAAGTGCAGGGGGTTTTAAGGGGCTTGGCTGGCCAATCATTGTATGGGGTGGTCCCCTTTTTGTGACCAATGACAGCCTGTCTCTGGACAAGTCATCTTGTAGCAGGTTTCTCGCGAGCATGGGACTGTAGCTGTTGTCACGCTAGGCCTGCGCAAGACGTCATGTTCACAGAAGCCACTTCGTGGTTTCTTCTGCCATGTGGTCTGGCTAGGGCCAGATCTGCATTGTGGCATACAAGAGCACATCAGGGCCATGAACTTCAAACATATGTGCTGCTTCCTGCATCTGGTTTTATGTGGTACTGGGGAATTGAACCTAGGGGAGTAGGTTTTGCAAGCAAGCACCTTTAACCACTGAGCCATCTCCCAGACCAAGGATTTGGATGTTGTAGTGGTTTAAATGTGTGGCTTGAATCTTGAGTCCCCAGTGGAGAAGCCCTATTGGGGGAGAAGTATTTCCCGGCATGGGGCTGGGGAAGATCCTGGAGTCCAGTCTAAGGTATGTTTGAGAGCAGATCTTAAGTGCAGCCCTATGGTGTGTGGAGAACAGTTTGGAGCTCTGGCTGTTCATGCTTATTGGTGTTTGCTGGCAGTTTGATGACGTCTCTCTGCTTGGATCTATGGAAATGAGCCAGCTTATTCCACCACTGATGGTGTTCCCGTGGACTGTGCTAGCCTGAAATAAACCCTTTCTTCCCATAAGCTGCTTCTGGTTGGATGTTTGTCCCGGCCAAGAGATGCTGACTGCACCGGATGTTTTGTTAGTGTACATGAATGAGTGAATGCTCAGACACCTTCGTTTCTAACTACAGTTCAAGGATGTTTAGCTACAAAGGGACATTGTGAGTTCCTGAGATGTGATTGGATCTCCTTGGTTATTTCATATCTAACTTCTTGTGTGAGGGGTGATCTGAGGTGGTCTCCTTCCTGGAATAAGTGCTTTCTTAGAAGCCATTCTAATAATTTAGTCTGTTGTAATTAGAAGCAAGAGCATGTGAAATGGCCACAGTGTCTTGTGCAGGTTCCTGAAGTGGGGCTTTATGGGAACCTGCCAAGACTGGCTTGTTTATCCTAGAGCCCCATCCTTTCTCTTTTTTAAAAAAATATTTTATTATTTATTTGAGAGAGAGAGAGAGAGAGGCAGAAGAGATAGAGAGAGAATGGGCATGCCAGGGCCTCTAGCCACTGCAAACAGACTCCAGATGCATGTGCCCCTTTGTGCATCTGGCTTACGTGGGTCCTGGGGAATCAAACCGGGGTCCTTAGGCTTCGCAGGCAAATGCCTTACCGCTAAGCCATTTCCTCAATCCCCATCCTTTCTCTTACTTGGCCAGCTTGACTACTTCATTCCCAGTTGTAAGCCTTCTTTCTTTTCTTTCCCATTGTTTCTGACCTTCCTGGCTTAATCCCAACATTCACTTTAACCATAACAACTGGATTTCTGTATCAGGTTCACTTATCTATGCTGATAAAATTATAGCTGTAAATAAGTATTAAAACAGAGATAGACAGAGGATGTTTTGTAGACAGCACTGTCTATACCCCCATTAGAATAGAATTTTTGAAACCTTATAAAAATGGCATGGAGACTGTTCAGCTACGGTTATGACAAAGGATCTGAAGGCTGTTGATGGAGGTCCCACCACACAGGCTTCTTTGGAAAACCCATAGTGATGTTTACACCCCAGTTCTGTAGTCAAACATGACAGGTGCATTGTAGCAGGCCGGGCATCCAGACAGGAGCTCTTCATTGAAAACTTGGAGATCAAGACGTGGAATCCTGTGTAAGCAGGCGCGCTGGCGCTCACGGGGTGGGAAGGGAGAGGCGCGAAGCAAGACGTGGAAGGAAACCAGTTTTGTTGTCCGTGGTCTTGCCAGGACTCAGGCTTTCCAGGTTCTCAGCGTGTTATTCAAAGAATTGAAAAAAGAATACACAGCAAAGTTGCAAGAAGTTTTATTCACAGGTCAAAACAATCAAACAAACAAACAAAAAAAAATCTATAGGAAAGATACAGGGTGAGGGAGGAGCGGCTGCTTGAGTGGGATCGCTCAGCAGTGGAGGACTCCTGTCCATGGCCTCCCCTCCTGCACCCAGGAGGAGGGGGAGCTGGTTGCGAGGGCTGAGGAATAGGTGGTTTTCCTTCTTTTCTTTTTACTTTTCTATTTTGATTGACAGGCTTTGTTCACAGCACATCTCCTCTCCCATATTGTATCTGATTTTAGTTATATATATGCCCAATCCTGGACAGTCATATGATGATAGATTTTTTTTTTCCTGAAAGTTTGAGAAATGTTTGCCGACTGTGCATGCACCCCAAACCATCTCAGATGGAATGGTCCATTTTCTTTGGCTTCAGGATATGTTTCAGGATGTTTGGTCACAAAAGGGGAGTTATTAAGGGGTGGCTGTTGATGAATGCATCACCACAGGCCCCGGTTCTCTAGCCAAATATGTCAGGTGTGCTGTGGTGGGTGGTGCATCCAGACAGGAGTGTTTCTGTTTATTTTATTTTTTAATTTTTAATTTTAATTTTTTTTTTTTGGCTTTTCGAGGTAGGGTTTCACTCTGGTCCAGGCTGACCTGGAATTAACTATGTAGTCTCAGGGTGGCCTCGAACTCTCAGCAATCCTCCTACCTCTGCCTCCCAAGTGCTGGGATTAAAGATGTGCGCCACCACGCTCGGCTCATTTCCATTTATTTTTATCTTCCCTGAAAACTTGGGGATCAAGACCTGGAATCCCATGTAACCAGAAGGTCCATTGTTTGAAGTGGGTGTTCATGCAGCAACATGCAGGTGGGGGGTCCTAGGTTGCTAAGTTCACTGTTAGGAAAGAGTCATGTGTGTAGCTCAAGCCAGGAAGAGTCCCAGGTTGCTAAGTTTTTTTGTGTGCTTGCCTCAGCTTTACAAAGTACTATGATGAGAGAATATGAAACTTTATTTATTTTTTTTTTTTTTAGTTTTTCAAGGTAGGGTCTTACTCTATCTCACATTGACCTGGAGTTCACTATGTAGTCTCAGGGTGGCCTCAAACTCATGGTGATCCTCCTGCCTCTGCCTCCAGAGTGCTGGGATTAAAGGCATGTGCCACCATGCCTGGCCTGGCTTTTATTTTTAAAATATTATTTATTTTTTGTGAGCAGAGAAAGAGGGTGGAAGAAAAAGAGGAAGGGAGGGAGAGAAAGAGAGAGAGAAAAATGAATGGGTGCACCAGGGCCTCTTGCTTCTGCAGATGGACTCCAGACACATGTGCCACTTTGTGCACCTGGCTTACGTGGGTACTTGGGAACTGAACCCAGACCAGCAGGCTTTGTAAGTAAGCACCTTTAACTGCTAAGCCACTTCCCCAGCCATGAAACTCTTGTTAAAGATGAAAATGGGTCGAAAATGCTACAAGAGCGAGAACTGCTGGGGAGGGTCGCACAAGCAAAGCACTTGTTGGGCCAGCAAGGTGGGTGGCTCCTTCTGACCACAGGCAGGACTGTTGCCCAGCAAGTCCAGATGTACCTGACCTTGGGGGAAAGCATCCAGTCTGTGGAAGACGCAGGTTCCGGGTACAGCCTTGCTCAGGCTGGGAGGGTGTGCTGAACCCAACAGCTGGATGCAGGAGGTCACAGAGCTCAGGTGCAAAGTAGAAGTGGAGATGGTGAAAGAGCTGATGAGAGGCAGGCTGTGAGGAATCAGAGGAGGGACCCTACAGTTCCTGGACCCCAGAAGAGTGCAGAGAGCTGTCAAGAGAGTATTCAGGGACAATGGTCTGGAGCCCCAGGCTGGGAGCTGTAACACAGGTTTCTGTCACAGGCCAGAGGTCCCCATACCCAAGGCCTGCAAGGGTCTTTGACGCTAGAGGTCGCCGTTTGCTGCTGATTCCGTCTGAGCGCAGCTCCCAGGCTCCTGCAAACAGCAGCATTTAAAGGGTTTCTCCTTGTCCCAGCATTTCTATCTCGGTGGAGCAAAAGAACCCTCAGCCAGCTGGTTGGTGACGCCTCTATATACACATGGCCACTTACACTCACAGTGCTCACTCTGCAGATACCCAATCTCCCACAGTCCCTTACACACGCATTCCCCTTCCCCCACGTACTTTCTATACCAAACACACTCTCTCAATACCCGATCCTATAGGAGCCCCCACTCACACACGTACACACACTTGCACACATGCGCACACATGTGCACGTACTCACACACATGCACACATACACGCACACAAGTGCACATATTCGAACACATGCGCACACACGAGCACGCACGCACACATACACATGCACACACTCGCACACATGCGCACACACTCACATGCACACATGTGCACACATTCGCACACCCACGCACACACCCTCGCACATTGCTGTCCTGCATGGGGCCATTCTCCTGAAGCTCACAGGTCCCTCCTGACTCCGCGCCCACTGCGCCCACATGCTCTCCCTCTTCTCTCTGGCTCCTGTCAAGCTTTGTCAGGTGAAGTTTTTGGACAGCTAACAGGCATGTGCAGGCCTTCTCCTCAAGCTAGGCCACAATGCCGTGTTCTCTGAAAAGTATCCCTGTGGTGGACAGTGACAGGCTCCCATTGTGCCCTATGCCCGGAGTTTAAGACCCCCTGGGATACTGAGCCAAGCCTGGTTTTGGGTCCTCTGCTCCTGCCCAGCACAGACATCATGTAGTGGCACTGATCTGCCAGCAGGGGGAGCCCTAAGACTCTAAACAACGGCTCAGGGGCACCTGATGGCAGAGACCACATTTCCACCTCTGTGAAGGACTATTCACTTTGGGATTTTGTATGGGGTAAACTGGGGACTCTGCGTATGGATGCAGAGGTTTCATTTCTCTGGAGCTCCTAACAAGCTCCTGATCGCTACTTTTAGCATACACTAAATTGTATTCATAGTTTATTCCTCCAGCACCATGGAGGGAGGAGAGATGTCAGATGTAAGTTTCCTTGTGGGTTGGTTCTCCCTCCTGGGCACTCCAAGAAACCTTCCTGTTTGCCATAGGACAAAGTCCTGGGGCCCTGAGCCACAGTGCAGGATTTTACTACTTTGGTGTCTAAATAGCTGTGATTTTCACTCGCCCTCCTTGAGGAAGCTCCCTGCGGACAGAAGCAAGAAGCCCTGGAGGGGAAGGATTATAACCTCTGGCCAGAAGGCAGGTGCCATAGCAGCAAGAACCAGCTGTCCTGGTTTCCAGTGCGCAAGTGCCCACGCAAACTCCTAGAAATTTCTAGTGCAGCAATTTCATCCCAGAGAAATGAAAATACATGTCCAATGGGGGACTTGTGGGAATCATAAAATATGCTTTATGCATACTAGCTCCAGGGAAGATATAACTCAGGTTGAACTGTTAGCCAGGCTGCTGTAAGGAGGTGCATTGCACTGATAAAACCCCAAGATGGGGGTTAGTAGTTAAAGCACTTTCCTGTGAAGACTAAGGACCCAGGTTCGATTCCCCAGGACCAACACAAGTCAGATGCACAAGGTGTTGTGTGCATCTGCAGATTCTTTGCAGTGGTTAGAGGCCCTGGTGCACCCATTCTCTCTCTCTTTCTCTCCTTCTATCTGCCTCTTGCTCTCTCTCTCAAATAAGTAATATAAAAAATTTCAAGGTGGAGACATAGCGTAGTGCTGCTCCCAAGAAACCAGGCTCAAGTGCCGAAATTCTGCACAGATGCATGTTTGTATGTGTGGGGGTGCACTTGTGGGTGCAAGAGCAGGCTTGAGTGCAGATGTGCTGTAAGTGCGTGTGTAGGCATCAGGGATCTTCCTCAGTCACTCTCCACCTGATTCTCTGAGACAGTGTCTCCTGCTGAACGTACACTAGCTAGTCAGTGAGCCCCAGGGACTTCTTGCGGTCACTTCGCCAGTGCTAGCATGACAGTCACACACCACCATGCCTGGCTTTGACATGGGTTCTGGGGATCCAAAATCAGGTTCTCATGCTGGCCTGGCAAGTACTTTGTTCACTGAACTATCTCCCCAGCCCCTGCTCCGTTTTGATTCCTCTAATAGCTACATGGCTGTGTACATACATCAATGTGAACTGTGTACTTAAGATCCATTCATTTGTTCTGTATAAAACAGAGAAATGTTAGAAACTATATGCTTAAAGCTTAGTGTTTAAGGTGCTTGCCTATGAAGGCTAAGGACCCAGGTTCAATTCCCAAGTACCCATGTAAGCCAAATACACAAGGTGACACATGTGTCTGGAGTTCGTTTGCAGTGGCTAGAGACCCTGATGTGCCCATTCTCATCTCTCTCTCTCATCTGCTTCTCTCTTTCTCTCAAATAAACAAAATTAAATTTTTAAAATTGTATGTTTAAATCAAACCAGAAAGCTGGCACTTATAGCACCAGCTGAAATCTATAAAGCAATCACACCCCTGATTCATTAGGTACAGGAGGCGGGCAGTAGTTATTAAAATTAGGTTCACCTGTAGAGGATGCGAACCAGTCACTCCTTGAAGCCTGCAGAGATGCCAGGGCTCCCATGGGCACCAAAGTTCATGGCTGCTGAATTCCCTTATATAAAATAGCATGGGAGCCAGGCGTGGTGGTGCACACCTTTAATCCCAGCACTCGGGAGGCAGAGGTAGGAGGATCGCTGAGAGTTCGAGGCCACCCTGAGAATACAGAGTGAATTCTAGGTCAGCCTGGGCTAGAGTGAGACCCTACCTCGAAAAACCCTCCCACCCAAAGAAATAAAAATAAAAATAAATAAATAAAAATAAAAAATAAAATAAAATAGCATGGTATTTGCATGTAATTACAATATGCTCCCGTTTCCTTTCTTTTCTGTCCTTTTGCATGTATGGTGTGTGTGTATGTGTGTGTGAATGTGTGAGCATTCTCGCATGTCTGGTGCTGGTGTCTGAGCAGTTGTGCATGTGTGTATGTGTGTGGAGGTCAGAGGTCATGTCAGGTGTATTCCTCAATCTCTGTCCACCTTACTTTCCAGCTAGACAAGCTAGTCAGTAGGACCCAGTGATTTTCCTGTGTCCACGTTCCCAGTGTGCACTGGTGCGTCCATCCATGCCTGGCTTTGACATGGGTGCTAGAGGTCTGAGCTCAGATTCCCGTGCTGGCATGGCAAACACTTTGCCCACAGAGCTTTCTCCCAGCCCCCTCCTCCCTGCTTTAAACCACCTGTAGATAAATTCTAAGCTGCTACAATGATAATGCTATTTAAACTGTGTTGTTTAGGAACAGTTGAAATGACAAGGAGAAAAGTCTGTAATATGTACTGTAGACATGTTTTACTTGAATATTTTTGATCCATGAGTGGATTTGAATCTATGAATACAGCACCTATGGGTTTGGAGGACCAACTGTATTTGCATAGTCTCACTGAGCCATTCCTTCTTTGGTGGATTTTGAAATGAATACATGATGCCGAAGTGTGCAGCACACCCCAGGATTGGAAGGGAACTTAAATTTCATTGTGTAGAAAGGGGTGGAAGCCAGGCGTGCTGGTGCACACCTTTAATCCCAGCACTCGCAAAGCTGAAGTAGGAGGATCATTTAGCCTTACTTGATTGTGAGGGATAGAATTTCAGGGCAGCCTGAGCCGTAAGAGATGGGCGCGCCAGCTGTCTCTCAGCTGCTGTGAACGAAATCCAGATGTGTGCACCCCCTTGTGGGCAAGTGCGGCATTGTGCCCTTGCCTCACTTTGCATCTGGCTAAACGTGGGAACTGGACATTGGAACCAGCGTTCTTAGGCTTAGCAGGCAGGGGCCTTAGCCGCTAAGCCATCTCTCCAGCCCTCACTTGATTTTTTAAAAATTATTTTTATTTATTTATTAGAGACAGAGAGAGAGGGGAGAGAGAGAGAGAGAGAGAGAGCTGGAGAGAGAGAGAGAGAGAGAGAGGGAGAATGGGCATGCCAGGACCTCCAACCACTGCAGACAAACTCCAGACACATGCACCACCTTGTTCATCTGGCTTATGTGGGATCTGGAGGATTGAACCTGGGTCCTTAGGCTTTGCAGGCAAGTGCCCTAACTGCTAAGCCATCTTTCCAGCCCCCCTTTTTGTTTTTCAAAGTAGGGTCTCACACTAGCTCAGGCTGACCTGGAATTCACTCTGTAGTCTCAGGGTGGCCTTGAACTCATGGCAATCCTCCTACCTCTGCCTCCTGAGTGCTGGGATCAAAGGTGTGCGCCACTACACCTGGCTTCAGTTGATGTTTTTAACAAGGCAGCAGAGTACCCTTCATTACCCTTTACATTACCCATTACAAGTGGAAGATCAGAGCTAGGAGAGATGGTGTGGCTCGCCCCTCTGTCCTAGCTAGCAGCTGGTCTGGCTGCCACCACATCCCATGCTGATCTGAACACAAGCCCTGGTTCGCCCCAAGGGAAGATACCTTATCTTTTCATGGCAGGATCTTTCTAGGAGCAAGCACGAACATATTCCAAAGGACTGAGTCCACTTATCACTTGATGACAGACCTGTGAAGGGCCCAAGACAAAAACAAGATAGAGCCCTTGACAAGCTAGATAGTTACAGGTAAGTTAACAACTGTTGGGAAAAATTTTCTGGGTCAGCTACAAAGCTAGTTAATGGCCCATAGGGCATACATGGTAACTTTAGGGAAACTATCTTTTAAAATTTTTGTTATATTATTTTTATTTATGTATTTATGAGAGAGAGAGAGAGAGAGAGAGAGAGGCCTCTAGCCACTGCAAACAAACTCCAGACATGTGTGCCACCATGTACATCTGGCTTATGTGGGTACAGGGGAATGGAACCTGGGTCCTCAGGCTTCACAGGCAATGCCTTGACTGCTGAACCCTCTCTCCAGCCCAAAACTGACTTTCTTTAATCGCACTCACCTTGGTGAGAGGACATTCTGATGAGGTTGTTCACTGTCGATGCAGTCAGGGGGATCCACCAAGTACCTCGTCTATTTTCAGTTGCTATCACTAAATACCGCACACTGGGTACATTATGAAGAATTGAGGTGGATACGGCTCATGCTTTTGGCGGCTGGGAAGAACAAGTATGTGGTGCCAACATCTGCTTGGCAGCGGGGGAGGGCCCTGTGGTATATGTGAATCATAACATGGCAGAAGACACCACGGGGCAAGGCAGAGCAGGATCTCTCTTTTCTCTGTCTCTTTCTCTCTATGTAGGTGAAAGAACAACTTCCGCTGTTGTCTGCAGGAACACTGTTCACTTCCTTTGAGACTCACCTGGAATCACCAATAGTCTAGACTTGGTAGCCAGTGAACTCTAGGGATCTTCCAGTGTCTACCTTCCCAGTGCCGGGATTACAGGTGTACGCCACAACAGCTGGTATTATTTTTTGATTTATTTTTAAAGTTATGCTTGTGTGTGTCTGTATGTGCACGTGCATGCGTGCACACATGTGTCTGTGGTGTATGCACCATATGTATTTGTCCTTGCTTACCTGTGGCAGGGGTCACTTGCCTGTGGAGGCCACAGTGGACCGTAGGGTAAACCGTTCCATTGCTCCTCTGCTTGGTCTTGTTTTTGTAATTAATTAATTAATTAATTAATTTTTCTCTTCATCTTTTATTGAAATACATTTTCTTTTCTTTTCTTTTCTTTTTTTTTTTTTTTTTGGTTTTTCAAGGTAGGGTTTCACTCTGGTCCAGGCTGACCTGGAATTAACTATGTAGTCTCAGGGTGGCCTCGAACTCCCAGCGATCCTCCTACCTCTGCCTCCTGCGTGCTGGGATTAAAGGCGTGCGCCACCACGCCCGGCTCTTTTCTTTTCTTTTCTTTTCTTTTCTTTTCTTTTCTTTTCTTTTCTTTTCTTTTCTTTTCTTTTCCTTTCCTTTCCTTTCCTTTCCTTTCCTTTCCTTTCCTTTCCTTTCTTTTCTTTTCTTTTCTTTTCTTTTCTTTTCTTTTCTTTTCTTTTCTTTTCTTTTCTTTGAGGTAGGGTCTCACTGTAGCTCAGGCTGACATGGAATTCGCTATGGAGTCTCAGGGTGGCCTCAAACTCACAGCGATTCTCCTCCCTCTGCCTCCTGAGTGCTGGGATTAAAGGCGTGTGCCACCACACCCGGCTACATTTTCTTTTTTAAAAATATATTTTATTGTTTGTTTGAGAGAGAGAAAGAGAGAGGCAGATAGAGAAAGAGAGAATGTGCGCTCCAGGTCCTCCAGCCACTGCAAACAAACTCCAGATGCTTGTGCTCCCTTGTGCATCTGGCTTACATGGGTCCTGGGGAATAGAACTGGGGTCCTTAGGCTTTGCAGGCAAATGCCTTAACTGCTAAGCCATTTCCCCAGACCCTAAAATACATTTTCTTTTTTATGCTTCTTAGCTAGCTGGGCATTCCACTGCACCACTGTTGATGTTGTCCATGATATGATGTGGGTGGGGCCATCCACATTGCACCCCACAGACTGCGCAGTGCCCAGGATCTCTTTGATAGTTCCAGAAAGTTCTCTGGCTAAAGATGGGTGGCACATCTGTCAGGCAATGTTGACAATCTCATTGAAGGAAATATTGCCACTGGGTTTAATGTTTTTCTGCTTCTTTCTGTCTCTTGGTGGCTCCTAGCGGGCTTTGATGATCGGGGCAGAAGCAGAAGGCACCAGTTCAATCTGAGCCTGTCTGTTCTGAATGGTCAGTTTCACTGTAATCCTCAGACCCTTCCAATCACCGGTTGCCTTGGCCATGACATCACCAACCTTTTTGGAGACAGACCCAGGGGACTGATCTTGGGGACAGGGCAGATGTGGCTCTGACCTCGCCTCTGGTGCACCACCACTGATCCTGTTGGGGTCGAGGGTGGGCTGCATGGTGGGCGGCTGGTGTCAGATGAACCCGTTCAGGACGACCGAAGAAAGTTGCACCTTAGCCTTCTTCCGTGGTCTTGTTTTGAAAGAGCTGCGTGGTCTTGTTTTTGAACTGGCATCTCTTTATTACTGATGTTGGAGCTTGCAAGGCTCTGAAGATTCTCAGGTCTCTGCTCCCTTGCAGATGCACAGAGCCACACCCAGCTGTCTTAAGGTAAGTTTTGAACTTGGGCGGTGTCAGGCACCTTTAGGCCCTCATGCTTGCACAGGAAGTGCACTTAACCAGTGATTGTCCCTCCAGCCCATGCCTGGCATCTTTATGTGGCAAGCCCTTTAGCATTGATACCATCCAGGGGACCCCACCTTCATGACCTCATCTAGCCTTAGTTATTTCTGAAAGGCCTGTTTCCAAATCCATTGACATAAATAAAATATAGGGAATAATGTAATGAAAACCCTGGCTTTCCAGATATGCTGACTTGTTCTCTAAGGACACCTGCTTTGGGAAATCAGATAAGACAGACAATAAAATGAAGTTAAAGGACAATGTAGAGGTCGTGCCACCACAGTAGAGGTCAAGAGCCATGGAATGCACCCCCATCTCCCGTGTAGCACTCACTCTGCAGTGTCGTCCTCCCCTCCTCCTCCTTCTGCTCTTATGACTTGGTGGACACCCACCTCTTCTCACTGATCCTTCTCTAGCCACTCATATGAGAGGCTGCACCCCAAAGGAGATGCCCTCATTTCCCTAATATCCACCTCCGTGCTGGGCACATGACAATGGGGTGGTGGAGAGTGCACGCGCTTTGTATCGGGCTATTTGGGGTTAGATTTTGTGTGCTCTTTGGCAAATCACTTCTTCTCTTTTTAGAAAAAAAGATTTCATTTATTTACTTATTTTGAGAGAGAGAGCAAGAGGCGAGAAAAGAAAATGGGTTTTCAGGGCCTCTAGCCGCTATAAACAAACTCAGACACATGCCAGCTTTTGGTCCTTTATTGTTTGTTTGAGAGAGAGAAAGAGAGAGGCAGATAGAGAAAGAGAGAATGTGCGCTCCAGGTCCTCCAGCCACTGCAAACAAACTCCAGATGCTTGTGCTCCCTTGTGCATCTGGCTTACATGGGTCCTGGGGAATAGAGGGGTCCTTAGGCTTTGCAGGCAAATGCCTTAACTGCTAAGCCATTTCCCCAGACCCTAAAATACATTTTCTTTTTTATGCTTCTTAGCTAGCTGGGCATTCCACTGCACCACTGTTGATGTTGTCCATGATATGATGTGGGTGGGGCCATCCACATTGCACCCCACAGACTGCGCAGTGCCCAGGATCTCTTTGATAGTTCCAGAAAGTTCTCTGGCTAAAGATGGGTGGCACATCTGTCAGGCAATGTTGACAATCTCATTGAAGGAAATATTGCCACTGTGTTTAATGTTTTTCTGCTTCTTTCTGTCTCTTGGTGGCTCCTAGCGGGCTTTGATGATGGGGCAGAAGCAGAAGGCACCAGTTCAATCTGAGCCTGTCTGTTCTGAATGGTCAGTTTCACTGTAATCCTCAGACCCTTCCAATCACCGGTTGCCTTGGCCATGACATCACCAACCTTTTTTGGAGACAGACCCAGGGGACTGATCTTGGGGGACAGGGCAGATGTGGCGCTGACCTCGCCTCACCTGGTGCACCACCACTTTGATCCTGTTGGGGTCGAACGTGGGCTGCATGGTGGAGGCGGCTGGTGTCAGATGAACCCGGATTCAGGACGACCGAAGAAAGTTGCACCTTAGCCTCTTCCGAGCTGAAAGACGAAAAGCTTGGTCTTGTTTTTGAACTGGCATCTCTTTATTACTGATGTTGGAGCTTGCAAGGCTCTGAAGATTCTCAGGTCTCTGCTCCCTTGCAGATGCACAGAGCCACACCCAGCTGTCTTAAGGTAAGTTTTGAACTCGGGCGGTGTCAGGCACCTTTAGGCCCTCATGCTTGCACAGGAAGTGCACTTAACCAGTGATTGTCCCTCCAGCCCATGCCTGGCATCTTTATGTGGCAAGCCCTTTAGCATTGATACCATCCAGGGGACCCCATCTTCATGACCTCATCTAGCCTTAGTTTTTTCCGAAAGGCCTGTTTCCAAATCCATTGACATAAATAAAATATAGGGAATAATGTAATGAAAACCCTGGCTTTCCAGATATGCTGACTTGTTCTCTAAGGACACCTGCTTTGGGAAATCAGATAAGACAGACAATAAAATGAAGTTAAAGGACAATGTAGAGGTCGTGCCACCACAGTAGAGGTCAAGAGCCATGGAATGCACCCCCATCTCCCGTGTAGCACTCACTCTGCAGTGTCGTCCTCCCCTCCTCCTCCTCCTGCTCTTATGACTTGGTGGACACCCACCTCTTCTCACTGATCCTTCTCTAGCCACTCATATGAGAGGCTGCAACCCAAAGGAGATGCCCTCATTTCCCTAATATCCACCTCCGTGCTGGGCACATGACAATGGGGTGGTGGAGAGTGCACGCGCTTTGTATCGGGCTATTTGGGGTTAGATTTTGTGTGCTCTTTGGCAAATCACTTCTTCTCTTTTTAGAAAAAAAGATTTCATTTATTTACTTATTTTGAGAGAGAGAGCAAGAGAGCGAGAAAAAGAAAATGGGTTTTCCAGGGCCTCTAGCCGCTATAAACAAACTCCAGACACATGCACCACCTTATGCATCTGGCTTATGTGAACACCGGGGAATCAGAATCGAACTTGAGTCCTTAGACGTCACAGACAAGCACCCTAGCAGTTAAGCCATCTCTCCAGCCCTACTTCATCTCTTGAATCTAGACATGTTATTGGCAAAGTAGGGAACAAAGATGAGAGCCCTAAGACAGCTGATTTTCCATTTGATTTGACAGTTGTGTTATGTTTAGTGAAGATCAGGATGCAAAAAATTGTTTCGAGGTAGGGTCTCACTCTGGCCCAGGCTGATCTGGAATTCACTATGTAGTCTCAGGGTGGCCTCGAACTCACGGCGATCCTCCTACCTCTGCCTCCCAAGTGCTGGGATTAAAGGCTTGCACCACCATGCCCGGTTAGGATGCAAATTTTTGACTCCAAAGAGATGTGAGGGCCAGTGAGAAGCTCAGCTGGCAAAGTACTTGCCTTACAAGCATGAGGACCCGAGTTCAAGTCCCAGAAACTACTTAAAAATGCTGGACATGGTGGCATGTACTTGTAATCCAAGTGCTGGGGAGGCGGAGGCAGGAGGATCCCTGGGGCTTACTGGTTAGCCAGTCTAGCCTACTTGGTGAGTCCCAGGCCTGTGATAGACCATGTCTTAGAAAAGGTGGACAGAGCTGGGCGTGGTGGCGCACGCCTTTAATCCCAGCATTTGGGTGGCAGAGGTAGGAGGATTGCTGAGAGTTCAAAGCCACCCTGAGACTACATAGTGAATTCCAGGTCAGCCTGGACCAGAGTGAGACCCTACCTTGAAAACCCCCCAAAAAAAAAAAAAAAAAAAAAAGGTGGACAGAAGCTGGGCGTGGTGGCACACACCTTTAATCCCAGTACTTGGGAGGCAGAGGTAGGAGGATCGCTGTGAGTTCGGGGCCACCCTGAGATCAGCCTGGGCTAGAGTGAGACCTTACCTCAAAAAAAAAAAAAAAAAAAAAAGGTGGACAGCATTCCTAAGGAATGGCATCAAGGTTATCCTCTGGCATGCCCTAGGCACACACAAATCATTGTAAAGGAACATGCTGATGAGCAGACTAGTGGACACCTCCCAGCTAGGTGTGTGGAGTGTCTGTTGAGGACGCTGACTTCATGTGAGACCAGACCAGATAGAGCAGGGTGGCATTGCGAAGCTGGTGGGATTTACTTAGTATTCTATTTCTGGAGCTCTGGAGGGCTTGATCTCAGTTTAATTAGAATGGAATTAACCAAGTCTAGGGGATAAAGTGTTTCTATCCTTGGAACAAACTTTGTGAAGTCTAGGCTGTCTTCCACACTCAACCGTGATGATTCAATAGTGCTTCAGTAACGTCGACAGAGGAGCTGTCTGCGGGGGTCAGTTCTGCTGCCGGGAGGATGTCTGCGGGCGCATGTTCATTACTCTGAAGTTTCGGCCGGCAGAACTCGGGGCTACGTTGTAAAAGAAGACAAGCGCTTTCCTAAGTGGCTGGAGTATGGTAGAAGATTCAAACACGCGGGGTGTAGGGTCCATACTTTATGGCTCATGCCCCAGCTTGCGCACATTTGTGGGAGGCAGATTTGGTGTTTATTCAGAAAGGCGGGGAGGGTCATGATCGCAAAGAACAAGGTTCCAGTTCATCAAACACGACTCATTTCCCCAAAGCACCCATCCTGCTGTGCAAGGAGCGTCTGTCCTTCTCTCCCTCCAAGGGTCTGCAGTGAGTCAGTTATGACTCTATAGCGAGCAGAAGAATTCAGTTGTTCCAGTCTTTAGAAAATAGGCTTAAACCTTGTTCCTGAGAAAGATTCTCACTTAAAAATATTTTTCTTGGGGCTGGAGAGATGGCTTAGCAGTTAAGGCATTTGCCTGAAAAGCCAAAGGACCCAGGTTCAATTCCCTAGGACCCATGTTAGCCAGGTGCACAAGGGGGCACATGCATCTGGAGTTTGTTTGCAGTGGCTGGAGGCCCTGGTGTGCCCATTCTCTCTCTCTCTCCCCCTCTTTTTCTCTGTCAAATAAATAAATAAAAATTAAAAAATTTTTTAAAAAGAAACTAGGCACTTGAAACTGGTGCAATTCATAAACCTTATCAGATTTCATCAGGTTCCTTTTTTTCTGAGGGAGAGTCTCACTTTAGCCCAGGCTGACCCAGTGGAACTCACTCTCATAGTCTCAGGCTGGCCTTGAACTCACAGTGATCCTTTTACCTCTGCCTCCAGAGATTAAATGCGTGCCTGCCTTAGATTCCCTCTGTTCTGTGGGCTCTTGTGTGTGTGTGTGTGTGTGTGTGTGTGTGTGTGTGTGTGGCTGCATGGTTTCATGTGGTTTTATCACATGTGGTGCTAACTACTCTCATATTCCCGATTCACAGCTATTCCACCACAAGATTTACTCACCCTTTCTCACCCTAGTCCAGGCTGATCTGGCACTCACTTTATAATCCCAGGGTGTTCTTTATTTAATTTTTAAATTTAAATTTAAATTTTTTTTTCACAAGAGAGAGGGAGAGAGAATTGACACTCCAGAGCCTCTGTGCTGCCTTGCATGACCTTGTACCCATGCGTCACCTTGTTGTCTGGCTTTCGTGGGTTCTGAGGAGTTGAACCTGGGTCCTTAAGCTTTGCAGGCAAGTGCCTTAACTGCTAAGCCATCGCTCCAGCCCCCAGGCTGTTCTTGAACTCACAGCGATCCTCCCACTTCTGCCTCTCAAGTGCTGGGCACTAGTCTGTGTTGTGGATGTACCACATTAACCATCCACCCCTAGAAGGAAACTTGGGCTGTGCTCAGTTTTTGGTGATAATGAATAAAGATGTGAAGAATGTTCCTAGAATATAAGCTTTCATTTCTTTGGGATGAATGCTCAAAAATGTGTAATTTGATCCTATAGTAAGTATATGCTTATTTTTGTTTTTTAATTATTGTGTGTGTGTGTGTGTGTGAGAGAGAGAGAGAGAGAGAGAGAGAGAGAGAGAGAGGTGGTTTGTGTGGTATATGCACATGTATGTGTCCTTTCAGTGCTGCATTCGCTGGCCTGTGGGGGTCCCTCTCCTGCAGTGGCTGGCGTGGAATGGCAGGTGTCCTGTTCCATTCCTCTTCTGCCTGGTCTTGTTGTGAACTGAGATCTCTTTCTCCTGCTGCTGGAGCATGCAGGGATCCAATGAGTCTACTCTTGCGGGTCTTCCATGATTCTCCTCGACAATTCTTGGTCCCTGAGGGACTAGGGCTACAGGCTCATGAGGCCACGCCCAGCTGTTTTCATGGAATCTGGGTCCCCTCAGGTACCCATGCTTGCCCTGGAAGCACACTTAACTGCCCAACCATCTCTCCAGCCTGAAAACGTTATTCCCAAACAAGCAAGCCCAGTGTACAGTGCAGCAATTTTATTTTGTTTATTTAAAATGCGTGCGCGTGCGTGCATGTGTGTGTGCGTGCGTGTGTGTGCGTGCGTGTGTACAGGCACACCATAATCTTCTCACTGCAAACAAATGCCTGTCCGGGTTTATGTATGATGGCTGAGGAATTGAACCCGGGCTGGCAGGCTTTGCAAGCAAGACCCTTTAACTTCTGGGCCATCTCTCCAGGCCCCAGCATAGGAACGTTAACCACATTTTCTTCACTTTTCACTTTGCAGCAGGTAAAAGTTGACTGGCGAACATAGCACATCTTGTGGAGATATTCCCACCAGCCAGATATGTGTCCTTTAATTACACTTTAGTATTGATTTCACTTCCCAGGCCCCCCCACCCCAAATTACTTTAACTTCTGCTGTGCCTGGTCATTCTTGGCACAGAGAGGGATTAGCAAATAAACAGAGACACACAGAAGAGAATACGGTGTTAAGGGAGATGCTCTTGCTTTCATTCATTTGCATATTTATTTTGCTTCTGTCTGTATGCTCATGTGTTGTGCATGCATGTGTGGGTGCAGGTGCATAACTTCATGTGCTGTTTCTCAGGGGCGTTATCCACCTCTTTTAAAGACAGGGGCTCTCATTGGCCTAAGGCTTACCAACTGGTTTAGACTGGATGGCCAGTCAGATCCAGGTATTCTCCAGACATCACTCCCCAGCAGTGGGATCACAGCTCCATGCCCAAACGTCTGGCATTTTACGTGGGAACTGATGATCCAATGCAGGTCCTCATGTTTGCGAGGCAAACACTTTACTGACTGAGATATTTCTCCAGTCCCCGCCCTTGCTTTTATTTAATTTAATTTTTTTTTGAGGCAAGCTCAATTGCCCCTTTTTCATTTATTTATTTCTGCTTTTTTCGAGGTAGGGTTTCACTCTAGCTCAGGCTGACCTGGAATTCACTGTGTAGTCTCAGGGTGGCCTCAAACTTGTGGCCATCCTCCTCCTCTGCCTCCCGAGTGCTGGGATTAAAGACATGTGCCACCATGCCCAGTGACTGCCCCTTTTTTGTTTATTGTTTTTTATTTGAGAGTGACAGATAGAAAGAGGCAGATGGATAGAGAGAGAATGGGTGTGCCAGGGCCTCCAGCCACTGCAAACAAACTCCAGATGTATGTGCCACCTTGTGTGTCTGGCTTATGTGGGTTCTGGGGAATCGAGTCTCGAACCGGGGTCCTTAGGCTTCACAGGCAAATGCTTAACCTCTAAGCCATCTCTCCAGGCCCGACTGGCCCTATTTTATAAGAGGCAGATTATAAATTGGCATGCCAAGGCCTCTAGCCCCTGCAATCAAACTCCAGACATGTGCGTCACCTCGTGTGCATGTTTGACCTTGCATGCTTTTGTCACCTTGTGTGTCTGGGTTATGTGGGACCTGGAGAGTTGAACATGGGTCCTCAGTCTTTGCAAGGCAAGCGCCTTAACTGCTAAGCCATCTCTTTAGCCCTGCTTTTGCTTTTAAAAAGCATTTGTTTTTAAAATATTTTATTATTTATTTATTTGAGAGAGAGAGAGAGAGATATACAGAAATAGGCAAGTAGAGAGAGAGAATGGGCACGCCAGGGCCTCCAGCCACTGCAAACGAACTCCAGATGTGTGCGCCCCCTTGTGCATCTGGCTTACATGGGTCCTGGAGAATGAAGCTTCAAACCAGGGTCCTTCTGCTTCACAGGAAAGCATTTAACCACTAAGCCATCTCTCCAGCCCTTAAAAAGCATTTGTACATAATTTATTCTGTCATCAAATGCATACAGCTAATTACGTGAAAAAAATTAAGCCTGTTATCATATCATCTACACAGTCACTTCTTGCAAAGCTGGAGTGATTGGGCACATTATTAATGAATCAGAAAAGTCAAACTGCATCCATTAAATTGCTTTTTGGAGGGAAGAAGCCTATTAGGGTCTATTTTATAACATATTTATTCCTTTTTACAACTTAATGGGTTTTTAACTCCTGTTTGCAGACTGACTAAAGTAATATTTTTGCCATTTTTGGAGTAAAACTAAAAACAAACCATAAGCCATAAGCATAAATGACCAGGCCCAGCAGGGTGCAAAACCTGGGACTCAGTTTCTTTGCATGCAGTCAGAGGCCTGACCTGGGCCGAGGAGCTGTTCCACACGCACCAGGATGATCTGATTGGATGTCTGTAGATGAGTAAGAGACACAGTACCTGGATGGTTGTCATGGCTTCTGTAAATGTCTCTCATGTAGCACGTGGATCCCTTGAAGGCCAGTGAATCTTCTCATTTCTGGACCTGGCACTTAGCAAGGGCTGTGTGAATGTGCATCCCATGTGTGTTTGCTGACCCCTTTTGATGGCATGCTTTAAGGGCCATATTTATTGGTGGCAGTTAGGTACAGCAGGAGGTACGAAGAAATAGGAATGTCCAGGCAGCTTCTCGGCTGCATGACCTTCTATGGGCAGGATCGTTCCTTTCAGGAAAGTGGGGGGTGATACCAAGGCCTCCTTTGCAATAGTGTAAGGAGAAGAGCTGGACCTGAAGGTGCACAACTCAATTGTAGCGTGCAAAGTCCTAGGGTTTGATCCTTAGTAAAGCAATAATGATAATAATAATGATAATAATAGTAATAATAATGATAGAAGAGCCAGCCCATATGATGCTTTACTGTAGGACCTGGTGTGAAGGCTGAACATGTTCTGTCTGGGTGTGACCCAGAGGCGTCTTCTCTCTGAAGGTTGGCCTGAGGCCTAGGACATTGGGGATGGTTTCATGAAAAGCAAACCTGTGACCCATAACCCTTGTTAGTGTTGTGTGTATTCTAAGCACTCGGCATGTTTGGACACTGACTCGTCCACTGAAGCCTTTCCTCGAGGACCCTTTCCCCAGAGAAGGTTGATGGTGCTCACCAGCGTGTGCTCCCAGAGAAGGCTGATGGTGCTCACCAGCCTGTGCTCCCAGAGAAGGCTGATGGTGCTCACCAGTGTGTGCTCCCCAGCGCCAAGTTCCTTGAGGTGATGCGCCAAGCATCCGCTTGGCCCTTGAGATGTTCGGTGGCAGTTTGGGATGAATTGTCCATTCTTCTCAGCAACTCAAGGGCTCAAATGGGGACAGCTATGGAGTGGTAGATGGCATTCAGACTAGGTGCCATGCCATGTGAATGATGGCACAGAGAGCAACCCGGCAGGACACAAGCAAATGGGGGTTAGAGTATGAGAACTGGGAGGTGACAATAGGAATTCTGCCAGCAAGCAGCTGTCAGGGCTGGAGAGATGGCTTAGTGGTTAAGGAGCTTGCCTGTAAAGCCAAAGGACACAGGTTTGATTCCCCAGGACCCACATAAGACAGATACACAAGATGGTGCATGCATCTGGAGTTCGTGTACAGCGGCTGAAGTCCCTGGTGCACTATTTTCTCTCTATATTTATCTGCCTCTCTCTCTCTCTCTCTCTCATAAATAAATAGAAATTAAAAAAAGAAAGAAGCTGCAAAAAGTTCAAGTTCAGAGCACCTCACACACAGACCAGCCAGCTAAACAGCCCGAGCCCAGCAGGAGATCCAAGATCAGGTGGAGAGACCACAGGAGGCAAGATAAAAGGGGTCCAGGCGGGTAGAAATTGCAAGCCGAGCAGCCTGTGAGGGTGGAGGGGTCTGTGGAGTGGGTCTGTGTACATGGGCAGCCTGCCTCTTCAGGGCCGGGCCTTGGGCATGACCTTCCTCTGTGAGCAGGTTGTGGCAGTGTCTAAAAGTTCATTAAGAGTGAGTTTAGAAAATGAATCAGATTACTTGCTGGATTTTCAGCAGGGACTGTATTGCCCTCTGTGTTTTATTATGTCTTGTCCATAAAGTACACCCTGGAAATTCTTTGTGGAGACTTGCTGAGCTGGCAGAAGAGCCTGTCTGTGGCTGAGAAGATCAGCGATTATGAAAATGAACCTATTAACCAAGAAGCTTTATAAACGAGACGCCAGATGATCTTTGCTATTATCCCCGCAGAAGATTAACATTTTTAGTGTTTCTTTTATGAAGTTTTGGGGAAAGACAAATAACCCAGGGTTAAACAAAAGCACCTTTCCCCGTCCTGTCAGTTTCTTTGGCCTCGTTTGAGCCTGTTGTTAGAAGCACGGAGCTCGCTTTTCTGGTCCCATGAGATATGCAGAAGCACTTCCTATGTTTGACTGACTGATGCATTCATTTATTGAAGTTTTTTGTTGTTGTGTGACTATTAAAGGCCAAGTACAAACATAGGGACTCGGCAAAGGAAATCAGAAATGTGGAGAGTCATGATCATGGGTGACAAGAGTCTCTATTGCTAACATTTTCATATTTCTCAAAGAAATCTACAGATTTAATTCAGTCCTATCAAAATTATAACGACTTGGGGGTGGGGAGACAACTCAGTTGGTAAAGCATTTGCCTCACAAATATGAAGACATGGGTTCAACCTCCAGACCCATGAAACAAAGCTGGACGCATACATTAATAATCCCAGCACTGGGGAGGCAAAGATAGAAGGATTCCCTGGGTCTCACTGAACACCCAATTTAGTCCAATTGGCAAACTCCAACTGGTAAGTTCTAGTCAAGTGAGAGACCTCGTCTTCCAGACGATAGCACCCAGGTTCTCCTCTGGCTTCCACAAGCCTGCATGAACAGATGCATGTGCGCACACACACACTAAAAATTTCTCCCCATTTCTCAGTGGCTTATGTTCCTCTGGCAGGTTGTGTGGGGCGTGTAGACATGGCTCATTGGCCATTTGTGTGGGGCAGGTAGGGAACCACCAGATTCCCACACAAACATGTTGTAGCAGGCTCACATGCAGGGATCCACCTGCAATCCTCGATCCCAAATGCATGACCCAGGTGGCCTCCATAACTCAAGAGCACCCAGTCAAAACCTGTGAATACACCACCTTCTTACCCGTATCTTGACCAGACCTGAACAAGGCAATGAGCGCATTCTCTGCAAGAAAACTAATTGCCACGGTCCTGGCAAAACAAGACAATGACCTCGAGATGGGGAAATTCCAATGCAAATCGAATGCAAGACACCAAGCTGGAAATCCCCATCAAGGACACCTAGCCCCATCATAGTAGCCTCCGTTGCAAACCTAGAGGAAACTCCAGCCACAGAACCCCATGATGAAGCTATGACAAGTATATTCAACAACCTGAGTGAGGCCATGAACAAAGGATGGAAGAGTCAGTTGAGAGCCGAAATAAACAACTCACAAAGCAAGGTTGAAGAAAATCAACAAAAAGAATTCCGGAATGCACTCAAAAAAAGGCTGAAGGAAATGCAAACAAATCAGTGAAAAGAACTCAATACCCGTCTCAAAAATTGAAGAGAATCGAAAATAACTTGAAGAAGGATCAAAGAAATGGAGGAGAACCAACATCTATCAAAAATGGTCTCAGTGGGCAGTGGAATAAACTCAGTGAAGATACAATCAAATGCAGGAGTGAATTCCAATAAGCAACAAGCACGTCTAATCAAAAACTAAAACTGGGGGGCTGGAGAGATGGTCTAGTGGTTAAGCACTTGCCTGTGAAGTCTAAGGACCCCAGTTTGAGGCTCATTTCCCCAGGACCCTTGTAAGCTAGATGCACAAGGGGGCGCATGCATCTGGAGTTCATTTGCAGTGGCTGGAGGCCCTGGCGCACCCATTCTCTCTCTCTCTATCTGCCTCTTTCTCTGTCTGTCGCTCTCAAATAAATAAATAAATTTAGAAAAAATAAAAAAGGGCTGGAGAGATGGCTTAGCGGTTAAGGCGCCTGCCTGCTAAGCCTAAGAACCCGGTTCCAATCTCCAGGTCCCACGTTTAGCCAGATGCAAAGTGATGCAAGGGCGCAATGCTGTATTTGCCCACAAGGGGGCGCATGCATCTGGATTTCATTCATAGCAACTGAGAGACTGCTGGCATGTCCATTCTCTATTGTCTCCCTCTCCCTCTCTCTCTGTCTGTCTCTGTGTATCTCTCCAAAAAATAAAAAAAATAATAAATAAAAAAATTATTAAAAAAAGAAATAAAATTGGAGGCTGGAGAGGTGTCTCAGCAGTTAAGGAACTTGTCTGTGAAGCCTAATGACCTGGGTTTGATTTCCCAGTACCCATATAAAACCAGATGCCCAGTGGAACATGCATCTGGGGTTCATTTGCAGTGGCTGGAGGCAGTGGTACACCCATTCTCTCTCTCTCTTTTCTCCCTCCCACTCTCTCTTCTCTGTCTCTGCTTGCAGATAAATAAACAACACATCCTTTCAACATAAAACAGAAATGAAATTGGAATTCCACAAAGAGATGGAGATGGTGAATGAAAATGTGATAGACAATAACTGTTTTAAAAGGCTCACAAGAAAGCCTTACCAAGAGAGTAGAATAGCTTGGTAGTCTACAAACAATAATAAAATTTTTTTTTAAATGTGAGGGCTGGAGAAATGGCTTAGCAGTTAAGCGCTTGCCTGTGAAGCCTAAAGACCAAGATGGACAAGGTAGCGCATGCATCTGGAGCTCGTTTGCAGTAGCTGGAGGCCCTGTTGTGCCCATTCTCTCTCTCTCTTTTCTCATCTGCCTCTTTCTCTAATAAATAAATAAAAAGTTAAAAAAACATAAAAAACATGTGAAAAGAGTATGAGGGAAATGTGGGACACCTTAAAGAGAGAACAATTCACTATTAAATAATGCATGGGTGGTTAAAGAAATCACAAAGGAAATTATAAAAATGTTCTGGAACTGAATGATAAATAAAAACACAACATACCAAAACATATGGGACATAAGGAAGGCAGCCTTAAGAAGGAAGTTTATAGCATTATGGCTTCTGGGTGTGCCATGGTCCAAAAACGTGGCTTTCCATATGTCTTATTCATATCCTCTTTGATTTTCTTTGAGGTTTTTTTTTTTTTTTTGGTTTTTTGAGGTAGGGTTTCACTCTAGCTCAGGCTTACCTGGAATTCACTATGTAATCTCAGGGTGGCCTCGAACTCATGGTGATCCTCCTACCTCTGCCTCCTGGGATTAAAGGCCTGAGCCACCAATTTCAATTTTGATTAACTCTTCCCCACCCTTCCTTTACTCAATCCCTTCCCTGACCTCACCTAGGCCTCTCCACCCACTGTAAATCTGTGTGTGTTGCCATCCTCTTAAGCGCCCCCCCCATCCCATTTCTATCCCCTTTCTAGCTTACTAGTCTCTGCTACTGAGTTTCAACCCAACTCAAAGACAAGACCAAATCTTTGTAGCTAGGATCCACATATGAGAGAGAACATGTGGCACTTGGCTTTCTGGGACTGGGTTACCTCACTAAGTATAATTCTTTCCAGATCTATACATTTCCCTGAAAATTTCATAATTTCATTTTTCTTTACCACTGAATGGAACTTCATTGTATAAATGTACCACATTTTTGTTATCCACTCATCAATTGAGGGACAGCTAGGCTGGTTCCATTTCCTAGGTATTGCGAATAGAGAAACAATAAACATGAGTGAGCAAGTATCTCTAAGGTAATACAATGAGTCCTTAGGATATATGCCTAGGAGTGGTATAGCTGGGTCATATGGTAGATCTATTTTTAACTGTCTCAGGAACCTCCACACTGATTTCCACAATGGCTGTATGGGATTACATTCCCACAAACAGTGTAGAAGTGTTCCTCTTTTTCTGTATCCTCACCAGCATTTATTGTCATTTATTTTCTTGATGATAGACATTCTGACAGGAGATGGAATCTCAAAGTAGTTTCAATTTGCATTTCCCTGATGGATAAGGATGTAGAACACTTTTTTAGATGTTTATATGCCATCTGTATTTATTATTTTGAGAATTCTCTGTTTAGTTGCATAGCCCATTTTTTTAATTGGGTTGTTTGATTTCTTATTATTTAGTTTTTTGAGTTCTTTGTATTCCTGGATATTAATCCTCTGTCAGATGTATACCTGGTAAAGATTTTCTGCCATTCTGTAGGTTGCCTCTTTGCTCTATTCACAGTGTCCTTTGTTGTACAAAAGCTTTTTAATTTCATGAGGTCCCAATGGTTGATTAGTGCTTTGATTTCCTGAGCAACTGGGGTTGAGTTCAGAAAGTCATTGCCTATCCCAATGTTGAAGGGTTTCTCCTACTTTTTCCTCTTCATGTTTCAGGGTTCAGGTCTAATATTGAGGACTTTAATCCATTTGGACTTAATTCTGGTGCATGGAGAGAGATAAGGATCTATTTTCATTCTTTTTTTTTTGGTTTTTTAAGGTAAGGTCTCACTCTAGCCCAGGCTGACCTGGAATTCACTATGTATTCTCAGGGTGGCCTTGAACTCATGGTGATCCTCCTACCTCTGCCTCCTGAATGCTGGGATTAAAGGCATGTGCCACCACACCTGGCTATTTTCATTCTTCTACGTACAGATATCCAGTTTTCCTAGCACCATTTGTTGAAGAGGCTGTCTTTTCTCCAGTGAATATTTTTGGCATTTTTGTCAAAGATCAGATGGTTGTAGCTTCCTGTGTTAACATCAGGGTCCTCTATTCTGTTCCATTAATCTACATGTCTGGTTTTGTGCCAGTATCATGCTGTTTTTGTCACCATGGCTCTGTAATATAGGATAAAATCAGGTATCCTGAAACCACCAACCTTATTTTTGTTGCTCAAAATTGTTTTGGCTATTTGAGATTTTTTTTGTACTTCCAGATGAATTTTAGGGGTGTTTTTTCTATTTCCATGAAGAATGCCATTGGAATTTGGATGGGGGTTGCATTAAATATGTAGATTGCTTTTGGTAAGATTGACATTTTTCACAGTATTGATTCTTCTAATTCAACAACAAGGGATTCTCTCCATTTCTTAGTGTCTTATGTAATTTCTGTCTTGAGTGTTTTAAAGTTCTCATTGTAGAGATCCTTCACTTCCTTGGTTAGGTTTATTCCAAGGTACTTTTTTTTTGATGCAATTGTGAATGGTATCCATATGGATCCAAGACTTCATTATAAGACCTGAAACTCTAAATTAACAAGAAGAAAAAGTAGGGAGAACACTCTAAGATATAGGCACAGGGAAAGACTTTCTGAATCAGACTCCATTAGCCCAGAGAATTAAGCAGACCATTAACAGAGTTAATAGGCAACTTAATGGATGGGAGAAAGTCTTCACCAGCTCTGCCTCCAGCAAAGGTTTCATATCTAGAATCTACAAAGAACTCAAAAAACCTAAAGAATAAAAAAAAAAAAAAATCAAGCACCCCACTCAACAGGGCAGGGAATTGAATAGAGTTCTCAAAGGAAGAAATACAAATAGACATGAAACACATAAAGAGATGTTGAACATCTGTACTTATCAGAGAAATGCTAATTAAAACAACAATGAGATTCCGTCTCACTCCAGTCAGAATGGCAACCATCCATTAATGATCAAATGACAGCACGTGCTGGTGGGGGTGTGGGGAAAGTGGAACTCTGATCCACCGCTGGTGGGAGTGTTAACTTGTACAGCCACTGTAGAAATCAGTATGGAAACTCCTCAAAATGTTGAACTACCATTAGACCTAGCTATACCTCTTTTGGGCATATATCCTAAAGACTCAACTATGTATCACAGAAGCTCATGCTTAGCCATTTTTACTGCTGCTCTATTCACAACAGCCAGGAACTGAAACAGCCCAGATGCCCATCAACAAATAAATGGTTAATGAAGATGTGGCACATATACACAATGGAATAACCCTACACCATGGGCTCTGGCTGATAGTTCCCATGGCCAGAATTGGGTCTCCCCCACAGTGAGCTATTGGACAAGGAGACACACGGTCCCCAAAATAACACAGGTCATTGCCAAAACATTTGATTACCTGCAAGAGCCACAAGACTACAGCCTGTAGCCACAGGACAGCTAGTGACCATGCTGGAACTGAGATGGAATCCAGTCCCCTCTCGGCTAGCCCTCACAGTGCTGGAAAGTGCTACGAGAGCAGCTGGAGAGTAACGGTTGCCAGCAGATTGAGTAAACAGATCCTGCCAGTTATAGAACCAACCAGCTGAGCAAGAAGCACACAGTAGTGGCAGGCAGTCCATGCACATAACCCACTGCTCATGGATTGGACGTGAGACCTGCTCAGTGGGGGAGAACTCATACCTGGCTCTGGGACCCAAGCTAGATTCCCTAGGTCAGAAAACCAATAGGTTCCAGAGAGAACTTCCACTCCTCTTTAACTAAGAAGAGTGGACACGCACATCCATATATTGCTATAATATCTAGACTTATCCGCTTCAATTCAAACTGCTCTCACCTTCGGTTAGAGAATCCGTTCTACTTTACAGATGGTGGAGAATACCCTGAGGTGGGTCACCTCCACCTCTTCTACCAGGGACCAGGAGTCATTACAGAGGAAGCAGTGACATGAATATTGCTCTTGCCACTAGCCTGAAAACCTTGAGTTTGAGGCCAGCCCCAGACTACATAGTGAATTTGAGGTCAGCCCAGGCTAGAGTGAGACCCTACCTTGGGAAAAACAAAAAGGGGGAGACAGAAACAAACCACTTACAGTGATTTGTTTTTTTGATAAAAATTGCCAAACACGCGCAGTGAGAAAGTACAGTCTCTTCAATAAGTAGTGTTGGGAAAATTGGATCCATACAACAAAGACTGACCTTGTATAAAATCTGCTAAAATGGATAAAGACCTGGACACAGGATCTGAAATTATCAACCTCCCAGGAGGAAATATGGGCAAGAGCTCCGTGTCATGGCTTGGACAATGACATTACGGTTAGGACCCCAGAAGCACAGTCAACAAAGGCGGCAGTAGAAAATTGGGATTGTATCCAACTAAAATGTATCTGCACAGCCAAGGAGATCAGAGAGTGAGACAAGCCTCAGACCGCGGTAAAATATTTGCAAACCGCAGAGCTGGTAAGGTGTGAGCATGCAAGGTTTGCACAGGAGCTCTCCCTCACCTGCAGCTTTCTCTCCACAATCTCAGATGTGTGTGAGAGATCAAGAGAATTTGGAAAATATTCGCTGGAAAATTCCAGAAGTTAGTAACTTACAAGTATTAAAATTTTCTTGTAGTACATTTAAAAAACATTTTATTTTTATTTATTTATGAGAAAGAGAAAGAAGCAGATAGTGTGTGTGTGGGGGGGCATGCCAGGGCCTCTAGCCATTGCAAATGAACTCCAGATGCATGCGCCGCCATGTGCATTTGGCTTATGTAGACACTGGAGAATTTAACTTGGTTCATTAGGCTTTGCAGGCAAACACACAACCGCTAAGCCATCATTTCAGCCCCCTTTTGTTGTCTTTTTTAGAGGTAGGTTTCACTCTAGCCCAGGCTGACCTGATATTCACTATGTAGCCTCAGGGTGGCCTTGAACTCCTCCCACCTCTGTCTCTAATCCCAGCACTTGGGAGGCTGGGGAGGGTTTCTGTGAGTTCAAGACCAGCCTGGGGCTACAAAGTGAGTTCCAGGTCAGCCTGGGCTAGTGTGAGACCTTACCTCTAAAAGAATAAAAAGAGGACTGGAGAGATGGCTTAGCAGTTAAGGCATTTGCCTGCAAAGCCAAAGGATCCTGGTTCAGTTCTCCAGGACTCACATAAGCCAGAAGCACAAGGGGGTGCATGTGTCTAGAGTTCGTTTGCAGTGGCTGGAGGCCCTGGTGCACCCATTCTCTTTTCTCTCTCTCTCTCTCTCTCTCTCTCTGTGCCTCTTTCTCTCTCTCAAATAATAATAAAAAAAAGAATAAAAAGACGTCTGGAGAGATGGCTTAGTGGTTAAGGCGTCTTCCTGCAAAGCCTAAGAACGCCTGTTCTAATCTCCAGGTCCCATGTTTAGCCAGACGCAAAAGTGACGCAAGGGTGCAATGCCACACACTTGCCCACAAGGGGTGCACGTGTCTGGAGTTCATTCAGCAGCTGGTGCACCATTCTCTCTGTGTCTCTGTCTTTCTCAAGTTAAAAAAAAAAAAAAAAAAGAATAAACAGAGCTTGAGGAAAGGGGTGATCTTTTAATGGGTGCACTTTCCTTACCCAGCTCATGCTTCTATGCACAAGTACTTACTTGAGTGTGGCAAAGCCCAGGAACTCAGCCCCAGCTCTTGGTTGTGGGGGGCAGTGTTGTGTGAAAGGAGGTCTGTGTGGATTCAGTTGCTTGCCCGGGGATCATGAACAAGTCACCATCATTTTCAGTGGCTACTCACACCCGCTATTGTAAGGTTCTTGTGAGGAGATATGGCATGAAAAGTTAGTAGTTTAGATGCCCAACGATGGTTAAACTAGAATATTTAAACTATATTGTGATTGTGAATCTTGATTTTAAACTTGACAGGTGATCCTAAACAGATCACCATGGGTCTGTCTGGGTCAGTCTATGTGGATGTTTCCAGAAAGGTTTAACTGACAAGGGAAAACCTACTGAGAATGTGGGTGGCACCATTGCACAGGCTGAGGTCCCAGATTGCATAAAAAGCAGGAAGTGGGGATGCAGACATGGCTTAACAGTTAAGGTACTTACCTGAGAAGCCTAAGGACCCAGGTTTGATTCACAAGTACCCACATAAGCCAGGTGCACATGGTGACACATGTATCTGGAATTTGTTTGCAGTGGCTAGAGGACCTGGCTCACCTATTCTTCTCTCTCTCTCTATCTGCATCTTCCTCTCTCTCTCCCTGTCTCTCTCTCAGATAAATAAATAAATAAATAAAATATTTTCCTTTTTTATTTTTAATATATTTTATTTATTTATCTGAGAGAGAGAAAGAGGTAGATAAATAGATAGATAGATAGATAGATAGATAGAGAATGAGTGCACCAGGACCTTCAGCCATTGCAAACAAACTCCAGATGCATGCACCCCCTTATGCATCTGGCTTATGTGGGTTCCAGAGAATCGAACTGGGATCCTTTGGCTTTGCAGGTAAATGCCTTAATCGCGAACCCATCTCTCCAGCCCCAAAGAAAATATTTTTGAATACAGAAAGTGGGTCTGGAAAGATGGCTTAGCAGTTGAGGCACTTGCCTGTGAGGCCTAAGGACCCAGGTTCGATTCCCCAGAACCTACGTAAGCCAGAGGCACAAGGTGATGCATGTGCATAAGATCACACATATGCGCAAGGTGGCACATGCATCTGGAGTCTGATTGCAGTGGCTAGAGGCCCTGGCATGCCAATTCTCTCTCTCATAAAAAATTTTTAAAAATTAAATAGGCAAAAAGCAGCAAGTGAGCAGAGCAGCAGCATTCACGTCTGCTTCCCAAGGACGGGCACGACGTGACCAGTGCCTCAGGCTCCTGAAGCGCGTTTTCCTCGTGATGGACTGTACCCCCAACTCAGGAGCCAAACAAGCCTTCTTTAAGTAGCTTTTCCAGATTTTATCACAGCAATGAGACAGGTAACAAATACATGTATGGAACCAGCATTTTTCCCATTGAGGTTCGGGGGATAAGAATAAGGAAACATGTCAAAGCTATTTTAACATTTCATGCTTTCAGGATCCATATATAAAACCCAACTTAATCACAAAATTCATCACTTAGTTGTCCTAGAAAGACTTCATCTATTTTACAGTAAGCTGCAACAGTGTAGCGTGTTTAGAATTCCTGCATCACGAGGAAGGCTACAAAGAGTAGCCAGAGTGGCTAAGGGAATTTCAGTAAGGGAAAATCAGACCTGGTGACTTTCAATCTAGACCCCCCCACAAGCCTCAGAGCCAAGAAGGGAATAGGAACCCCTCCCTCAGGAGAGAGCGTCACCCACCATCTCCCTTGGACTACGCTCACTATGTTTCATGCAGCAGACCAGACACTCTTGGCATTATTGCTTACTGGATCCTCAGCACATCCCTGCCAGCTCAGGGTGCTGTGTGAGGGCGTGGATGCTCAGAGCTGGGACAAGAACAGGGCCAGTCTAGTATCCAGACTTGGCTCTTCCTACTCTTGCTACCCTTGGAGCACAGCAGGGAAGGTGTGGGTGTCGGGAAGTGGCTAGACTTCGCACAGCATACTGTATCCAAAACCATGTCAAGGCTGGGGACGTAGCCCAGTCAGTAAGGAGTTTGCCTTGCAAGCAGCACGGCTTGCTGGGCATGACGGTTCCCGTGCTGGGTCCCAGGAGCTTACTGGAGTCATAGCCAGGGCAGTTGAATTGATGAGTCCCAGGCCAGTGAGAGACTTTGTCTCAAAAAGAGTGGAGCAGGCAGGAGAGATGGCTTAGTGGTTAAGGCACTTGCCCACAAAGCCTAAGGACCCAAGTTCGATTCCCCAGAACCCACATAAGCCAGATGCACAAGGTGGCGTATGTTTCTGGGGTTTGTTTGCAGTGGCTGGAGGACCTGGTGTGCCCATTCTCTCTTCCTCTCTCTCAAATATATATATATATATATATATATATATATATATATATATATATATATATATGTATAAAGGGTACCTGAGAAACAACACCCCCTCTGGCCTCCACACACATGCACATACCATGTCAGGAATACTGGTAACTGAAGATGACCTTTGAAGACTCATAAATCAAACTGGGGGTGTGAGTGGTCTAAAGCCATAGCCCTGTCTGTTGCGAAAGTCAGATGGGATCCCCAGATGAGGAATCCCCACAGGCAGTCGGGGTGGCTCTGTGTTCAACAAGGCAGGACTGACGGGGAAGCCAGCTGAGATCTTACTTGGGGGGGGTCATGTATTGGTCGAGGTCCTCTATAGGAACAGAACTGATGGAGTGAACGTGTATTATAAAGGGATTTATTAGATTAGCTTGCAGACACAGGCTGGGCCATCCAACAATAGCTGGATGAGTCTGAGAGCCTGGCTGCTCAGCCCGTGAGGCCTAATCTGGCACTGGAGGCCTGGAGCATTCCTGGAGAGCCCTTCGGTCTGCAGTCAACATTGGAAGGTTGATGATGCAGCTGGGTTCGAGTTTCCACAAAGGATAGTAGCAGCAGCGTAAATGTAAGCATCAGCAAGTAGCAAGGGCAGTCAGGCAAGGCCTGTGTTCTCCTGGAGCCCATTTGTATATAGTCCAGCAGCGGCAGGGCTGTCCACTTCAGGGGAAGGTCTTCCTTGCTCCATCAATCTTTCCTGAAAACCCCGTAAAGACCCAGGTGTGTCTCTTAATTGATTCCTGATCTGACCAAATTGGCAATAGACGATAGAAATTAACCATCTCAGGCACCGTGTCTGCAGGTAATCTGAGGAGAACGGATCTATTTTCACAATAGGGTATCCCATCGGAGTAGCACTCATGTCCATATGTCTAAGGTTTTGTGGTTTTCTGTATCCAGGGCACATTCACTTTCCACTAAATTCAATCTATGGCATGTGAGATTTTTGAGCTGCTAAGGGTAAGAATTTCATTTTTTAAGTTTTTGTTGCTGGTGTATGGTAATATAAATTATGGTTTTGTTCCATCTTTTCCAATTCTTAGGCCTTTTGTTATTGCTTTTTACTTGCCACAGGCATTGGTAGCATCTGCAATAAAATGCTAAGTAGAAGTGATGATAATCATTACGTTTGGTCCTGATTTCAGGAAGCAAGTTTGCAGTATATCACTGTTTAGGTAATGTGTGCTGGAGGGGATGTTTTTATTAGATTATGCAAGTTGCCTTTTATTCCTGCTTTGCTAAGATCAGTGTTACTGATAAGATGTTGAATTTTATCAAATACCTTTTCTGAATCTGTGAAGATAAGAATGTATATTATTTTATATATTTTATCGGCTAATATGTTGGATTATATTAGTTGAGTTTTAATTGTAAAACCAACCTTGCCTTCCTAAAATAAACTCAACTTGTTTCTTTTTGTGCATGTGGCTTTATGTAGGTACTGGGTAATCAAACCTGGGTCCTCAGCTTTTGCAGGCAAGTGCCTTAAATGCTAAGCCCTGAACTTAGTTCTTTTTGTTTGTTTGTTTCTTTCTTTGTTTTTTCAAAGTAAGGTCTCACTCTAGCCAATGCTGACCTGGAATTCACTATGTAGTCTCAGGGTGACCTTGAACTCATGGCGATCCTCCTACCTCTGCTTCCTGAGTGCTGGGATGAAAGGCATGTGCCAGCATGTTCGGCTGAGCTTGGTTCTTTTTTTTTTTTTTTTTTTTAATTTTTATTGACAACTTCTATACTTACAGACAATAAACCATGATATTTCCCTCCCCCCCCCACTTTCCCCTTCATAACTCCATTCTCCATCATATCCTCTCCCTCTCTCCATTAGTCTGTCTTATTTTGATGTCATCATCTTTTTCTCCTATTATGAGGGTCTTGTGAAGGTATTGATAGGCACTGCAAGGTCATGGATATAGATGCCAATTTCTGTCTGGATAGTTAGTTGTATTATAATGAGTCTTACCCTTCCTTTGGCTCTTACATTCTTTCTGCCACCTCTTCTGCAAAGAATCTTGAGCCTTGGACGGTGTGACAGAGGTGTTTCAGTGCTGGGCACTCCTCCATCCCTTCTTCTTAGCACTATGTTGCCTTTTGGGTCATCCCAGTGGTCATTGCCATCTGAAAAGAGAAGCTTTTCTAACCAGAAGTGAGAGTAGCATTAATATATGAATATGAACATTAAATGTAGTGCTTACAGGGCAGTTTGGTGAGAATAATATATGCAATTAGCCAGACAAGAGCAGGCTTTATACCCCTAAGGCTCAAGACCTCCCCTGCTATAGGCTTTTTTTTTTTAAACTTTTTATTTTATCTTATTTTTTTGGAGAGAGACACAGAGAGAGACAGGGAGACACACACACACACACACACACACAGAGAGAGAGAGAGAGAGGGAGGGAGGAAGATAGAGATGGGCATTTCAGCTGCAGATAGATGAGCAGGCTTTATCTGGACCCCTGGAAGGCTTAGGCAAGACCTCCAGCCCTGCTATAGGCTTTTGATTAGGTTTTCAGTACCAGGCAGGTATTCCCTCCCATAGAGTGGGCCTCTAGTCCAATTAGAGAGCAGTTGGTTTCCCCCAGAGTAGACATACCACTATTGCACTTGTTCAGTCATTTGGCCTGTCTGGCCAAACTTGAGGTTTCCAGTGTCCACTGTTTTCATCACTGATGATTTCTGTCCCATAGGGCTGCATGCAGCACAGCTTTTTCCAGCTTTCAGTTGGCTGGTCTACAGGGAGAAGGTTTTCAGCTCAGCACCAGCTTGATTTCTCAGTGACCTTGCTGCCCACACATGTGAAATCTTTAGCAATAGGGTCTCACCATCTGTTACTCGTGGGAAACCAAGGGCCTTGGCAATAGCCTGTAATGTTTTGGAGGCAACAGGGACTTCCCTGGCCAACAACTCACTGGAAGGTATCCCATCCCTGTACTGAAAAATTTCTAGTAGCAATCTATGGCTTCTGGATGTGCCATTATCCAAAGGCTTTCGTATATCTTATTCAGAATATCTTGAATTTTTATTGACCCTCCCCCCAACCTCCTCTTACTCAGTCTCTTCCCCTGGCTTCACTTAGGCCTTTCCACTCTCTGTAATCTGTTCTTATACATATATATATATATGACACCATCCCCTAAAGTCCTTCCTTCTCCTCCCAATCTTATAGCTTTTTTTCTAGCTTACTGGCCTCTGCTACTGACTTTTTGGTTCCAGCTTACACACAAGTCTACACATTTGTAGTTAGGAACCACATATGAGAGAGAACATGTGAGTTTAAAGTGCCAAGTATAGCCCTTATACCCCAATCTAACTGCAGAAGTAATCCTACGTGTTGAGTTTGCCTGCTATTCAAGTATTGTAATGGGCTGGGTGGAACAATTTACTGGCAAATTCTAAACTTCAACTGAGCAATATACACATTCAATAAAAACCAGCACAGAGTATACAAGTGTTGGAATTAAAGCAAATAGATAGCCTTATAAAGCCCAAATCCCTAAGGGTGGGTGTTGCTCTACACCCTTAATCCTGTCAGCTGCGAGGTTGAGATTTCTGTTCTGAAATGGGTTCCAGGTCAGCCTGTGTCTGAATCAGACCCTGACCCCAAAAATGACAGAGCAAAAGACAAAGGCCCTGCAAATATGCAAGCATCAAAGGCAACAATAGTCAACCCCCAAATACAGCTTACTTGAGAATGGCAAAGCCAACCAAGAATATGCATCCCA
Source organism: Orientallactaga sibirica (assembly GCA_036365145.1). Lineage (NCBI taxonomy): Eukaryota > Metazoa > Chordata > Mammalia > Rodentia > Dipodidae > Orientallactaga > Orientallactaga sibirica. The sequence continues at coordinate 10,762,018 of JAEOAD010000555.1, read as the reverse complement.
TAACCTGCCCTGACATGGAAAGAGAGATTAGCACTTTCAGTGTAGGCCCATGTACCTGCTTTTTTGTCAGTCGGCCTCATTCCCTTTTGGGGTGGCTTCCAATCTCACCAATGCTGAATGCCCACCTTGATCCCTCTGTGCTGTGCTGTGCTGTGGAGCTGGTGTTCTGATTAGCTGAGCTGGATGCGCTGCCACCAGGGGCTGAATGCGTTCTCTGGAGGTCCGCGGGGGATGAGAGAGTGCAGGAAGCCTGGGCTGTACTGCAACTGCTCAGCTGATCCCACCTGTTTCTCTTTCAGCATCTCCTTAGCTGATCTCCACTGTTTTCCCTTCAGGTTTCTTGACTTTGCAAGGAGGCTGATGAGGTTGGAAAATCCCCTTGTTTGGTCTCTGCTCCTGCAACTGGGCACTGGTAAGGGGGCACTGGGAGGGTGTGCTGATCCCATGGATTGGGGCTGTAAGCTCCTCACTGGGATTCTGGCTATTTTCCTCCTTTCTGGTGGATCTTGGTCTCTCCTGCTTCTCCACTGTGGCTAGTAAAAACCTATACACCTTCACTTTTCAGAAGAGTATATTTTGCTGTGGTTTTGCTTAAATCCCTCGCTAGGCTGGTTTGGCGTGGCTCCTATGTCGCCACATTACCTGGAAGTCTGGTTCTTTTTTGAAAAAAATATTTTTATTTATTTGTAAGAAGGGGGAGAGAGAGAGAGAGAGAGAGAGAGAGAGAGAGAGAGAGACAGAGTATGGGCATACCAGGGCCTCTTGCAGCTACAAATGAACTCCAGATGCATGCACCACTTTGTATATCTGGCTTTATGTGGGTATTGGGAAATTGAATGTGGGTTGGCAGGCCATTTTGATGTTGGGTTTGGTTATTGCTACCTTCTTGTTGTTGGGAAAAACACCCAACCAGAAGCAGCTTATGGGAGGAAAGGGTTTATTTCAGGCTTATAGATTCCATGGGAAGCTTCATCATTGTGGAGGAAGCTGGCTCACTCCATCACACATCCACAGCACAGAGAGCCAGCAGCCAGCACAAGCAGCCAGAGCTCATGCTGGCTCTAAACGCACACCTAGAACTAGTTCCAAGATCTGTCCCCAGTGACATACCTCCACCAGCAGGGCTCTGCAGAGACTTAAGTAGGAAGTTTAATCAAAAATCCTGAAGCCAGGCATGTTGGCACATGCCTTTAATCCAAGCACTTGGGAGGCAGAGGTAGGTAGATCACCGTGAGTTCAAGACCACCCTGAGACTGAATTCCAGGTCATCCTGGACCTAGAGCAAGACCCTAACTTGAAAAACCAAAAAACAAAACAAACAAAAAAACACCTGAGACTATGGGGGACATTCATTTATATTCAAGCCACCACAGGCACCCTCTTCAGTTGCTGTTCACCTAGTCTTTCACTGAACTTAGAGGTCACCAATTCAGCTCAACTAAACCAGCCAGCAAGCCCCAGGAAGCCTCCCATCTTTGCCTCCCTGATACTGGGATTATAGGCGCATGCTACCACGCCAGGTGTTTTACGTAGGTTCTGAGCTCAGGTGCACTGGTGAGTGCTTTAGACACCCCTGCCCACTTCCATGGTTCTGAAGTGTCCCTGGGAATTGGTTCTGGACACAGAACCTGAGCCAGGAGAGGAGAGACTCTTTCAGGAGTTCTGGGGTGGTTAAAATTATTTATTTTATATTTTTCTGTGGGTTGATTTGTTACTCTGGAAGGTCAAAAGCTGTGCTCTTGCTTTTATTTTGTGAAGAGCAGGGATCATTCTGGTTTGAGAGTGGAGTTTAATATTTTCCTGGAGAAGCTAGTTCTATGAATGCAGAACAGCAGTGTATTTGGGGCACATAGATTCCCTAGTGTATGCTCAGCATGGATGCTGCAGAGCTGGCAGAGCACCAGGCTGAGGCTGACCTGAGCTCATCTGCAGAAGCCACAGGTCCCACGCTCCCTTGTTCCTGGCAGACAGTGCCATCTGGAGCCACCACCACTCACAGCATGGGTTTCTGACAGCACAACCCACTCAGCATGGGCCACCTGTTCTCTGGGAGAAAGGCAGAATGGAGGTGACCTGTCTAGAAAATGTCTGCATAGTTCTTCAGGGTAGTAGTGGATATAATAATGAAGAATGCAGAGCTTCTACTTTCAGGATCTTTGTTTATTTTATTTTTCTAACACTTTCTTAACTATTTATATTGAGTAGGTGTGGTTTGAACATAAAATGTCCCCCATACTCTGATGTGTTTGTGATTACCACCAGTCAGTGGAGCCTTTGGGAAGTGGAGCTGTGCTAGAGGTGGTGTGTTCCTGGGAGCGGGCCTTGCAGTGTTGTTGTTTAGCTCCACGTGCTGCATTTGGCTCCCTCTTTACTTCCTCCCTGCTGCTGTGGAGATGGGATGCCCTGCTGTGCTTTCCCTACCATGATGAAACTTCCCCTTGAAACTGCAAGCCTGAAATAAACCCTTCCCATACATAAGCTGCTTCTGGCCACGTGTTTTGCCCTAGTAACAAGAAGGCACCTGCTACAGTAGGTGAAGACTTAGATATGAGGTAATTGAGGAAAAGCACACCTGTTTCTCTGTGGTCATGTCCCCTGATGGTCAGAATGCTCCTTGTGCCTAAATATCCTTGAAGCTGCACTTAGGTTATCCCCACTGTATCAGAAACTGAGGTGCCAGAGTTTTCTCCTTCACATGTGCACTGGTGAAGGGTCTGTAGCCTCAGCAGCCCTGGCATGGTTATATCACTTACACTATGTTTTTACTTATTTATTTGATTTTAATTTGAGAGCGAGAGAGAGGAAGAGGCAAAGAGAGAATAGGCACGCCAGTGGCCTTTCAGCTGCTGTGAATGAACTCCAGACACGTGTGCCTCCTTGTGTGCATGTGTGACATTACATGCTTGTGTTACTTTTGCATCTGGCTGAATGTGGGACCTGGAGAATTGGATGGTCATTCTTAGTCTTCACAGGCAGGCGCCTTAATCGCCAAGCCATCTCTCCAGCCCTACACTATGTTTTTGACTCTCCTTTTGTGGGGGTTGTGGGAGGAGATACTTTAAAATGGAAGTCCAGGGCTGGAGAGATGGCTTAGCAGTTAAGGCGCCTGCCTCCTAAGCCTAAGAACACCGGTTCCAATCTCCAGGTCCCACATTTAGCCAGATGCAAAGTGACGCAAGGGCGCAATGCCGCACTTGACCACAAGGGGGCACACACATCTGGATTTCATTCGCAGCAGCTGAGAGACTGCTGGCGTGCCCATCTCTATCTGTCTTCCTCCCTCTCTCTCTGCCTCTCTCTGTCTCTCTCCAAAAAAGAAAAAAAAAAAGGAATTCAAGTCCATCATGACTTGGGAGGGAAGGGTCACCATACCTCATGAACATGTAATGCAGGGTTGGAGAGATGGCTTAGTGATTAAGGCGTCTGCTTGCCAAGCCTAAGAACACCTGTTTGATCTCCAGGTCCCACCTTTAGCCAGATGCATTATGCAAGCACGCAATGCCGCACTTGCCCACAAGGGGCACATGCATCTGGACTTCACTCACAGCAGCTGAAATAGCCCTGGTGTGTCCATTCTCTCTGCCTCTTCCTCTCTTTCTCTGTTTCTCTCTCTCTCAATCTCAATAAATAAATAAATAAATAAATAAATAAATAAATAAAATAAAACCTGTAATGCAGGGGCTGGGGAGATGGCTCAGTGGATACAGTGCTTGCCATGCAAGCATGGGGACCAAGTTCAGATCCTTGGCACCCACCTAAAAGCTGTGTGTGGCAGTGGGTGCCGAGGAGGTGGACAGGAGGACCCCTGGCTTGCTGCATGGCTAGTCTAGGCAGATTGGTGAACTCTAAATTCAATGAGAGAACCTGTCATGAAAAATAAGGTGCAGAACAATCAAGAAAGACACCTGAGGTTGACCTCTGGCCTCCACATACAGGCATACATATATGGACATACATACACACAGGCATGGACACCACACATACATACACATGCAAAACCAAAAAAGAAAAGGCAAAAGACCGACCCCTTCCCCCACCTTTGGGGCAACCCAGTCCAGTTTCTCTTTGGGATGTATGCTCTGCCTTGCAAAGTAAACTTCCCCTTGGGCTGTCCGTCTTTCAGCTGAACTTTTTTTTTTTTGGAGAGAGAGACAGAGAGAGACAGAGAGAGAGGGAGAGGAAGACAGATAGAGATGGGCACTCCAGCAGCCTCTCAGCTGCTGTGAACGAAATCCAGATGTGTGCACCCTCTTGTGGGCAAGTGCGGCATTGCGCCCTTGCGTCACTTTGCATCTGGCTAAACATGGGACCTGGAGATTGGAACCGGTGTTCTTAGGCTTAGGAGGCAGGCGTCTTAACCGCTAAGCCAACTCTCCAGCCCTGAACTGAACTTTTAACATTGAGAAGACAGATTTCTGGGATGTTCACTCAGTGTCTTCCCAGACTGCTACTCTGCGAATAAAGTGCAGTTTTATAGATTCGATTTCTGTCTTGCACACAGGCACCTGAGGTGACAGGCAGGAAATGGCTGTGATATTCCTGCCTGATTACCGGCCTGCAGCTGATTGAAAGTGCATGCAGCGGGTGAGGATCCCTGATCAGGCGTCTGTGCAGAGCAGAGGAGACAGAGGGTTGTCACTTTGTGGTTGGATACACAATTAATACTTGGGAAGGCCTGGATTTCCAGGAGACCAGTGTTAGGCCACACTTTCCATGTGGGGTCTGATTTGGCAGGTGTGTCTCCAGAGGAGTTGGGCCAGGACTGGGGAGCTGAGCATGTGGACATCACAAGGGTGGAGCGACATCCCTCCCCTCTCTCAGGACTACATAGGAGTCCTGGGAAGTCGTGTGTGGGATCTCCTTGCTAGCCAAACTGTGGGTGTGAGGGAATCTAAGCGCCATCTCTCCGGTCTGCCTCCCAAGTCAGTTAAGAGATAGGGAGGTGGTGAGATGAGCGAGGGCAGGATTTAGGCAGATTGCTGATGACAAGTGACTTTCCTCACACTAGCTCTCAGCTCTAGATGTATTCACTGCTCAGAGCTGGACACCCACCACTTCCTCCTTGGGCCCAGGCAGGTGAGAACAGCATCACAGTGGCCCCAGGGCTGGTGAAAGCTTGGCTCTTCTAACCAGGCAGAAGTTAGCTTTTTTTTAAAAAAATTTTATTTATTTATTTATTTGTTTGTTTATTTATGAGAGGGAGAGAGACAGGCAGAGAGAGAGAGAGAATAGGCCAGCCAGGGCCTCCTGCCACTGTAAATGAACTCCAGATGCACGTGCCACCTTGTGCATCTGGCTTACATGGGTACTGGGAAATCGAACCTGGGTCGTTAAGCTTCACAGGTAAGTGCCTAACTATGAAGCCATCTCTCCAGCCCAGAAGTTAGCTTTACTTCTATGGAGACAAAGGACCAAATGACAAATGGCTGGGGAAGGGACAAGGGTATCAACCCTGCTGGAGCCCCCGTGGGAGTCTTCCTCATCCCACTTTGCACACGTCTTTCCTCTGGGAGGGGGACACTCATCAAACACACAGGGGCTCCCATGGGTGCTGCCCATCACATGTGAAAACCTAGCAGAAGCTTATGAAGTAGCCAGGCTCTCTTTCCTCCAGGGAAACAACCACCAGCAGGAGTCCTTTGTGCAGCGGAACTGGAGCTGGAGATGGTGTGGCTCTGCGAAACGCCCAGGCATCTTTGAGCTCCAGAGCGACTCAGCTCGCAAGGCCTCTCCTACCACCCTGCATGCTCACGGAGACAACCCCCCCGGGCATGAGGAAGGACATGGACATCTTCTTGGGGCTGTTGCTTGGCCTTCTTTAAGCTGGTGTCCCCGTCAAGAACTGTCCCTATGCTCATCCAGCCATATCTTGCCACCCAGAAGTTTGGATTACAAAGGAAGCCAAATATTGAGGTGTCGAGTTTCCTTGTTTAGACCCCAGCCCTGTCCCCTAGTAGTGACATGGTCTGGACCAAGTTACCTAGTCCCTCTGCATCTCAGCTTCCTCAGCCTGAAAGCAGGCACACTCCCCATGGCCGTCTTTGTGATGATTCTATGGAGTCGGGCGGGATGCCCTCCTCCTGTCTGCCTCCAGTCTCCCTCCAGCTTGCACTCCGGGCATTGGGCGGCCCCGGCAATGCTTGATGATTGATTGCACCCACCTGGCTGGCCAGCATTTCATTCTGGTGCAGTTGAACTGACCCCAGGGCTTTTATTATTTCCATTTTACTTAGCCCAAGAGGCAGTAAATTTATTTTAAGGTAATGATCTTGCTCTTTTCCTCTTGTTCCCATAAATTATGACCCAATAGGTTGTGCACAAACAGTTTGGTTTGATATTCCCCATTAATCATTGCTATGTTTTATAAGTGAACTTCAGTGCAATGGACTGGGGTTTTAATTAAATTTTGAAATTTCTAGTATTTTACAGCTCCCTCTCATGTTTGACTAGAAAAGGGGCAGTCCACACAATTTCATGGGGGAGCAATTCCCTTTTCTACAAATATGCAAAACAGGACTGGCTTCCTTCAGAAGTCTTGTTCTAGACTATTCTGTCTTGCAGTGCCTGCTGGGGCATCATTCCTCTGTCTGAAACAAGTGGGTGTGTTGTGATTGTTCCTGAGGAGACATGAACAAGAGTCTGTTCATCCCAAATACGCACCAGCAACAGACCCAAGTAACAGTTCCTCCCAAGCGTGGCTTAGTGAACCAGTGAGTTTATGCAGGGCTCCTTACAGGAGTGTGGGTGACTCAAAGGCACTGGAGGCATCACTGAACAGCCCACCACAGCACAGAAGCTACGTTCCTGGAGCTTCCTGCCTGACTTACAGTCAGCTCCCCAGTGTGTGGGGGTTCTCTCCTCGGTAATTGTCACTGCTCCTATAACCTCGTGAATCTTGTCTGTTTTAGCAGCTTCATAAAACTTGTGAGGTTTGTCTCAGAATGCAGGTGCCAGCCATGGTGTTCCTGTGACCTTGGGCAAGGGTCTTGACTTCTCTGAGTTTCTTGTCTCACTTTGGAAGAGGGGAGGATGCTCAACCAACCTGCTGTCTTCTTCTTCTTCTTGAGAGAGAGAGAGAGGAAAGAGAGAGAACAGGCCGGCCAGGGATTTTCAGCTGCTGTGAATGAATTCTACACACGTGTGCCCCCTTGTGGGCATGTGTGGCATTGCATGCTTGTATCACTTGCATCTGGCTATACGTGGGATCTGGAGGGTTCAAACAGGGGTTCTTAGGCTTCGCAGGCAAGTGCCCTGACCACTAAGCCATCTCTCCAGCCCCCAACCTGCTCGCTTACTGCTCCTGCTTTGCAGCCCGCCCTGGTGATCAGGATGGGCTGGGTGGTTAGTCCTGGTTATTGGGACTGTACTGTGGGAACAAGTATGTGTATCATACATCACACAAAAAGAAGTAATTGGTTTCAGTCCTCCAGCTGGCTGAGGCCTCCAGTGGCAACTAGAGAATGATGTGGTCCAGGCGACTTCACGATTAGACAGTGGTGTCTCCTCCACCTGAGCTTCCTGAGAGCATGTGGCTCAGAGCCCTCGCTGAACTTGGGAGCCTTGTTACTTCAGCCCCACCTTGCTTATGCTGGCTGCCGTCTTCACATTGCACGGGAAGCACAAAGGCACACAGCACATGCTCTGGGTTTGATGACGAATTCACAAGACCTCACCCTAGTCAGACGTGAGCAAAGAGAATCTTTGATCCCCTCCCTCCCACACATTCTGGATCATTCTACACGTCAAAAGCCGCACAGCCCAAGGTGTTAAACAGCTTTCCCAGGGTCCACAGAGGGAAGAAGTTCTCTCAGTGTAGTTAATGCCATGTGTTTGCCATCAGTGAGTCACTGAACAGAACATTCTAAGCATCTGGTGTACACCACACTGCTGGAGGGTAGCCATGGCAGGCAAAGCCCCTGCTTTCAATAGGGAACAGACACTTGGGTGAGGGCAAGTGCCAGGTGGGGTTGAGACCTGACTGCAGCCCACCTCTGAGAAACCAGAGATGCCTTTCCTGTTGTGGGGATGGTTTCACATCATTGTTTTGATGGGGGCTAGCGTTTGTTACACTCCAGGGACCCAAAGGCATATGGGCTTAGCTCTGCGCACTAGAAGTGCCCGGTCAGGAAATGGGAATCTATAAAACAGCATTTCCAGTTGTCTTCTGGGTGCATTCAACAGCCCCCCCCCCAGCTGCTCCCCACTTCTGAAGCCTGCTTCTTATCCTACCTTCTGACTGTGTCTGCCTCCTCTGACCGTCAACAGTGGATCCAGACTCTTTGCGATGTGGCCCTCCTCCCAAATGTCCCTGACTGATGTGGGCACAGAGGTGAGCCCTCACTCCTTGGAGTGTGGACACTGACCAGCACCCCTCTGACGGCTCTTCCAGGTTATCTCCTGGGGCCACCGTGCCTGGTCCTGTAAGAGCAGACCAGCTTCCTCTGCCATTATGGAACCTCCCCTGGATCTGTAAGCTTCAATAAGTCCCTTCCTCCATAACTGTGCCTGGTCTGGAAGTTCATTTCAGTGAACCTGAAGCTGTCTGCTTACACCTTGCCTGCTGGGTTTCCTGCAGTCCAACATCTACGCTGGAGTGGATCTGTTCTTTGCAAAGTTCAAGTTGATCAGTTGCTCCTTCCTGTGTTAAAAATGTCCCCATAAAACCTGAAATGCAGGGCTCTCAAAACCCTGGCCTCTGCTCTCACCAGCCACACCTTCTTTGGGCCCTCAAGGCACAGAATCTTGTTTTGGAGATTTGAGGTTTTGCCTGGCCTCTGGATCCTGCTGACTGTGGGATCCAGTTATCATCTTCTGACGGTTGACTCCACAGTGAGCTCCTGGAAAGCAAGCCTTCGTCTTTAGCTAGTGGAGGCTCTGGGATTTGGAGGGCTGGAATAAGAAGATAGTGGAGTACAGACAGTGACAATGGCTGGGATGTCCCTTGACTAACGCCATGTAGCTGATTTAACCCTCTAATAACCTAACCCTCATGTCAGGACTCTGGAGGTGGACTTGGGGACCTCTTTGTTCCTCTTCCTAATTGGTCATATTGAACAAATTTCCCTTTCTGCTTTTAATTTGGCCCTTTAAAAATATTTTATTTTATTTATTTATTCACCTGAGAGCCAGAGAGAGAGAGAGAGAATGGGCACACTAGGGCCTCTAGCCACTGCAAACAAACTCCAGATACATGTGCCTCCATGTGTATCTGGCTTACATGGGTACTGGGGAATCGAACCAGGGTCCTTAGGCTTTGCAGGCAAGTGCCTTAACCGTTAAGCCACCTCTCCAGCCCTTATTTGGCCCTTTTAATCGGCTTACTGAGGAGGACTGAGTGGTCAGCTTGGTTTGTTCGGGCTGCCCTACATCAGGTAGCAAATGGAGGCTGAGGTAAATGACATATCTCATTAAGCCTCACCTCACTTACTAAGGGTGATTTGAACCTAGGCTGTCTGCTCCAAAAGCCCCCCCCCCCGCTTCCCAGAGATGGAATCCACCACGCTACTCGTAGAGATTTGAAAGGAGGCATTTCACTGCCACAGCGGGATGAGGACTACTAGCCCAGTGTGGTGATGAGACCGAGCAAAATTTTTGTTTCTTTTTTTTTTTAATTTTCAGACAGAAAGATGTGTTTTCATTTATGGATTATCTTCAGGTTGTCCAGGACTCCTGTCAATCACTAGTGCTTAGAACTACACTTTCAACTAACTTACAGGAATCAGCACCAGTGACCGTGAGAGAGGGCCTGGGAAGCTTGGCTGCAGTTGCTGAGATTCAAGTAATTAAAAATCCAGCATTTTCTGTGAAAGAGAAAAGAGAAAAAAACAAAAAACAAACTTAAAAGGCCTGGCACCATGACAGTCTGAAAGCAAACATGATTAAAAGTCTTACTACATACAGAATTCATATTTAATCCTCCTTCCTAGTACTGAGTGATATATTCAGATGTTTGTTTTTTTTTTCCGTCTTAGGCTGAAATGTCAAAATTTACATTTAAATGAACCTGTTTGGTAGGAAAACTGTAGCTACTGGGGCCCTAATGAAAGAATTAATTTATCTAGATTCAGGTGTGCACGTTTGCAGAGACCTTGGCCTGAAGCACGTGGGTGAGGCTGGCTTTTAAAGCTGCTTAGGAGGCTGCTGTCCTCAGAGACTGGCTGTCCCTGTGGGACTTCTTTCTTCTGGGTTCTGTCACTGCCTGGTGATGATTTTTCTTTTCTCTTGCAAGCCCAGGGACAAGAGCAGGGGACAGAAGCCTGTAGCACCAGGGCAGGGCTCTTCCTCAGCACATGCTCCGGCTGAGGTTTCTTTTGTGGGGTACGGTGTTGCACAGAATGCTGGGTAAGAGCTGATGCACCCGGACTACACTCTACACTCTAGAGGTTGGGATCTCTGAGTGCAGACCTGAACTGTGGGGAGTGTCACCTTTTACTGGAGAAAACCACAAACTGTTTATTGCAAAAACAGGATGGGAGTTAAACTGCAAAGTTACACAAAGTTACTGTTAAACAAGGGGGGTTATTACAAAAGAGTCATAAGGTATTCATTACACAGGTCCCCTAAGTGGAACTGAGGCAAGAAACATACTATGCTATGTAAACACAAAGGTAATTTAGAAACAGAAAGGTACAGGAAGGTCAAGGTGTAATGCCAAGTTCATGACAACCCCCAGTGACTACCAAGGAAGACCAAACACATATGCAAACACAAAGAGCTTTACTCGGGCTTAAGCTCGGTCTCTTGCCTTCACCAACACAGTGGATCCATGCAAGAGCCCTGAGAAGCAGAAAAGCGGGCTTTTTATTGAGGTTTGAGCAAGGGGGAGAGGGCTATCACCCACGCAACCACATGATTGTCTAATTTGAACAGTAACTGTACTTGGGGGTTCTTGATTGGTCTTAGGGTTTTGGCGGGCTAGGTCTAGGGGAATTTCTAACTTAATTGGCTCAGCAAGCAGTGGTTACATTTGAACAGGTTGGTGCACGTGGTTACATTCATTTGATTGGTTGACATTTACAAAACTCTGAGACGGTGGATCTTATTGGGCCATCCAGCCCAGGACCGCAAGAATGTTGAGTCATGCTCACACAGCAAGTTTATGGTTTTTCCTGGTACTGCTTGTTCTTCCCTTGACGTTGGGAACTTGCCTCTGTGGCCTACAGAGTGACTGAGGCCTGTCATGGTGCTACTCTGGCCTGGGTCTTTCAAAGGTACATTGCAAGAGGGATCATCCCCTTCCTTAAATAACAGAAAACACCTGCATTTTGCAATAAGGCCTGTGGTAACAATTCCGGGGATGTCTCCTTTATCTGTCAGGAAGATCAACTTGGGTGGTGGCCTCCATTATGTATGCCTAAAGTCCAGGGCTACACAGGAGGATGCTTGACCAGGTCTATTGTATCCTTTACATTGCATTTTCCAGTTTCCAGTTCTCATGTTCTGAGACTATAAATTGGACCAGTTATACATGGACAGTAGCAGAATTTGAGATAGTTGTGAATAAAGAGAAATGCAGGGGCTAGAGAGATGGCTCAGTGGGTAAAGTGCTTGCCAAACAAGCATGAGGACCCGAGTTCAAAGCTCGGGATCCCACGTACAAGCTGGGCATGGTGATGTCTGCCTGCAATGCTGGCACGGTGAAGGCAGAACCAGGGAACCGCAGGGGCTGACTGGTTTGATGGTCTAGTCGAATTGGTAAGCTCTGGATTCAGCAGGAGACCCTGTCTCGGAGAATGAGGAGGAGACGGGAGGGACTAGCCAGCTAGCTGTGGTAGATGGGCATTTAGATAGGGAAGCTCACAAAAGAAAACCTTGTGTCGTGCCATCGCTGTGCCCGCCCCAGAGGACCTCGTGTGACGCCATCACTGTGCCCGCCCCAGAGGACCTTGTGTCGTGCCATCACTGTGCCCGCCCCAGAGGACCTCGTGTCGCCCCATCGCTGTGCCCGCCCCAGAGGACCTCGTGTCACACCATCACTGTGCCCGCCCCAGAGGACCTCGTGTCGCCCCATCGCTGTGCTCCAGCTGCAGAGCTGGGGGTCACCTTCTACTTGTCTCACCCAATCAACACTCTCAGTTGATCACACCAAACTTAGGTGTGTGTGGGTGGACCGCTTCTCTGAGCCCAGGCTAATTGGCTCTCACACTTTACACGGGTGTGCCAACCTCTTCTGGAGACAGCCCCCAGGCCCCAATGAAGACTTACCAGGGGCCATGTGGGTGGGGGTTTTCTTTCTGGCACTTCAGCTGTTTATATCTACACTTCTGGATCCCAGTGTCAGTAAGACTTAGATGCCAAAGTGGGAATATTTCTTTGTTACTAATTTTATGGCCTTCTGATTTCTTCGAGAGCACAAGTCTTTTTTTTTAAACTCCCTTTCACATTTTTTTGAGAGAGTCAGAGAGAGAGGGAGAGAGAGAGAGAGGGACAGATAGAGAATGGGTGCACCATCAGCCTCTCAGCCATGGTGAACGAACTCCAGACACATGTGCCCCCTTGTGGGAAAGTGCAGCATTGCACCCTTGCATCATTTTGTGTCTGGCTAAACGTGGGACCTGGAGAATCAAACGGGCATTCTTAGGCTTAGCAGGCAGGCGCCTTAACCGCTAAGCCATCTCTCCAGCCCCCTTTTCACAGTTTTTTCCCAGACTCCCACGTGGGCTCTGGGACTGTATAAGTATATCCATTTTCTCTTCCTCAGTTCATGGACTCTTCTTCTCCTTTTTATTCCCGAATAAAGATGTAATGGTTTATAAAATTATCCTTCTCAGTCTTGTTTGTCCCATTTCTTTGGCAAAAACAGACACGAACTCAGGGCTTAGAGTTTAAGGACTTTTCTGAACTCCAAAAAAAAAAAAAAAAACCATTTCAGAGAGGGACGGAGGAGGCCACTCAGTGTCCACTTCCATACACACATCTGCACGTGCACATGCACATGCACACACACATGTGTGCCCACACACAGGTGAACAAGCATACACCCCACACACATACCACATACATACACATGGAAGGAAGGAAGAAAGAAGGAAGGAAGGAAGGAAGAAAGAAAAGAATGCATTCCTGAGAATGGGGATGGGGCAGTGAGCTGGAACAAGACCCAGGTTAAAATCCCAGGGTCAGGAGAAGTCTGACCCTTTATAGGTCATTTACTTAGCACCCCTCTTCCACATTTGTCTGTCTTAGACTTTTCTGGAGCACGCTTGGTTTGTTACGTGTAGCCCACAGGAGGGTTTCCAGTCACCTTTCATCTGGTTTCTTTTCTATGCCAATCCTGATGCCTCTGTCTCCAGGGCCTTGCTTTCCTCCCACAAGATCAGGGACTGCCTTTCCACATTCCTTGTCCCTGGGGATCGGGCCCAGTTGGGTGCACCTGTCCTTTGTAGGGAAGATCTGCTTAGCTGGCTTCAAAGCCTCTGAAAACCCAGAAGTGCTTTGTGCAAGTAAATGGAGTGACAAGCATTGTGCTTTAGGGTAAAGCTTCTTTGGATTAGGGTGAGAGGAAGGCAGGTGAAGTGGGGGCTCTCCCAGCATGTGCGTCACAGATCACATCCTGAGCATCTGCCACAAAATCCTGCCATTGTGTGCCCCTGACTGAGAGCCAGCGGGGTGACAGGCACCAGGGCTGGTGCAAAGGTGTCATTATATACAGTGTATAGGCCAGTGGGGCCCTAGCTCCCCAAGGCTCTTTCCAAATCAGGACATGGCTGCGGGATGCCTGCTGCTCAAGGGGCACAATTGTGTGAAATTCTGCTCCACTCTCCAGTCTTTCTTCATAAGTTGGAGGCAGATTCTGGAAGATTCTTTCTGGAAATGTTCAGGCAGAGGGTGAGAGGGCAGACTATACCTCCTAAGCCCCTTATCTCTCCACCCACTCTTTAGTTTGACAATTTTGTTAGATGGCTTGCTTCTCTACTCTGCAACACCATTCGAGACTTCTGCACTGCGGGCTGGGAACATGGCTCAGTCTGTAAAGTGTTGGTTTTGTGAGCATGAAGACTTGAGTTTGATTTCCAGAACCCATGTTTTTTTTTTAAAAGCCAGGTATGGTGGTATGAGTTTGTAATCACAGTGCTGGGGTGGCCAGTTAGCTTACTTGGGGTGTTCAAAGCTAGTGAAAGACCCTTACTCAGAAAAGGTAGGTGGTACCTGAGGAATGCCATCTGACGTTGTCCTCTAACTCCACATGCATGCTCATGTGCACGTGCGGTGTGTGCATGTGTGCGCACACACACACACACAACTTCTATATTGTCCTCTCACTGTCACTTCCACCCTCACTTTCAGCAGGTGGAAGTGGTCAGGGTCTCCCCAGCTTTCGTCTTCCTGTGCCTGGCAGTGCATCTGTTGCCACTCTTCCTTTCCTTCCCTCCCTCTTTTTAAAAATTAAAAAAAAATATTTTAGAGAGAGCTAGAGAGACAGAGAGAGAACAAGACAGAGAGAGAGGAGAGCTAGAGAGAGAGAGAGAGAGAGCAAGACAGAGAGAAGACAGAGAGAGAGAGAGAGAGAGAATTGGGGTGCCAGGGCCTCAGCCACTGCAATCAAACTCCAGACACTTGTGCCACCTAGTGAGCATGTGCAACCTTGCGCTTTCCTCACCTTTGTGTGTCTGGCTTAGGTGGGACCTGGAGAGTCAAACATGGGTCCTTAGGCTTCACAGGCAAGTGTCTTAACCGCCAAGCCATCTCTCCAGACCCTTTCCCTCTCTCTGTGAGTGATGAGCCGAGGGCTGTGCCAGCTCTCTTTCTCAGTGATGGCCCATGCTCCAGCTCCTTCCCTCAACTCTGCCCAGCGACCACACCCTGATCCAAAGCCCTGACTCCACATCTCGGCTTCATGCCTCCAGCTCACTCCTATGTCTCTCCTGTCCTATGTACCCACATCCAGCCAAGCAAGCAAAACCACAGCCAAGAAGTCCTGCTGAGTGTCTCAAGTTCACCCATCCCACAACCCCACAGGATCCCCTAAAGCACCCTAAATTGGCTTGTTCACACAAAACAGACCCTTGGACATGCCAAGTCTCTATAGAACACGTCTTCTGAACCTCTTACACATCTACAGCACGTCAGCTCAGGCCTCACACCCACCACTGGCTGCCCAGATCCTGCCGGACAGTCACCTTTGCATTGTTCCTGTCACGCTGCCCCCTGCCAGCTCCCACAGTGTTAACTAAACTTGAGGTCTAGTGTGTGACGTTTCATGGGTCAGGCTCCATGAGGTTGGACTGGTGGTGATGTGCTTGCCCTAAGTGTCCTGGGCACCTGCCAGCAGTTCCAGGTCAAGAGAGGCTTGCTGGATGCATCTGTGAGTTTCAATGATCTCTCTCTCCACGTGTCCACTTTGACTGTCCTCTGTTAGGTAGCTAGACAGGCCTTAGCAGGCTTGGAGGCCATGGAGGATTGGGCCCTTTCCTCATTCTCAGCTTTGACTCCCACTCCTCCTTTCCTTGGTAAAGGAGGATGGTGGAAGTAGCAGAAGTTTGTTGAGGAAAAGCTACTTCCTCTTGGTTAACAGAATAGAATTTGTGTTTTACCTTTGGCTGTGGGTGGAGATGTGGGATTCTAAGCTATCTAAAACACGAGATTATAGTCCTTTCTTTAAGAGTTAATCCAGCTGAGCCTATCATTCAGCTGCCGGGCGAGAACACCCCTCACCTCAAGGCTTGCTAAGGGGTGGGAGGAATAACTTCCCCTTAATGACACAATGTACTTAGGCCCCCAGAAACTCTTCCCTCAGGGCCATTGCTCACAGATGTAAGCTGCTCACTTTCTCATCTCAGGAAGCCTGACTTCCCCCTTTCTCCTTTTCTACCTTTTCTTTGGGGGTCCTGACCAAAGTCCTAAGCATAACTTGCCCAGACACTGAGTTTGTTCAATTTCTTGGAAGACCACCCTCACCCATGCCACTGCTTGCAGACCTCTGTGGAATGAGCCTGCTTTCTGGACCCTAACTTGGAAGGTGTGTCTTTGTCTCTTCCTGTTTTCCATCTCCCTGCTGCTTGGATTTATAGCTTGCCTGCCTGATGGATTTTCTCTCCTACTAATAAAATTGCCCTAGAGCTTCCTTCTGAGTTTGTTTTTATTATTATCTAAAAAAATTTAAATATTTTATTTATTTGTAAGGAAAGAGAGAGAGAGAAAGAGAGAGAGAGAGAGAGAGAGAGAGGAGAGAGAGGGAGAGGGAGAGGGAGAGAAAGAAAATGGGCATATCTGGCTTTACGTGGATACTGGGGAATTGAACCCAGATTGTTAGGCTTTATAGGCAAGGGCCTTAATCACTGAGCCATCTCTCCAACCCTGTTTTTTTTTTTTTTTTAAAACTTTTCATTTTTTATTACTTTTTTTGGAGAGAGACACACAGAGAGAGAGAGAGAGAGAGAGACAGAGAGGAAGACAGAGATGGGCACGGCAGCAGTGTCTCAGCTGCTGTGAATGAAATCCAGATGTGTGCGCCCCCTTGTGGTCAAATGCGGCATTGCGCCCTCGCGTCACTTTGCATCTGGCTAAACGTGGGACCTGGAGATTGGAACTGCTGGAGATTGGAACCAGTGCTCTTAGGCTTAGGAGGCAGGCGCCTTAACCCCTAAGCCATCTCTCCAGCCCCAACCCTGTTTTTTTTTTTTTTAATACTTTATTTATTTATGAGAGAGAGAGAGAGAGGGAGGGAGGGAGGGAGAGAAAGAGACATATGTAGAGTGAATATGGATGTGCCAGGGCCTCCTGCTGCTACAAACTCCAGATGCATGTGTCACTTTGTGCATTGACTTTATGTGAATACTGGGAATTGAACCCCAGCTATCAGGTTTTGCAGGCAAGCACCTTTAATTACTGAGCCATCTGTTCAGCCCCCTGAGTCTGCTTTAAAATTCTCTTATTTATTATTATCATTATTTTATTTATTTATTTATTTATTTATTGGTTTCTTTCAAGGTAGGGTTTCACTCTAGCCCAGGCTGACCTAGAATTCACTATGGAGTCTCAGGGTGGCCTCAGACTCACAACCATCCTTCTACCTTTGCCTCCTGAGTACTGGGATTAAAGGCGTGTGCCACCATGCTTGGCTAAAATTCTCTTATTAATGAGGCTAAGAACCCACAAAGAGAACACTGATTCCCTGGTAATCCCTCTCTTTCCCTCCGTCAGTAGACCGAATACATCATGTGCAATAGCTTTGAGTGAGTGTCTTATCTTCTCCAAAGTGGTTACAGTCTGTGGAAGTTTGAATGTAAAATGTCCCCGCTAGACACATGTGTTTGAATCCTTGATCCTCAGCTGGTGGTTCTGTTTTGGGAAGGTTGTGGAACCTTTAAGAGGTGAAGCCTGGATGGAGGAAGTGTGTTAGTGAGGGCAGGCCTTGAAGGTATTACAGCTGGCTCCATGCTGTGTTCTCTCTCTTTCTACTTCCTCCCTGTGTATGTGATTCTAGCTTCCTGCTATGACCTTCCATACTTTCCCCGCCATGATAGACCCTCATTCTTTGCACCTGTAAGCTGAATGAAACCCTTTCCCGTCCATCAGCGGCTTCTGGTCAGGTACTTTGTCCTAACAACGAGATGACACAGTCTGTCCAGACTTCTTCTGGCCTCATCCCCAGGGCAGTGGCTGTGGCTTCAGCATGCACTAGCATCACGTGGAAGACTCATACGACTTGAATCGGTGGGCTGTGCACCCAGGTTTGAGCTGAGTGAATCCGGGCTAGGTCTTGAGAACATGCATCCCTAGCAGATTCCCATGTGATGCATTGGTGCAGGGAGCACAGTTGGCGAAACACTGTTGCACAAGCAGCAGCATATCAAAGGTCAGAGGGAAGGACCTCTCTCTGCTCAGTGTTCACAGGCCTCTCTGCCCGCTGCAGACTCCCTGGGAGTTTCAGGCATGGAGGCTTAGCTCCACAGTTAGATACCGGTCAGCTTAACAGGAACAGTGAGAAGATGCTGGAATAAATCACTCAACAATCAATTCACAATTGCCTAGGAGAGCAGAATCTATGGCTGTAGCAATTGATATGCCAATGCAGATAGGGAATCCTAGGAGAATGATTAAGTTCCCTGCCTGGATCAGCACCGGCCGTCTCCCTCAAGTAGGAACGCAATGCCGCGCTCCAGGGACTAATGGGGGACCCTTCCCTTGGTGATGGAAAGCTCTCAGAAAGCAGCTGTAGCTGCATCGAGCCAGGCTGGATGACTGATTAGAACTCAGTGACTTGGGGAGTTGCAATGTCACAAGTCCAGAGCCAAATTATCTTGGGCTATCTTGGCCCTCGACTAGCAATTTATTGCCCACTTCTGTGTGTGACCTAATATCCTGTGACTACTGGATAAATCCCTTGGAATGTGTGAACAGACTCCTCACTTCCAGCAATCCAGAGGCTAAGAGTTTCATCAGATAGCCTCTGAGGCCTATCATGGAGATTTCCCTGCTTTGCTGTAACCCGCCTACCTGACCTTTCCACCAATGTCTTTGAAAAGCGTTTTGATTTAGGACTGTTCTGTTATGATTAAAAAAAAAAAAAAAAAAAAAAGGAGAGATGGCTTAGCAGTTAAGGCGCCTGCCTGCTAAGCCTAAGAACCGGGTTCTGATCTCCAGGTCCCACGTTTAGCCAGATGCAAAGTGACGCAAGGGTGCAATGCCTCACTTGCCCACAAGGGGGCGCACGCATCTGGATTTAGTTCACAGCGGCTGAGAGACTGCTGGCGCACCAATTCTCTATCTGTCTCCCTCTCCCTCTCTCTGTCTGTCTGTCTCTGTGTATCTCTCAAAAACAAAAAACAAAAAACAAAAACAAAGCTCATGGAGACTACGTAGTGAATTCCAGATCAGCCAGGGCTAGAGTGAGACCCTACTTCAAAAAACAAAAAACAAACAACAACAACAACAACAAAAAACCCTCAATGAACTGTTGCTATGTTGGAACACAGAATTTAGGGTAATCTAAATCCATGTTTCTGGGCCATGGTCACTCATATTTAGCTCCATATCTTTTTTTTTTTTTTGGCTCCACATCTTTTATTCTGTTTGAGATAAGAACTGTGTTTTCTTAAAAAAATATATTTATTTGTAAGGAGAGAGAGAGAGACAGAGACAGAGAAAGGGAGAGAGAGGGTATTGGTGTGCCAGGGCCTCTTGCTACTGTAGACAAACTGAGACGCATGTGCCACTTTGTGCATCTGGCTTACATGGACATTGGAAAATTGAACTTTGTGCATCTGGCTTACATGGACACTGGAAAATTGAACTTTGTGCATCTGGCTTACATGGACACTGGAAAATTGAACCCTGGTTGTCAGGATTAACAAGCCAGCGCCTTTAGCCGCTGAGCCATCTCTCCAGCCCAGGGAGCTGTGTTTTTGCGTTGTTTTGCATCTCCTATCCTGTGGCACCCTTTGAGCTCCCACCATGTACTAAGCACTGTGCTGACTTCTGGGGACCAGAATGTAGAGCATCAGTGTAGTTTTGATCGAAAGTGCCCCCTAGAGGCCCACTGCTAAATACAGCCTTATTTTCCTGTGTGTGGTGCTGCTGGGAGGTGCGACTGGTAACGAGTCTGGACCAGGTGGAAGGAAGTGAGCTCATTGGGGGTGTGCTTTTGAAGCAGATATTGGGAGCCCATGCTCTTGTTACCAGGTTACCATCAGATTACCAACCTTCTCCACACTCCAGCCATGATGCAGGGTGTCATATCAGATCCCAAACAGCAGGGCCACCTTACTGAACGGCTTGAAATCATAAGCCCGATTCAGCCTTCTCTCCCTTTAAACTGATTGTACTGGGTATTTCGTCACAGCGATGGAAAGATAATCAACACAGGTCCTCTCCAGCACTGTGGAAGAAGCCAGCAAATGTGGATGGGTCACTGCTTGCTCTTTTCTTCACATGTCTGTATGTGTGGTATACATGTGTGTGCATGCATGTGAAGGCCAGAGGATGGCCCCAGGAGTTATCCTCAGAAACACCATCTGTCTCTTTGAGATGGGGGGTGTCTCATTGGCGTGTAGCTCACTGATCAGGCTGCACTGGCTGGCCAGTGAGCTCCGGGGATCCGCCATTCTCCACCTTCTCAGCACCAGGATCACAGGTGCACACCCCCATGCGTGGTGTCTACATGGAGTCCTCCTGTAATGAGGCCAGCACTTACTGCCTGAGCCATCTCCCCAGCCCCAGACTGCGGGTTGGATACCAGACAGTTTGTTTTAGGCATTAGCTTGTCTGTATCTAGAGAGGCGATGCCCTTAGTCTCATTTCACAGGTGAGAAACTGAGTATCAGCTAGAGATGGGATACTCATTAGGACTCATATTTCTTTCTTTTTTTTTAAAAAATTTACTTTTATTTATTTATGAGAGGGGGGGAAAGAGAGAGAGAGAGAGAGAGAGGGAGGGAGAGAGAATGGGCATGCCAGGGCCTCCAGCCACTGCAAATGAACTCGAGGTGCATGTTCCATCTTGTATAGCTGGCTTATGTGGGTCCTGGGGAATTGAACCTGGGTTCTTTGGCTTTGCAGGCAAGTGCCTTAACCACTAAGCCATTTCTCCAGCCCCAGGGCTCACATTTCTGACCCACACAGGGAATAATAGAACCACCATTTACAAGGAGCTTATGGTTTATCTAAAGATGCAAAACTATGATGCAAGGGTCAACTAGTGACCGTCCTAGGAGCCCCCATATTCCCCTTCAGCTGGGGTGACGCTAAAATGGTGGACAGAGAAACGGTTCAGCTCAGTACCGGGCTGACGAGATTGTGTTGAGCAGGGAGTAGATGGATGGCAGTGTGTCCCTTTTGGGAGGTGAGCTGTCACTCACAGCTGCCTGCTTCATGTATTCACCCGTGAGGCTAAGTGCACAGCTGATGTGAAAACTGAAACATCCCACTGAGAGCGTGGCAGAAACAGCTGCAGTTAATCTGTTCCCCTGTGAGAAAATTAGCAGGTTCCCCTCGCCCCCGTGATACGATGGGCACCTCAGTTAACTTGGTCTTGTGCAAGGGCAGGGAATGTCCTTTTGGGTGCCTCAAAGACATAGCCCTTACTACATGCGAGACCCTGTCCTAAATAGAGATGAGCTCAGTCAAGCCATGTATGTATATGCATATGTATATGATCTTTATCATCTATATCTAAATCTATGTCTCATCCCTATGCTAGGTGAGAAGTATTATTATTATAATTATTATTTGTTTTTTAGTTTTTCAAAATATGGTCTCACTCTAGTCTAAGCTGACCTGGAATTCACTATGTAGTGTCAGGGTGGCCTCGAACTCATGGCGATCTTCCTTCCTCTGTCTCCCAAGCACTGGGATTAAAGGTATGTGCCACCACACCCTTCGGGAAATATTATTACTCCCACTTATAGATGAGGCAACTGAGGCCGAAGAGGTTAAAAACTTCTCTGGGGTCATGTAGTGATGACACGAGCCTCAGGTTTAGAGGACTTGGGGCTGGGGAAGGGTGGGGAGGGTGGCGGTTTTCCATATGCTGTTCCTGCATCAGCAGCATCGCCTCGGGTGACTTGGTTTTGGGCTAAGTCAGAGTCTGAAGGCTGCAACAGGAGGTGAGGAAAGTGACAGTTGTCATCTCCAGCATGCTCCAGAGGCGGAAGTGATATTCTCAATATTTGCCCTCAGGAGGGATATGGGTTCAGGAAGATGAAAAAAGGAGGGAAGGAGCAGGAATGAATCCCCCTCCATTAAATCTCTTCTTTTTTTTTTTTTTTTTTTTTTTTTTTTTTTGAGGTAGGGTCTCACTCTGGCCCAGGCTGACCTGGAATTCACTATGTAGTCTCAGGGTGGCCTCGAACTCATGGCGATCCTCCTACCTCTGCCTCCCAAGTGCTGGGATTAAAGGCATGCACCACCACACCTGGCGAATCTCTCCTTTTTTTCTAACTAGTCTCTCTTCTATTTTGATATCATCATTTCCCCCTTCTATTATGCAGGTTTTGTGTAGCCACTGTGAGGTCATGAATACCCCGGCATGTCTGGAAGACAGTATTGCAAAGCACTTCTCCCCTTTCTTTGGCTCTTACATTCTACCCCCACCCCCATTTTTTAAAATTTTTTTTTTTTAAATTTTTGCTCTTACATTCTTTCTACCACCTTTCCACCATGGTTCCTGAGCCTTGGAGGGTGTGATAGAGATGTCTCACTTCGTGCTGAACACTCCACAGTCACTTCTTCTCAGCACTCTGGTGAGTTTTGAGTCACCCCAAGGGTCACCACCATCTGCAAAGAGAAGCTGCTGCCTCTTCTTCTTCTTCTTCTTCTTCTTCTTCCTCCTCCTCCTCCTCCTCCTCCTCCTTTTTTTTTTTTTTTTTAAGGTAGGGTCTCACTCTAGCTCAGGCTGACCTGGAATTCACTATGTAGTCTCAGGGTGGCCTCGAACTCATGGTGATCCTCCTACCTCTGCCTCTCAAATGCTGGGACTAAAGGCATGCACCACCATGCCCAGCTCAAAAGAAGCTTATTTAACCAAAAGTGAGAGTAGTATTAATATACGGGCATAAACATAACTATTTAGAAGCCTAGTATATCCATTTAGCCAGACAACAGTCTGGTAGGAGCTAACTCCTGGCTGTTTCCCCACTGTAAAGATCCTGTCTTGGCATTGTGTTCATGGGCTGGCCCCTCATCACTGCCCTTGTGGGAGCTGGTTCATCAGGCAAGGCCTGTTTCCATTCAAGGATCCCCAGTCACTCCAGTAGTATAGTAGTATAGACCTCAAAACTCTGGTGTGCCAATGGGATGCCCAGCATAGGTGGTGTTCTTGAAAGTCCCGAGAACCAAAGTAACGCCATGACAGGCTCCAGCTGCCTTGCAGGCCTCAGGCTAAACTCAGGTCACAATGTACGTAAGAACAAACAGTTACTGGAAAGATCATACTGACCCATAATAGGCCAATTAGATAAAATAAGCAAGTGTTATACATTCCTGTGGCTTTGTAGTTTGCTAAACGTTCCTCAGCTGCTGTATAACCAATCAACTTGTAACAAGTAAATTCATGGTAAATGTCAACCAATCATATTGGAAATTTCCCTTCTCTTTGTTTGAACCCAATAAAAGCTTCTTCCAAACACAGCTCGAGGCTCTTGCATGAATCCACTGTGTTGGTGAAGTCAAGAGACCGAGCTTAAGCCCGAAATAAAGCTCTTTGCTTTTGCATTCGTGTCTGGACTCTTTGGTGGTCTGTAGGGGGCGCTATGAACTGGACACTACAGTCCTATGCTGGGGACTTGGTATTTGTGTCTCTCCTCAAATTCAAATGCTGAAATTCTAACTCCCAATTACTAGGAATTATTATGATGGTGAATAGAGCCTGTGCATGCATAGAGCACTCATAAATAAGATTAGTGCCTGTGAGAGATATTTTAACCCTTCTTCACTGTGGGCATATCAAAAAGCCACCATCTGTGAATCAGGAAACAGGCCCTCACAGGTACCAAATCTGCTAGCCCGCTCGCTGATCTTGAACATTTCAGCTTTTAGACTGGGAATGATAGTTTCTGTTGTTTGGAAGTCATCTAGTTTATGCTAAATAGTTACACCAACCCAAACAGAGGGCAATGTGCTCAAAATAAAGTGCTGGGAGTCCTTAAATGGGTACTGGAGAGAGAGAGAGAGAGGAGGAGCATGTGCAGACAGGTTGGCATTGGTGAGGCCTAGAGAAAAGAGGCCTCTGGAGCCAGAATGGGGCCTATGGGGAGGGACAAGAAGAGAGGCTCCCTGGGCCCAGGGAGGTGGAGCTTTGCTGGAGGAAGTATGTTGCTGCGGTTGAGTTTAGGGGTGTTATCACCAGCTCCTCCCTGCCAGAGCTGGGCTCACTCAGTGCTTTTTGGCAGCTGCTATGGCAAGACGTGACGTCCAGCCTCTGCTCTGCCATTCTTCCCCTGCCATGCTGAAACTTCCCCTGGAGACTGTGAGCCAAAATAAACTCTTTCCTCCCATCAGCTGCTTTTGGTTGGATGTTTTGTTCTAGTAATGTGGAGGTAACTGGGACAGCATACTTCCTCCGTCAAACCTTTCCCCTGAAAGACAAATCAGTTCAGCCTCTCTACTGAATTGGCCTTAAGAGTCTTTTAGCTCTCGTGCAAGGTGAAGGTTGGGTGGGAACCTTAGCTGGAAGCTCAGAAGGATGGTGCTGAGGAACTGTGCTATGCACACATACAAGATAACCATATGTGTTCATATACTCATGCATCCCTTCTGTAAAGATGTTTCATGGTGTGTGTGTGTGTGTGTGTGTGTGTGTGTGTGTGATGTGTCCTTCCACACCAGTTATTTTTGGTAAGAAGCCTGCACTATCTATGTGCTAAAGATTGCCTTACAATAATTATAATAATTGGCTCCTTTTGAATCACTTGCTGATAATTTTGGATGTCTAGTTTTTTTTTTTTTTTTTATTAACAAAAGCTGCTGTGTCTGTATTTCACAAGGGCCCTGAATCGCACATGCCTGGCTCCTGTCTTGTATGTCATTGTGTATCATTGGCAGTAGACACATTGATGCTTTCCTGAATTAACATTTTGCATTTATTCAGCAGTTTTGAGGCATGAAAAATATTTCAATAGATTCTTATTGTTCTGTTAATTGAAGTGTTTCTCTACTGAATCTAGAAATCAATGGTTACTGGACCCATGAATATTCCTGGTGGAAAAGGTGTTGGCCAGGAAGTTGTAGAGGAAGACGTGGGCTGTGGTAACCCAGAGGGGGCAGCACAAGTTCACTACTGACCTCTAATGGAGAAATTCCACATTAATCCCATCATTAGAAGTCAGGTGTTTTCTTGAGAATCTATGTGATCCGGTTGCTCATAAAATGAAATGTACTTAGAGACTAGGCTGGCTAACCTTTCGTACCTGTCACTAGATTGACTTATAGCCTTCTTTTTGTTAAGGTCATTTTGTTTTTGACAAGGAGTGGAATAGGTGCTCAAGTCAATTTTGTATGTGTGTGTGCACAACCATGTGCACTCACGCAAATGTGTATGTATGCATGCATTTTTTAAAAATCAATTTTATTTATTTATTTGAGAGAAAGAGGTAGAGGTAGAGAGAGAGAGAGAGAGAGAGAGAGAGAGAGAATGGGTGCGCCATTGCCTCCAGCCACTGCAAATGAACTCCAGATATGTGCGCCCCTTGTGCATCTGGCTTATATGGGTCCTGGAGAGTCGAACTGGGATCCTTTGGCTTTGTAGGCAAACGTCTTGACCACTAAGCTATCTCTCCAGCCTCTGTGCATGCATTTTTGAGACAAGAGGTTGATGTTGGATGTCTTCCTTAATCACTCTCCACCTTATTATTATAATTTTTTTGAGACAGGATCTCTCACTGAGTGAAGAGTTTGACATTTTGGCTAAACCAGTTGGCCAGCAAGCCCCAGGCACCCTCTTGTCTCTGTCTCCCAATGCTGTGACTACAGGCATGCACTGCCATGCTCAGATCTTTTGTGGGTGCTGGTGATCTGAACTCCAGTCCTCATGCTTATTCAGCAAGCATTTTCCCACTGAACCATTTCCTCAGCCCCCAAAGTCATGTTTTTTTTTTTTTTTTTTTTTTTTTTTTTGTGTGTGTGTGTGTGTGTGTGTTTTAAGGTAGGGTTTCACTGTAGCTCAGGCTGACCAGGAATTCACTATGTAGTCTCTCAGGGTGGCCTCAAACTCACAGTGATTCTCCTACCTCTGCCTCCCGAGTGCTGGGATTAAAGGTGTGCACCACCATACTTGGCCTCCCCAAAGCAAAAAATGGGGCAGTTTATTTTTATTCCTTTTAATTTCTTAAAAAAGAAACATTTATTTTAAAAAAGAACAGGATATAACCTGTAATACCAGCACTTGGGAGGCTAAAAGCAGGATTGCTAGAAGTTCAAGGCCAGCCTATACTATATATAAATTTCAGGCCAGCCTCAGCTATAGAATGAGCTCCTATTAAAAAAAAAATCCTGGGCTGGGTGTGGTGGCACATGTCTTTGATCCCAGCACTCAGGAGGCAGCAGTAGGAGGATCGCCATGAGTTTGAGGCCACCCTGAGATTACATAGTGAATTCCAGGTCAGCCTGGGCTAGAGTGAGACCCTACCTTGAAAAAAAAATTCTAAAAAGAATATGTTAACTGAAGTTAGATTATGAGTGGCTTTCCAGTCACTTATACTATTGAATATGTTTCACATTTTCTACAAGTAGCCTGTACTATGTTTTTAAATTCATATATATATTACATTATATTCTTTTATCCCCTACCCCAATCCCATTTCCCTGGGGCTTTTCTTAGTGGGGTCATGGGATTCACTGTGGGGTCAGTTCCTCACTCAGTTCCTGTGGGGTAGGGGGGAACCATTCCTCAGGGTATGATCCCCCCACTCTGTGATTCTTACAATCTTTCTGTCCCCTCTTCAGCAATGTTCCCTGAGCCATGGCAGGGCTGTTGGCAGTCTGATTTAGTGCTGTGTTCCTTGTAGCTCTGGATTTCTGCTTTGATGGGTTCTGATTGATCACCGTGTCTGCCACCATCGCCCTGGAGGCTAGCTCTAGGAGACAGCTGGCCATGTTCACATACTAGGAGGCAGAAAGATATGAATGCTGGCTTGCAGCTGGCTACCTCTCTCTCTCTTTTTTTTAGTTTTTCAGGTAGGGTCTCATTCTAGCTCAGGCTGACCTGGAATTTACTATGTAGTCTCAGGGTGGCCTCGAACTCACATTGATCCTCCTACCTCTGCCTCCCCAGTGCTGGGATTAAAGACGTGTGCCACACACGCCCTGCACCTCTCTCCTTAAACAGTCCAGGACCCTAGCCCATGGAGTGGTGCTTCATATAGTTAAGGTGGATCTTCCCACCTTAATTAACTGAATCAAAATAATCCCTTACAGAGAATAACCTAGTCTACATTCATTATCCCTCACAGGTGATTCTAGGTCGTGTCAAGTTGACAGTCAATTTAGGTCACCACACTATGGCAGGCGAGTCGAGACTACAGAGAAGAGACTGGAGAAAGACATCGAGATAATACTTGAAAGAGGACAGTTGGCAGAGGGCTGGAAATCCTCACGTGGGTTGCAGTGATGAATAGAGCGCGTGGGAGAAAATCCTGCAAGGTGGGAGGGGCTCCTGCTGTGTAAGGAGTCATAAGACTCCAACCCTGTAAGCTGGGAGAGGTGACCGCTCCGTGAGGGGTGACGAGACTCCTGGCCCAGTGCTTGGGACTGTCTTCCTTTTCCCAGCTCGCTAGCTCACGTCCATTCTCAGGAGTGCCCGTCTTTTCCTTAGTGAACAGTCTCCATGTCTTGCTTATCATATGTTGTTCAAATCTTTGTCCTGGGACACAGGAACTTGGAAATCTCAGCAGGTGCCCTCCAGGGTTCCAGCCCATGCCTGTAACAATGCCAGCATGTCTGGCAAGACAGAAGATGAATATCCCAGATAGGACTACTCATACCTTGGCCAAAAAGGATGAGGACATTACTTATAGCTTCAAATACTGTGGTTGTCCTCCCAGAAAATAGTAGCAGGATGTCCCCAAGTGAGGCCTATAACAGGTCTTTTTTTGTTTGTTTGTTTTATTTTTATTTATTTATTAGCAACAGACAGAAAGAGAAAGAGGCAGAGAGAGAGAGAGAGAGAGAGAGAGAGAGAATGGGTGCATCAGGGCCTCTAGCCACTGTAAACAAACTCCAGATACATGAGCCACCTTGTGCATCTTGCTTATGTGGGTCCTGGGGAATTGAGCCTTGAACCAGGGTCCTTAGGCTTCACAGGCAAGTGTTTAACTGCTAAGCCATCTCTCCAGCCCCTGTTACAGGTCTTTGATGTGTTAGAGAAACTGCCAGTCCTGGCTAGTAGAGCACAGAGAGCCTAAGTTATGTATGAAAGACCAGTGTGCCCTGACAGATACCATAGGTTTGGAGGCAGTGCTACTTGGGGCCAGGCAGGAGCTGAGCCTGCTACCCTGTGCACTGCTAGATGCTCCGGTTATATCAAAGCCACCAGCCAGGGAAACAGCAGGGTGACAGGGGAGCACTGGCCCTGGAAGGATTGATCAGATGGCAGTGGGCTGATAGGCAGGGGCCAGTTCTTCCAGATATGTGCATCCAGATAGGGAAGTGTTGCAGTCAGGTTTGCATTGCTGGCAGAAAGCACCCCACCAAGAGCAAACTTGTGGGAAAAAGGATATATTTTGGCTTACAGAGTCAAGTGGAAGCTCCATGATGGCAGGGAAAAAACCATGACCAACATCAGGTGGACAACAGCAACAGGAGAGTGTGTCAAACACTGGCAAGGGGAAACTGGCTGTAATACCCACAATCTCATCCCCAACAATACACTGCCTCCAGGAGGCTTCAGTTCCTAAATATCCATCAGCTGGGAACCTAGCATTGAGAACACCTAAGTTTATGGGGGACACCAGAATCCAACCACCACATTCCACCCCTGGCCCCCATAAACTATTAACCATCCATGATGTAAAATGCAATGCATTCAGTCCAACTTTAAAAGTCTCCATAGTGGGCTGGAGAGATGGCTTAGCTGTTAAGAACTGCACCTCCCTGGTTCCAAGCCCAGATACAAAGTGATGCAAGAACCGGTTCCAATCTGGATTTCCAGGTTCCATCGTTTAGCCAGAAAATAAATAAAATAATAAAAATTAAAGTCTCCATAGTGATCCCCATAATGCAACTGAGGCGAATAAACACCCACACTGCAAAAGATGGCACTTGACCACAAGATTTACACACATCAAACTCTGGTTCCAAGTCCAAGACCAGTGATAAATCTTCAAATGCGAGCAGCTGAAAGACTGCTGGCGCAGCTATTTCATGTCATCTCCACTATCAACCCATGGTCTCCTCTCCCCATGGGGTCTCCATGCAGGCATGTCTGTCTCTCTCACAAAACCGTGTTGCAAATCTCTCAAAAAATAAATAAAATAAAAAAAAAAACAGGACATTAAAGTCTCCATAGTTTTTTTTTATCAATCCTAGACAAACATCAAACATCCCCATAATCCAAGTTCTTTTAACTGAGTCATAATACCAAAAATAAAAATAAAAATAATGGCACAGAATAAACACCCACGCTGCAAAAGATGGCACTGGGTATAGTGAAGAAATATTCAACCAATACAAGATTTAAATTGGGCAAACATCAAACTCTGTAGTTCCAAGTCCAAGACCAGTGATAAATCTTCAAATGCGATAATTCTAACCAGCAACAAGTCTCTGGAGTACCAATTCCACCCCTCCAGCTAGGCTATTCACAGTCCTGGAAAACTTCATGTGGGATGTTTATGGGGACACCTGAATCAAACCGCCACAGGAAGCCAGTTGCCGAAGTGGGCCTTGCTCAGGGGAATGAGAGTGGGGGACCTTACAAAAATAAGGTGGAGGATGGAAGCCTGAGGGCTACTCTAATTATCTCTTCTGTTTTCTCTATTATTATTATCCTTTGATCTGGCAGCTATTTCATGTTCCTGGCATCTCCACTGGGATTAAAGGTATGCACCACCACGCCTGGCTTGTTTTCTCTATTATTTATAAATGTTATTATTTATTTATTTGCAAGGAGAGAGATAGAGAGAGAGAAAGAGAGTGAGAGAGAGAGAGAGAGAGAGAATATGGGCATAGCACACTAGGGCCTCCAGCTACTGCAAATGAACTCCAGACACGTGAGCCACTTTGTAGATCTGGCTTGGTACTGGGTACTGGGGAATCAAATCTGGGTCATTAGGCTTTGCAAGCAAGTATCTTAACTGCTGAGCTGTCTCTTCAGCCCTGTTTTCTCTGTTCTTATGCTTGACTGTGACCCTCGTCTTTCTCCATCACAACATCCACCTGGTCTGCCTTCTGCCAGTATTCGAGCAACAGTCTCATTTCTAGTCGTTTTATGCCCAGAAACCAGAATGTTTTCTGTGAAACATGAAGAAAGTCCTGTTATGCCCTCACCATAAACCCTCCAGAAACCCTGAGTCCACTCGCTGTCTGCATTGCACTCCTGCCCACCGACACTCACCTTCCTGTTCCCTTAGACATGCCAACTTCATTCCTGTCTGCCTCAGGGTTGTTGCATCGGCTGCTCCAACCTTTCCCTCACAATTGCACATGACTACTGCCTTTTAAAAAATATTTCATTTATTTATTATTTATTTGACAGAGAGAGAGAGAGACACAGAGAGAGAGAGACAGAGACAGAAAGAGTATGGGTTGTGCCAGGACCTCCTGCCACTGCAAATAAACTCCAGATACATGTGCCACTTTGTACATAGGGCTTTATGTGGGTTCTGGGGAATAAAATCTGAGCCATTAGGCTTTTCAAACAGGTGCCTTTAAGCCCTGAACCATCTCTCCAGCCCACGATTACTATTTCTTATTACTCACGGCTAGCCCTGTTAGTGCGAGTCTGTCCTTGGCCCTCACTTCCTGCCATGTACCCATTACAACTTCCCCATACTGAAGTTATACCCTTAATCTATTTAGGTAGGTAGTGGCTGTCTTTGCCTGGTGGGCTGCAGGCTTTCCGAGGAGTAGTCTCTCTACCTTATGCATTGTGGTACCTGGCTCCAGGTGTCATGCTCGTCAATAAACTCTCCTTCCCAGCACTTGGGAAGAATCCTGAGGTGGTGTGTGTGTTCTGTGCATGTGTGCAGGCTCACGTGTATGTGGACACACTTGTGCAGGTGTGTGTGTGTGTGTGTGTGTGTGTGTGAACATGTCTGCAAGTGTACGTGGAAGCCAGAGGAGACCCTTGGGTGTTACTCTTAGGAATGCCATCCACCTCTTTTATTTTTGTTTGTTTGTTTTGTTTTGTTTTTCAAGGTAGGGTCTCACTCTGGCCCAGGCTGACCTGGAATTGACTCGTAGTCTCAGGCTGGCCTCAAACTCACAGCAATCCTCCTACCTCTGTCTCCTGAGTGCTGGGATTAAAGGCGTGCATCACCACACCTGGCTTCGTCCACTTGTTTTTTGAAACAGAATCTCCCATTGGCCTTTAGCTCACCATTAGGCTAGACTGCCTAGCCAGTGAGCTCCAGGGTTCCTACTGCCTCTGCCTCCCAGAGCTGGGATGACAGACATGCACCTCCATGCTGAACATTCTCTGTAGGTCATGGGGACTGAATTCAGGTCTTGATGCTTGTAAGGTAAGCCCTTTACTCCTGAGCTATCTCCCGAGCAAAGAACCGAGTATTTTTTTAAAAAAGATTTTATTTTAATTTATTTATTAGAGAGAGATTGAGAGAGAGAGAGAAAGAGAGAATGGGTGTGTCAGGGCCTCTAGCCACTACAAACGAACTCCAGATGCATGTGCCACAATGTGCATCTGGCTTACATGGGACCTGGAGAATTGAACCAGGGTCCTTAGGCATCACAGGCATATGCCTTAATCACTAAGCCATCTGTCCAGCTCCCCCGCTTTTCTTTTCTTTCGAGGTAGGGTCTCACTCTAGCTCAGGCTGACCTGGAACTCACTATGTAGTCTCAGGGTGGCCTTGAACTCATGGCGATCCTCTTACCTCGGCCTCCCGAGTGCTGGGATTAAAGGCATGTGCCACCACACCTGGCTAAGAACCTGAGGTTTTGAGGCCCCAATGAAGAGACCAAGTTAATTCTCCTGTGTGTTGGACTGTGTACAGTTTTCTGGAATGAAGGGAAATGCTCCCTTGTATTTCCATTCACCATATGCAGTTCCACTTCACAGCCTGGGAAACATTTAGGGCAGTCTATGTATCCTCCCTTCCTGATGGGGTACTGGGTACAGCTACAGTGATGCTAGTGGAGGGGAGGGCTTCCCTGAGCTTCCCAGTCCCACAGAAGTGATATTGAACCCCAGGGATGCACAGCCACGCTGAAGGCTCCATCCATCCCAGGCATACCAATTAGGGTGGAGAGACTCTGGCCCTGAAAAAAAAAAAAAAAAAAACTAATCAAACAGTGAGTCTTGGAAACAAATTGACATTTGGTGGTAGGATCTATAAGACAAAGCGAGGTCTTAATAAAGGAGAAGGGAAATAGATCAAATTCTAAGACAGATGGAGTGTTCTTTGCAGCCAACTCCCTCTTACACTCCCTCAACTCTGGAAAGCGCTGTAATTAAGAAAGTCAATATATGTGGGACTTGAAATAATTGATCGATGCTTAACGCCCTGTCAGAAAGGTCTGTGGTGAGGTGTCAAGTAATATTTAGTTTCTCCATCAGTAAATAGCTTTACCGGCCATTAATATGTGCTCCCTCCCCTGACAAACACTGTGGCTCTTTTTAATTAGTAAATAATTACAGATACCACAAACAGTGAAATGCACCTCCTTTCACAACCCCGTTAACCCCCTCCGTGCCCCGGGGACTGGGATGACCTAGTGTAGGGATGGGGCTGCATGTCAGAGCTGTGTCCGGGGGACACTAGAATCCTGGAGGAGCCAGGTTCAGTCCTAACACAGGGACCGTATGTGCCATGGAAGAGCTCTTCTCCTGATGCTGGATGCTTCTAGAAGCCCCTGTCCTCTCTCTGCCCATGCAGAGGTGCTTTGCATTGTGAGATCTACTGACTCTGGTGAAAGCATGTGGGTCACCGTGAGTGCCTAACGCTGGGACTGAAGATGAGACAGAGCGTGGAGGGGTGGGGCACTCAGTCTGCTGCTGTGGACAGTGGCACACGTGTGGCTGGTGGAAAAGGCTGATCTAGGGCTCTCTCTCTCTCTCTCTCTCTCTCTCTCTCTATATATATATATATATATATATATATATATATATATATATTTGAGCACTTAATATAAAAGCATATAGTAATTTGATCATGTTCTGATTCCTTTATCCTTCTTCTTCTTCTTTTTTTTTTTTTTTCCGAGGTAGGGTCTCATTCTGGCCCAGGCTGACCTGGAATTCCCTATGTAGTCTCACGGTAATCCTCCTAGAACTGCTGGGATTAAAGGCATGCGCTGCCACGCCTGGCTCCTTGTATCCTTCCTTTTTGGTCTCCTCTTCCCCATCCCCATCCTCTGAGGACCCTCTTTTTCAAGGCAGTCCTACTGCTGTTTTCTTGTCTCATTCCTTTTGCTGTCCTCCGTTCTCCATGTCAAAATGTCTTTGAGCTCAGACCGTGCAGGGCTTGTGTGTGTATCAGTAACCACAGTGAGTCCATTCATGTTGGGAGGGAAGCCTCAACACCCCGCGGCTCTAACATTCTTTCTGCCCTCTGATCTGCACTGTTCCTTGAGCCTTGGAGGGCGTGGTAGAAATCTCCTATAGTGTTGACTCGCCACAGCCTCTTATTTTCTACATTGGTGAGTTGTGTGTCTCCTTAGCGTCTACCCCATCTCCATTGAGAAGTTCCTGTGGCTCCCAGTAAGCAGACCTCATTTTCTTTTTTAAAAAATATTTTCTTTCTTTCTTTGAGAGAGAGAAGAAGAGAGAAGAAGAGGCAGATAGAGAGAATGGGTGCGCCAGGGCCTTCAGCTACTGCAAATGAACTCCAGACGCATGTACCACCTTGTGCATCTGGCTTATGTGGGTCCTGGGGCTTTTATTTTGTTTTTTCAAGGAAGGGTCTTACTGTAGCCCAGGCTGACCTGGAATTCACTCTGTATTCTTAGGTGGCCTTGAACTCATGACAATCCTCCTGCCTGAGACTCCTGAGTGCTGGGATTAAAGGTGTGCACCACCACACCTGGCTTCTGGGGCTTTTTTTTGTAGTTAAAAATTATTTATTAATTTATATATGAGAGAGAAAGATGCAGATACTTGAATCTGGGTCCTTAGGTTTGCAGGCAAGTGCCTTAACCGCTAAGTTATCTCTCCAGCCCACGATTCTTTTTTTCTTTCTGTAACTACCCCCATCATGTTCCCTGGGTCCTTGTGCGTGTGACAGAGATGACTCATCCAATTCTAAGTAGGGCCACATTTTAACATAATAATAAGTCAGTCAAGATTTCTCCTCTATGCTATGAATTTTCAACAGAGTAAAAGCAAGTGGTAGGAGGGCAGAAACTCTGATATTACAAAGGCTTGTGGCTCTCAAAGCTCAATTACATGTGTTAAGTTTTTATTCTGCAATATTTAATTTTTCTCCTTAAACTAATGCATAGGTTGGGATGTAGCTCAGTTGGTAGAATGATTGCCTAACATGCATGAAGCCCTGGGTCCCATCCCAAGCACTGAAAAACTGGGCAAGGTGGTACAGGCCTATATTCTTAGCACTCAGGAGGAGGAAGAAGGGAAGGGGAAGGACAAGGAGAAGGGGGAATATCAGAAGTTCAAGGTCATCCTAGGCTACATGGCAAGTTCAAGGCCAGTCTACAATACATGAGACCCTGTCTCAAAAAAAAAAAAAAAAAAAAAAGGATTAAACTAATGCACATCTGGCATCCAGTAGCCGTTAGACATTTCCTGTCCCTGTTAGTAAGGGCACACACTCTTTTTCTATTAGTTCTTAATTATTTCTCTCTTCAAGTGAATCCTGAACCAGGTGCTGCATACTTGTAGTCCCAGAACTCAGGAAGCTGAGACAGGAAAATCACAAGTTCAAGGCCACCCTCTGTCTAAATAGTGAGACCTTGTCTCAAAAAAAAAAAAAAAAAAATCTGGGCTGGAGAGATGGCTTATCGGTTAAGCCTAAGAACTCTGGTTCCAATCTCCAGCGGTTCCAATCTCCAGGTCCCACGTTTAGCCAGATGCAAAGTGATGCAAGGGCGCAATGCTGCCCTTGACCACAAGGGGGCGCACGCATCTGGATTTCGTTCGCAGCAGCTGAGAGGCTGCTGGCACACCCATCTCTATCTGTCTTCCTCTCCCTCTCTCTGTGTCTCTCTCTGTGTCTCTCTCCAAAAAAAAAATCAGTCTTGGGTTGGAGGGATGGCTTAGCAGTTAAGGCGTTTGCCTGCAAAGCCAAAGGACCCAGGTTCTATTCCCCAGGACCCATGTTAGCCAGATGCACAAGGGGGCGCATGTAGTTGGAGTTCTTTTGTAGTGGCTGGAAGCCCTGGCGTGCCAATTCTCTCTCTCTTCCTCTTTCTCTGTCAAATAAAAATAAATAAATAAATAAATAAAGTTTTTTTTTTTTTTAATTAATCTTGCTGGTCATGGTAGCTCCCACCTTTAATTCCAGAACTTGGAGGTGGGGTTTGGAGAATTCCTGTGAGTTTGAGGCCAACCAGGGCTACAGCATTCCAGGTCAGACTGGGCTAGAGTGAGACCCTGCCTCAAAACAACAACAAGAACAAGAACAACAAAGTTAATCTTCATTTTTCTTGGGGGGCAATGATGTCAATAACTGTGTCAAGATGACCAGAGGGTGAGAAGCACTGCTCTAAGGACCACTGAACCAGGTGCCCCACCTGCAGTTCAACCCCAGGAGACACCCTGTGTGATTTCCACAGGGAAGAGGAAGAAGGGTGTGGAAGGACGTTCTGTGGCAACAGGAGGAGTCTGCGGCCTGGTCTTCCCCAAGGGCACTCAGCAGAGGGTGAGGACCAGCCAAAGGGTTCTGCTGTGCATTGAGCTGCAGCCCCGGGAGGAAGTCTTTTGGAGACTGAGTGTTGAGCTGGTCCTGAGGCCTGCTGAGGGAGAGTCATGTGACAGAACCACATTGTCCTGGAAGGTTCTACAGATGTGACCCAGAAAATATGGGGCCTCCTGAGATTCTTCTGGGAAGGGCCTAGGCTGCCGGGAAAGAGAGAAGAG
Organism: Orientallactaga sibirica; assembly: GCA_036365145.1. NCBI lineage: Eukaryota > Metazoa > Chordata > Mammalia > Rodentia > Dipodidae > Orientallactaga > Orientallactaga sibirica. The sequence continues at coordinate 10,726,374 of JAEOAD010000555.1, read as the reverse complement.
CTCAAGGGAAGGGAAGTGTTTTTTTTTTTTGGTCCAGACGCTGATGTGGCAAGGCCCGATACGAAGCTGAAGCCCTGTGTCCAGGGGGTGAAGTGCACATGGGTGTCTGCTTCTCAGCCTGTCTGAGGTGAGCCCACACAGTGGGTCCTTCAGGCCCAGAGATTTAGTGTTTGTCAAAGAGTGGTCCAGTCAGGGCCAATGCAGAGGACAGTACGTTTCTTATATTCTTCACTGCTGGGACAAAATACCTGACAGGAAGCACGTTAGGGAAGGAGTAGTTTATTTTGGCTCATTTTTTGATGGTATCGTCCATCCTAGGAAAGCTTGTTGACAAAAGACTTCTGGTTTGGTGGTTTTTCTCTGCATTTGAAGAACACTCTGCCACTCTCTGACTTTGCAGGGTTCCTGAGGAGGTGACCTTGATCAGGTGATGTCCATGGTCTGTGTCCCGCGGCCCCTGGTGAATAATGTGTGGTTTCTGCCTGTTAGTGTAGTTGACTTGCTGTTCTTTTTTCTTTTTTGCTATGGTGTGTGATTGCTTGTTTTTGGCCATAAGGAAGAACAAAATTGTATTATTTGTGGGAAAATGGATGCAACTGGAGATCATCATGTTAAAAAAAAAAAAAAAAAAAAAAAAACAAACCAGACTCAGAAAGAAAAATACCACATGCTTTCTCTCACATTTGAAATCTACACACGCGCGTGCATGTGCCCACCCGCGCACACACACCACATAAAAGCAGAAAGGGATCTCAAACCTGAAGCACAGATAGTGTTGGAGGAAAAACTAGAGAATGCGCTCCAGGATATAGGCATAGGCAGGGACTTTCTGAACAGGACTCCAGTAACACAGGAAATAGCCCCAAACAGTCAACAAATGGGATGGCTTGAAATTGAAAAGTTTCTGCACAGCAAAAGAAGCTAGCAACAAAACAAACAAAAGGGGCAGCCTACAGAATGGGAGAAAGTCTTTGCTACCTGTACTTCAGACAGGGGGCTAATAACCAGAGCTTACCAAGAACTGCAAAAATCAAACACCAAAAAAAGTCAATCAACTAATCTACCCATCACCCAATGGGTTAATGAAATGAACAGTTTAATAGAGAAGAAACACCAATGGCCGATAACTACCTAAAAAAAGATGTTCAACATCCCTAGCCACCAGGGAAATGCAAGTCAAAATAAATCTGAGAGACCGTCTCACCCCAGTCACAATGGTTATCATCAAGAAAACAGACAACAAATGCTGGCAAGGATATCAGGGAAGAGGAAGCCTCACCCACCGTTGGGAAGAATGAAGAGTACAGGCGTTGGGAAATCAGCGCGGAGGTATCTCAGACCGTTAGAAACACATCTCCCATATGACTCAGCTCCACCACTTCTGGCACAGGCCTTAAGAGCTCCACGCTCTTCTGTCTACAGAGGTACTGGCACATCCATGTTTGTTGTTGCTCTATTTATCATGGCTAAGAGACTCAGGCAAGATGCCCGTCAATAAATGATTAGATGGGGCTGGAGAGATGGCTTAGCAGTTAAGGCGCCTGTCTCCTAAGCCTAAGAATGCTGGTTCCAATCTCCAGCGGTTCCAATCTCCAGGTCCTCGTTTAGCCAGATGCAAAGTGATGCAAGGGTGCGATGCTGTACTTTCCCACAAGGGGGCGCATGTACCTGGATTTCGTTCCCAGCAGCTGAGAGGTTGCTGGTGCACCCATCTCTGTCTGCTTTCCTCTCCCTCTCTCTCTGTCTCTCTCCAAAATAAAATAAAATAAAATAAAATAAAATAAAATAAAATAAAATAAAATAAAATAAAATAAAATAAATGATTAGATGATGACAATGTGGTACACACACACAATGGAATTCTATTCAGCATTATGAAAAAAAAAAAAGAAATTTGGATAGATCTGGAAAGAATTATATTATAATATGTGACTCAAACTCAGAAAGACCCAAACCACACATTCTTTCTGATATGTGGGTCTTAGCTTGTGTCTCTCTATATACATCTGTAAATATGTATATATAAGGGGAAACTGTGAATTAAACCTACAATGATAGAAGTGTAACTAAAGAGATGAGCTGGATAAGGGGCAGAGAAGGACAAAGGTCACATGAGATACAGGGTTAGGAGGGGGAGGGGGAATTGGGGCAAAGAGGGAGAGGGAGGAGAGTAGAAAGGATAGTAATAAAAACACAAATTGTACTTGAAGATACCAGAATGAATGATATCTACATCTCTGTATGCCAACTAAAAATAAATAAGAAAAAGCTGGGTGTGATGGTGCACGCCTTTATTCCCAGCACTCTGGAGGCAGAGGTAGGTGGATCACCGTGAGTTTGAGGCCACCCTGAGAGTACATGGTGAATTCCAGGTCAGCCTGGGCTAGAGTGACCCTGCTTCAAAAAACCAAAAATAAATAAATAAATTAAAAATAAATAAGAAAAAGAAAGTTGACAGGGGACTATTGGTGGAGAAGGAAAGTAACAGAAAGCCAGAGATGTGACTAAGAGAGGGTAGTGGTGGTGAATATGAGCAGATTACAGAATATACACGTATGCAAATGTCCTAATTAGACCTTTTACTTTACGTACAAGTTTAAAAAACCCTATGCTATGCTTACTGTAGTCAGGAATAGTTTAGGGCGTTTTTTTTTTTTTTTTTTTTTTTTTTGGAAAGAGACACAGAGAGAGACAGAGAAAGAGGGAGAGGGAGACAGATAGAGAATGGGCGCGCCAGCAGTCTCTCAACTGCTGTGAACAAAATCCAGATGTGTGCGCCCCCTTGTGGGAAAGTGCGGCATTGTGCCCTTGCATCACTGCATCTGGCTAAACGTGGGACCTGGAGATTGGAACTGGCGTTCTTAGGCTTAACAGGCAGGCGCCTTAATCACTAAGCCAGCTCTCCAGCCCAGTTTAGGGCATTTTATATGTGTTATGCACACATATAAAAGCCAGTCCGTTCTATCACTGGGATCATTTCATGTATAAAATATGAAACTCATCCTTAACAAACCTGTACACTGACAGGAAACTGAGATTACAGCTTCCACCGTGGGTCTCTAGTGGTAAGACCCACCTGCGCCGGAAGGAGCACGGAGGAGAGAGGTGTGCACAAGGTCCTGCCTGCACACAGAACCCTGGGGACGAGGGCCAGCTCTCCTTTGGGCCAGACTCCAAGAAGAGGCTCAGTGCCTGCCTTGCCTGATTTCCTGAGACAATCCTAATCCTACGTGGATGGTTGGTCACTGAGTTCTTTTCACGTTATTACGTGTGTGTGTGTGTGTGCGCGCGCGTGCGCGTGCGCGCATGTAGAGGGCAGACATCGATGATGGATGTCTTCTTCAGTCACTCTGGTTTTCTTTTTTTTTTTTTTTTTCCTCCAAGGTAGCGTCTTCACTGTAGCCCAGGCTGACCTGGAATTCACTCTGTAGTCTCAGGGTGGCCTCGAACTCACAGCGATCCTCCTACCTCTGCCTCCCGAGTGCTGGGATTAAAGGTGTGCGTCACCACACCTGGCTGCTGTTTGTTTGTTTATTTATTTATTTTTTAGACAGGGCCTCTCTTTACCTAGAGCCAGAGCTCGCTGATTTGGCTAGACTGGCTAGCCAGCAAGTCCTAGCAATCCTCCTGTCTCCGCCATCCACTATGCCCACAGCTGCTGGGGCAGTGAGCTCAGACCTTCACGCTTGTGCAGGAAGCCATCTCTCCAGTTCTTGGCAGTTCTATTTGCACCAAGTTGTATATGCTCAGTGGGAGACATTATGACCAGTTTGAAAGGTCCTGGGGCAAACATTACCAGTTGCACATAGGCTGTGAAGAACTTCTCACCTGACAGGCTCCTCTCTCTCTCTCCTGATTTGCCATTGCTGGTGAGGTACAGGTATGGCCATCTGCTCTGCTTACTTCCATCAGGCAGTTCACAGATCAGAGTGGCCCGAAGCTGGTGAGTGCTGAGAGATGGTCGGTGCTCCTCAAGGTCACACGGGCTGCTGGCAGATGCTAACAGAGCTCTTGGAGCAGGAAGGAGGCTCACCACAGCTGTGGGAGCCGTTCACTCCCAGCCATGGGCGGCAGTTGCTAAGCAAGGCTGACTTTTAATTAAAAATTTCAATTATAATTCTGTAATTGAAGAAAGAAAGGAACATCTTGGGATGCCTTTTAATTCAAAACAGCAAAACCCACGGAGAGCATTGCTTGCTCTCATTTTTCGGGGGGGAAACCATGCATTGGGCTAAATCCCACAGGAAAACAGCAATAAAACAGTAAGTGTCGTGATACACAAAGGTATTTGGGGGGATGGGAAGAGCAATTGTATGCATATACATCACTTAATTATAAGAGCAGTGTATCCACACTGTAAGAACTGCCACAAACAAAGCAAAACAATACAAAAGGAGAATGGAAACCAAATTCAACATAGAATGTACAAATAGTCCTCCCAGGGACTTTCTCTGCCGGAGCTGGACTAGACACCTCTTCTCCGTTCTTCCCTCTGAGCACACTGAAGATCCCTGCCTCCCACACAAAGCACAAGCAGACTGAACTGTGGAGAGAAGGCGGTGGATTGATTAGGACACATGTGCCTGGGGGAGGGCCCACAGTGAGTGCATCCCCTGGGTTTCCTTTTTGTCAAGCACATCCTAGCCTTTAACTTAGAAGTGCCAGTCAACCCAGAGCGGGGACAGAATGCAACCAAAGTCTGCTCTCTTGTTTTCACTGCCACAGGTAGTGACTCAGGGTTGCCCTTTCCCCGGCATCGTCACTAGTATTTGTTGTCATTTGTGTTCTTTTGATTGGGGTGAGATGGAAATCTCAAAGTGGGTTTAATTTGCATTTCCTCAGCCACTGTGGAATTCAGTGTGAAGGGTTCTCAAAAAGCTAAAAATCGGGCTGAAGAGATGGCTTAGCGGTTAAGGTGCCTGCCTGCTAAGCCTAAGAACCTGGTTCCAATCTCCAGGTCCCACGTTTAGCCAGATGCAAAGTGACGCAAGGGCGCAATGCCGCACTTGACCACAAGGGGGCGCACGCATATGGATTTCATTCACGGCAGCTAAGAGACTGCTGGCGCGCTCATTCTCTATCTGTCTCCCTCTCCCTCTCTGTCTGTCTCTCTCTGTGTCTCTCTCCAAAAAGCTAAAAAACAAAACAAAACAAAACTAAAAATCAGTCTTGGGCATACACCTAAAGGCCTCTATATTCTACCACAGAGATATCAATTCACAATAATTAGGAAATGAACCAACTTAGATGCCCATCAGCTGATGAATGGATAATGAAACCTTGGTACATATACACAGTAGAATTTTATTCAACCGTAAAGAACAATGAAATTACATCATTTTTGGGAAAATGGATGAAACAGGATAATATTATACTAAGTAACTCAAGCCCAGAAAGACAAAAAGACAAAAAAGAGCATCTTCCCTCACACATGACAATCCTAATTTTTAATATTTTATTTATTTATTTGAGAAAGAGCTAGAGAGAGAGAGAGAGAGAGAGAGAGAGAGAATGTGTAGCTAGGCATACACATATACATGCAAAAAAAAAAAGTTTAAAGGTGGCACACACCTTTAATCCCAGCACTCGGGTGGCAGAGGTAGGAGGATCGCTGTGAGTTCAAGGCCACCCTGAGACTACATAGTGAATTCCAAGTCAGCCTGGGCTAGAGTGAAACCTTACCTCAAAATAAATAAATAAATACATAAATAAATAAATAAATAAATAAATAAATAAGGACCCCAAATTGGGGTTCACAAGTTTGTGAGACTCCTCCAGAACTCCCCAAATCTGGCATCAGTGTCAGAGGAGGCCACACAAGTGTCTGGACCTCCAGCTCCATGGGCAGGAGACAGCCTGCCACTCCCCCCGCGCCCCCATGGTGGTGGTGTGAGAGTGAATCAGGAGGCCTATCACCAGCAAGCACTGGGGGGTCAGAGAAAACCCATGGGGAAGGGGGCAGAAATGGTACCGTATCCACAATGTCATAATATAATTCCCCAAATGCCTTGGCTCTAATAAAACTGTCACCTACCACACCAAGAGCTGGAATGATCTCAAATTGAACGAAGAGACAATCAATCAGGCTGGTACCATGGGGAGAATTTGCTGAAAGCAGTCATAAAGCCACCATCCCAGAGCTGTGGGGGGAAAAAACCCCAGCTAGAAACAAATAAAAATAACAAATAGATAAGAAAAATATCTCAAAAAATATATGGAAAGTAGCCGGGTGTGGAGGCTCACTCCTTTAATCCCAGCACTTGGGAAGCAGAAGTAGGAGGATCGCCATGAGTTCAAGGCCAGTCTGAGACTACCTAGTGAATTCCAGGTCAGCCTGAGCTAGAGTAAGACCCTACCTCAAAAAACAAACAAAAAGCCAGGCGTGGTGGCGCACGCCTTTAATCCCCGCACTTGGGAGGCAGAGGTAGGATTGCGGTGAGTTCGAGGCTACCTTGAGAGTACAGAGTGAATTCCAGGTCAGCCTGGGCTAGAGTGAAACCCTACCTTGGAAAACCAAACCAAAACAAAACAAAAAAACAAACAAAAAAAGATATGGAAAGGCTAAGCAAAGAGACAGATTTCAAAGATACAAAAACTAGCCGGGAGACATGGCTCAAAGGTCAAAGACAGATGTTTTCCAAGCCTGATAGCCTGGGTTCGATTTCCCAGTGCCCACTTAAAGCCAGATGCACAAAGTGGTGCTTGCACTGGAGTTTGTTTACAGTGGCTAGAGCCTCTGGTGTGCTCATTCTCTGTCTGCTTGCAAATAAATAAAAATATAAAAAAATACAAAAACCTCAATGAAACAACAAACTGACTGGAGGGTCTCAGAACAAAGTAGAGAGCAAAGGAGAGGAGAAGGTCTCCTATGAGTTCCCAGTGTGAATGCAGACCCTGAGAGGTGCACAGGGACCTCTGAGACCAGAGCAGAAGACCCAGGAAGCTCTGGCAGGGGGCAGAAGGACAGCAGGGAGGGACGGGCTCATTCAGATAACCGCTGAAAAGTGTCACAGGTGAGCAAAAGGTAGAAATCTTCAGATTCAAGAGGCAGAGCAGGTAAAGCAAAAGAAATCCACAGCACTATCAACCCACCATATTCACAGAAGCCACGCCTTCTTCACAGGGGCGGGTCAGGGGGCAGGGGAACATGGACCTCAGACCCAGACATCAACTGATCAACTGCCTCCTCAGGAACCCTGCAAATTCAGAGAATTGGCAGAGCATTTTTCAACTGCTGAGAAAAACTGTCAACCCACAATTCTTTTGCCAATAAAATTCCCTAGGAAAGAATTAAAAAACAAGATGAGACTTTATTAGTTTACGTTGAAAAGAAAATAAGGAAGATGCAGTTTTTGCCACAAAAGGTAAATACGCTGCTAGAAAGCCAAGGGGGCGAGTTCCCACCAAGGTCAGCTCTAGTCGTCCTCAGCAAGCTGGCTTCATCCGGAATGGTTGGCTTTATGTAAATGAGGGTTGCAACTCTGCCCATTCTGATAGATTTACACTGGTGTTTGACTTTAGGCTGTCGATCAGATCAGCAGCGCGGTGCAAATGAGACTTACTGGGGGCTGTTTATCTGGGTACAGGGACATGCATGTCTGAGCAAGGGTTGCAAACTGTGTAGGATTCTTCCAGGAATGCGGAGTATGTGTGACTTTCTAGTCACACGTGGGCACGAGGCCACATTCTGGATTTTAAGCCTAATTGGCCACTTGAGATGAGTCTTAGAAATTTCAGCTTTTGTTGTTGTTTCTTTCTTAAAGTTCATCTTCTGGTCATGAGAATATCCTGCAGCAATGAAGGGGAAATCAAAGCATTCTCAATAAAGGGAACCTAAGATGATGCCAGTGAACTGTGATCACATATACACAGAACGATACATATATATAAAAACTGTTACAATGAAGTACACTCAGAAACATTGATAATCAGAATAGAAATGTCAAAAGAGGTATTTAACACAAAGGAAGTCAGGAAAGACCAAACAAGAAAATTTAAAAACAGAGATAATCAGAAAACATGAAGTTAAAAAAATACACTGTTCATTTGGAAAGGCCGCTAGGATATGCGGTTAAGAGAAAAAAGCAACTAGGAATAAAGTACTAAAGTGCCCTTCATGTAAGACAGAGGGAGTGAGAAACACAAATCTCCTGGGCTGGGGAGATAGCTCAGATGGTAAAGTTCCTGCCCTTCTTTGTAAGCAAGATGTGAATTTGAACCCTAGTACCCAAAAAATACCAGGCGTGGTGGCACACACCTGTAATTCCAGTGCTGGGGAGGCTGAGATACACCTGGATCTGGCTAGCCAGCCAGCCTAGCCTGATCAGGTGAGCTCCAGGCCGCTGAAAAGACATTGTCTCAAAGGAGGTGGACTGCAGACTTGAGAATCCCACCTTGGGTTGTTGTCTGGCCTTCACACACGTGTACATGCACCCTTACACACATGTGCCCATGCATATGAACACACTTATACACATGCATACACATATACATGCAAAAAAAAAAGAATCCAAACTTTTATGATTTGTAAGAAGAAACACAGGAATGGTGTGTTGAGCAGTGAGTGGAGGAAGTGAGTAGATGATGCCCAGGTGGCAGGCGTCAGGCACGTGCTGCCTCCCTCACCCGACAGCCTCTTGCTGCTGGTGCTCAGCTGGCATGTGATCCTGGAGTCTCCTGCCCCATCTCAGATGCTGTGCTGGTTTGATTCAGGTGTCCCCCACAAACTTAGGTGTTCTCAATGCTAGGTTCCCTACTGATGGAGATTTGGGAATTAACACCTCCTGGAGGCACTATATTATTGGGAGCAGGCTTATGGGTGTTATGGCCAGTGTCCCCTTGCCAGTGTTTGGCACACTCTTCTGTTGCTGTTGTCCACCTTATGTTGGCCAGGGGGTGATGTCCACCCTCTGCTCATGCCATTGTTTTCCCCTGCCATCATGGAGCTTCCCCATGATGGGAAAGCTTTTTGTTTCCCCCACAAGCTGCTCTTGGTCGGGTGATTTCTGCCAGCAATGCAGCAACAGTAAAGTAGTACTGAGGAGTGGGATTGCTGCTAGACACCTGACTGTGTGGCTTTGGCCTTTTGGAGCTGATTTTCAAGAGGAATGTGGAAGGATTGACTAAGAGACGCCTTGCAGTGTTGTAAGTACAGCTTGATGGACTATTCTGGTCAGAGTTGAAAGACCTGAATGCAGTAAGAACTATGGACTGTGAGGTTTGGTTTATGAGGGTGAAAAAGAGCTTTGCTTGGACTGGACTAGGAGAGTTTGTGTGAGAGGCTTGCTGTTATGCCCATGTCCTGAGAACTTGTGCAGGGTTGCAGTGCATAGAAATAGGTGTGCAGAAGGATATGACACAGAAAAATGAAATCTTTGGGCTGAAACTGCTGTCTGTTCAGCTGCAATTGTATGAGAGATTACAACCATTGAGATTGGGGCAACAGGAAGAATGTAAACTCCTTTGAAGGGGCCTGAATGCTCAAGGAATGTCCTGTTCTTCAAAGTCTGCTTTACTCCCCCCCCCCAAGATTAACAAGTCTGCACCCTATGTGGATTGTGGAGTATAAGAAATGCAGGAAAGAGAGGGTCATTGAGTTTGCATCACAGTCTTGTGTTTTGGAAATGGCCATGGACAGTGTGAAGCAGGTTTGCTGGATGCCTGCATGGAGACCCCATGGGGCCATGAGGATGGACCGTGGGTTGTAGTGGAGACCCAGAGATGCTGGGACCACGAGATGGTTGCCAAGGAGAGCTGCCAGCCCCAGATGAAGTTTTCTGGGACTGTGAGTCGCCTAGCTGGAGGGGAAGAATTGGAACTCAAGAGCCTTGTTGCTGGTTAGAATTATTGGACTTGGGGACTTGTCACTGACTAGAGTTGTTGGACTTGGAATTACTGAGTTTGATGTTTTCCCTGTTTAAATCTTGCATTGGCTGAATATTTCTTTGCTGCACCCAATGCCATCTTTTGCAGTGTGAATGTTTATTCTGTGCCAGTATGGGTTTTTTGAGGTTATTTTTTGGTATTATGGCTCAGTTAAAAGACCTTGGATTATGGGGTTGTATGAACATCATTGAAATTGATAAAAGCTATGGGGACTTTTAAAGTTGGATGGATGCATTGCATTTTACATCATGTATGGTTATCAGCTTATGGAGGCCAGGGGCAGAATGTGGTGGTTTGATTCAGGTGTTCTCCATAAAATTAGGTGTTCTGAATGCGAGGTTCCCAGCTCATGGAGATTTGGGAATTAACGCCTCCTGGAGGCAATGTATTGTTGGGGACATACTTATGGGTATTATAGCCAGTGTCCCCTTGCCAGTGTTTGGCACACTCTCCTGTTTCTACTGTCCACCTTATGTTGGCCAGGGGTGATCCATCCTCTGCTCATGCCATCGTTTCCCCCTGCCATCATTGAGCTTCCCCTCAAGTCTGTAAGCCAAAATAAATCCCTTTTTTCCCAAAAGCTTCTCTTGGTCGGGTGATTTCTGCCAGCAGTGTGAACCTGACTGCAACAGAAGGTTAGAAGGGACCTGGAGAGCCACTTAGCATAGAGACCCTCTGTACCTGCTGCTGTCAGCCTGCAGGACTCCTGGGACCGGTTTCTAGCGTTCCAACCCAGAGTGCACCTTTGGCCACGGTACACAACTATCCAGATCATGGAACTCCCAAGCCAGGGCTTCCTTCCAACAGTGTCATGGAAAACCTCACAGGTGACCGAAAGCAGACATATGCCGAGGGGTAAGAAAATGCAGACTGGGAGCAAACAGAAATAGAAAGCTTACAGGAGACTGGTGGGATAAAATAAACTGGACATATTGAAAGTGCACTGGGGAATGGCTGGGCATGATTTGGTCAGACCACTGGCTCCTGTCCACCAGCTCCTGAGAGATGATACTCCAGGTCCTTGGGAGGGAGCTGAGGTGATATGGAAACTCCAGCACATGACAGGTGACCCGTGCAGGCACTGGTCCCCTACTGAGACGTAGTATGTTGCTCTGTTCCACAGACAGAGCCAGACAAGAGTGTTATGATCTCCTGAGAGTACCCCACGGAATGTAGAGAGGGGCTCAGAGAAGGGAGGGGCAGAGAGGAAGGCCCGTGGAAAGCTGGAGATGGGAGACAAGGGTCTGTGAGAGAGACTGAGATGGGCACCAGTATGGGCTCCACCTGGGTCTCAGTCCTGGAAGCCCAAGGGAGAAAGAGGAAATACTCCCTCTGTGAATAAATAGTGCAGGAAGACACCCCCTGGGGCTGCAGCCTGCACAGGTTAGCGGCTGTGCATAGGGAGGTCACTTCAGAATTTCTGGTGCTTTGGGAAGTCTCAGGGAAGGGAAGGGAAGGGAAGGGAAGGGAAGGGAAGGGAAGGGAAGGGAAGGGAAGGGAAGGGAAGGGAAGGGAAGGGAAGGGAGGCCATTTTCTACAGAAACCTAACAGTTGATGGGTTAGGAAGAGTGTGAGCAATATTCAGACTCACAGCCTTATTATAACAGACTGTAACCCTATACTTCATTTTGTTTTGTCTATTACAATCCTTCACAACTTTCCATACATCCTTTGCCATCCAAAATCATTTTTAACTTTCTTTACAAAATCTTGAAAATGCACCTTTCATGAAACAGTTATATTAGAACCATATGTAGATCACACACACACGTAGCCAAGCATAAAGGTAGATGAATAAAACCCAAAAGTTCTGTAGTTCTTATTTAAATCTCTCAGTGGTTAATTTTTTGAAAAAATAGGAAATTTATGTGCTAAATGAAATGTTATTGTATTAAGTATTTAATTCTAAAATCTGTACTGTAAGGGCATAATCATCATTATTGTTCTGGCAGGACCCAACAACACAGCCCTCGATGTTGCTGTGATTAAGACTGCATTCCCTGTAATATCCATTATGAAAAGGAAATCCAGGGTAATGATATATGAGACACATTTACAGCCTTAATACAATTTTTTTTGGGGGGGGGGAGAGATACAGAGAGAGACAGAGAGAGAGGGAGAGGAAGACAGATAAAGATGGGTGTGCCAGCAGCCTCTCAGCTGCTGTGAATGAAATCCAGATGCGTGCGCCCTCTTGTGGTCAAGTGTGGCATTGCACCCTTGCGTCACTTTGCATCTGGCTAAATGTGGGACCTGGAGATTGGCACCGCTGGAGATTGGAACCAGCGTTCTTAGGCTTAGGAGGCAGGCGCCTTAACCGCTAAGCCATCTCTCCAGCCCTTAATACAATTTTATCATCACTCTTGTTGTACATCAGGAACAGTCCCTGCACCCCACCAGCACAGGGCCACAGAACCACAGAGCCAAGGGACTAAGACAGTGGACAGAGAATAGGTGCTGAGAAGCCCAGGTGGGGGTCAGGGCTGTCTCCGCACCCAGTGTCCAGCACTGCATGAGCTTCAGGGAGGGGAGGGGAGCCAGGGAAGAAATCTGGAAACTGAGCTGGGGATAAGCAGTGCCAGAGAAACTGAATTGTCCCAGCGTTGGCAGAACCCATCCATCGCTCTGCCCACTGACTGCCTGGGGATTCAGGTTCAGCGGCAGGACAAGATCTAAATCTCGGCATCGTGGTCTCAGCGCTTGTGTTCCTCCCAACCCAACCCTCTGATGTCACCCCTCTGCCATGGGAGGCTACGATAAGAAGTCACCTGCTATAGGTGCTGGGGAGCTAGCACAGTCTATAAAAGGACCTGAGTTCAAACCCCAGTTCCTATATAAAAGTTGGCATGATAGCACACGTCTACAATCTCAGTGATGGAGAGGTGGAGACAGATAGATTTCTGGGGCTCACTGGTCAGGCACCATGGTGACTTATGGGCCAGTGAGTGATCCTGTCTCACCAAAGGAGGATGGTGCATGAGAAAAAATCCCAAGTGTTCTCTTCTGGCTGCCACATGCACATGCACACACATGCACCTGCACGCACACATGCACATGTGTGAACACACACACACGTACACAATATACCAGCGATGAACCAGGAAGCACCCTTTATACTAGACAGTGCATCTGTCAGCACCTTGACCTTGGATCTCACAGGCTCTAGAACTTGGAGGAATAAGCTTCTGGGTTTTTACCATTGTCTTGTGGTGCTGGGAACTCACCATGCTAAGAAAGCCCGGGACACTGAGGACATTCCCAGCTCGGTGGTGTGTGTGTGTGTGTGTGTGTGTGTGTGTATTGGTTTTTCGATGCAGGGTCTCACTCTAGCTCAGGCTGACCTACAGTTCACTATGTAGTCTCAGGGTGGCCTTGAACTCTTGGTGATCCACCTACCTCTGCCTCCCAAGTGCTGGATCAAAGGTGTGTGCCACCATGCCTGGATATGGTTTTTTTTTTCAAGTGTCCAAACAGACCATAGCACTGATTTTTCACATGTGAGTTTGTAGCTGGGCCAATGGCCCTGGCACTGATAGAGAAGGTATTGCCCCATCCATAGATATTGGTGAGGTCAGAGGGTGGCCATAGGGCAGGTGGCACAGTGTCGTCTCCCTGTGTTGTCTTGTACTTCCTAGCAGCTACCTCTTTCTCCCTCAGCCCTCAGCATACTCCTGCAGCCTGTGTTTTCCTTACCTTCTAATTTCTGACTCCCTACCTTCTAGCGATGTATTCACCAATATTCCCACCCTGTGCCCTGTGTCTCAGTGACAGATGTATCATAATTGGCAAATCAAAGACCTGTTGAGGATGTCTGGAAGTTTCTGTGGATTCCAATGAGGGATTTGACATCAGAACCACAGCCAGAACAACTCTAAATCTCTTTAGCCTTGAAGAAAACTTTGCAAGTTCAAATCTTTTTTGTTTATTCAGCTTTATCATCTGACAACAGAGAAACAAGATGTGCCTTAATGCACATAAGTCCCTGGGATAAGGAATAAAAAAGGGGCAGAGGGCTGGAGAGATGGCTTAGCGGTTAAGGTGCCTGCCTGCTAAGCCTAAGACACCGGTTCCAATCTCCAGGTCCCATGTTTAGCCAGATGCAAAGTGATGCAAGGGTGCAATGCCGCACTTGCCCACAAGGGGGCACAAGCATCTGGATTTCATTCACAGCAGCTGAGAGACTGCTGGCGCGCTCATCTCTATCTGTCTCCCTCTCCTTCCCTTTCTGTCTCTGTCTCTCTCCAAAAATAAAATTAAAAAAAAAGGGGGCAGAGCCTGTCCTTGCCCTGCTTAAATGATGACTAGTGACAAGGCTGCTGTGGGGCTGACAGGTCTACCTGCTGATAGATAGAGCTTAGAGAAGGGAAGAAGACAGAGCTGCTGCTGGGAGGCAGTAGGGGGTCCCCAGAATCAGGAAAGCCATCTAGAACTCTGGATGGGGGTTTTTTATGGAATTTGTCCAGTTTAGCCCCAACACCAGGTGTCTAGGTACCAGCAGGTTTTCAGTAAAGGGAGGAATCGCAACTCTTAATTAATTAATTAATTAATTTGGTTTTTCCGAGTTAGGGTCTTGCTCTAGCTCAGGCTGACCTGGAATTCACTATGTAGTCTCAGGGTGGCCTCGAACTCATGGTGATTCTCCTACCTTGGCTTCCCAAGTGCTGGGATTAAAGGAGTGCTCCACCATGCCTGGCTTAAAATATTTTTTTTTGTTTATTTTTAATTTCTTTATTTGAGAGTGACAGACAGAGAAACAGGAAGAGAGAGAGAGAGAGAGACAGAGAGAATGGGTCATCAGGGCTTCCAGACACTGCGAATGAACTCCAGATGCATGTGCCACCTTGTGCATCGGGCTTACATGGGTCCTAGGGAATTGAGCCTCGAACCGGGGTCCTTAGGCTTCACAGGCAAGTGCTTAACCGCTAAGCCATCTCTCCAGCCTGGAATCTCAAGTGTTAATTTTCTCTTCTAGGAAAGTAGGAGATGAGGAAAAACCAGATTTCCCCCTGACCTTCCCTGCTCCTAGCAAAGCTGTGGCTGCGAGAACTCCTCTAGGGCGAAGGAGGTAAGGGTGGCCCAGATTCTCTCTCACAAGCTGAGGGACATTCTTCTTTTTTACTTTTGGGGCCCTGCTACTCCTAAACTATATCACCAGGAACCAGTTTCTGGGCCTCAACTGCCCAGATGACAGAGGTCTGTTTTATCCACTTTCTGTCTGCCCACTCTTTAGGAGGATTGTAAACCCCACTGGTTTGAAGTGAGTTGGGTGCCCTCCTGGAAAGAAGCTATTCCATGCTGTGTCCTGTAGAGGCCCTCAGAGCTACCATGTGGTCTGTCTGTGGTTCGTGCTGTTTCCGCTGTATGGGTGCCCCTCAGCCTCCACCACAGAACGAAAGCCATGAGGACTAGCACGGAAGCCAACCTGTAGCTCACCTGCAATTGACATTTCATATGAGTGAGAAATGAGGACTTTTGTAGAGTGTAAACTCTAGGCTCATCATTAAAATAGCCTAGGAAAAAAATTAAAAATATACTAAGAGGTAAAGTGGAATCGTGTGCATGGCTCAATTAAAATGAAAGAAGACAACCAAACCAAACCAAATAAAAACCAAACAGCAAAAGGAAGACAGTCAAAAAGACAGAAGGTGGGCGCTGGAGAGATGGCTTAGCAGTTAAGGCACTTGCCTGCGAAGGCTAAGGACCCAGGCTTGATTCCCCAGAACCCTCGTAAGCCAGATGCACAAGGTGGCACATGTGTCTGGAGTTCATTTGCAGTGGCTAGAGCCCCTGGCGCACTCATTCTCTCTCTCCCCCTCTTTCTCACTTTCTCTTTCAAATAAATAAATATTTAAAAAAGAGACAGAAGGCGGGACTGGAGAGATGGTTTAGCAGGTAAGGTGCTTGCCTGCAAAGCCTAATGACCCAAGTTTAATCCTGAGTACTCATGGAAAGCCAGATGCACCAAGTGGCACATGCATCTGGAGTTGGTTGGTAATGGCTAGATGCCCTGGTGTGCCCATTTTCCCTTTGTCTTTCTCTGTCTGTCTCTCTCTGCTTGCAAATAAATAAATAAATCTTTAAAAAAAGGACAGTAGGTGTTCATTCAAATATATCGATAATTACTTTAGATGTGAATGGTCTAAGGTATATAATTAAGAGACGGTTTTTTTTCCAGGGGTGATAAGACCTTAATACATGATGCTTAAAAGAAAGCCAATTAAAACCCAAGGCCTCAAATGTGTGAAAGGGATTTACAAAGACACAGATGCCACCAGATAACCAGAAGAGACTGGGGGAGCTCTGTGAAGAATTCAGAAGAACCATTAACCTGAGGAAGAGGGGACCCATATAATTACACAGGGGTCAATTCTCAAAGATGGCAAAAACAATCCCTAATGGCACACAGGATACATGAGGTAAGCATTGATAGATCTCTAAAGAGAAATGGAGAAGCCCACTGTCCTAGTGGGAGGCTCTGCTGTCCCTGCTCTGGGGCAGAGAGAAAGCAGGCAGACAATCGCTAGGATATGGATGGCCTGCACAGACCGTCCATCAGCGCGATCTAATTGACGTTTATGGAACACTTTATGCAACGGCAGTGGAATTCACATTCTCCCTGGCCCATGTGAAGCTGAGACAGACCATAAACACATCCAAACAGATTTTAAAGGGCAGAAATCACACAAAACATGTTTTCTGACCACAGTGGGATTAAATAAGAAACAAGTCATAGAAAGACAGCAGGAAAATGCTCCAAGTATTTGGAAATGAAGCAATCCATTTCCAGACCATCTACTTGACCTATAGATATTTCATGACATAGTTAAAAATATTTTGAGCCAAATAAAATTGGAAGTACAGAATCAAAATATGTGGGATATACACGAGTCAGTAATTTAAAGGAAATGCATTTAACTAAGACTACATATTACTAAAGAAGAAAGAAAGATACAAATCCAAACATCAAGCTCCCACCTTGGGTGGGTAGACAAAGGGTAAGAAAACATTCTCCTAATTAAAAAAAATAGAAGAAGGAAATAATAAAAAAAGTGAGAAGAAATCAAGGACACTGGAAATAAGAAAACAAGAAAAAAACCAACAAGAAGAGCAAATTAGCTCTTTGAAATGGTTGGGATAATTGAAATCTTCTGCCTGAATTTTGAAGAAATATGAGAGAAAACTCAAATTATTTATATAAAAACGAGAGAAGGATGTCACTACTGAATCCACTGATTTGAGAAGAAATATAATAAGGGGAAATAATATTATTATTAACAACTTGGTTAATTAAGGATGAAGGAAAAAGAAGGAAGGTGAGTGAATAAGAGGATGAGAATGACCTGTACATTGTTAGAACATTCCAGCATCTTGATTTCTGTGGAGATGATAAAATTATGGAGACTTCAAACACACGCATGCATGCATGCACGCTTGCACGCACACTTGTAACATACGGTGCCAGTGTGTGCCAGTCTAGGTCTAAAATCTCGTCACCATTATCCACATTAAAATAGGCCAAATTCCACTGAAACCATGCAGCTAGTTGATGCAAGCTGACTCTTGTAGCTACCACAGAAAATAAAGGCAGAGGCTTTAGCGCCCTACTGGTCTGGGAAGACTTTAGGAACGAAGGGGTATTCAGGATGAGTCCTGCCCTGCACCACTTCGCCCAGGCTAATGCATCTCAGGCATCTTATTCTGGAGGGACAGGGACAGAACTGGGGCTCTTCCGTCCTCCCTCATCTCAGGGGATTTGCACTTCCGACACATTCTACATTAATATGGACAATAATAAGTGAGAAAAAGGGGAGAGCTGTGTTGACCCAAGGCTGCCTGGGGACCTGTCTTGCCACATCAACATGTGGAGATGTCAGAGGAGTCTGATAGAGGTTTGGAGCAAGGGAGCGTTCTTTTGCATGTAGCTATCTAGAGACACAGGCCGAGAATATAAAACAGAGAGGCCGCCCTGGCCTGGTGAGGACTAGAACACCAGTCTGATTCAAGAACGTGATAAAGAGCAGCTTCCAGATTCTTCCTAAACTATTCCCGGGCTTGACCTCCTGTGGGCATCCCTTTCTGAGTCTGAGCACTCCTCCTGGGCCCACAAGGTTTTTGTCTGCAACATCTTGTAGTTATGGATCCAGCTGTGGTGCTGAGAACCAATGATGCCTATTCATATGCTTTTTAAGAAAATTTTTAAATTTTATTTTTATTTATTTTTGAAGAGAGAGACAGACAGAGAGGGAGAGGGAGACAGATAGAGATGGGCATGCCAGCAGTCTCTCAGCTGCTGTGAACGAAATCCAGATGTGTGCGCCCCCTTGTGGTCAAGTGCGGCATTGCGCCCTTGCGTCACTGCATCTGACTAAACGTGGGACCTGGAGATTGGAACCGGGTTCTTAGGCTTAGCAAGCAGGCGCCTTAACTGCTAAGCCATCTCTCCAGCCCTGTTCATAGGCTTTTGAACTTGGCAATGAGGATCATTTTCATTAGATGCCTAATTTGTAAAGAAACCTGATCCAAGTTGCCACCTGGATCTCCCTAGATTTTTTTCCTCTGGGAACCTCTCCATGTGCAACTTGGGAATTTTCCCATTTTACTTCTACTTTCTCATTTCTGCTCTTTCTTAAAATAAATCTTTCATAATTTTGAGCTGTGTCTAGGTTTTTCAGTTCTTGGCTAATTGTAGACAAGAGCTTGAAAACCACTGGCTTGGGGAGCTCATCCAGAGTCCAGAGAGGCATCACTGGCTCTCATCCCACAGCGGGATCTGAAAACTACTGGATGTTGCCGACATAAGAGACTTCTGGTCAGCTGGTCCCTTGCAGGTGAGGAGATGGAGAGCCCCGAGCACGAGCAGCAGTGGGCTACTACGCACCTGCTGACCTCCAGCCAGCATGAGCCCTGCCCGAGAGTCCTCTGAAGGGGGATGACTCACAGGAGGGGCTTGTCAGCTGCATGTCACTGCTGACTCTCTCCCCATGGTCACCAAAACCAGACACTGGGCTGAGCCTCGTCACCTGATGGAGTCATTCCCTGGTTCTAGAAGTAGGCTTTGTCAGGTGGCACTTCATTTGCATCATGAGTCCATCCTACAACTCCTTCCACAAGTTATCCAAGACCGCCACAGTAGGGAAAGCCAGTTTGGTATTGTAAATATGTTTTCTGCTTACTTGGGCTCCTTGAAAAGACAGGATTCCGGCCGCAGTATTAAGGAGGTGCTGTTTGTGCGGGTTGAGCACGGACAATGCTACTCTGGACCACTGGGTGGGCTTAGAACTCCCAAGTCACGTTCAAGTTCTTGTCCACGATTAGCAAGGAACTGAAAAATGTAGACATGAAGAAGGGTAAATTATGGAAGATTTGTTTTAGAGAGAGTAGAAACAAAGAGAGGAGCAAAGTAGAAAAGCTCTCAAGCTGAGAGAGCTCCCCTCAACCAAACCCATAGGGGTTCTCAGATGGAAAATTCAGGAAATAGCCACATGATAACTTGGATTTGGTCTTTTTATTTTAAAAATAAATTAGGCATCCAATATGTATGAACCTTATTGCCAAGTTCTAATGAAGATGAAGGATCTCAACTGCTTGGTGGGTCCAGGAGGACAGCTCAGTCTCTGAAAGGGCTTGCCAGCAGGAGACCAAGCCCAGGAGAAGTTGAAGAAGAATCAGGAAGCTATTCCGTATGGCCATCTTGATGAACCAGACCGAAGTGCTCATTCAGTCTCGCCAGGACAGGGTGGCATTTGTGTTTCTTGGGGCCTGTGCCTCTACACTGACTACCTGCAAAAGAAAGCTACC
The DNA here is from genome assembly GCA_036365145.1 of Orientallactaga sibirica. NCBI lineage: Eukaryota > Metazoa > Chordata > Mammalia > Rodentia > Dipodidae > Orientallactaga > Orientallactaga sibirica. Next base: position 10,706,691 of record JAEOAD010000555.1, on the reverse strand, counting down.
ATGCTTTTCACCTCTATCATTTGTATATATGTAAATCAATTGTAAATCAATTTGTGGATCTCTTATGCTATAAATAGTTTCAACTAGGCGTTTTCCGTCCCAGGAACGCACTTCACCTGCATTCTATGTGCTCTGGTTTTTACTTCAGCTCCTACAGGCAGCTTTGACAGCATCTGCTCAGATTTCTTTCATTCTCAGCATTTGGTGGATCCCTGTCCTTAGTCGTCTGGAGCCCAGTGTGTCTGAGATGTGGAAAGGTTGGCCCAGAGATGATAAATAGATCATAAACTGAGATTGATTTAAACGGTGGAGATTACAATGATTTATTGCTCCAAGAAATGTATATTGATGAAAAAAAGCGAGGTCAGATTTTGACATTGAATTAGCAATAAACACTGATATACATTAGAGCAGAAAGGCAGTGGATGTAAACAATGCACACTGCACGTTGAAGCTAAAAATGATCGCTTACTCTTTCCATACACGGTTCTCAACACACACACACACACACACACACACACACACACACACACACACAAGTCTTGTTAAAACAAAGGAGAGAAGATGCCTTGGTGCAGAGCTGTCCAGATGCAGCCCATGGCAGACACTATGACATTGGGATAATTTGCAAAATACGCATCTCCCCCTGTCATGACAGCACACCTGTTCCCAGCTTGATTTTATTCCAGGAACTGAGTTGACTGCAAAGTAAGCTCATAGAAGAGTCTCGACTTACTGCAGCTCGGCTCCTCTCCACTTGTGACCGAGTGCACTATTGGATTCTATTAAAAGAGGGTAATTTCAATTTTTCTGGTATTTGCTGGACACACATGTGTACAAGGGTTTTCATGTGTGTGCAAGTGCATGAGCACATGTGTATGTGTGCATGTGGAGGCCAGAGGTTGATGACAACTGCCTTCCCTGGTAATTCTCCAGTTTATTTAGTGAGGCAGTGTCTCTCCCTTGAACCCAGAGCCCGCCGATTAGGCTAGTCTAGCTAGGCTGGGACACACTTCTCTCACACACTGGCTAGGCTGGGACACACTTCTCTCACACACTGGCTATGCTGGGACACACTTCTCTCACACACTGGCTATGCTGGGATGCACTTCTCTCACACACTGGCTAGGCTGGGACACACTTCTCTCACACACTGGTTATGCTGGGACACACTTCTCTCACACACTGGCTAGGCTGGGACACACTTCTCTCACACACTGGCTTTGCTGGGAAACACTTCTCTCACACACTGGCTTTGGTGGGATACACTTCTCTCACACACTGGCTATGGTGGGATGCACTTCTCTCACACACTGGCTTTGCTGGGAAACACTTCTCTCACACACTGGCTTTGGTGGGATACACTTCTCTCACACACTGGCTATGGTGGGATGCACTTCTGTCACACACTGTAACTATGGTGGGATGCACTTCTCTCACACACTGTAGCTATGGTGGGATGCACTTCTCTCACACACTGTAACTATGGTGGGATGCACTTCTGTCACACACTGTAGCTATGGTGGGATGCACTTCTCTCACACACTGTAACTATGGTGGGATGCACTTCTGTCACACACTGTAGCTATGATGGGATGCACTTCTCTCACACACTGTAGCTATGGTGGGATGCACTTCTCTCACACACTGTAGCTATGGTGGGATGCACTTCTCTCAAACACTGGCAATGGTGGGATACACTTCTCTCACACACTGTAACTATGGTGGGATGTACTTCTCTCACACAGTGTACCTATGGTGGGATGTACTTCTCTCACACACTGTAGCTATGGTGGGATGTACTTCTCTCACACACTGTAACTATGGTGAGACGCACTTCTCTCCCACACTGTAGCTGTGGTGGGATGCACTTCTCTCACACACTGGCTATAGTTGGATGCACTTCTCTCACTCACTGTAGCTATGGTGGGATGCACTTCTCTCACTCACTGTAGCTATGGTGGGGCAAACTTCTCTTCTTCCAGTATAGATGCTGCCCATGTTGGAAATCTAGGCCCAGTCAGTGGGTCTTGGCCCAGTGGTGCTGCCTCACTTTCCTCAGCCTTGCCTGCACCCTTCTTCCCATGAACCTTACCTGGCAGGTTCTCTCCAAGCCTCATGCTTCCCTCTCAGTCCAAGATGCATTCCTATAGCTTTGCGTAACAATGTAACCTTCACCTTTTTAAAAGCAAAGCAACACTTACTTGTGGGAACCTCTAATTATCCTCACATCTTCTGCACCACAATTTTCTGCTACTAATAACACAATATCAGATAAGATTATATATATATATATATTTTCTGGCATTTATTCTGAATCATGATTGTGGTTTAAACTCATAGGGTGTCCTCTTTTCATGGCCTTCTTGGTGGTAGGGTCTCAAGTTGCTGCTAGACAGCATATGTCAAAAAAGAAGGAGTAGCCGGGCGTGGTGGCGCACGCCTTTAATCCCAGCACTTGGGTGGCAGAGGTAGGAGAATTGCCAAGAGTTCGAGGCCACCCTGAGACTACATAGTGAATTCCAGGTCAGCCTGGACCAGAGTGAGACCCTACCTCGCAAAACCAAAAAAAAAAAAAAAAAAAAAAAAAAAAAAAAGAAGGAGTAGATGAGCATTCTTGGACATCTTTTTCTTTTTCCAAAGTCATTGGCATTCAATCCCAGGGTCTATAACCTAATGATTTTATCTATCCCCAGTCACCTCTGGGAAGCCTCTCTAAACATTTCAGTGAGATTACTTTTCCAGCTCCTTCCTCCTGGGAAGGGGGAGGGGAAGTTTCTCAAAGCAGGGACCAGGAATGAGTAGCCAGAGGCAGGCTACACACGTGACAAGGCCATTTATGCGGCAGACATCCAATTATAATGAGTCTTATGATCAGAATCAGGTGTGTAAAGGAGAGACCTGATTGGTTCATGGACTCAAGGGGCTGACTCAGGAGATGCCAGCCCACCTAGGTGTGCTAGATTGGGGAGGAAGTAGGGGCGCTGTGGCTGAGGAATTGCCTTCAGCCATCTTTGGTGAGGCTGCATCAGATGGGAGTTCTAGTTCTGCTAAGGCTCTTAAGGCTTTGTTCCTGGCTGACTGTCTACAAAAAGCTTTCTCTCTCCTGTTTCTCCTTCACTGCCACCCCCACTCCTGCCCCTGTTTTGGATCTCATCACTCTATCCTGGTGTTAAATCAGACCCTGGGCACAAGAAACTGACTGCATTGGTCCTCTTTTGTGAACTCCCAAACCTTGGAGAAATCACCAAAACAGACTCCTTTGTTTACACCGGGAAGGGAGAAAGGCCTTAAGGAAATGTTGCTGTGCTGGAATTCTTGCTTCTCAGCTGGTGAGAGGATTCAAGCAGACCCCAGAGTGAGTGGCTCCTACCCCTTCTCATGTCCCCATCGGTTTGGCTGTCTTTTTAATTTAATTTAATTTTATTTTTTACCCTGCTGCAAAACCTCACACTGAAAAGTTCAGGAAATCTGTTTGAAGGAGCTGTTTGCAGCTGTTGTGACCTCTGCCCTCTCTGGGCAGCTCCTACGCAGCTCACGGTGTGGCAATGATCCTCCTACTTGGTGCTTCTCAGTATTTTTTTAGTGATTGATTCCAATAGCTGATGGACAGCAACTTGAAGGCAGTAGTTTTCACCCTCTCTACCTCACAGGCCATTCCAGTGTGCATAGTGCATTTGGCGTGCCTGTGAGGAACAAGGCGGGGGTCAGACCACATGGATGAAGATGGCCGAGCCCGGGGAAAGTCTGTTAACACTCCTGGGAGGAGAATGCTGCCTCTGACTCTTCACAAAGGTGAATTAAGCGAGAAAATGAAAATCTCCAAGAAGAAATGTTTGCGTTTTGTTTTTAATGTCGGTCACAAAGGAATTGTAAGGACCTATTGCTATTAACCATGTAACAATATCAATATTATTATAATATCACCATAAGATGACTCAACCCAGGAATGGTAACCATCTTGGCAGGAATGACTATATCCCAAATTTTTTGTTTATTTTATTTATTTATATGAGAATGGCAGAGAGAGAGAGAGAGAGAGAGAGAGAGAGAGAGAGAGAACCAGGGCCTGCAGCCACTGGAAAAAACTCCAGATACTGTACCACCTTGTGCATGTGGCTTACGTGGGTACTGGGGAATCGAGCCTCGAACTGGGGTCCTTAGGCTTCACAGGTAAGCGCTTAACCACTAAGCCATCTCTCCAGCCCATGTGCCCCTCTCTTTGGCAGTCAGACTACTGTCTCAGACCCCAAGATGTTGGAATTTCCCCAGGAATCTCATCCTCGGAGAAGTAAGGGGTGAAGCTTGTTGCTAGCCAGAGCAGGAGTTAGGCTTCCAGACACAGATCTTACACATTTCTTTTTTTAAAAATTTTGTTTATTTTTATTCATTTATTTGAGAGCGACAGACAAAGCAAGAGACAGAGGCAGAGAGAGAGAGAGAGAGAGAGAGAGAGAGAGAATGGGCACACCAGGGCCTCCAGCTACTGCAAAAAAAAAACTCCAGATGCATGCGCCACCTTGTGCCTCTGGCTTACATGGGTACTGGGGAATTGAACTGGGGTCCTTAGGCTTCACAGGCAAGTGCTTAACCACTAATCAATCTCTCCAGCCCAGATCTTACATACTTCTGATAACTTGGGAGGCTACCTTGCAGGAGAGGCTTGAGCCCAGACACTGATGAAGGCTGGGACCACATCTTTTTTTTTTGTAATTAAAAATCATTTATTAATTTATTTATGAGAGGCAGAGAGAAAGATGCAGATAGAGATAGAGAATGGGCAGAATAGGTGTGTCAGGGCCTCTAGGCACTGCAAACGAACTCCACATGCATGTGCCACCTTGTGCATCTGGCTGACGTGGATCCTGGGAATAGAACCTGGGTCCTTAGGCTTCACGGGAAAGTGCTTATCCACTAAGCCATCTCCCCAGCCCTGGGACCCTATCTTAGCCAGGACTGGTTAGTTACGCATATCTTTTGCCTTCTATTTAAGCCTGAGTGTCACGTTGGACCTCATATTGGGATTTGGGGGGATCAATGCATCTATTTGTTCTAATTCCCAACGTGACTACATTAAACAATCTTTTTTTCCCTACCTTTCACTCATACTTGGGTCTTTAATTGGCCTATTGAGGACAAGTGGCAGAGCCCAGCTTGTCAGGGCTGCCTGAGCCCAGGCACAGGCCACTGCTGCTCCAGGAGGCGCTGTCCTCCCCACAGGTGCTGATGTCCCTTTCCTGCCTGAAGTGACCTGCAGGGGAGACTCTGTCCCAGCCAGTGCCTAAAAGGTAGCTTTGTCTCCACTCCTGATAGATTAAGGCTCCCTGACCTTGAGAGAAGAGGCAACCATCCTGGAGCAAGCCCCTTCATTCCCTTAAGCAGCACAAGCAGGAAACAATGAGACTCCCAGGGAGAAATGTTGCTGCAAAACATCTTTGAGAGAAACTAAGAAAAAAAATCTAAACCATTAGCAAGATATTCCACGTTCATTGGATTGTTAACATGGCGAAACTTCCAAGACTGCTCAGGGAAATTCATGGAAGAGGGGTGGAAAGATTGTTAGAGCCATGAGCTGGGTCATTATACACAGAGTCATTGCCTCTCCTGCATAACTGATGGCTACCCCATAAGGGAAGACCCACATTACCCATGGGGGAAGGACAGGGAGAAGGCTAACAATGGTACCATCATGGCTGTATATATACTAAATACATAACTAATCAAAAAAAATATATAAACTTCCAAGACTGGTTTACAGGTTCAACATAATCCCCATAAGAATTTCAGCTGCCTCCTTATAGAAATCGAGAAGAAGATTCTAAAATTCAGGTAGACTTGCAAAGAAACATAAACAACTAAAACAGCCTTGACACTTCACAGCTTCTGATTCCACCATTGCTATAAAGTGACAGAAATCAAGATGATGGTCGTAGCAGTAACAATAGACAGTCCAGGTCTTGCAGTCATGGTCAAGAGGTTAAGGCGAAGAATAGACATCTGAGGCTGGGGAAATAGGTCAGTGGGTAAAGTGTTTGCTGCACAAGCCTGAGAACCTAAGTTTAATCCCCAGAAATCACATAGTGGTCCATGCCTATAATCCCAGCATATGAAGAACCATTCCAATTGAATAATAAAAAGAAGAATCCAATTAAAGAATGAGCAAAGTTCTGAAAGATATCTATCTTTTTATTTTATATATGTTATTTATTTATTTATTTATGAAAGCAAGAGAGATAAAGAGGTGAGGGGAGAGAATGGGCACACCAAGAATTCTAGCTACTGCAAATGAACTCTGGATGCATGCACCACCTTGTGCATCTGGCTTTATGTGGGTAGTGGGGAATCAAACTTGAGTCCTTTGGCTTTGCTGGCATGTGTATTAATCAATAACCCATCTTTCCAGCTCCTCAGATATCTCTCTTTAAAAATATTTTATTTATTATTTATTTGCAAGGATGGATGGAGGGAGGGAGAGACAGAGAGAGAGAGAATGGGACAACCAGGATTTCTAGCCAGTTCAAACAAACTCCAGATGCGTGTTCCACTTTATTCATCTAGCTTTATGTGGGCACTAAGGAATCAAACCCTGGCTGTCAGACTTTGCAAGCAAGTGTCTTTAAGCATGGATCCATCTCTCTAGGCCCTGAACAGATATTAATCTAAGTCAGACATACAAGTGGCCAATAAACACATGATGAAATGCTCAGTGTAGTTCACTGGGGAATCAAAATCAAGTGGTATTTAGATGACAATTGTTGCAGTCAGCTCCACATTGCTGGGACAAACATCCAACCAGATACCGCTTAGAGGAGGAAGGGGTTTATTCCAGGCTTACAAATTCCAGAGGAACATCATCAATGGTGGAAGACATGGTTTCCTTTCTTAGATCCAAGCAGTCGGACGCCACCAAACAGCAGGACCACAAGCAAACACGAACAGCCAGAGCTCAAACTGCTCTGATCACACCTAGTCGGGCTGGACTTCAGGGTAGGCCCCTGTGACACACACCCCCTTGTAGCAGGGAATCTGCCTGCTAGGGGCTCGAATAGGAAGTTTAATTTTAATAAAACGCTCAAATCTATGGGGTCAATTATTCAAACTATCAAAGCTATGAATATTGGTGAAGTTGTGAAGAATTCAGAACCATCACATCTTACTGGGATGTAAAATGGTGTAATCACTCTAGCATGTAGTTTGGCTGTTTCTTAATGATTAAACAGAATGTTACCCAGGAGACTCAGGAATTCAGTAGTACATACCCAAGATAAGTGTCACATATATCCATGTAAAACTTTATACGTGAACACTAATGACAGCATTATTCATAATAGTCAAATGCTATAACTAAAGCAAAGGTCCATTAACTGATGAATGAATGAAATTCAATGCATCCATACAATGGACTATTATTCACCCAAACAACAGAATGCTATGCTGATATATGCTACTACATGAGCTAAGTGAAAAAAGCTAGTCATAATTTTCCATACTTTTAAAAAGTTTTATTTATTTATTTGCAAGTAGAAAGAGAGAGAGAGAGAGAGAGAGAGAGAGAGAGAGAGATAGAAGAGAGGCAGACAGAGAGAGAATGGGCATGCCAGGGCCTCCAGCCACTGAAAACGAACTCCAGATGCATGTGCCCCTTGTGCATCTGGCTTATGTGGGTCCTAGAGAATCAAACCAGGATCCTTTGGCTTTGCAGGCAACTGTCTTAACCGCTAAGCCATTTCTCCAGCCCCAATTTTCCATACATTTTATAGCTTCATTCACACAGAAATGCTTATATCAGAGAAATCTACAGACAGAGGTAGATTAGTGGTTTTCCAGGGATGGGGTGGGAGGGGACATAAGGAAGTGATACCTGAAAGACACAGGGTTTTGATGAAGATATTATACAGTTGACTGTGGTGAGGGGGGCATTCATACGTGAGGACACTCAAAACTTGAGAACCCCACACTTTGAATAGATAAATTGTATGCTGTGTGAATCATATCTCACAAAAGGCTGTTCAAAATGAATGGAAATCCAGCTGCTTCAAATTATTTAGCCTGGCTAGATCATGGGATGCTATGGTGTTGGTGCAAATCGGGCAGCTGGATGGAGGAAACATTCCAGAATCGGAGCTGGAACAATATCCCACGATTAGTGGGGGACCAGGGCAGCCTTGGACTCTGGCATTGCCAGACATCCAGGGTTGAAGAAGGATGCTCTGATAATCCAGTCAACTGCATTTCCACAAGTTCAAAGATGATTTTGCTCCCAAATTGTTACCTACACTCTCCTCAACTCCTACTCCTTTGGTGGCATTGTACCACCTCTCCTGTCACTCAGTTGCCTCACCAGTCCTGCTAAGTGTGAGCTCATGCACATGACATCAGCTAACGTGTGGAAATCTTCTCAAGAAAAGCAATTATTCTTTAATACTTCAGCGTGGATGTTGGGTAGAATTAGCATGAGTATCAGCTATATTCTCTTCTGTGACCACTGGCTTCCAGTAATAAAACAAATATTTGGGCTGGAGAGATGGCTTGGCAGTTAAGGCGCCTGCCTGAATGTCAAGGTCCATAAGAAAAATGATGAAGTTCAATGCTTTGATCAGGTCCCATGTCTGGAGTTCATTCACCATCCTCTCTATCTCAAATAGAAAAAACAAAAACAAAAACAAATATTCCCCTAGCTCCTGTATCTTCCTCTATGAACTGAGGATCCAGTTTGATTATAGGAATGGGCAACCAGTGTGCAAAGCATGCTATGAACAGCAGTGTTTTCACTGTAAAAGTTTTCTGCTCTTATGAAACATACTGGATGATTAGTAAATCTTTGGATTATATGGTTTTAGAATGCTTGAGACATTCTGTGCAATGCTGCACTTGATCTCCAGCAATCTCCAGGTCCCACATTTAGCCAGATGCAAAGTGACATGTCTGGAGTTCATTCACCATCCTCTCTATCTCAAATAGAAAAAAAAGTTTGCATCTGCAAAAACAAAAACAAAAACAAATATTCCCCTAGCTCCTGTATCTTCCTCTATGAACTGAGGAGGTAAGTTTGAGCAGTACGGGAATGGGCAACCATCTCATTGTTGTGACCAAATAGCTGACAAGAAGCATGCTATGAACAGCAGTGTTTTCACTGTATGTACAAGTTTTCTGCTCTTATGAAACATACTGGATTAATTGTGGAAAACAAAGTCTTTTAGGATTTTCCTACTGTTATTCCTCAGCATGTAAGTATCAAATTAGTAAATCTTTGGATTATATGGTTTTAGAATGCTTGATTTAAAAAAAATGCATAGAATTGACATTCTGGGCTGCTGAGATGTGGCATGAAGGGGCATGAAGACCCTCAGGAATAAGCTGGAAGAGCCTTAAGATGGACGCCTTGCCTCCTAAGATGTTTTGGATATAAGAAAAGGACTACCATGGAGTGCAGTGTTGAACTGGGATGAAAGTTTTCCTGGTGACTCTGCCCAGCTGGTTCCAATTTGATCCAGTTTGCATTGTTCCAATCTCCAGGTCCCCTTTACATTTAGCCAGATGCAAAGTGATCAAGACTGTGAGAACCTTTGAAATTGGACTGAGTACAATTTACAATGGTGCAAAATGCTGCCACTTGACCCCCACAATTTTATTAGGGTTTGCATCTGCAATCACACCTTGCTAGAGGCAAGGTCATCTTAAGGTGTTTTGTTGTGTCTCAGCAGCTGAGAGACTGCTGGCTTTGTGTCCATTTTCTCTCTGCTATCTGTCTTTCTTCTGCCATTATGGAACTCCCCAATAAATAATCTCCCTCTCTCCAAAAATAAAAAAAATAAAAATAAAAATAAAAATATAATGACATTTCCCTATATATTAGTGCTACTCTCAGTTTTGGTTAGAGGAGCTTCTCTTTGACCACTGGGGCCAAAAGTCACTGGAGTGCTGAGAAATGACAGTGGAGTGTTGAATACTAAATGAGACATCTCTATCACACCGTCCAAGTCACAGGGACCAGTGCGGGAGAGGTGGTGGAAAGAATATATGAGCCAAAGGAAAAAGGGAATTCTTATAGTATTATCTCCAAAACAAAAAGTGGCTTTGATATTCATGACCTCACAGTGGCAGATGCTACCTACACAAGACCTGCAGAACAGGTGTGGAAAAATGATGGCATCAAAACAGAAGACAGACCAGTTGGAAAGAAGAAGGGATTCAGTGGAGGGGGGATTTGAGAGGAGGAAAAAGGAAGGTAGTGAGAAGGGATTATAATCATGGTAGATTGTTTATGTTTATGGAAGCTGTCAATAAAAAGTTAAAAAAAGCCCAAATAGGTGTTTGTAATGGTTGATCATGATTGTCAACTTGAGGTTTCAAATCAACATAGAAGCGAAGCTCTGGGAATGTGTAGATTAGGTTAACTGAAGTGGGAAGGCCAACTGTGAATGTTGGCAGTACCATGGGGGTGCTGGACTAAATGAAAAGGAAAAAATGAGTTAGACACAGGCTGTCCTGGTCATGATGGACTTCACACTCAAACTGTGAGCCAAAATAAACCCTTTCTTCCAGTTTCTTGTGTCAGATAAGTTGTTGCAGCAGTGAGAAACGTAACTGGTCCACTGAGTTTGATAGAAAGAATCAGTCAATGAATTTTTTTAAAATTTTTATTTTTTATTTATTTATTTGAGAGAGAGAGATACAGAAATAGGCAAGTAGACAGAGAGAGAGAATGGGTGCACCAGGGCCTCCAGCCACTGCAATTGAACTCCAGATGCATGCACCCCCTTGTGCATCTGGCTTACGTGGGTTCTGGAGAATCAAGCCTCAAACCAGGGTCCTTAGGCTTCATAGGCAAGCATTTAACCGCTAAGCCATCTCTCCAGCCCCTCAGTCAATGAATTTTGACTTGGATTAGGACAGAATGTGCGACAATTGCTGAAAATGTTGCAAACATACTTCTTCCATTTTGTGGTCTGTGCTTATGTGAAGCAGTGTCCCGTATTGATGCGAATCTCTGAAAACACTGAAGATGCTTTATGTTTTATTTATTTATTTTTCCGAGGTCAGGTCTCACTCCAGCCCAGGCGGACTTGGAATTCACTATTTAAGTCTCAGGCTGGCCTCAAACTCACAATGATCCTTGTACCTCTGCCTTCCGGGTGCTGGGATTAAAGGCGTGCACCACCACACCTGGCTACTTTATGTTATTCAGCATCAAATGTTCATCCAACATTTAATTTTTAATGGAAAAAACCAAATACATTCATATCATTGGTATTCTAATTTGCTTGTGTCTTCAATGGATGATAAATTTATAACATATATTACATACACATGTATAATTTTTTTCAAGGTAGGTTTTCCCTCTAGCCCAGGCTAATCTGGAACTCACTCTGTAGTCCAGGCTGGCTTTGAACTCACATTGGTCCTCCTGGCTCAGCCTTCTAAGTGCTGGAATTCAAGGTGTGTGCCATCATTTTGAGACAGGTTCTCATGTATCCTAGGCTGACATCTCGCTCGCTGTATAGCTCAGGATGACCTTGAATTTCTGATCCTCCTGCCTCCATTTCCCAAGAGCTGGGATTAGAGGTGTGCAACCTCATACCTGGTTTATGTAGTGCTGAGGAACAAACCCAGGATTTGGGGCATGCTAGGCAAGCTCTCCACCAACAAAGCTGCATCCCTAGCTCCCAGGTTTTCGTTTTTTTTTTTTTGCCAGTACTGGGACCTGCACATGGGATTTTGTATATGCTAGGAAAGTGATCCATCACTGAGCTATATCTCTAGCCCAAGAATGATTTTAAACTAGTTTTTCATGCTCTATTATCAGTAAGATTTGATTTGTACACCCCCTCTAGATAAATATTTCTTGGGCACAAAAGATTGTGAGTTCAAAAAGTTTAATGAGCCTTGCACTAGATGACTGACCGAAATAGCAAAGTACTTAAAGTTACTGGAGGGCTGGAGAGATGGCTCAGCAGTTAAGGCGTTTGCTTGCAAAGCCAAAGGATCCTGGTTCAACTCTCCAGGACCCAGATAAGCCAGATGCACAAGGGGGCGCATGCATCTGGAGTTCGTTTGCAATGGCTGGAGGCCCTGGCACACCCATTCTCTCTCTCCCTCTTTCTCTCTCTTCAAATAAATAAATAAATAAATAAATAAATAAAATATATTTAAAAAATTTACTCGAAATATGTGGCCCCAGGGCCCAGGACTAATGATAAACATGTGCACTGGGAAACCCTGGGCTGGGTCTACCCCAGGCTCCTGCCCTGCGGCTATGCCTGGGAAGTGACTGCTACTCAGACCGCTCCCTCCTGCTGTTGCCACAGCCACCCTGGGCTTCTGGACACAGCAGGCAAGAGTTTCTGAGTAGAGAGAGTGGTCTTTAGGTGTCTCCTTGGTGATTCTGGGTTGTCAATTGGCAGTCAGCGTTAACCATCACAGTATTGATGTATTGGTAGAAACCATGTGGATCACCAATGTGGATGCGGAACTGCTCAAAGACACCACGTGACAAGTCATGGCTGCTGAAGAGCAGCTGGGGGACAAACATGGAATTCACCAATGCTCACTCTCTTGTAGGAGCCCTGCCGGGAGCACCTGCACGTCCCACACCTGGCTAGTTTTCAGTATTTTCTTACACAAATTACTTGAGTTGGCTGCTGTCTACACTCTCTATCTGGGGTCCTGGACTGAGTGCAAAGAATGCAAACAGGGTCTCAGCTTCTCTCTCTCTCTACTTCTGGATTGCAGACACAATGGGACTAAGCATCTGTCTCTCTCTGCTTTCTGATTGTAGCTTCAACATGACTAATGCCCACCCACCCTTTCTGATTGCAGATGCAATGTGACTAGCCACTTTAAACTCCTGTTGCCATACATGGCAACCTTGCCATGACAGACTATGCCCTGAAACTGTGAGCCAAAATAAATCCTTCCTTATGTTGCTTCCGGTCATATATATATATATTTAAGTTTATTTATTTACTTGACAGAGAGAGAGAGAGGGAGGGAGAAAGGAAGATAGATAGATAGATAGATAGATAGATAGATAGATAGATAGATAGATAGAGATAATGGGCATGCCAGGGCCTCCAGCCACTGCAAACAAACTCCAGATGCATGTGCCCCCTTTTGTGCATCTGGCTTACATGGGTCCTGGGGAATCGAACTGGAGTCCTTAGACTTCGTAGGCAAACGCCTTAACCACTAAGCCATTTCCCCAGCCCTGGTCCGATTTTTTGTTGTAGCAATGAGAAAAATAAGGGCTGGAGAGATGGCTTAGCGGTTAAGGTGCTTGTCTGTGAAGCCTAAGGACCCCAGTTTGATTCTCCAGAACCCACGTAAGCCAGATGCACAAGAGGGCACATGCATCTGGAGTTTGTTTGCAGTGGCTAGAGGCCCTGGCGTGCTCACTCTCTCTCTCCCCCCTTTCTCTGTCTCAAATAAATAAATAAATAAAAATGAGAAAAATAACAGATAACCTGGCACCTTATCCCTTTCTTTGCTTCAGGGTTGGCATGAGGCGAGCAGGCCTTTTCCACCATATGTCCCCACCATGATGCACTGTGCACCACATACCTGAAGCAACAGACCCAGTGACCATAGACTGAGCACCAGAGTCAAAAATAAACCTTCTCCTTTAGATTGCTTCTCAAATCAATTTCACAGTGATTAAAAACTGACTTAACCTACCAACCTTTTGCCTGGCAGTGTATGTTGCTCCCTGCTGGTCCTCCCTGGCTGTGATCAATGCTGTAGTTCAGGATCACCTGTGTACAGGGACAGACCCACCACTCTCAAGAGAGATTCAGGGGAAACACGCATGGAAAGAAATACGTCCAACATAGGTAGGTGGCCGCTGCAAGAGATGGGGCAGGCAGAAGCCATGCCAGAGCTGGATCAGAACCACCTTCCAGAAAGCTCCACAGAGGAGGTCATCTGAGGAGAACTTTAACTTAAGCATAAATGTGAGCACGTTGGGAGCCAGGGTGGGGTAGGCAGTGACCTCAGCAAGGTCAAAAGCTTAATCTTTTGATCATCAACTATGGGTTCGACTGCTTCCCTTGCTCTATATAAGGTAACTAAAGCACCATAAGTCATACTTTTATGTGATCTTTAATTATTTTTCTTCCGTGAATCAAGAGCCTGTCAATAAGTGAGATTTTCTTTCCTCTGCATGCATAACTAAAATGCCATTCATCAGACTGCAGGCAGAATGACTGAGGAAGGGTCAGGGAGGAGGAGAGCAATAGAACAGCGTTGGTAGTGATGAAGTGCTTTACAACTGTCAGGGCATTCTCACATCTGTTTCTTCTCTCATGCCTTCAAACTTCCCAGAAGACATCTGTTAACGGAGGCGCATGACTCCCATCCAGAATTGCTCACTCTTCCCATGAAGCCCTTCCTGGATACTCTTGCTGAAAGGAAGTGCTGGGCAAGGTGTGTAGGTGATTCCAACTGTCCATCTGCCTCTTGTATTTGGAAGACCAAGACGTCATGTTGTTGTAGGTTTTGAGAGCCATGGAGCCTTTCTCTGGCTGAGCTTGGCCTAGGGGTTACAGCGCCAGACACTCAACAGTCACTAGAACCCCCCAAGCGAGTGGCTCTCTAGAGTCTGTTGTCTAACAACCTGCAAAGAATTGACTGGTGTAGACAAAGATGAAGTTAAGTAAAGCTTCATTCTTAGAAAGTAAAGCAGAGAGTTGGAGAGATGGTTTAGTGGTTAAGGCGCTTGCCTGCAAAGCATAAGGGCATAAGGACTCAAGTTCTATTCTTCAGGTCCCACATAAGCCAGGTGCACTAAGTGATACAAGTGTGCAAGGTCGCACATGTGCACAAGAGGCGCTCACATCTGAAGTTCAATTGTAGGGGCTAGAGGCCCTGGCGTGCCAATTCTACCCCCTCCTTGCATAAAAAAGGCCAGTCTGTTGGGTTTGCCTTAAAAAAGAGTAAGTAGGGGGCTGGAGAGTTAGCTTAGCAGTTAAGGCACATGCCTGAGAAGCCTAAGGACCCTGATTCCATTCTCCAGCTCCCCTGTAAGCCAGATGCACAAGGTGGCACGTGTGTCTGGAGTTTGTTTGCAGTGGCTAGAGGCCCTGGAGCACCCATCCTCTCTCTCTCTCTCTCTTTCTCTCTCTCTGTCTGTCTCTAATAAATAAAAAAAGTAAGTAGAGCAGAGTGCTCCCAAGCTGCCAGGGGTCCTGGGTAACTACCTGGTGACTGGGGCCAGGAGTTCTCGTGCCCCAGGTACGTCAGTGAGGCACCAGGTCGGGTGGGGTAGATTGGTTACTCCGAGTGTGTGAGGGGGTTTCACTCTCGGGGATGGAGATTGGGCATCCAGTAAGTCAGGATGGACTGGATTGGCTGTTTTGAATGTATATGGGGGCTTTTGGTTACAAAAAGGAACAATGGCACAAGGGCTGGGGTCAGCTGACATCATGGTGAGTCACGGTGAGTCAGGGCTTTTTGGAATTCAGTCTCTGGACTTGTCTTTAGTGATGTTCTTTTGGGGCTTGTGGCCCTCACTAACCACCTACTAACAATGCCAATTCTTCACTCTAGCCCAGGCTGGCTTGGAATTCACTGTGTAGTCTCAGGGTGGCCTTGAACTCATGGTGATCCTCCTACCTCTGCCTCCTGAGGGCTGGGATTAAAGGCATGTGCACCATGCCCAGCTACAATGCCAGTTCTTATATGTAGCCCCTCTATGACACTTTACGCTTTAAAAAAACATATTTTATTATTTATTTGACAGAGGGAAAGAGGCAGAGTGAGAGAGAGAGAATGGGTGCGCCAGGGCCTCCAGCCACTACAAATGAACTCCAGATGCATGAGCCACTTTGTGAATCTGGCTTATGTGGGTCCTGGGGAATCGAACCAAGGTCGTTTGGCTTTGCAGGCAAGCCACTTAACCACTAAGCCATCTCCGCAGCCTGACACTTCACACTTTTGTAAACTGTGCATGGATCCCTGAGAGGCTCAGCCTCTGGATTCAGAACCCAGCAACATGAACAAAGCAGGGTTTGCAGCCAAACTGAGGACCGGTGACTCTAGTCCAGGAAAGCCTGTTTCCATGAGGATAGACAGAAGTGGGGAGCATGTATGCATCATGAGCTCTGATTGGAAGGGGTTAGGAAGAGTTAATTTTCTCTATGAAAGTCACACTAAATACATCCATTCATTTTTTTGGGGGGGGGAGAGAGACACAGAGAGAGACAGAGAGAGAGGGAGAGGAAGACAGATAGAGATGGACCCGCCAGCAGCATCTCAGCTGCTGCCAACGAAATCCAGATGCATGTGCCCCCTTGTGGTCAAGTGTGGCATTGTACCCTTGCATCACTTTGCATCTGGCTAAACGTGGGACCTGGGGATTGGAACCGGTGTTCTTAGGCTTAGGAGACAGGCGCCTTAACCGCTAAGCTATCTCTCCAGCCTCATCCATTCATTTAAAAAAATCTTTTATTTTTATTTATTTATTTTTTTGACAGAGGGGGAGAGAGAGGGAGGGGCCTACCACGGCCTCCAGGCACTACAAATGAACTCCAGATGTGTGTACCCCTTTGTGCATCTAGCTAATGTGGGTCCTGAAGAATCAAACCTGGGTCCTTTGGCTTTGCAGGCAAATGCCTTAACTACTAAACCATCCCTCCAGCCAAATACATCCATTCTTGAAAGAAATTTGGACTATTCTCTCCTGTAACTATATCCCTTAGAACAATGTTTATAAAAATATGGCCTATAGGTCATGGACAAGGTAACCTCTGCCAGAGGCTATGAGAGCAATGATTTGCCATAACATGCACTTTAAAAAATATTTATTGTTAAGTCAGGCGTGGTGGCTCACGCCTTTAATCCCAGCATTCGGGAGGCAAAGTTAGGAGGATTGTCATGAGCTCGAGGCCACCCTGAGATTACATAGTGAATTCCAGCTCAGCCTGGGCTAGAGTGAGACCCTACCTTGAAAAACTGAAAAATGAACCCCCCCCCAAAATATTGTTATTTATTTATTTGACAGAGAGAGAGAGAGAGAGAGAGAGAGAGAGAGAGAGAGAGAGAGAGAGAGAGAGAGAGAGGGCACACCAGGGCCTCCAGCCACTGCAAACGAACTCCTGACAGACACAAGCACCACCTTATGCATCTGGTTTATGTGAGTCCTGGGGAATCAAACCTGGGTCCTTTGCTTTTGCAGACAAGTGCCTTAACTGCTCAGCCATCTCTCCAGCCCAACATGTGCTTTTTGCAGACATTAAAGCAGTCATTTTCCACTCCTGCTGTGCTGTAAATGAGGTCGGATAGAAGAAGGGGAGACTGTAGAGTCACGGGAAGGAAAGTGTGGGAAGGCCAAGAGCCCAGTCAGCCCAGGCTCCGCCCTGCCCTTCCTGCTCATGGGGTCAAGACACTTGAGACATGAGTAGCAAAGCCAAAATGGCTTACAGAAACGGCACCAGTGTTCCTAAAGATGTCTGGAGTAGATGTGCCAATGGCAATAAGTGACCCATAACCTTGAGTTTCTAGCATTTCTCTCTCAGTCTCAAATCTAAACTGTACTCACCTAAATCCACCTTAAAATTTCATTTACAAAGGAGGAAGTTTTAATCTTCTTGTAAACTACACTCTTAAAGCAATGTGTTTTCAAAAGGGGGGGGGCAAGGATCTTGGCAACCTTTGGAAACGTAACTTGAGAAACACCAAAATCCCATGTGTACCCACTGAAACGACAGTGAAGTGTTACTCTCCCTGGAGAAGCCCACATTCATGCTTGTGTGTCTTACTTTTAAAAACAATATTTTATTTTTATTTATTTATTTGAGAGAGAGAGAGAGAGAGAGAGAGAGGGGAGAGAAAGAGAGAGACAGAGAGAGGGAGAATGGGTGCACCAGGGCCTATAGCCACTGCAAATGAACTCCAGAGCCATGTGCCCCCTTGTGATCTGGCTAACGTGAGTCCTGGGGAATCGAACCCGGGTCCTTTGGCTTTGCAGGCAAATGCCTTAACTGCTAAGCCATCCCTCTAGCCCCCCTACCTTATTTTTTGATCCAAGGCCTCTCGCTGAACCTGGACTTCCCTGACTCAGCTAGAATGACTAGCCTGCAGGCCCCAGGGGTCTTCTTGTTCCCACTTCCCTAGTGTTGAGACTATGGGCGTGTGCCACTGCACCTGGCATTTTATGTGGGTGCTGGGGATCCGAACTCACTCTACCATTGAGTCATCCGTCCAGGCCCTGGGATGGTGTTTTTAATTTGCACTAAAAACAAAGGATAGAATGGGGGCAGAGAAAGACATTGTTTGGATCTTTGCATAAACACTTGCTATTTTAAATTAGAACACACACACAAACACATACACTGTGGTGGTTTGATTCAGGTGTCCCCCATAAACTTCAAGTGTTCTGAATGCTAGGTTCCCAGCTGATGGCAACTTGGGAATTAACACCTCCTGGAGGCAGAGTATTGTTGGGGGCGGGCTTATGGGTATTATAGCCAGCTTCCCCTTGCCAGTGTTTGGCACACTCTCCTGTTGCTGTTGTCCACCTTATGTTGACCAGAGAGTGATGTCCACCCTCTGCTCATGCCATCGTTTTTCCTGCCATCATGGAGCTTCCCCCTCGAGCCTGTAAGCCAAAATAAACCTCTTTT
Source organism: Orientallactaga sibirica (assembly GCA_036365145.1). Classification (NCBI taxonomy): domain Eukaryota; kingdom Metazoa; phylum Chordata; class Mammalia; order Rodentia; family Dipodidae; genus Orientallactaga; species Orientallactaga sibirica. The sequence goes on along the minus strand of JAEOAD010000555.1, from coordinate 10,688,074 downwards.
TTCCCACAAGCTGCTTTCAGTCGGGTGATTTCTCCCAGCAATGCGAACCTGACTGCAACAGTAAAGTGGTACCGAGGAGTGGGGTTGCTGCTAGACACCTGACTGTGTGGCTTTGGCCTTTTGGAGCTGATTTTCAAGAGGAATGTGGAAGGATTTGAAACCTAGGCCTAAGAGACACCTTGCAGTGTTGTCAGCCTATTCTGGTCAGAGCTGAAAGACCTGAATGCAGTAAGAACTATGAACTGTGAGGTTCAGCTTATGAGGGTGAGAAAGAGCTTTACTTGGACTGGGCTAGCAGTTTGTGTGAGAAGTTTGCTGTTATGCCCGTGTCCTGAGAAGTTGTGCAGGGCTGCTTTGCGTGAGGGATATAGCACAGAAAAATGAAATCTTTGGGTAAACTCTACCCGTTCAGCTGCAGTTGAGAGATTACAACCTTTGAGATTGGGCCAGCTGACCTGCAATGGGGCAACAGGAAGAATGCAGACTCTTTTGAAGGAGCCTGAATGCTGAAGGAGAGTCCTGTTCTTCAAAGTCTGATTTATTCCCCTGGATTAACAAATTGGCACCCTACCTGGTATTATGGAGTATAACAAATGCAGGAAAAGGGAGAGGTCATTGAGTTTTGTAATGGGTCTGCTTGTGTTTTGGAAATGGCCATGGGCAGTGTGAAGCAGGTTTGCTGGATGCCTGCATGGAGATCCCATGGGGCCATGAGGATGGACCGTGGGTTGCAGTGGAGACCCAGTGGAGATGCCGGGACTATGAGATGGCTGCCAAGGAGAGCTGCCGGCCCTGGATGAAGTTTTCCAGGACTGTGAGTAGCCTAGCTGGAGGGGCGGAATTGGAACTTCAGAGACTTGTTGCTGCTCAAAGTATCGGACTTGGAGATTTGTCACTGACTAGTTGTTGGATTGGAATTACAGAGTTTGACGTTTGCCCTGGTTGTTTAAAATCTTGTATTGGTTAAGTATTTCTTTGTTTTGCCCAATGCCATCCTTTGCAGTGTGAATGTTTTATTCTGTGCCATTATGGGTTTTTTGGGGATATTTTTGGTATTATGGCTCAGTTAAAAGACCTTGGATCAAACATCATTGGAATTGATAAAAACTATGGGGACTTTTAAATTTGCATGAATGCATTACATTTTACATCATGACATCAGTTTATGGGGGCCAGGGGCGGAATGTGGTGGTTTGATTCAGGTGTCCCCAAAACTTCAAGTGTTCTGAATGCTAGGTTCCCAGCTGATGGCAACTTGGGAATTAACACCTCCTGGAGGCAGAGTATTGTTGGGGGCAGGCTTATGGGTATTATAGTCAGCTTCTTGCCAGTGTTTGGCACACTCTCCTGTTGCTGTTGTCCACCTTATGTTGACCAGAGAGTGATGTCCACCCTCTGCTCATGCCATCGTTTTCCTGCCATCATGGAGCTTCCCCAGCCTGTAAGCCAAAATAAACCTCTTTTTTCCCACAAGCTGCTTTCAGTCGGGTGATTTCTCCCAGCAATGCGAACCTGACTGCAACATACACACACACATACACACACGTCCAGGATTGTTGGCAGCGCTTCCCCCCTCCCTTTTGCCTCCAACTTCCATGCGGCCTGGCCTGGCTTGGCCCCATGATTGATTCTACAACCTCATATTGTCTTTGGCATGGACTTCTTGCATTAATGTTGAAAGTACCAGTTGGAATATTATTCATCCGTTTTTGGCTGTTCCCTTATATTCTGTGCTCTAGGCAAGTGGCCCCGTCTTCTCACCTGCCTTCCTACCTTGTTGCAGACACTCCTTTGAATAAAAAGTAGCACCTTTGGTTAACCAGGAAAATGACAAGCCTTTTTAAGTCTTCCAGAGCTTGCAGGCTTACACTTGTATTTTCTCTCTCTCTTTCCCTTCTTTTTCTTGTACTTTCTGCATACACTTATTTTGAAGTAGAGAAGGTCAAATGACAAAAAAAAAAAAAAAAAAAGTGTGTCTTATTTCCACTTCAACATGTTGTTTAATTTAAGATCTTTACTCACAGCTTCCAAAATACCCCTAACTGGCAACTCATTGTTCACAGGGTATTGGTGGCTTAGAATAACAGGCCTGGGACCGGGATTAAAAATGTATATTCAGGATATCCACAGGGCTCATAAAAACAACCCAGAAAGAGATAGTGCTCTCCCAACCCCCTCGGGACTGAAAGCATTTGGGAGGCAGTGGTGCTCAGCAGCCCACCGTAGTTACCAGAGCACTGGTGCCACTGTGTTGCCTGGGTGTGGAGTGCTGTCTCTGGAACCGCTACTGACAGGCACCGAACAGCATGCACAAGGACACCCAGTTTGTGGAAAACTGCATGTCAGCTGAGCCAGGAGTGCCACACACAGAGAAGGGCGGAAACAGACCAGAGGCTTTGTTCTGAGGGCAGAGGAGGAATTAGGCACCACTTTCTTCTTGCTTTATATTTTCAAATATTTTTCATTTTTTTCACAAAAATAAATTAGTTTTAAAAAAAAACCCCCAATCTTTGGATAATTTTAAGTGCTTCCTATATGGAGGATGATGAATAAAGATCTTTAAAAACTGATCTCCAACCCTCTAGAACAGTGCGAAGGTACCTTAGCAGCATGTCAGGTGTGGTCAAATGTAGGATTTCATATTAAAGGAGATCACAAGATCACAAGAGGGGAGGGGAGGGCAAAGTAGGTGCTCAGGAAAGGAAGGCAATAGGGCACATGTGGCATGGAAGCAGAAAGGTGGCTGCTGGGGGTGGGAGGGTATAAGAGGGGAAGGGGAAGGTAGAGAGTGCCGAGCAAAGTCAAGGAGAACCAATTCTGTTTGGAAGGCAAAATAATAAAACCCAGCCGGGCGTGGTGGTGCACGCTTTTAAATCCAGAACTCAGGAGGCAGAGGTAGGATCACCGTCAAGGCCACCCTGAGACTACATAGTGAATTCCATGTCCACCTGGGCTAGAGTGAAACCCTAGCTCGAAAAACAAAAACAGAAAAAAACAAAACAAAAACAAAACGAAACAATAAAACCCAAATACTAATTTAAAAATAAACAAATTTTAAAAACATTATTTATTTATTTATTTGCAAGCAGAGAGACAGAGAAGTGAGACAGAAGGAGAGAGAAAAGGTGTGTCAGGGCCTCCGGCCACTGCAAAGAAGCTCCAGGTGCATGCACCACTTTGTGCATCTGGCTTTATGTGGGTACTGGGGAATTGAACCTGGCTTGTTAGGCTTTGCAGGCAAGTGCCTTAACCCCCGAGCCACTTCTCCAGGCCAAAAATAAATCAACTTTTAAAATTAAAAGAGCAAAAACTATAATCCGAGCAGAAAGAAGTACGGGGGATACTGAACCTTAGAGGAAGTATTAGAAGTTATGTCAATTACTTTCTCATTGCTGGGGCAAAGTATGTGACCAGAAAAAGCTTAGGAAAGGAAAGGGTTTATCTGAGCTTACAGTTCCCTGTGGGAGAGTCTATCATAGTGGAGAAAGCATGACAAGAGCAGAAAGCTGGGTGTCACATCACCACGTCAGGCTGGAGGAGGCAGAGCGTGAGAATACCAAGCAGGCCTGGGACTAGCAAACCTCAAGGCCCGTCCCCAGGGGCACGCTTCCTCAGCAAGGCTCCACCTCCTAAGAGTGTCACAACTTTCCCTGACAGAGCCACCAGCTGGGGATTGAACACTCGAACCTACCAGCCTATGGGAGACATTTTACGTTCAAGTCACCACATTCTGGCCTCGGCCCCCTTAGAATCCTGGCCATCTCATGATGGAAAAAAATGCCGTCAATCCAAAATGCGGGTGCAGAGGATTACAAATGGGAAAGCATATTAAGCAGAAAAGGCAATGACTTTTCTATTCTAGCACCAATTAGAAATGAACCAGGGGAAAAAAAAAATCTCAAGTGGAGTAGTTAAGAAAACCTATAAAAAGTCAAAATCAGCCTCATCAGAAATGCATAATGTTTCATGAGAAACCCATAAGCATTTGAAAATAATGAAAGTAGACATAAATAAATGAACACATAGCATATTTCCAGAGGGGAAAAGCCACTATTTTAAAGATGTTGGGTTTCAACAACTTTGCCTATAAAGTCAATGCCATGTAAGTCAAAATTCCAAAAATGTCTTGATCAACTTGAAAAAATAATTGCGAAGCTTATCTGAAAAATTAAATGCTCAAGAGTAGCTAAAATGATTGAAAATGGACAAAAGAAAATGGATTGAGTAGATAAACAGATCAATAAGGTAGAACATTCCAGAACACACACACACACACACACACACACACACACACACACACACTCAGTTCATGACAAATGTGACATTTCTAATCAATGGGAAAATATCTATATAGCAAGGAGTTTTGGGACAATTAACTATTTATGGTGGAGTTCTCAACCTCAACAGTTATGAAAAAACTCAGAATGGATAAAAAATCCCTAGGAAAAATTATTTTACAGTTATATTCATGCACATGTGTAGTATAAAGCTATCAAATGAAACTTATGTAAATATATTGATGACGCTAGAGAAGGTCTTATTAAGTAGACATATTTCTTAAATTAAGTAGACATATCACATAGACATATATCCTTAAAAAGACATAAAATTTGTTTAAAAGCCATAAACTTTAAGATTGGTAATTTGACTAACAATTTAAATGACCTGCATGATGCCATAAACAAAATTAAATGATAGGGCATGGACTTTCACTTCTAGCCAGGGAAAATAACTGCCTAGATTTATCCTTCTACGCAAAGCAATGACACAAAGCAGATAGAATCTATAAATCAATGGCAAGCAGACTTTAGAATTCAGCAGGGCACCTTGGGTTCTAGCCCAGAGCTGGCAAAGGAGCGTTGTCAGATTGAATGCTAGGCTGGGGTCAGACCACTGACCTTGGATGTGCAAGGCTCTGAGTTCAATCCTCAGCACAAAGAAAGAGAAGAGGGCTGGGGAGATAGTTCTGTTACTCAGCGCTTGCCTTGCAAGCATGGAGACCCAGGTGTGATCCCCAGGACACACTTATAAAAAGATGGACATGACAACATGTATTTGTGGTTCCAGTAATGGGGAGATGGTAGCAGGCAGGTCCCTGGGGCTTTCTGGCCAGCCAGTTCTGTCTACTGGATAAAGTCCAGGCCATTAAGAGACATCTGTCTCAAAAATGGTGGATGGCATGTGAGGAATGAAACCTGAGGTCATCCTCTGGTCTCCACATGCGTGCACGTACATACACACACACACACACACACACACACACACACACACACACACACACGTCCCAGAGACTCATGTATGCTAAGCAAGAGCTCTGCCACTGAGCTTCAATCCCTGATGTTCATATGTGGGGAGAAGTTCGTATCATAATTTCTCCATTTCTATAGACAAGTCTTCAATGTTTTGAATGGATTTAAATTAGTAGCAGATTTTGCCTATTCTCTCTCTCTATCTGCCCCCCTCAAATAAATAAAGTAAATAAAAAATAAATAAAAAGCTAGGTGTGGTGGCTTATGCCTTTAATCCCAGCACTTGGGAGGCAGAGGTAGAAGGATCGCTGTGAGTGCAAGGCCAGCCTGAGACTACATAGTAAATTCCATGTCAGCCTGGGCTAGAGTGAGACCCTACCTCGAAAAACCAAAACTAGGGGCTGGAGAGTTGGCTTAGTGGTTAAGGTGTTTGCCTGCAAAGCCAAAGGATCCCGGTTCAACTCTCTAGGACCCAGCAGTGGCTGGAGGCCCTGGCGTGCCCATTCTCCCTCACTTGCTCTCTCTCTCTCTGCCTCTTTCTCTCTCTCAATTAAATAAATAAATAAAATATTTTTTAAAAAAGAAAAACAAAAAATAAAAATAAAAAAGGGTGATGGAGAGATGGCTTAGTGGTTAAGGCACTTGCCTGCAAAGCCAAGGGACCCAAGTTCTATTCCCATTACTCATGTAAAACAGATGCACAAGGTGGCACATGCTTCTGGAGTTCGTTTGCAGTGGCTGAAGGCCCTGGCACACCAATTCACTCTATATCTGTCTCTATTTCTCTCAAATAAATGAAGCAAATAAAAAAATAGCAGATTCATTTTCCCCATAATCTACATCCCTTATGGACATTTTTGAGTTCTTATGGACATTTTCTGTGCATGGGCTTTTTAATGTGTTTAGGCTATATTTTCCTGTTTCTTGGTAAATTTTGATTCTTAATTTAAAATTGCACATTTTGAATAATTTGTGACAACTCTGGAATCCAGATTTCTTGCCTACCTAGAATTTGATTTAAAAAAATTTTTATTTTAGAGAGAGAGAGAGAGAGAGAGAGAGAGAGAGAATTGGCGTGCCAGGGACTCAGCCATTGCAATTGAACTCCAGATGTTTGTGCCACCTAGTGGGCATGAGCAACCTTGCACTTGCCTCACCTTTGTGTGTCTGGCTTACATGGGATCTGGACAGTCGAACATGGGTCTTCAGGCTTCACAGGTTAAGTGCATTAACCACTAAGCCATCTCTCCAGCCCTGAAAATAGACTTTTTAGCTTGGTACACTGTGGCACTTGTCTGTAATCCCAGCACTCAGGTGGTTGAGAGTTTGTGGCTAGCTTGGGTTACATAGTGAGACCCTGTTTGAAACACAGACTAAAAAAAAAAAAAAAACATTACTAAGCAACAACATGGGCTGGGGAAATGGATCAGTGGTTAAAGGTACTTGCTTACAAAGGTTCATGGCCCAGGTTTGATTCCCCAGTACCCAAGCAAAGGCAGGTGCACAAAAGGACACATGCATCTGAAGTCTGTTACTAGCAGCAAGAGGCCCTAGTGCCCCCATACTTTCTCCCTCTTTCCCTTTCTGTCTCCCTCTCTCAAGTAAATGAATAAATATATAATCTTTTTATTAGTTATGTATATAGTGTATACAGCCATTATGGTATCAATAGTGGGGTATGAGGGCCTACACTTATTAAATTCTCTCTTAAAAAAATAATGGTTATCAATGTATTGTGCACTGACCTCTCTCTCTGTTGGAGAATTTGCTTCTCTTTCAGATGGAACCTGAGGAGAGAATCAGCCCATCACACCTCACCAGGGCACCAGCTGGAGCCATAGAGTTATTGGGGAAATGAGCAAGAGTTCTGCTTTCTTGTTGAACATGGTACCAGCACAAGGGTGAAGGAGACAGACACAAAGAACACTCAACTCCTACCAAATTAAATTTATAATTTTTTTAAAAAGGAACAACAACAAATCCAAGTATCAAGAAAAAAAGCAAAAAGGCTCTTGGGAAATGAGATACTTTTTTTTTAAATATATCTTATTATTTATTTATTTATTTGAGAGACAGATACAGAAATAGGCTGGGAGAGACAGAGAGAGAGAGAGAGAGAGAGAGAGAGAGAGAGAGAGAGAGAGGGAGAATGGGTGTGTCAGGGCCTCCAGCTACAGCAACAACTCCAGATGTGTGTGCCCCCTTATGTATTTGGTTTATGTGGATTCTGGAGAATCGAGCCTCGAACAGGGGTCCTTAGGCTTCACAGGCAAGCATTTAACCGCTAAGCCATCTCTCCAGCCCCCCGAGCTATTTTCTTTTTCTGGGAGGGTATAGGGAAGTTAATTAAGTTAATGGAGAACTGGCAGCTTGGCCCGCCAGATCACAAACTCCCCCAGCTGAGGCACAGTTTTTGAGAAAGGAACAAGAAAGCTGAGGCCCAGGGGCACATTTATTGTCCCTAAATTCTTCATTATACGTTTGTTACAAATCTTTCCACATGCACATTTTTAACTTAAAAAAAAAAAAGAGAGAGAGAGAACTGAAACACCATTCAAGAGTGGCAGATGGGGCAGCATTGTTGGCACACAAAAGAAAGCGGCAGCGTTCGCATTAGCCACAACTTCAATAGAGGTTCGCCAGGGCTGCGCTTGCTAACAATGGGCGAAATCTATTAAGGAAATCATACTTCACTACACACATCCAGGGAGGCAAAGTCCCGGCTCTGCTTTGTTAGCAGAGCTGTTTCCAGTTCTAGCACTTTGTATAACAAGGGAAAGACCCACATAAAGTTTATAACCAGTGCAGGAGTTCAAATGCATCCTCGCATTTCATTTGCCAACAGCTTGAGTAGAAATATTGTTATTTTCAAGATGGAAAATGGTATCACTGAACATTTTAACAGCTTGCTTAAAGTCACAAAAGTGGCAGAAAATCTCAGGCCCCATCTGACAGATGTCCAGAGGCTGAGGGTTTCTAACCACTGCGCTACACTGTGCATGGAGTAATGCTCACAACTATTAGTTTTCCAGATGAATATTCCAGAAACAGCAAAGGCTTGAGAAACAGTAGGCAGCAAGGTCACAAAGGCCCCCTTGAGTATTTCAAAGGTCATTAAAAAAATATTTTTATCAAGGTCAGCCTGGGCCAGAGTGAGACCCTACCTTGAAAAACAAAAACAAACAAACAAACAAAAACAAAAAGTTTATTTGTTTATTGAGAGAGAGAGAGAGAGAGAGAGAGAGAAGCAGAGAGAGAGAGAGGGAGAATGGGAACACCGGACCTCCAGCTGCTGCAAACAAACTCCAGACGCAGGCGCCACCATGTGCATCTGGTTTATGTGGGTCCTGGGGAATCGAACCTAGGTCCTTTGGTTTTGCAGTCAAGTGCCTTAACTGCTAAACCATCTCCCTAGCCCCTCAAAGGTCATTTTATGGCAGCTGAGCTACATGTGCTCTGCTATATCAAGGGGCAGAAATGGGGCCAAGGTGTGGAAATTTCAGGGAACAAATGATCATGTGGACCTATTTCAACACTCTTCAAGCACTGCTCCCCGCATGAAGCGTCCACATTCCTCCCTCAAGAAGGACTTATTAATGGCTCTTGGTCTGTTCAGTGAAAGGCAATGTGTCTGATCGGTCCTGATTCTTCCTGTTTCTTCCATAATTGTATGATGAAATCTACCCCTGAAGCCGTCTAAGACGGGGACATTCTTTTTTTAATGTTTTACTTATTTGCAAGCAGAGAGAGGAGGGAAGAAGGGAGGGAAGGGGATGGGTATGCCAGGGTCTCTTGCCACTGCATATGAACTACAGACACATGTGCCAATTTGTTCATCTGGCTTTACGTGGGTACTGTGGAATTGAAGCTGGGTTGTCAGACTTTGCAAGCAAGTGGCTTTAATGACTCAGCAATTTTCCAGCCCTGGAGTGTTCTTTGAGGGAAGAAATTCACTACCAGTATTGGGTTAGTTTTCTGTGATATCTTGTAAATTAAATACTACATTGGAAAATGAACAAAGTACTCAGATATAAGGAAATATGACAGGAAAATAAAATAAACATCATACAATTATAGACGTACGCATTTATGAAAAATAAAACATACTCAGTACCCATTTCTGCAGCTGGTCACATGGTTGTCGTTGTTATTTACAATCAGTCCCTCCACTACGCATGTGTCCCTTTGTCTTCAGCAAACGCCTCAGCTGGCGTACTTTTTTTTTTTTTTTGCCTTCTCTTCTTTTTTTTTTTTTTTTTTTTAATATTTATTGACAACAAAACATACTTACATACCAAAGGTGCGTATTTTCCCTCCCCTCCCCCCTTCCCCTTTAGAACTCCACTCTCCATCATATCCCCTCCCTCTCTCCATTAGTCTCTTTTTTTAATATGATGTCATCCTCTTTTACGTCTACTATGAGGGTCTTGCGGAGGTATTGCTAGGCACAGCAAGGTCATGGATATCAAGGCCAATTTCTGTCTGGGCAGTTGCATTGTAGGGAGTCGTACCCTTCCTTTGGCTCTTCCATTCTATCCGCCCCCTCTTCCGCAATGATCCCTGAGCCTTGGAGGGTGTGACAGAGATGTTTCAGTGCTGGGCACTTCTCCATCCCTTCTTCTCAGCACTATGTTGCCTTTTGGATCATCCCAGTGGTCATCGTCAGCTGGCGTACTTTTTAAACATTTTATTGACAACAACTATACATATAAACAATGTACCTTGATGATAATCCCCTCCCACCACTCTCCTTTGTCCCCGTCATCTACACCCTCTTCCCCTAAATAGCTCTTCTTTCCAAATAGTGCTTGTTATATTTTGATGTCATCATTTCCCCTTCCTATTATGTAGCCGTATGTAGGTAGCATCAGCCATTGGGAAGTCAAGCATGCCACAACCACTTTGTGTCTGAAAGACAGCATTTCAAGGCATTCCTCCCCTTCCTTCAGGTCTTACATCATCATCATCATTATTATTATTATTATTATTATTATTGGAGAGAGATACAGGGAGAGACAGACAGAGAGAGAGGGAGAGGGAGACAGATAGAGAATGGGCGCTCCAGCAGTCTCTCAGCTGCTGTGAATGAAATCCAGATGTGTGCGCCCCCTTGTGGGCAAGTGCGGCATTGCGCTCTTGCGTCACTGCATCTGGCTAAACGTGGGACCTGGAGATTGGAACCCGGTTCTTAGGCTTCGCAGGCAGACGCCTTAACCACTAAGCCATCTCTCCAGCCCAGGTCTTACATTCTTTCTTCCTCCTCTTCTGCAATGGTTCCTGAGCCATGGAGGGTGTGATAGAGATGTCTCACTCAGTGCTAAACACTCCACTGTCACTTCTTCGCAGCACTTTGATGAATTTTGAGTCTCTTTAGTGGTCACTGCCATTTGAAAAGATAAGCTTTTCTAGCCCAAGTGAGAGCAATATTAATATATGGTCATAAACATAAGTACTTAGAGGGCACATTTAGCCAGACAACAGCAGTAGTTTCTCCCCTAGAGCTTATGACCTCCCCAGTCATAGGTGTCTGACGCGGTTTTCAGTACCAGGCATGAGTTCCTCCCGTGGAGCGGACCTCAAATCCAATCAGAGTGCAGTTGGTTCCCCCATAACAGACATGCCACCATTGCGCCAGGTGACACATTTGGCCTGACTGGCAAGCTGTAAAGCTTGCAGGGTCCACTGCTGGTTAAGACTTGATGCCGGGTTGGAGAGATGGCTTAGTGGTGAAGGTGCTTGCCTGGAAAGCGAAAAGAACCCAGGTATAGATCATGTGTGTGTGTGTGTGTGTGTGTGTGTGTGTGTGTGTACACACACATACATATATATGGTGTGTGGGGAGTGTGTGTTCTTTGCTTGTTGGTTAAGACTCATGAGGATTCCAGCGTGGCCAGTGGACAGTCTTACCTTCCAGGACATAATTGTTATGTTCCTATCGCATCTCAATCAGTCTAGAGTAGTTGCTACCCTGATTACTTCTAGACCTCTTGGCCAACATCCAGTGTAGGGTAGCTGCTACTTGAATTAACATGGTTTCATAATGCAATCGACCAGTGTGATGCCCTGAGGAAGGGAAAGCGATCAAGGTCTCTGAACACTGAACAGCGAGGCAGTACAGTGAAAGGCGTCAGAAACAAACATGGAGAAACAGCATTTCCAGATCAATAGCTGCATCGACGGTACAAAGAACACTTTTATTCATAGAAGCACCGAAACCACATCTAGGGGCTAGAGAAGGTTACGGTGCTTGCTGCAAAGCCAAAGGACCCAGGTTCAATTCCTCAGGACCCACATAAGGCAGACACAAAAGGTGGTGCATGCAACTGGAGTTTGTTTGCCGCAGCTGAAGGCCCTAGCATGGCAATTCTGTCTTTTTCTTTCTCAAATAATAAAATAAATAAATAAAAACCGCATCAAGTACAATAGCAGTGGCCACTTAGTTAAGCTTATGGTCACCCACTGTCCTTCTCCAATGTCCATCTATCTGCTTCACAGACCAAATAGGTGAGTTATGTGGGGAGCAGGTGGGAGTCACTGCCCTAGACCCTCCTGATCTCTGGCATCCCTCCACAAATGCAGTACAGCTTACTTACTGTTTCTGAGGAACAGGCCTTTCAAGGCTCAGGCTCACGATTCTTCCATCACAGCAGTTCACATTGCATCACATTCCATCGGTTACAGAGCCAAAAGGAGGATTCTGTTCAGTGTTGTATCCAGTGTTGAGAACTTTTTTTTTGTGATCAAACCATGTCTTCCAGGGCTAAAATATGCACTGCCTGGTTTCAGGACCACTGAGCTCATGATATGCACGATCCTTGCACTGACCACCTGACTTAGAGAAACTCCCCTTTGACTTGTGGGCCGTGGTGGTGGTTTTGGTCATGTGTTACTTATTTTTCTCATCCCCAAAAAAATACCCAACAGGGGCAGCAGATGGCTCAGTAGCACTTACCTGCAAAGCATAAAAACCTGGGTTCAATTTTCCAGTACCCCTCTAAAGCCAGATACACAAGGTGGTGCATGTGTCTGAAGTGCATTTTCGGTGGCTAGAGGCCCTGGTATACCCATTCTCTCTCTCTATCTGCCTCTTTCTCCCTCTCTCTCTCTCATGAATAAATGAATAAATAAATACTCAACTGAAACAACCTAAGAGAGAGAGGAGAGGGTTCTCTTTTAAAAAATTGTTGTGTGCATATGTGTGTGTGTTGGGATACATACATGTGCGGGTGCACATGGAGGTCAGAGCACAATCTCGGTGTTGTTCCCCAAGAACACCATCCACTTTTTTTTTTCCGAGGTAGGGTCTCACTCTAGTCCAGGTTGACCTGGAATTAAGTCTCAGGGTGGCTTCGAACTCACAGTGATCCTCCTACCTCTGCCTTCCGAGTGCTGTGATTAAAGGCGTGGGCCACCACCCCCAGCTCATCCACTTTTTTAAAAAACATTTTTTGTTTTATTACTTTTTTATTTATTAGCAACAGACAGAAACACAGAGAAAGAGAGAGAGAGAGAGAGAGAGAGAGAGAGAGAGAGAGAGAGAATGGGCGCACACCAGGGCTTCCAGCCACTGCAAACGAACTCCATATGTGTGTACCACCTTGTGCATCTGGCTTATGTGGGTCTTGGGGAATTGAGCCTTGAACCTGGGTCCTTAGGCTTCACAGGCAAGTGCTTAACTGCTAAGCCATCTCTCCAGCTCCACCCACCTTTTTTGGGAGACAAGGTCTCTTATTGGCCTGGAGCTAGCCTTTTAGGCTAGACTTGCTGACCAATGAGCTCCAGGGATCTTCTTGTCTCCACCTTCCCAGTGCCAGGATTCTAAACGTTCACCACAGCACCTGGCATTTTTAAGTGGGTTGTTGGGATTGAACTCAGGTCCTTGTGCTTGCAAGACAAGCTCTTTATGGACTGATTTATCTTCTTAACAAAGAAATGTTTCTTATGGCTCACAGGAAAGATGTCTGTTATGGTAGGGGAAGAGTGGTGGCAGGATCTTGGGGTGGCTGGCCCACATCTTGGCAGATCTGGAAGCAGGGAGCTTGGAATAGAAGCAGGGCCAGCTTATAATCTTCAAGGCCTATCTCTAGTGACCCCCCCTCTGTCAGCTAGGCCCCCTTCTCCAAAACTTTCCCCAACTTCTCTAAACAGATCTACCGGTTTCTGACCAAGGGTTCAAACACATGCCTGTGAGGGACCTTTCACACTCAAACCAGAATAGATCTCCTGAGCTGAAAGCCAGTTCAGAGCCTGTGTCCACTATTCTCCCCAAATGTGGTCATTTCCTTTCCTCCGATACCCCATGAGGTCACCTTGAGAAAGACGGCAATCTCAGAAAAGCTGGAAGTGAGACTGGTCATGGAGATCTTTGCCAGCGTGGTAGAGTCCTTCCACAAGGAGATCCAGAACCAGTCATTACAAGTGTCCTGGGGCTGTAACCTAGTGTGTATTAGGCAACTTTGCTGAGACAAAGTACCTCACAAAAGTCAGTTTAAGGGAAGAGGGGTTTCTTTCAGTTTACAGTTACAGGTTGCAGTCCATTGTGGTGGAGAAGGCGTGGTGGCAGCGGCTTGAAGCAGAGCTGATCACATTCAGCCCACAGTGAGGAGGCAGAGAGTGATGAAGGCCCATGCTCAGGCTACTCCCTCCTTTTCTTTTCTTTTCTTTTCTTTTCTTTTCTTTTCTTTTCTTTTCTTTTCTTTTCTTTTCTTTACTTTTCTTTTCTTCTTTTCTCTTCTCTTCTCTTTCCTTTCCTTTTAAAAGTTTTTTATTTATATTTACTTACTAGAAACAGAGAAAGAGAGGGAGGGAGGGAGGGAGAGAGAATGGGTACTAGCGACTGCAAACGAACTCCAGACACATGCACCATCTTGTGCATCTGGCTTATGTGGGTACTGGGGAATCGAGCCTCGAACTGGGGTCCTTAGGTTTCACAGGCAAATGCTTAACCACTAAGCCATCTCTCTAGCCCAACTCCCTTCTTTTCATTTAGGCCAGGATCCCAATTCATGGGGTGGTGCAGACCACAGTTAAGGTGGGTCTTCCCAAGTCAGCTAACCTAACGAAGACAGTCCCTCACAGGCTTGCCCAGAGGTCACTTCATCTAGATAATATCAAGGTGATCCTTGGTCTTGCCAAGGTGACCATCAACGTCAACCATCACATATGTAGTGAAACCCAGGAACTTACTGACTTTGAACTTGCCTGCTCATTGAGTAAGGACTTAGCAGACCAGTCACATTGGAAGTCTGCTAGGATCACTCAGCCAGTGCTAATACTGTCTGTGAGCCAGGCTCCTCTGATTGCTGTTCCAGCGTCTGTCTGCTGTAGTAGTCACACTTGCCTCACACTTTATCAAGTGCTCCCTTTTGAACATTGCCATCTTAGGATCCACCTAACCCCACCACGTTTCCCAATGGTAGTAGTTCCCACTATAATCTCTATCCTATAGTTAAGATGCTTCAAGGGAATTAAAACTCCCCCTTCTCCTGGGGAGATGGTTCAGAGAGCCTCAGTTCAGTCCCCAGAGCCTACATATAAAAATGCTACATGTGGTGACATGGGCTTGTGATTCTGTCAGTGTGGAGGTGAAGGCAGGAGGCTCCTTGGAGTTTCCTGGTGCTAATTTAACTTAATTGTTGAGCTCCAAGCCAATGACAGGCCCTATCTCTGGCATCCACACTCATGCACATGCCCCGACATCAACACATGCAATACAACACATGAAAAAATAAAATAAAATAAAATAAAATAAAATAAAATAAAATAAAATAAAATACCCTTTACGTAGTTATTTCTCATAGCCATGAGGAAAGCCATGCCTTTCCAGGACTGTTGGGCATGTCTTAAATAGTAAAACCCCTCTAAGCCCCAATCTCTGTAACCTTTGACCCTTTCCCTGTGTCTACCAAAGCATGCCTACTATTTGGCTTCTTCTTTTCACCTTTTGGTCCAATTTTAATAAACCAAACAAATGGTCGGAGCCATTCTACCGCCTCCACCTCTGCAAGACAGCACGATACCCAGAGTTGCCTGCTCAGTGGGAACATGTGTGTCAATCTGCAGAATTCAGCCTTACATTTCTTCTATCGCTTTCCCACATCCTTCATATCCAACCCACATATTTCTTATATTATTGTTGGCACAGCTTGGCAAAATCATGCCATCCTTTGGGAGGGCAGCTCCTCATGGGTCACACTTCTGCTTCTCTTATAGCCTCCTTGGGCCTGAACTGTATTATAGACCTACAAGCAAGGACTTACGGGGCCAGCTGGGTGCCAGGAGATGCAGTAAGGTCTTGTACGGTGACTGCCTCAGCAGAACAGTTATACGTTCCCCATGCAAAGCCAGGCTCACCTGCGATGAACAGTGAGTGGCTGTTTCTACTGGCAAGGATTCCTCAGAATTTAGGGACTCAGCGTACCCCTGTTTCATCAGGGTCTTCCCTCACATCCTATTCCAGCTCTGGGGTTCCCATTCTTTCCCAACCCCAGTGCCTCTACTTTAGCACCAGCTATGTGCAGAGATGGGGCGATTTCACTTTATAATTCCACCACAGAGACACGTCCTACTCAGCAGGGTGAGACACCAGGAGTGGCTTTCAGGGCTCTTGTTTTCTGCAGGTGCGGGAGATAGGGGGTCTGTCCTCAGGCAGACAGTGAAAATTTCAGCTCATTTATACAGTGCTGCAGATGGGAATTAGAATTCCTGGCATTGTCCATTTCTTCCTCCACTTTGGCACAGTTAGGAGCCACCAGTCAGTCTCACTATAGTCATTACTTTGACGAGATATCTAAGGTGTCCAATACATGGCCATTCAGAGTTTGTTTCTTGTGAGGAAGATCTAATGGTAACATCTAATGAGAAAGCCCAAGGTGCTGTCCCAGGGACTTTAGAGTTTTTTCCCCTGAACCATGCGAGTATTTGAAGCAGGAGGTAATGTGCACAAACTTATTACAACAAAGGAACGTGGACAAAACTGATGACAGGTTTGATCCCAGTACGTGCTTGTTCATTTCTGTCTTTAATGTCTGTCCCAGTAGCTGACTCTTACAAAGCAATCTGGAAATTCTCAATGCAATTTGGTTTACATAATAAGATAAGGGGCTGGAGAGATGGCTTAGCGGTTAAGCGGTTAAGTGATACAAGTGTGCAATGTCACACATGTGCACAAGGGGGCACACGTGTCTGGAGTTCATTCACAGCAGCTGAGAAGCTCTGGTGCGCCCATTCTCTCTCTGCCTCTTCCTCTCTGTCTCTCTCAAATTAAAAAAAAAATCTACTTAATAAGATAAGGATGACATTGGACACAGATTGAGGGTGTGTATGGTATTCATGACTCACAGGGACTTCTTGACTGACACTGAACACACTCAGCTCCCTATGCATGTTCAGACCAATAACCTTGACCTTTCCCTGCCAAAAGATATGGACGATGTTTCTATTTTACTTAGTTTACTCATTGCTGTGACCAAATACCTGACGGGAAGTAGCTTAAGGAAGGAAAGGGGACACATTCTACCATGGCAGGGGAGGCATGGCCATCTAGTCAGAAGCAAGAGGCCAGCTGGCCACCCTGTGCAGGGTCAGGAAGCAGAGTTGCTGGACTATAAAACTTCCAGGCCCACTCCCAGTAACCCACTTTCTCCAGCGAGGCTCTGCTCCACCTTATAAAGGTTCTACAACCTTTCCAAGCAACACCACCAGCTGAAGATCATGTGTTCAAATACACGAGCCAATGGGAGACGTTTTACATTTAACCCACAGCAGCTCACTCTCCTTGAACTTGGAGCAGCCATGCCTGCCTGCCCGATGGTAAGGCACCAGCAGTGAGGTTCTGCAATTTTTGAGGCCAGTTCTTAAAGACAGTCATTTCTGCTGCCTCTTTCTTTTGGGAACATTGTCCTTAGAATACAGACATCCTGTGCTAGGGAAACTTGGGCCCAGATGTCCCCAGCAAAGCCACAGCGTTTCCATCATTGCCAGGGGGGTGACTGCAGGAGCATCGGGGGATTCCACTGAGGAGCTGCAGGGCTGCTCTCAGGCGCCCAGAGTCCCAAAGTCCCGTGAATCATGGAACAGTAAAAATCCTGCCCACACTGTGCCCAGAGCAATTCCTGAGCCATAGAATAAGCCCAAACTGATTTTTCCCCATTGAAGGATGGTTTGTGTTGCTAATAGCAATAGATTTGCAAAGCCCCCTTGACCATCTTCCATGGTAGATAGAGACCACATCATGAAAATAATAGACACCAAGTTTTACTTTTTTTATTTGAAAGTGACAGACATGGAGAGAAAAAGGCAGAGAGAGAGAGAGAGAGAGAGAGAGAGAGAGAGACAGAGAGGGAGAATGGGTGCACCAGGGCCTCCAGCCACTGCAAATGAACTCCTAATGCATGCGTCCCCTTGTGTATCTGGCTTATGCTGGTACTGGGGAATTGAGCCTCGAACCAGGGTCCTTAGGCTTCATAGGCAAGTGATTAACCACTAAGCCATCTCTCCAGTTCAACGCCAAGGTTTATACACATGAAAAAAAAAGGCAGGGTTATGGAGATAGCTCAGTGGGTAAAACACTTGCTGTGTGTAAGCAGGAGGACCTGAGATCAGATCTCCAGACCCCTCACAAAATTGGGGCATTTTGGCATGCTCCTGTAGTTCCAGGGCTAGCGAGGTGGGGATAGGAGATTTGCTGGCTAGTTAGTCTAGCCAGATCAAACAGGTGAGCTCCAGATAGGGTGAGAGACTCTGTGCTATCAAAAAAAAAAAAAAAAAAAAAAAAAAAGATGGAAAACAGTGGCGGGAGACACCTGATATGGACTACTGGCCTCTACACACATGTGCACACATGCACATAATGAATATGCATGTACACCACATATATACATGCAAACAAGGAAATGTTTTAGAAATAGACCTCATTGTTTGCCACAGCTGGCCTGCTGTATGGTACAAGGCAGAATGTCACCCTCTTCCTTGTACCTTATGCCCAGTCACCATTAAGCGTGGCAGATGTGGACATGCTGCCCTCCCTGATGTGAGCCTCGTGCAGTGTTTGCATGCGTCAAGCCTCACCTTGTGTCCCACAAACTTGTACACTGATGATGCTCAATCGTAAAGGAAAAGCCAGGGGCTGGGGAAATGGCTTAGTGGGTAAGGCGTTTGCCTGTGAACCCTCAGGACCCCTGTTTGATTCTCTGGTAAGCCAGATGCACAAGGGGATGCGTGCATCTGGAGTCTGTTTGCTGGAGGCCCTGGCACACCCGTTCTCTCTTTCTCTCTGCTTCTCCCTGCACCCTCAAACAAATAAATAAAATATTAAAAAAAGAAAAAGGCAAAAACAAATGGTCACTTTGAAGTGACAGGGTCTGAGGAGATTTCATGTGGAAGGGGACACAGAGGTGGGACGCTGGGGACAAGCTGACCCTTGCGAGAAGTTCAGTCCAGTGCTCCCTGAGGATGGTAAACAACGAGGGAATACAAGTTGACCACCGTCTGCCAGTGACTCTGGGTGTCTCACTGTGGGAAGCGAGGGGACCCATCCTCCCCAGCTCATCTCATAGCGCACTTTGGTTTGGAGGGTCTAGTGAATTAATCACATCCTGGTCACTTCGCAGTGCAGACATAACCCCAGGCCTGAGGATGTACTTCAGGCCTCCCGAGGGTAAATAAATCAGGCCTCTGGCCCTGAGCACAGAGGCGATGTTTGGGAGTCAGAGAAAAGGGAAAAGACACATGCAGTGATTTCAGGAACAGAGGCAGCCGTGGACATGCATCCCCAGGGGGATATAAGAGTGGAGGGAAGCAGATAGGCAGAGCTGAGGCAGAGGGCCGACTTCAGCTAAGCAGGTGCAGGCTTGCTGGCAGGAAACGTGTCTCTCTGTGGATGTGCTCACCAAGCACAGCAGCCGCTTTGCATGGATGCTTCTCAAGGCCACCTCTGTGCGGTTAGAAGGCCTTGGACCACTTGGGAGCATCATGACACTTGAATCTCACTTTCTCTGCTCTGACCCTGTATCAGTGTCCACATCGGCTTCTCCCGTAGCCTCCTTGGCCTGTTGTACCCAGAGCAGGCCAAGGGTGCTCTTCACAACCCCGTCTGTGAGCAGGCTCGCTTTGTTTCAGTATCCCAGTCACTCCCACTCAAACCCCTCTTCCCTGTCCCCTCCTGATCTCGGGTTGTGACTCTGGTGAGTGACAGCTTCAATCCCAAACTGCGCCCCCGGGGAACTCATCCTGGACTCATCCTTCCTCTCACTCCCCAAGCCCCCATTTTGTTTCTTTTAATCTAAGGCGTATCCTTTATAGACAGATTATATCTGAGTAGTATTTTAACTTTTTACCAGGTGTGTTAAACTCTGTCTTTTAACTACAGTGTTTATCTCATGGACAATGACAGATTAGGTCGACTTTACATTGGTTGTTTTGCTTTTTGTCTCCCATGAGCCTTATCTCTGTCATGTTTTTCACCATATATATATTTGGTAGAGGTAGTGTCTCACTCTAGCCCAGGCTGACTGGGAATTCACTATGTAGTTTCAGGCTGGCCTTAAACTCATGGTGATCCTCCTACCTCTGCCTTCCAAGTGCTGGGATTAAAGGCATGTGTCACCATGCCTAGCTCACTTTATTTTTAAATTATCTTATCATGTATCTATTTCCTTAAGGCTTTTTCATACATCCTTAGTTTTGGTTGAGACCCCCTCATATCCCCTTCACTCTGCCTACACCCCCTGCTTAAACAGCCCCGCTTGCAGTATTTCCCGTCACACTTTTGTATCTCATGCCTTCTCATACCCACTCTCTACATTTAAAGTAACTCTCTCCCCTCTTGTGGGCACCTCTCATTTCCTAGGCTCTGCAGACACTTATTCCCGCATAAGTGCCCTTATTTTAAAATTAAAATGAGAAGCTACATATGAAAGAGAACATGCGATGTTCATCTTTCTGAGCCTTAGTTGTCTCACTTAATATGATGTTTTCCAGTTCTAGCTATTTTCTTGTGAATGTCATAATTTCATTATCTTTACATTGGAATAAAACTCCATTGTATATACAAACTACATTTTCGTTATTCATTCGTCAGTTGATGAGCATCTAAGCTAACTCCATTTCCTTGCTACTGTAAATGAAGCAGCAATACGCATGGGTGCAGAGGCATCTCTGTGTGAGGATGTGAAGTCCTTCGTGCAAAGCCCGGGAATAGAACGGCTGTCATAGGTTTATATTCCGTTTGTTCCTTACAATCTCCATTTGTCTTAAGTAAATATTTTCTAATGCAGCAGCTAAGTTCCTTTCTTCTTTTATACTATCTATAATTTTAAGTTTTTTTCAGTGGTTTCCTTAGACATTACAATTAGCATCTTAGTTTACAGAAGTCTTAGGTTAACTAACTTAATTAAATTATATATAGGCATTTTGTTTGAGAGTTCTATTTCACACTGTTCCTATGTGATATTGTGTTATATGATTACTGCTTTGTGTAGTCTCCATTAATATAACATTCTAATAATTGATTTAATTTGTTCTAATCTTTTTTTTTATGAGAGAGAAAGAGAGAATTGACATGCTAGGGCCTCCAGCCACTGCAATAGAACTCCAAGCGCACCATCTTGTGTGCCTGTGAGACCTTGCTCACTTGTGTTGCCTGGCTTACATGGGACCTGGAGAGTGGAACATGAGTCCTTGGGCTTCACAGGAAAGCGCCTTAAGCACTAAGCCAGCTCTCCAGCCCTATTCTAATCTTTGCATCAGAAAACTTACAAGCGCATTAGTTTCTTCCTTCCTGATTCTTGCCCTTTCTGTCTTGCCCTTGCCTAAGCTCTGTAGTTCATATAACTACTGTTGAGGTATATTTCTTTTTTTTTTTTTTTTTTTTTTGGTTTTTCAAGGTAGGGTTTCACTCTAGCTCATGCTGACCTGGAATTCACTATGTAGTCTCAGGGTGGTCTTGAACTCACAGCGATCCTCCTACCTCTGCCTGGGTATTAAAGTGCTGGGATTAAAGGCGTGGGCTACCACACCCACCTTGAGGTATATTTCTTACATATGCAATTTGTTGTGAGGTTTTTAAAAACATTTTGTCATGAAATGATGCTGCATTTGATCAAATGAGTTTTTTACACTGAGTGAGATGATCTTATGAGTTTTGTCTTTCTTGGTAATACTGTGGCTATCTTGTTGCTTGTTTGCATGTTAAAGCATTCATGCACCCTGGGAAGAAATCTCTTTTGGTCATAATGTATGTTCGTTTTCATGTGTGCTTGAATATTGTTTGCTAGCATTTTGAGGAATATTTTTCTGCCTCTTACATCTCACTTCTTGATATGTATCCAAGGAAATGGAATTACTGAAGAGTTATATGTACTCCCATAATCACTGTGATATTATCCACAATAGCCAAAATATGAAAACAGCTTACTTTTCTTTTCATAGATAAGGAAAATATAGTCTATATGTAAAGCAGACTATTTTATTCAGCCTTAAAAAGAAAGGAAATCCTGCTGTTGAGAACGTCATGCCAAGTGAGATAACCCTGATCTAGAAAGATGAAGTCTGTGTGATCTCACATGTGGGATCTGAAAACGAGCATGGCGACGGTAGAACGGCGATGGTCGAGTGGTGCTTGTCAGAGGAGCGCAGGAAATGGGAAGATGTTGATCGAGGGACGCAAACTTGTGGTCTTAATTGGAGCTGCTTTGAAGACCTAATGGATAGCAGGGGTAGTTATTAATACTGTGTGTGTACTTGAAGTTTTCTAGAACAATACAGAAAATGCAACAATGTGAGAGGTGAGAGATGTGTTGATTCGCTTGATGGTGGCAGTCATTTCACAGTGCATTTACATATAAAATGTCACATGGTATACCTTGAGTATATTCAGTTTTTGTCTGCCAATCATAATATTTTTGTGCTCTCTTTATATAAAGGTCTTTATTAGGGATTGTCTTTTTTTTTCTGCTCACTTAGTGTACTGGTAGGCTCCTTTCAACCCAGTCTAGTCACTCCCTTTAGTATGCGTGTAGGGCGAATGGACTAGTGATGCTGTTTTTGCTTACTCTGGGCATGAGTCCATTTTGGAAGATGTGTTTTCTCATTGTAGAATAATAACTGATTAGAATTATTTATTGTTACTTTGAATATCATTCTACTCTCTTCTTACCTCTATTTTTTCCTTTAATGACAAGGGAAGCTGTCAATCTTACTGAGAAAACTTTGTACACAGCGAGTCCTTTCAGTTATTTTTCTTGAGGATCCCTGTGTGGTTTCTGTGTTCACATGCAAATCTCTCTGGCTTATCCTTCTTGCAGTTTGTTGGTATCCCCGGCTGGGTAGATTAATGTATGTCATCAAATTAGGAAGATTCTGTCCATTGTCTCTTTAAGTTTTCTTTCTGCAGCCACTTCCTTTTTTTGTATTCCTTGTGTGTGTAACAATGTTTGGTGTTCCCTGTTCTCATTGTGTGTAACAGTTTGGTGTCCCCAGCACCTCCAAGGCTCTGCTCCTTTTCTTCATTCTTTTTTTCCCCTTCCTATTCCTGAGGTCATATAATCTTTTTCAATCTGCCTTCAAGTTCACTATACCTCTTTTCTGTATCTCAGATCTGATTTTGAGTTCCTCTGAACTATTTCAACTTTATACTCCAGAATTATATTTGGTAATTAAAACACAACATATTTATCTCTCCATTAATCTCATCTATTTGCTGAGTCATCACAATTTTGTTCTTTAAACATGGTTTCATTCTGTTTTCTGAACTTAGTTGTAATATCTAATTTAAAGTGTTTTTTTTTTCTGGGCCGGCGTATAGTTCACGTGTACCATATGTGCCTAGATGCCTGCAGTGCTGGATTTGATCCTCAGCACTGTAAAATAAATAATAAAGCCATGTTTGTCTAGCATGTTCCATACCTCTGTCTTCTGCTAGGAAGCTTTTATTGCCTGACCTCCTCCGCCCAGTGTTAATGGGCCATTATTACTCATTTCTTTGTCACTAACTATGTCAGTACCAGATGAACATGTTAAATATCTCAGATAGTATAATGTGGCAACTTGGGGAATCAGGCTCTCTTTCCTGTCCTTTAAACCCTTGAAAAAAAATACAAAAATGACTTTGTTATTGCTGCTGTCCTTCTTGTCATCCCGAGGAATCTGAGTTTGCAATAGTATGCTGTGAGCAAAGTAGTTATCTGCCCCGGTTGCTTAGAGGCCAGATGCTAAGCAGACTGAGAGTTCTTTGAATCCCGTGTCTGGTGGGGTGTGCTTTGCGGTGTGAAGGCAAGTCCCCTCACATACACACTGAGGCAGTTTATAGCCTCCCCCAGCCTCTGTTCTCTGCTTGTTTGGGTGTTCAGGGCTCTCACCCAATAAAGCCTCCATCTGGGAGCCACTCAGATGGATCCCAGCACTAGGGGCTCTCCCATTCCAAAGGGAACTTTTTGCTTGTGGGAAAATTCACTACTTCTGCTTTCACTGTATTTCCGAGTCTGACTTCATTTCTGGAGCTTACAAACCCTTGTTAGCGTCAAGAAAGGACCTGTGGGCCCCAGGCCATTGATGGAGGGGCATTTTCCCACATTCCCTCACTCAGCAGCCTGGTGCACCACAGTGCCAACTGTTTCCTCTCCTGACTGAGAGACTAACCGAGAAGTGTAGCTTCATGCCACTGCTCAGCATGGTGAGACAGGGTCCTATCAAAAAGTGCTAGTCCAGGAAAATATCAAGATTTGAAATTTAAAGTACAGTTTCTATTGACTGTGTATCATTTTTATTGCCATCATAAAGTAATACATACATATATGTATATATATGTTACATTGTCCTAATGAGACACAGTTAGGGACTGTATAAAAGAGATAAAACTAGCAGACAATGGGAAGCCGCTCTATAGGGCTTATGTCTGTTTTCTGTTCTGTATTTCTTAATTTGTGTGTGCACTTGCTCGTGTGTGTGTGTGTGTGTATGCACAATTGTATATGTATAGGTATAAGTGTGTGTATGTGTGTGCAGGCTAAAGGTTTACATCAGATGTTCTCCTCAATCATGCTCTACCTTATTTATTGAGGCAGGGTCTCTCACTGAACCCAGAACTCACCAATCAGCTCATCTATCCAGCAGGTCCTGGAGGGCTGGTGGTCCTCTTGTCCTTCTGCTTCCCAAGCTCTGGGATAATCCTGTGCCATTGTGCCCTGCATTTGTGTGAGTGATGGGTGTCTGAACTCTGGCCCTCACACTTGTATGGAAAGAGCTTTGCTGACTGAGTCTTCTCCCCAGTCCTTGTTTTGTGATTATGAAAAAGCTGAACAAGGTGTACCTGGGGAGCCAGGAATTACAGACAGCCCCGGAGTTAAAATGCAACAGTAGTTAGTTCTTGCATCATTAATTTATCACCAGCTGGACCCGCTATGGGTCTAAACACATAGCTCAAGTCTGAAAACCGTAAGTGGTGTTTCCACCCAACTAGACTGAGCTAGAATTAGCTGGATTAGTGTCCCTATAGTTTCGTTTAAACTCAGTCAAATAAAGCTTTTAATGAAATCAATTCTTACCATCTTAACATCCCCCATGGGCACTTAAAGAGTATTATTATTCCAGTGGAACCACTTGGCATGAACAGAATTAATGACATTTGAAAATTGTGGGGAATAATTGATGCTGGAAGACATTGAAAGCAAGTCCAAGTAAAACCAGGCAGAATCCCAGATGCATCCTGGGTAGTGGGAGGGGAGGGGGTTTCTGATGTTCTGTGGAGTCTAAGGACCAAGACTAGGAGGGAGCTGAGGATGGGAGTGATGGCCTGGCCCTGTATTATAGGCTAAATTAGGTCACGGGGGTTGGGATGGGGTTGACCATGTCTTGACTTATTTAACTGGGTGTTCATTGATGGCCACAGACCAGCAGTGGTTTTGGGGTGGCCACCCCTGTAACAGTGCCTGTTTACTACAGCTTCACTCCACAGCAAGCTCTCTGCGTCATCTCTTCTGCAGGACCAGAGTCCATCCTGCCTCATGGCTGTCAGCTAGAAGCTCCTGGGAAACCCAATACAATCCTCAGACCCACCATCCCATGCCTGGTGTCTCACATGGAGGCACTGAGCCTCTTGAATCTCACAGTTATCGAGGAAGGTTCCCATGTCTCCAATTGTGTTTGCTGTAAGCACAGATTCACAAGCTCCAGTGGACTCGAACACCTGTAACTTGTAAGTCTTACCTATGGAACTGGACAAGGGGGCTCTTGCATGCTTTGGGGGTCCCACTCTGGTCTTGCTCTGCAAGAGGCCTGAGGGCCTGGATATTTGTCCACTTGGACAGTATTCCCTCCCTCTTTCTGGCCTGGAGGGTGACCTGTGACTCCCACATAAGTACCCAGTGCCTGACAGTGGCAGAGAGGAGTTTCTGCAGAAGGGGACGGCTGGTCAGGGGAAAAGAGGAACAGGTAGATGGGAATTTGGGGTTGACGTCTCCGTCCCATGTTCTGTCTCACAACTCCAAGGAACTGGAGAATTCTCAGACTTGATCTCACAGTCCGTATGGTTATGAAGGCACACCATTAGGAGGAAAAATAGAACATAAATAATATGCTTAGCAATTAACTCCATGGCATTTTTAGGTGCTTGGACATATGGTTTATGGGCCTCCATTTGGGCTCTTGATGTAGAGGAACAGGGGAAAAAGTGGAGGAAGAAAATCCAGAAATTCACAGAGTTGAAAGAACGTGATTGGAAGGGAAGACTCAAATCTTTCCAGCTGCTGGCTATCTGCAACAACTGAGCATGTGCACAAAGTATGCATAACATGGAAATTAATGCTCTCCCTCCCTCTCTGCCCTGAGCTGTGGCCCAAGTTCATTTGCTTCTCCCATTCAATAACCTACCTCCTTTATTGTAATTATTCGTTTGTATCTGACATTTCATTGTTCAGAGACTCAAGAACCATTTTCCATGAGACAGGGTCTTTCACTGAGCCTTGAGCATACTGCTTTTCAGCTAGACTGGCTGACCAGCAAGCTCCAGTGATCATCTGTCTCTATCCCTACTCAGGGCTGGGGTTATAGAGGTGTGTGTGTATGTGTGTGTGTGTGTGTGTGTGGACATGCCCAGCTATTTTACTTAAGTACTGGGGATTGAATGTAGGTTCTCATGCATTCTAACTTGCTGAGCCATTCCTATAGTCCCATTTTTGTTTTTGTTAAAAATTATTTTATTTTATTTTTTTATTTGAGAAAGAGAGAAAGAGATAGAGAGAGGCAGATTGAGAGAGAATGGGTGCACCAGGGTGTCCAGCCACTGCAAATGAATTCCAGACGCATGTACCACCTTGTGCATCTAGCTTTATGTGGATCCTGGGGAATCGAACCTAGGTCCTTTGGCTTTGCAGGTTGCTTTAACCACTAAACAATCTCTCCAGGCACTGTCTTTTGGATTTGATACATAGTTCCTGGTTCATAATTACAGAGTCCTTGATATTTCTTAATGGCTAGAATGAAGGACAATCTTTACTAAAGCATCTTGCCTTTTATCCTTAGCTCTCAAAGCAGCTTCAGGGTGGTCTGCAGACAGTTAGTGGTGAGAGGCAATCATGTTAGAATGTTGGGCAGTTGAGGTCTCAGAAAACAAAATCTCTCTGTCTGACTTCCTCTTGTCTGCTTTTCACCTGCTCATTTCTCTTTCCAAAGCAGACCACAAAAACTTGAATTTCTTTTCCCCAAGGCATGTCACAGAAACTAAAAATATTTTCCAAGTTCCCCCATTTTTTCCATCTTGTAGGTGGCTATAAAGAATTCCCCTACCTCCCTTCATCTGATATGGATTGTGAGACCCCAATTTCATCACAGGTCCTGCCCCATTCCTATGAGGAAGAAGGGTCCACGAAGAGGTCAGGAATAATCTGAACCTACAGGTCTTGTGCATTTCTCCAGTCTGTTAGCTCGTTGTGTTCAGCCACTTGTTTGCTTGTTCTGTTCATGATTAAATCAGACAAGCGCAAAAGTTGGGGGTCTCTGGACAGGTGAACACGTGGAGGCTCATAGGCATGTGTTGTATTTATGGGTTGCTGGGACAAAACTGTTTATCAAAAGCAGCTGATAGGAGGAAAGGGTTTATCTTGCCTTACCCTCCTCAGGGGATGCTTCATCGTGGCAGGGAAAGGATGGGGGAGCAGTGGCTGGACATCACCTCTGACATCAGAGGTAGAAAACAGCAGCAAGTGAACAAGCCTATCTCTGCTAGGAGCTGGCTGTAACACCCTAAAGCCCACCCCCAGGAACACACCTCCTCCCGCAAGGCTCCGCCTCCCAAATTTCCATCAGCTGGGGTCCAAGCCTTCAGAACACGTGAGTTTATGGGGGGCATCTGATTCAAGCCACCACAGAAGGTGAACCCATCCACATGCAGAGACGGTGACTATCTCCTAACTCCATAGGAATCCAAGCTCCTGCACTCAGGACCCTTTCACGTCTCTTCTGTTTCTTTTCAATTCACATACTTACATATTTTTTAATTTAAGAGAGAGAGATAGAGAGAGAGACAGAGAGAGAATGGGTGCGCCAGTGGCCTCTCAGCTGCTGTGAACAAACTGCAGATGCATGCGCCCCCTTGTGGGCAAGTGCGGCTTTGCGCCCTTGCATCACATTTTGCATCTGGCTAAACGTGGGACCTGGAGAATTGAACGGGCATTCTTAAGCTTTGCAGGTGGGAGCCTTAACTGCTAAGCCATCTCTCCAGCCCTATACTTACAATTTTTATGGGGCTGGAGAGATGGCTTAGCGGTTAAGGTGTTTGCCTGCAAAGCCAAAGTACCCGGGTTCTGTTCCCCAGTACTCACCTAAACCAGATGCACATGGTGGTGCATGTGTCTGTGGTTTGTTTGCAGTGGCTGAAGGCCCTGGTGAACCCATTCTCTATCTTTTTTTTTTTTCTCTCTCTCTCAAATAAAAAAAATTAAAAGAAGTATTAAAAAAATTGTGTGTATGTATGAATACTTTTGAGCGCCTGCATGTGTGCCTATGTGTGTGTGGAGCCCAAAGATTGACATCAGGAGTCTTCAGTCGCTCTCCACCTTATTTTTGTGAGGCAGGGTCTCTTGCTGGACCGAGAGTTCCCTGATTTGGCTAGATGAGCTGGCCAGTGTCCCCAGGGACCCCTGCCTTCATCTGCATTATTGAGGGTCATGTGGCTTCTATCATCGAGTCTATTTATTTATTTTTTGAATTACATTTATTGATTAATGTATGCCGAACCATCCTTGCATCCCTGAAATGAAACCACCTTGGTCATGAATGTTTTTAATACATTATACATGCTGAATTCACTTTGCAAGAATTTTTATTGAGAAATTTCATGTACACATTCATCTCTCCATCATTACTGAAGAAAACCGAACATTTTAAACCAATATAAGGCAATTTTAGGAAAAGTTTCTCTCCCTTCACCTTTTAAGGCTTTTTGTTACTGGTGGTCACCGTTTGACCCTTGTGAACTCGTTCTATAGCTTGTGGTTTTTGTCATATGTGGTCAAAGAAGACTGCCTGCTGAGGTCAGTGGTCATTTGAAGGTTTCCCAGAGATCTCCTTCATGACTTGAACAGAATTCTAATCTTCCACCCCGAGCTGAGGGCATATAATGAGGCATGACCCATCATCTCCCAGGCAGCTTGCAAACCTGCCTCAGCCTTTGCTTGTTACTTATGTACAGCTGCATGGTTGGGCATGGATGAAAGACCCGGGGCCTTCTCATGTCATTTTTGAGCATGTGCATCATCCTGAGCATAATTTTTACATTTCAGGACTATGTCAGAGCTTTTCAGAACCCTCTGAACACATCTCTCTCATTTGCCAGTTTTGCCTTTAGAGGTTTTTTCTTTCTTTCTTTTTTTTTTTTTTTTGGTCAGTGTCCTGTCAGCCCCAACTAATATCAGTGTCACAGCTGGTGAGAGGTGAAAGACTGCTACATTTTATTTTTTTTTCTAGCAAATCCTCAGGAAATAGGACTGATTTTGGATGATGCTGAGTCAGGTCAAATGAAACACGTCTCAAGAATAGCGCTTTCAGAGTGGCCAGTCATTCCGAGGTTGTGAGTGTCAGGGCTTTGGGAAGCCTCAAGGCAACTTTTCTCCTTAGACCAGGCTTTTGTTTCCTACAGCCACCATGGTGCCAAGATCATGAATTTTCAAGGCTACCGAGAAAGTGGGCATAGTGACATTGCCAGTTTCTTCCACAAAATGCCCCAAAACCCACAGTTCTTATCCAGACTCCCCCCCCCCACCATCCTTTTTATTTGTGTGTTACTTCAGAGCCTTGGCTAATAGCAGAATTTGGAAAAAGTTGGACTTTTAAAAACTTGTGTTCTCAGTGTTTTTAGTGGGGAGGGGAGATATTCAGAGCTCCTTACTCTACTTATTGTTTTTTTTTTTTTTTTTGTAGAGTAATTTTTTTAAAGCATCTACAATCCGCCCTCTACATTCTTTTAAATGGTTTATTTATTTATTTACTTGAGAGAGAGGGAGAGAGAGAGAGAGAGGCAGAGAAAGAAAAAGAATGGGCACGCCAGGGCCTCCAGCCATTGCAAATGAACTCCAGATGTATGTGCCACTTTGTGCATTTGGTTTACGTGGGTCCTGGGGAATCAAAACTGGGCCCTTTGGCTTTGCAGGCAAGCACCTTAACTACTAAGCCATTTCCCCAGCCTGTTTTTGTTTTTTTTCTATTCTAAGTATTTTCTATTCAATGTAGGGTCTTGCTATAACCCAGGCTGGCCTGGAATTAGACTCAGGCTGGCCTTGAACTGACAGCAATCCTCCTACCTCAGCCTCCCAAGTGCTGGGATCAAAGGTGTGCACTACCACTCCTGGCTTTTCTGAGTATTTTATCATAGACAGTGGGAAGACTTTCCACTTCCTGGGTAGACATCTCTGTAGTTAAGTGACTGAGTGCATGAAGTATACTTCCTGTTTTCCTCATTTTAAAATTTTCACAGTCCAAACTACTATCAAAAGTTCTGCTGCCATGTAAAAATACCATTTCTTTTCTCTTTTTAAAATTTTAATTTATTTAAACTATTATTTATTTAAGATTTAAATCTATTTATTTTTTAAAATTTAATCTATTTATTTTATACACACACACCACACACACATGCACACACACACCAGGGACTCTCGCTGCTACAAATGTATTCTAGGTACATGTGCCACTTTTGCATCTGGCTTTACATGGGTCCTGGGATATGGAACCTAGGCCAACAGACTTTGTAAATTCTACGGAGCCACCTCGCCAGCCCTGGATGCCGTTTCCTGTAGCTTCAAGTATACCCTGTGTTGTTCTGTGCTTTCCTTGGTCACCTCTCTGTGGATCCTGAGAGGACACGGACAGTCTCCTCAATGTCTTTTGGCCTTGTTTGCTACACAGGCCTCAAATCAACACTTCTGGGTAACAAAATATGCACCTCTTACCTGGGTGTTTATTTTTATTTTATTGTATTGTATTTTATGTATGTATGTACGTACGTACGTATGTCTGTATGGTGGGTGCATGTGTGTTTGCATATGTGTGGGCATACATGTGGGAGAGTGTATTTGCATACATGGGTGTGCATGTATGTGGAAGCATGATGACAGCCTGATATATCATTCCTTATGTGCTCCATGTGTCTCTCTCTCTCTCTCTCTTTTTTTTTTAGGTAAGGTCTCACTGTAGCCCAGGCTGACCTGGAATTAACTATGTAGTCTCAGGGTGGCCTCGAACTCATGGCGATCCTCCTACCTCTGCCTCCCGAGTGCTGGGATTAAAGGCGTGCGCCACCACACCCGGCTGGATGAATGCTTAAATACGGAGAGACAGAACAGCTGTCTCTTTACCTCAGATAGCACGTTGACAACAGACCAAAGAAACAAGTTCTACCAAAGTCCAACTTGTTGAACCAGTGAGTTTCTTGGGGTTACTTACAGAGCAGGGCGAGGGGTTGCTTCGTGGGTGACTCAAAGGCAGCCGCGTCACCCAAAAGCCCACCCAGCACAGGGGACACCTCGCGGAAGCTGTGTCCCTCCAGCTCTCGCCCCGCTCGCAGGCAGCTTGGCAAGAAGGAGAATGTCCCCCTCAGGCAATTGTTCACTGCTTCGGTAACCTTGGGAGGGAGTCTTGAGACTTGAAGATTCAGGAGCTCCCTGGGTCCTGAGAATTGCTTATTTCCGGAGTCCCATGAGCCTTTGTTCTTCCTTTGGGAGGGACACTTTCAATATTCAGAAAACAGGTTCCTAGCAATGTAGGCTGGACCATAGAACTTTCCCCCTAACAATCATCAAAAGGGACAGCCCTCTTTGTTTCCTTAGAACTACAATAAAGCTTTGGCTTCAGCACCTCGCCACGTCCTTGCATGGTGTGCTAACTCTTCTTTGTAAACTGTTTCCCACCCCCAGAAGGAAATCCGTCTCAGTGTTTCTTTCTGTCGAACTGACCTTTCAGTCAACATTTCTTTTATTAATTTTATGGTAGTCGCTCAGCCCAGATGCAAGGGGAGGAGCAGAGTGTCAAGGGGTTTTAGATTCATGTTTGAAGCTACGTGATGTTAATGGTTTTATAATGAGAAAGCCACCTGCAAATACAATAAATAACTTTGGAGGAGAACATGTTTGGGAGAACTGTCTCCTTTGGGGAACGTTCAGAGGGAACCTGGAGAGGTCTTAGCTTGGGTAAAGGATGGGGGGTCACCTGACAGTGGCTGGCAGTCCACCTCGGACAGAACAGAACTAAAAAGCCCCAGCATCTTTGAGTCACTGCCAAGATGCTGTGTCTTTCTGTTCAGCGAAGGTCAGTGTAGTGAGGTGCTCATGGGCCATGCTGCTCTGGTCTGTTTTCACAGCATGTAGTGGTCTGTGTTCACAGCATGTAGTGGTCTGTGTTCACAGCATGTAGTGAGGTGTTCATGGGCCATGCTGCTTTGGTCTGTATTCACAGCAGTGTTACCTTACCCAGAAGAACGACTCAGCACTGGATATAGAAAACTTACTTAATGCCAGGCAGAGGAAAATACCTTAAGGCTGGAGAGATGGCTCAGCAGTTAAAGGTGCTGGCTTTAAAAGCCTGAAGGCCTGGGGTTCAATCCCCCAATATCCACATAATGCCAGAACAAAGTGGCGCATGCATCTGGAGTTCATTTGCAGTGGCAAGAAGCCCTGATATGCCCATTCTCTCTCCCTTTCAGCCTCTCTCTCTTTCTTTCTCTCTCTCTCTCTCTCTCACACACACACACACACAAATAAATAAATAAATAAAATATTTTTAAAAATACTTTTAAAATCTAAGGCTTTGCTGGGCATGGTGGTGCACACCTTTAATCCCAGTACTTGGGAGGCAGAGGTAGGAGGATTGCTATGAGTTCAAGGCCACCCTGAGACTACATAATGAATTCCATATTAGCCTGGGCTACAGTGAGACCCTACCTCAAAAAAAAAAAAAAATCCAAGGTTTTATTCTGCACAAGCTGCAATATTTGGGTTCCAAATTTCTCAGAATTGGGCTAGCAATCTGATCATACAGACATCTGGGAAGCACTAGGCTAGGTTCCTCACTTGAAAAGATCTAAGCATTTCTAGACTGGGGAGGTCAGAAAGGAGAGCTGGAGGAGTTCTGTGGATAGGTCTCTTGTCCTCTTAAAGGTCAGAATCGGGAGGCAGTGGTGAATGACAGAAGTCTAGCAGTGCCAGGGTATCTGTGGTTGAGATGGCTTGAGGGCCACCTCCATTAGAAAAGCCACACCGAGGGCCCCTCACAACCTGGAGTCTGACAGTCTACCATCCAGCTCAAGGTAGACCGTCTTCTTGTGTCTTAGAACCCAGGCCTCCACTCTGGGACATGTCGGCCCCTTGGGCACTGACGTGTCTTTTTTCAAGAAAATGGCTAAGTTCTTCTTGTAAAGGGGTGATTAGCCGGCTTGTTTTCTTTGCCTGCTGCTCTCCACCTGCCCCCACCTCAGATCAATAAAGGGGGGGGGCACGTTCCCAGCAAGTCAGGAGGGAAAATAAGAGCCTAGCCGTCTAAGCACAGAGCTCTTCACTCTTAGTAGTCTCGAGAGAGCTGAGCCACAGCAGTTGTATCTCTGAGAGGCCCACCCCATGTAGGTGGTGACTCAGCACAGCTGCATCTCTGAGAGGCCCGCCCCATCTAGGTGGTGACTCAGCACAGCTGCATCTCTGAGAGGCCCGCCCCATCTAGGTGGTGACTCAGCACAGCTGCATCTCTGAGAGGCCCGCCCCATCTAGGTGGTGACTCAGCACAGCTGCATCTCTGAGAGGCCCGCCCCATGGCTCACGCCCCAGGTGGTGCACAGCTGCATCTCTGAGAGGCCCGCCCCATCTAGGTGGTGACTCAGCACAGCTGCATCTCTGAGAGGCCCGCCCCATCTAGGTGGTGACTCAGCACAGCTGCATCTCTGAGAGGCCCGCCCCATCTAGGTGGTGACTCACCACAGCTGCATCTCTGAGAGGCCCGCCCCATCTAGGTGGTGACTCAGCACAGCTGCATCTCTGAGAGGCCCACCCCATCTAGGTGGTGGCTCACCACAGCTGTATCCCTGGAGCTCACCCCACAGCTTGCAGGCTGCTCAGCCAGTGGTAGAGACCCCCTCTGAGGTAATGGTTGCTGATTGCACAACCTTGGGGAGGGGCATTGTGAGTCTTGGGTGTTTTAGCTTTTCCAGAATTTTAAGTTTTGTTTACTTCCTGAGTCTTACAAGCTGCCTTATTTCCTTTCAGAGATAATGTTTCAGTTCAGAGGAAATTGCTACCTAAAAAATGGAGCCAGTAAGAAATCCAGGTAGAGAGGTATGGCTGGCTGTGGGTCTTTGTTCTTTGGAAATAGGAAAGGTTGCAGTTAGCTTTTGTTTAAAGTAAGAACTCTATTTATTTACTTAAGAGAGAGAGATATAGAACTAGGCAGGTAGCAAGAGGGAGAGAGAGAATGGGCCATTGCAAATGAACTCCAGATGTGTGCACCCCCTTGTACATCTGGCTTGCGTGGGTCCTGGGGAGTTGAACCTGGGTCCTTTGGATTTGCAGGCAAGCGTCTTAACTGCTAAGCCACCTCTCCAACCCGTAGTTACCTTTGAGTCGCTGGAACAAAGCACTTGATCAAAAGCACCTGATAGGAGGAAAGGGTCTTTTCTGGCTTATAGTCTGGAAGGGAAGCGTCATGATGGCAGGGGAAAGCATGGCATGAGCAGAGGCTGGGCATCACCTCTGCCACAGCAGGCGGACAACAGCAGCAGGAGAGTGAGCCAAACTCTGGCGGGCGGGGGACTGGCTACAACACATCTAGGCTTGCCCCCTAGCAACACACCTCCTCCAGCGAGGCCCCACCTTCCAAATTGCCACCAGCTGGGGACCAAGAATTCCCCAAACATATGACCTTATGGGTGACATCTGACTCAAGACAGGACTGGCCAGGATTGAGGAGCTGGAGGGTGAGAAGAGGAGGTTCCTCCACCCCACTCACTGTCGGCCCTCCATGCTGCCATCAGACATTCTGGAAGCTGATGGGGATTCGTGTCAGTGTTCGCCCCGTGGATGTAATAAATGCCATGCTCATTCGCCAATTCCCATTCCAAAAGCGGGCTCCGCAGGAAATTTGTGACCCAGCACGTGAGGTACTTTGTGACATGTCTGTCGTCGCTGTTAATAGAAACAGCACAGCTAAATCTTCCTGCGCCTCTTTGAAGCCAGCACCCCCGGTGCTAGAATAACATTCCTTCCCATTACTTCTTAAAGAGCACTGGGGAATGTCAAAGAAGGAGACGCGTGACATTGGGGGTGGGGATGTGTCTCTTTGAAACCAAATAATGTGTTCACTTTGCACGACCCCAGACTGTTGTATGTGATTTAATAACTTTAAATTGATTACTTGTAGGCGCTCCGTGGGTAAAACCCACTGCAAGCTATCACAGCTTCTGACAGCGAAGTCCCCTTCCTTACTCCTGCTTCCTCTTTCAAATGGAGGGAAGGAGAATGTCTCTATCTGGGTTAGCACTGCTCCTCAGGGACAGTAATGACACAGAAAGTTCCCTTCAGAAGCTCCTTGAATGCTTCATCCTGCCTAATGACTCATGGAAGGAGGTCCCACTCGGGGTGCGAGAAAGCGCACCAATCACTGGGCAGAGTGACAGGAGTGGCCCAGCCCCGTGTCGGGGCAAATCTTTAAAAATGTCCCCTCTCCAGCAAAGGCTAATGGCCCCATTCTTTGGCTACAGAGTAGGAATTATGCCTCAGGAGGCCGACACTGTGAATGTCAGCCTTCTGATCAATGGTCCCTTTCAGCAATAACTCTGCCTTCCTGTCAAGCCAGAAGACAGAGGGGCCCTTTCACACACTCAGACTGTAGCTTGATGGGGTCTCTTCTTCCTGGAAGCCCCCTAGATGGTCTTGTCCCACTGCAGTGTTTCTTGAAACGAAACACTCTGTGATTTCTCTGTGGCAGGATCTGGGATGCCAGAAATAGCAGACTGGGCTGAGGAGACAGCTCAGCTGGTCAAGTATTTGCTGCTTCTCTTGCAAGCACGAGGACCTGGGTTCAATCTCTAGAAACCACATTGATTAAAAGAGAGAAAACGAAAACGGGTGTGGTAGTTTGAATATATGGCCCCCAATATATTCAATGTTTTATTACTTTATAGTTTGCATCTGCAATCACCTTGCTAGAGGCAATGTCACTGGGGGCTGGTCTTAAGGTGTTAATGGTGGGTTTGAGATTCCATTGTAAAGATATGCAAATGTGCCTAGCAGGAGTTCCTGAAGTGTGCCTTGTGACCTTTTGGCTGTAGTTTTGCTCTGTGTTCTGTGGTGGCTGGTTGGCTTTTATTCTCTCTGCTTGGCCTTGTGAGAGCAGGTCACTTCTCCTGCCATTATGGAACTTCCCCTGGATCTGTAAGCTTCAATAAATAATATCCCTTCCTCCATAACTGTGCCTGGTCTGGAAGTTCATCTCAGCGAACCTGAAGCTGTCTGCTACAATGGGTGTGGTGACAAGCCCTTGTAATCCCAGCGTTGACGAGGCTGAGATAGGTGATCCTGTGGCTCACCAGCCAGTGTATCCTAATTGCTGAGTTCTAGGTCAGTAAAAAAACCCTTCTCAAAGAAAAAGGTGGCTACCTTGGCTCCTGAGGAATGACAACCATGGCTGTCCTCTGAACTCCACACATAGGTATGTACACACACACACACACACACACACACACACATCCCAAACAATAAAGAAATAGCATATGCATTGAAGAAACCAGATTGGATGCAAGGCTGTTTGTACTTTGTAGCACTGTTTGACCCATGTCTCATAATCAATGGATTTTCTTTCTGAGCTCAGGCACAAGCCCCTGAGAGCCAAGAAGGCACCACTCTCTCTGCCTTTCCATGTCAGCAGCCACTGGGTAGGTGCTGACATGGGAGACACTCAGAAATAGCCCCTATCTGAGGGGACAGTTTATCTCCTTCAGGGTGTAGCCTCAGGCTCAAATGGTCTTCATCCCAGGCTTGTGTCCCATTATATTAGAATCATTCAACAGAGGTTCTGAGACTATGCCTTTTCTTGGCATAGAGAGTTTATCGTAGGTTCACAGCAGCTTGGTTTTAGGAAAGGGGGTAGTGGGGACAGGGCCAGGGAAATGGTGACAGCTCAGAGCTGGAGAAATGGAATTGGCCACTGTGGCTTGTACTAGGTCACTGGTACAGCATGACAGGTATACGGGTACTTTGGAAACCCAAGGCAGATTAACAAAGGAAGGCCGAAGGGGAGCCAGGAAAAGCTAAGCTGGATCTGAATGGAAAAGCAAGGAGAGAGAGAGAGAGAGGGAAAAGCAGGTCCCATGTACCCAGACACAGTGATGCAGATGTGCAATGTTGCACATGTGCCACAAGGGGGTGCACACATCTGGAGTTCATTCCTAACAGGCTGAAGGTCCTGGCCCCATTCTTTCTCTCTCCCTCTTTCTCTCACTCTTTCTCTCTCTCTCAAATAAAGATAATAAACAAATAAACAAATAATGACACGACACAGGTGTGGAGGAGTTAGACACCCAGTGGTGGGCAGGAACAACACTGCGCCCATAGTGTCTGAGCACATGCTGTTCAGGTCAACTCTGAAGGGCTCAGAGGAAGGTTCCACTCCACCCAGGAAAGTGAGGGATGGATATGGGCCTGGTTCACTACTGGTTCTTGCAAGCTTCTGCAGGAATGGGAGTACGCAAGCAGCTCACGGATAAGTAGCTGGGCAGAGTGTGCTTGGTATGTCTCCAAAATTCCAGGAAGCTTCTTCTAAACGTAGTCAGCCCCACCCATTGGTGAGAGGCCCAAAACCCTCGTCATTTGGCCTAGTCTAGGCTATATATTCTTCAGTTGTCTCAAACCTTCATAACATAAAGGGACTAAAGGGGATTTCTGGACATGAATGTTTCATCACAAAATTTTTTGAGAAAAAAAAATAGATTCCAACTCCTCTGGTAGAACTTGGTGAGCCTGAAGATTAGCTTCATTTCTGCTTCACATTCTTTTTAAATTTTTTATTTTTTATTTATGTTATTCTAGTTTTACATTCATATTGGTGACTCCATTATCCTCCTTATTTATAACCAGGGCTACTTGAGATATTCTGGCATGATGTATTTAAGATGAAACTCGGGCTGGAGAGATGGCTTAGCGGTTAAGGTGCCTGCCTCCTAAGCCTAAGAGCCCGGTTCCAATCTCCAGGTCCCACGTTTAGCCAGATGTAAAGTGACGCAAGGGCACAATGCTGCACTTGACCACAAGGGGTGCACGCATCTGGATTTCGTTCTCAGCAGCTGAGAGACTGCTGGCGTGCCCATTCTCTATCTGTCTCCCTCTCCCTCTCTCTCTGTCTGTCTCTCTCTAAAAGTAAAAAAAAAAAGATGAAACTCATATATTTCAGTGGTATCAGACTGAGTAAGAGAACAATTACCACTCCACCTACCTGTTCATGACAGGCACAGTGAGGCCCAGGCAGATGAGGATGATGACGTATTTGATGCAAAGAG
Source organism: Orientallactaga sibirica (assembly GCA_036365145.1). Classification (NCBI taxonomy): domain Eukaryota; kingdom Metazoa; phylum Chordata; class Mammalia; order Rodentia; family Dipodidae; genus Orientallactaga; species Orientallactaga sibirica. The sequence continues at coordinate 10,649,806 of JAEOAD010000555.1, read as the reverse complement.
GTGAAGGAATCAGAGTTTTGGAGACTCCATCTGTAAATCTGAAGTAGTTTGTGGCTATGAATATATATATATATATATATATATATATATATATATATATATATATATATATATATATATATATATATATATATATATATATATATATATATATATATATATATATATGATTTTGAGAGCATGAGAGATAAAGAGAGAGGGAGAAAGGGGGGGAGAGAGAGAGAGAGAGAGAGACGGAGAATGAGTATGCCAGGACCTTCAGCCTGCTGCAAACGAACTCCAGATGCATGTACCCCCTTGTGCACATGTGTAACATTGCACACTTGTGTCACTGTGCATCTGGCTGTGTGGGATGTGGAAATCTGAACATGAGTTCTTAGGCTTCGCAGGCAAGTGCCTCAACTGCTAAGCCATCTCTCCAGCCAAAAAATCTATTTTAAATAAATAATGTAAATACTAAAATTTCTACCTTATAATTACTTTGAGAATGATGGAAAAGTTGCAAACTTTCTTCATACCCAAAACTCAGCTTCCCTTATCATTCGCCTCTTACATTAACATGGCACATTTGCCCACAATTAATGAACAAGTTTTGATGTATCTCTGTTAACTAAGTCAATATTATATTCTCCTTGCCTGTTCTTACCTCCCAGGATCACCCCAAATATGACACTTCATTGTCATGTGTCGTTTGGCTCCCCTTAACTGTTGGCAGATTCTCAGGATTGTTTTTGACGACCCTGGCCGTTTTGTGATCATTGCGTTGGTCAACTGTTGCTTAGAAAGTCCTTCAACTGGGATTTGTGTGATTTGCTTTTCATGATTCAGCTGGGTTATGGAACTGGGGGTGGGGGGGTGGGAAAATGGTTCTTGTCCCGTCAGATCAAGGGTCAGCACTAATGCCTATTTTGTAGCTGATTTGCCCTTTCTGCCTGGCTGAAGTAATGTTTGAAGCGTCTCCTCTGTCAAGTTACCCTGACCTCTGCCCCCTCCGTGTTGGGGCTCTTGGGAAGAAAGTCACTGCTGATGGCCCACACCACAGGTTTCTTCCCACTTCATCTGCAGTGTAGGCTACAAGCCTCCAATTAGACAGCATAGAAACCTGTGATGGTTAATCTTGTTAACTTGATGAGACTTAGAAATAAAATATGAACTTGTCTATGAGGAAGCTTCTAGATTAGGTTAACTGGGGTGGGGGAAGATCTACCGTCAATGTGGATAGAACCATTCCATGGAGTAGGGACCCTGGATGGACTGTATCGAAAGGGGAAAGTGAGTGGAATATCACTATTAATTTCTCTGCTTCCTGACTGCACTAAGGTGCGACCAGCTGCCTGATACTCTTGCCTGGATGCCTTCCTCATAAGCTTGCTAACTGAAGGCTGAAATGAGCCCTTTCTTAAGTTTCTTTTGTAATTTTTTTTCTCACCGATGAATAAAGTAATGAATACGTGTGTCTCTTGCTATTTTCTGCTCATCTTGGGCACACCCCTTACCTTCCCTAAGGCCCCACGATCTCATCTGTAAAATTTGAATCTCCCTTGTGATTTTTTAAAAATTACATAAGCTGCCTCCTACAGAGGGCCTAGATCAGTATGTCCCACCTGGTACATGTATGACAATTGTGATGAGATGATGGTTAGGATTTGGGGAGACTCAGATTGGGATGTGTGTGTAGAATTTATGGGGCATGTCAGAGTTGACTTGCAGTGATCATCCACTCTGTGTTTTGGCAGAGAATTTGCATTTCTGACAAGTAATCTCCCAGATGATGCTAAGGCTGCCAGTCTAGGAACCACACTTGATGTCCAGAGCTTTTCCATCCTGGTGGTCACACTCTGGGTGGCCCGGTACTGACAAACAGGCTCTTTACCTGCATACAGTCATTAAAAGGTTTACTATTTTATTTGAGGTATTATTCCTTTTGCTCATCAGACATATAAATTTAATCTCTATATTTTAAAAAACATATTTATTTGAGTATGAGAGAGTGATAGAGGGAGAGGAGAGAGAGAGAGAGAGAGAGAGAGAGAGAGAGAGTTTGTGTGTGTGTGTCAGGGCCTCCAGCCATTGCAAGTGAACTCCAGATGTATGTACCACCTGTGCATCTGGCTTTACATGGGTACTGGGGAATAAAACTCAGGTCCTTAGGCATTGAAACCAGTGCCTAAACCATTGCTCAATCTCTTCAGCCCTTAATCTCTAGATTTCACCAAGCATCTCAAAAAGATAGTCTGCTACAGTTCAAAGCAATCAAACTATTAAAGTAAGCTGAAATAAGTTCCAGTGTTCTTGCTTGAGAATAATGACTATTGAATGCTAAATAAGATGTTTAGATAACCTGTTCCAAGGCTGATGAAACATTGCAGAAGAGGGGGTGGAAAGAATGTAAGAGCCAGAGGATGGGGAGGATCCCTGTGGAACGTGGCCTTCTGGACATGACACGGCTGTTACACTCATGAACTCACAGCAACTGTTGTTCCCTGAGTAAGACCTGCCCACTATTGAGCCCATCAACATTCTGTCCTGGGTGGAGGAGGGACTCCCACCCATGCTTGAAGAGTTATTGAAAGCTAATGGATTATAAGGGGTGGGGAGACATGTTCTTCAGTGCTGTGACACCTGGTAAGTCTCCCATGATTTTGTAAAAAAAAAAAAAAAACACCACTTACCCATGCTCATGCAAGCAATCCTAATTAAACTTAGGCATAGCAGTAACCTTCTCATGGCTGGGACACAACACATGACTAGAAACATCTTATGGAAGGAAAGATTATTTCTGGCTTGCAGTTTTGAGGGGAAGTTTCATCATGATGGGGAAAGAGTGGCAAGAGCAGACAGCCAGGAGTCACATCTCCACATCAGCAGGCAGGCAGGAGAGAGAGAGAGAGAGAGAGAGAGAGAGAGAGAGAGAGAGAGAGAGGAGAGACATTGCTGCCAAGTGCGCCAAGCATGGCGGGGCTGTAACACTCCAAGATCCACCCCCAGTGCCACTTCTTTTCTAGAATACTCACCTCCCCAAAGCTCTACCAGTTGAGGAATAAGCATGAAGCTTAATCACAAACATATGAGGCTATGGGGGACATTTTCTATTCAATCCATCCCAGTAGGTCTCCCTCAGTCACAAAGAACATCCAAGCTGAAATGGAACAAGTTGGGAAGAAGAGGGGGTTCCTAAGGAAAGAGAGGGAGACAGAAGAAGGTATGGGGGGAGGAGTGAATATGGTCCAATGCACTATAATGCATGTATAAAACTGTCCAAAAATAAATGACAAGTTCCAGTATTCTATTTTCCAACCATACACTGATATTGATGACAATGCAGTACATGTTTCCAAATAGCTGAGAGAGATTTTAACTGTTCTTCCACTTGAAAACCAGTGAATATTTGAGGGGATAGAAATTCAAATTATTCTTCTCTGATCCTTCCTCATCATATCATGGGCTGAAACAGCACACTGTACCCTATAAAGATACACAATTATTTGTCAATTAAAAAATAAGCCTGGGTTTTTAGGCCCAGTAAATTCAGCCGTGGAGTTTCTGAGAAACTTAGAGGGTTATTGAGACCTGCTTCAGGGAGACCCAGCTGGTGAGAGTCTCACTTGAGCACCCTGGGCCTTCTGTAGCTACTGCAACCACCACTGCCTCTGCGAGGGGATGGGTCTCCATGTGACATCAAACTTCCTGCCCTTCTCCCAGCTTTCTGCCTCACTGGCTTGGGCTTTGAGAGTCAATGAAACAGGCATACACAGGTGCATTGCCTCAAAAACAAGCGGGAGTAGGATGCAAGTGCTTTCCTCGTGAGCCCAGTGTGTTGGGTGTGAGGCAGGGGTCTTGTGACCTTCGGTGGATGGACCAGTTATCTGATCTCTCTTGCCATCTGTCATCTCACATGTGAAGAGAGTCAACAATCTCTACCTGCTGGGAAAGCTTGCCGTCGTTCTGTATGTAGAAACTCTGTAGATGATGGTTGGGATTCTAGTTGCTCTTATTTCCTGACCCCGGGAATGGACACTTAGTCTGAGGCTCATGAAACAGAAGGGCAGGCTGATTGGAATTTTCTCTCCTCTGGCTGCTCTCTTTGCCTCCTCTCTCATGAGAGCATGTTGGCAAACTTTTACAGATGTGTTTCCTAGCAAGGCTTTCGAGAATGTGCTCGCACATTTTTCGCCTGAATTTCCCCTTCTGCAGATCCCATTAGGAAACAGAGCTGCTCGAATTCCACTTGAGCCTTTCTGAAATCAGCAAAGCAAGGCCAGTGGTCCTCCTGTGCAGCCTCATTGATATGCCATTCCACCAGGCATGCTGGGCACTCTAAATGACACATGAATTATGCATGCTGGGGCTCAGTGCCACATTTAGCATGCCTGGAGCAGCATGCATTGTGAAGGAAAGTCATTTTGATTCTGTGATGTATTACAGCAAAACACTCAGCAGGAGACAGGGCCTGCGCGCTGGTTCTGAGAGCATGGTGGGACGGGCACACAGTGTGGCCCACTGCTGGGCTACTGGGGCCATCATTGCATGTTAGTTCTCCACCAGGTGAGAGATGGTGCCCTGGCACTACCCCCTGCTGGCCAATCTTGAGGTCAACCTTTGTGTCCCTGTAATAGTTGGACCTCTCGGGCTTTTAGTTGCAGCTCAGTTGAGCTTAGCCTCATGCTTTAAAGATTGGGGTGGAGGTGGCGGCTGAGGAGATTGCTCTGTGGTTAAAGGCACTTGCTTGCACAGCCTGCTGGTCTGGTTCAACTCCCCAGTATACACATAAACCAGATGCAAAAGGCCCTGGTGTAAGCTGCCCAGAAAATAGTGCACTTAATGCTCATATTCACATATTAATGCTACTCTCACTTCTGGTTAGAGAAGCTTCTCTTTTCAGATGGCAATGACCACTGGGATGATCCAAAAGGCAACATAGTGCTAAGAAGAAGGGATGGAGGAGTGCCCAGCACTGAAACACCTTTGTCGCACCCTCCAAGGCTCAGGGACCATTGCGGAAGAGGGGGCGGATAGAATGTAAGAGCCAAAGGAAGGGTACGACTCCTTACAATGCAAATGCCCAGACAGAAATTGGCCTTGATATCCATGACCTTGCTGTGCCTAGCAATACCTCCACAAGACCCTCATAATAGAAGTAAAAGATAATGACATCAAATTAAAAAAGAGACTAATGGAGAGAGGGCGGGGATATGATGGAGAGTGGAGTTCTAAAGGGGAATGGGGGAGGGGAGGGGAGGGAAATATTATGCACTTTTTGTATGTAAGTATATTTTGTTGTCAATAAAAAAAAAATAAATTAATTAATTAAAAAATTTAAAAAAAAGAAAAAAAAAGGCCCTGGTGTGCCCATTCTTCCCTTTCTCTTTCACAAATAAATAAAATAAAAATATATACAGGATAACCAAGTATCTCTGAACTCTGTAACATAGGACAGTGGCTCCTGTAATTCAACAACGATACCTCCACTCACCAACATGGAATGCTTGTGCTAACCTTTTCAACCTAACAGGATTTGGAATCACCTAGGAGGCACATCCCTGGGCATTCCTGTGAGGAAGTTTCTAGGTTAGATTAACTAAGGTTGGAAGACCCACACTAAGTGTGGGCAGCAGTCCCAGATGAAATAAAAAGGAGAAAGTGAGCTGAGCACCAGCACTGACCTCTCTGCTTCCCGACGATTGATGCAATGTGCCAGCTGCTTAAACTCCTTAATCGCCACCTCGCCTTTCCCACCCGAATGGACTGTAACCCCAAACTGTGAGCCAAACCAACCTTTCCCTTCTCTAAGTAGCTTTTGTCAGGCATTTTGTTGCAGCAACAATAAAACAAAGAGCATGCTCTATTCAGGGGACTGTGTCACTCTGCACAGGTGGGAACTTCATCTGCAGAAAAGAAGCAGGTCACCGCCGACTGCAGACCAGTCCCTGAGCACACCATTGCACTCTCATCTACCCATAGAAGTCCTTTTGCCAGGAGTGTCACCTTTCCCTTTCTAGAAAATTCCAAGCATCCTTGGAGATTCCATTCCAGATGACCTCTCTGTTAAGCTTTACATCCTCCTATCTGCCTGAGGACAGCAACCCTTCTGACCCCAGGATAGCATCATATGAAGCAAAATGACAAGGCCAAGGGGACATCAGTCCTGCCTGGTCAAAGCTCTGTCGTGGTTCCCCGCTTCTTCTGGGGACACAGAGCCATGCTCTCTTCATCTTTTCTCACTAGCCTCTAGCATCACGCTCAGGCTGGGAAGTTTCTTCATCAGCTAACATCCAGATTTTCCAAGAATGGAGAGACAGTGCTTGCACAGGGGGGCGTGTGGCTGGAGATGCTGGCTGCTTGGAATCACTGTATCTTCATATGTATGACTGTGGTGGATGGATCAGTTCCTTTCTTGCTGTTGGAACAAAACACTCGACCAAAGGCAGCTTGCGGGAAGAAAAGGGTCTAATTTGGCTTAGCATTCCAGAGGGTAGAGTCAATCAGGGAGGGGAAGGCCAGAGAGAAAAGCTGTAGCCACATTTAATCATCATAGAAAGGAAGAAGGGAGGAAGGGAGAGAGAGAGAGAGAGAGAGAGAAAGAGAGAGAGAAACAAGTGGGGCTGGGGTATACAATCTCAAAGCCACTAGTGACACACTTCCTCCAATAGGCTCCATAAGCTTTCCAAACATCCCCACTCGGCTGCCGTTTAAGTGATCAAACACGGAAGCCGATGGGGGACATTTCTTACATTCAAGCCACCACCACAGGAGTACGCAACCAGATCCTTGGGCCACTGAAAAGATCAAACAGACCAGTTCAGGACATTGGCCTGTCTCTGCTGTAAGGCAGAGGTGGAGGAATTTCACCAGGGCAGGTGTATTACCTGAGTGACTTCCACTTTCCAAGGCCACGGCCTCTTCTTTTCCTCCTTCTCCTCCTTCTTCTTCTTCCTTCTTCCTCTCCTCTTCTTCCTTCGTTGTTTCACATGTGTCTTTGTGTGGTGTGTATGCGTGTGAAGGCTAAAAGTCAATGTCAGGTATCTTCCTCAGTCATTCTCTCCCTTCTACTACTCCTCCTTCTCCTTCTCCTTCTCCTTCTCCTTCTCCTTCTCCTTCTCCTTCTCCTTCTCCTTCTCCTTCTCCTTCTCCTTCTCCTTCTCCTTCTTCTTCTTCTTCTTCTTCTTCTTCTTCTTCTTTTTTTTCTTTGCGGGGGTTGTTCAAGGTAGGGTCTCACTCTAGCTCAGGCTGACCTGGAATTCACTATGCAGTCTCAGGGTGGCCTCGAACTCATAGCTATCCTCCTACCTCTGCCTCCCGAATGCTGGGATTAAAGGCGTGCACCACCATGCCTGGTTTGGTATTCCTCCTTTTTACAAGAGGCTAATTAGCTTTGCTTAATTAGCAGACATTCCTAAGTGGCCTTTTGTGAACAAGCCTGTGGCCTAAATGCACACAGATCTCACACTTATTCGGATATCACAGGCTCTGCCTTGGCTCTCTTGCAAATACGGAGGACATCTTGCTACTGTACTTAGTAGGAAACCCTCCTCAAGACGGCACAACCATGGCGACATCCCTCCTCTGTGTTTCTGGCCCGTCAGAGAACCTCTTCGGCCCCTCAAGCCCACTCGCTTCCACTTTCAGTGCCATCCTCCCTGCCCGCTTGTTTGCTTTTCCAACCTACAGCAGGGAAAAGCTGCTACCCCTCAAATGATGCATGATGTGGAGGTCTCTGCTCAGGGCCAGAGACCACGGTGACGTGCCACGGGTGTTGCCCAGGAGTGTGCCTGTCCGCGCGGCTCCGCAGCTCAGGCCCCGCAGTGCGTGGGCTTCCCTAGAGCCTCCCCCGTCGGAGCTCGGGTGTGCTCAGTCTGACTCTGACGCTCCCCTCGCTCTGCTGCCCTGACGCAAATACAGCTGTGGAGTGTAAGGAAGGCAAATGAGGTCGGTGAATGAGGAGAACGGACACCCACTGGGTGCTCAGGGAGATCCTCCTTAATGTGTCACAGTCTTGCTGCTCCAGGGGCCTAATTATCAGGAAGCTCAAGAGGAGACCAGATGGGAGGTCAGAAAAGTGACAGCTGGCCTGGGATTGTGGGGCCCAGGGTCCCTGTGCAGGTTTATAAGCTGTTTGTGGTGCAGTGCACAGCCTGAACTTTCCCATGGTGCCTTGCTATTCAGGGTTTCGGCAAGATTTATAGCTCCTATTGTTCAAGCCATTCTGTCTGTTGGAAGTCAGGGAAGAGGCTGCTGGAGTGGCATGGCAGACATAGCCACGCACGCCTACAGGCACGGTCTTAGCTCCTAAAACAAAAAGCCAGAGACGGGGCCGTGTATAAAAACAGACAGTTACCGCCTCATAGTTCTGCAGGCCAGGACTTCCAAGGTCAAGCCGCTGGCAGGCTCAATATCTGGGATGACCTGAAAGATCAATTCAACGTAAAGCACACTGTGTCCTGGACATGTCGGAAGGGACAGATGGACAAAATGACTGAACTCTGTGTTAAACCTCTTTTATAAGACTTTAATCCCATTCGCAAAGGAGGAAGCCCATGACCCAATCACATTCCAAAGGTCTGTCTACCTCTTTTAAAAAAATTTTATTTATTTATTTATTTATTTGAGAGAGAGAAAGAGGCAGAGGGAGAGAGGGAGAGAATGGGCATGCTAGGGCCTTTAACCACTGCAAATGAACTCCAGATGCATGTGCCCCCTTGTGCATCTGGCTTACGTGGGTCCTAGAGAATTGAACCAGGATCCTTTGGCTTTGCAGGCAAACGCCTTAACCGCTAAGCTATCTCTCCATCCCCCGCGTACCTCTTAAGACTCACACTGGACATGGTTGCACCATGAATTCTGGAGAGACCCACACTTTAAAACCACACCCAGTGCCCACATGGTAATGGGATACAGCCCAGGGCCTGGCGTGAGAAAGAATTCAAACTCTCACATCAATTCCCCCTAGTGGCCAGGGACGTCAACCACCCTTTACCCTGGGGCTCATTTTGACTCCTGGGACTATCCTTGGGGGACTGGCTGAACTGAAGCCACCAACCCGGTGTCGTGTGTGCAAGCGGTGTCCAGTGTGACTCCTCTCTGGACACATCCCCATGGGAACAAGTATCCTGGTGTGCAGGCTGTGTGCATTCCCCATCGAGCTTGGGAGGGCCTGTGGGACTGCATCTAGTGGCTGTGGGGAGTGGGGTGAGAGGAAACAGCTCTTACTAAATCCCTAATTGCTTTCAAGGCAGGCCTGCAGGAACACGTCTTCCAGCCTGTGGCCGCACAGCGGCTTCTCCCACCCAGGAACAGCCAGACACCTCTGAGATGCCACCCTCCCCACAGAACACATCCAAAGAACTCAGAAAGAACAGGCATCCTTAGTCAAAGTCTATGTGGAACAAGTGCTTTACCGACTCAGCCATCGCCCCACTCCTGTCAACAAGTATCTTGTGAGGTTTCTAGAATGTGGAGTCTGAAGCCAAAGTCCCTCAGGGAGCCCGTGTATGAAGGGATTCCAGGTAGCAAGCGAAGAACAGGGGAGGCAAAGAGGTGAGGGCCAGCCTCAGCACACTTGGCCAGTGTTGCCCTTGGCTTGGACTTGACTGTCGGACTTCCGAGTAAACCTACAGTGTAAATGGCTCACATAAACAACCACAGGGTCCCCCTGATTCCTGTCCACTATTAGCATACCTCCTGGGGCTTGGATGTCATCATTCTAGGAGTGTGAGCCCTGAAATCAGAATGTGCTTCCTGCCATTTACTATCAGTGGCCATCTCGAACTTAGAAGTATCCCTGAGCGCATGCACGAATGGACAAACCT